>CM042688.1:292732224-293368221 GCA_023614405.1 Avena insularis
TTTGTCTTATTGTTAGAACTTCATCTTTCATGCTCATGTTTAGAGTTCTTTGATCCCAGCTTTCAATGCTTGCAAATACTTTGATCAAGATTATGATGGTGCATGTCACCTCAAAAATTATTCTTTTTATCACTTACCTACTCGAGGACGAGCAGGAGTTAAGCTTGGGGATGTTGATACGTTGCTAACGTATCTATAATTTTTGATGTTCCATGCTTGTTTTATATCTACTTTCTTATGTTTTGTCCACACTTTGGAGTATATTTATACACTTTCTTGGACTAACCTATTAACAAGATGCCACGGTGCCAGTTGCCTGTTTTCTACTGTTTTTG
This sequence comes from Avena insularis, assembly GCA_023614405.1. Taxonomy (NCBI): domain Eukaryota; kingdom Viridiplantae; phylum Streptophyta; class Magnoliopsida; order Poales; family Poaceae; genus Avena; species Avena insularis. The sequence goes on from CM042688.1 coordinate 292,732,560, forward strand.
GTTCCAGGAAAGTCAGAAAATCAATATTCTCGGAAATGGACGGGACAAAAGTCAAAGTCAATATTTTACCGGAAGACACATAGAGTCCGAAGGAGATACGAAGGAGGGCCACATGGAGGCCACACCACCCCTTGGCGCGGGCATCCCTAGGCCGCGCCAGGGCATGGTGTGGGCCCCCTGGCCGGCCACTGACCTTGCCCCTCCGCCTATAAGAAGCCCCCGGGACGAAAACCGTAAATCGACCAGCCTCCAGCCACAAAAAGTTCCTCAGCGCCGCCACCATAGAAGGGGAAATTCGGGGGACAGAAAGTCTCTATTCCGGCACCCTGCCGGGACAGGGAAGTGCCCCCGGAGCCATCTCCATCCACTCGACCACCATATCCATCACCGTTGCTGGTTCCCATGATAATCAGGGAGTAGTTCTTCCTCGAGGCTAAGGGTTCTACCGGTAGCTATGTGTTCATCTCTCTCTCTCTCTATGCATGATCATATTGTGATCATGAGCTTTGTAATCAAGTAGATCTACCTTGCTACTCAAGTGTTTTAATAGATCTCTGCTCTCCCCATGTGTGTGAAAGTGACAGTGTGCACACCATGGTGGCACTTAGGCTAGAGATTACAAATATTTGTTATGAGTTATATTTGGAGTTGGATGTTTCTATGAAATTCTGGTGTTTGTTGGAACCATCTAGTGCTCAAGGTGACAGTGTGGGGTTATCTAGATGGGGAAAGCGGACTTTGAGGTGTGTTGTTATAGCCCTACCATGGATTAGAGTGTCCAACCGGAGAGTAGTTCAGAGTAGTATCATAAAGAGAAGATATTTATATGAGAGTGTTCACTAGTGAAAGTATGATCCCTAGGCCTTGTTTCTCAACATTGAAACACTGTTTGCAACTTGATCTGTTACATGTTTGCTTGCTTTCATCTTTATTTCAGTTTTCCTTTAGTCTCTTCCACGCCATCAAGCTATTTTCTGGCAACGTTGTCTTATATCCATACCACTTGTATTTCACTATCTCTTCACCGAACTAGTGCAGCTATACACCTGACAAGTGTATTGGGTGTGTTGGGGATACAAGAGACTTCTTATATCTTGATTGCAGGGTTGCTTGGGAGGGATACCTTTGATCACTTCCTCCCTGAGTTCGATAAACCTTGGGTAATTCACTTATGGGAAACTTGCTGCTATTCTACAAACCTCTCCACTTGGAGACCCAACAACTATCTACAAGAATAGAAGTGCATAGACATCACCGCTCCCTCCCTCATTCATGTGGGTGGACTCTCCACTTACAAACCAAATTCACTGCACCACAACCAATCATCACGTGAGATGGTGTAGCTTCAAAGGCGAACATCAAGATGTTCATCATATAATTCATATGACTCATGCTTTACCTTTCGATTTGAGTTCTGAGGCCATGTCTGTACATGCTAGGCTCGCTATGTAGAACCCTAGAAATCGCGTGTGTAAATCTGTATTACACCCGTTATATGCGAATGTAGATTCTATCACACCCAATCATCATGTGGTGCTTTGAAATGACAAACTTTCTTAATTGTGCATACTAAAGGAAGAACATAGTTTCATCTTGATATTTTAGTGAGAGGGATCATCTTATAATGCTAGCGCCAAGTTCTAAGCTATATATAAGCATAAATAAGATGCATAAAAGGGATAAACATCACAGGCATCAATAATGTGATATGATATGTTTCTTTCTTGCACTTGATCTCCATCTTGTGCTCCATGGTATGATCACCATCATTCCACCGGCGTGGCTCCAAGGTCCATGATGCCACCATCTTGATTGTTCTCCGCTAATTAAAATTACATGGAATTTCCATTTCTGGCACGTAGGCCATAAAATAATAAAATAACCATATGGATCTAGCCGGTTGTCATAACTTACAAATAAATTATTGCATACATCAAATTTGTAATATATGACTATGTCACATCACATGCCCTGCATAAACAAGTTAGACGCCTATAATTTCTTTTGCATATTTTTCGTGGCTTTGGGCTTGCGAGGAATCGTTCAACCAACGAATTTCAAACCACAATGGTGATAAACAAATTATTAACAACCTATTGTAAATCATATATTAACTATAGTAGGAGAGATAGACACATGCTAGCCACTTATTCAATACGAGTTGCATGTCAAGTGTGGAACAAGTCTCATGTGCAAGGACATGTAAAGTTAGTCTGGGCCGCTTCATCCTACTATGCCACTAAGATCCAATATAGACAAAAAGTTGCAATAACATGATCATTAATTCCCACAACCATATGTGTTCTACTCATACAAAACATCTACGCATAGATACGGCTTTGATACCACTGAAGGTTTTGTATCATAGAAAACAAAAAATCTACTATAGGGAAGCCTAATTACGCCAAGATCTAATCTAGTAGATGCTAGTAATGAGTACGGGGGTAAACAGAATAACTTACCCACGAATACCAAAAGCTTTTTACAAAAACTGATTTTGTTGGTGATGTAGTTGATCACTTGCCGATCTCAAGATCGAGTTGAATAACACCGCAACCTAGCAGTGTATCTGTCCTCAGGCCCACATAAAGATCCCGACAACCTCCATGCCCCCACTCCAACAGAGTAGCATAAGGATTAGATAAATCTTACTCCAGAGAATCCAATAGAACATGTACTTCGCTAATCTTAAGCCATGGGGAAATTTTAAAGGGGGAAGAGAAACTTCACGAGGAGGTGGTGAAAATGGAGAGGAGGAGGAGAACTCCTTTTATAGGGGAGGGGGATGCCCCAAGGGGCATGCCTCTGGCCATGGGGTGTGCCCCCTCCTCTCCCTCATTCATGTGGGTGGACTCTCCACTCACATGAATTCCATCTCCACTCACATGAATTAATTACCCACTAATTTAAATGCATTTTTCTATTTGAATAATACTCTTTTATTTATTTTATTCTTAATATTGTTAATTACTTTAATTAAAAAATATTTCCATAAAACCCATTGCATTGTTTTGATATCACATCTGAAACCATTTTCAGCAATTTGACTTGAAACACTTACGGTGATCATCGAAACAATTTCAGCTCTAACAAAATTATTCTCGGATATGTTTTAACTACCACTTAGTGTCGGTGTACCCTAAGTATATCACCCTACGGTTCGCAAATAATGCGGACACGATAGAGACACTTCGCATATTAATAATTAGCAGTGGGGTCTGGAGATCCATAGTGACTCCTACACATTCAACGATAACTCTTGAGATCATGTGAACCATCAATGTCATACCTAATTTATTTTTTCTCGCGATATGTTACTTGTCCGATATCCGATCACAGGTATCAACCATACCCTAGTTTGATCTATTTCCCAACAAGTACTCTTTACTCGTTTTGTGATGCAACATCTATGTGACCTAGTCATGTGCTTGCAAGCGGTGTTGATGTGATATCACCGAGAGATCCCAGAGTATATATCTCCTTCATTAGGATGGGCAAATCCCACTATTGATCCATGTGCCTCTACATAACACTTTCAGAATACCTGAACCCACCTTTATAGTCACCTTATTAAGGTGTGATATTTGATGTTATCAAAGTACTCTTATGGTGTTAATGATGGACATGATCTCATGGTATAAGGACTAGGGATACTTTGTATGTGTTTTATGTAGCAATATAAACTTAATGACTAGATCTTATTGTTATATCTACTTTGGGTGTATGTTCATCATATCATTCTTCTAATGGTATGATCCCGTTATTAACAACATCCAATGTTCATGATCAGGAAACCTTGATCATCTATTAATCAACAAGCTAGTGTAACGAGAGGCATTACTATGAACTTTGTTTTTTCTATTAAACACACATGTATTAATGTTTCCTATTAATACAATTCTAGCATGAGAAATAAACATCAATCATAAACTTGGAATAAGATAATAACATTTTATTATTGCCTCTCGGGCATATTCCCTCCATGCCTCCCCGGGAGATTCGGGCTCCTTGGCGATGTCTCCACATGTCCTCCTCATATTCCATCCCACAACTAGAAAGAATATGGGAGACATGGATAGTAGATTCAGCTAAAACTTTCATGCACTATTATTAACTATGATTACTATTTCTATTAATTTTCAAGTGAGCTTTGCACAACTATCAGTTTTAGTAGGATTTATTAGTTTTCCTTTTATTTGATATTTGTGTAGGTTCTATGCACATATATGGATAAAGCAAGGCAGGAGGAGCAAAGTGAGGGCAATATGGAAGAGCAAAGTGAGGGCAACTAGACTTAGCGATAAGGAGCATGGAAAATTTGAATTTTTTCATCATAAAAAATAAAAATCTAAGTCCATCATGTTGTATATCTCGCCCATATGAACTCAATGATCCAAACAAGACCTAAATCGGAGTTCGTATGAGAAAATGGCGGCCAAATTACTGAAGAAGTCATATGCTTTAATGACCAGTGGTACGGCAGCGCATGGCCATACAGCCCACCCATTCCATGGGTTCTAGGAATAGGGAACCTCCGTAACTGACGTGTTTCTTCACTGATTTTTCCATCATTCATTCCTAGACCTTCCTTAGATCATAAGGTAGATATGTGGGGGTATTGGGGACCCTCCTAGGCCTATATAAAGGTGGGAGGAGCCAAGGGAGAAGGGATAAATCCTCCATACATCCACGACAGAGCCCTGCCGCCGTGCCATCTCCATAACTGCCGCATCAAACCTCCATCAGATCAAGATCTCCATATACACCATTGCTAAGACACCTCAAGATCCATCTCAACCTTGAAGGAATATCAGGGAGGAAGACACCAAGGAGCCACCACCGGGGTGCTCCCCATGTGCTGCCACCATCACGCCATCTTTATCACCACCGATGCTCCTTATTCTTTCCGCATCATGGTCTCCTTGATTGTTTGTAATATGGCTTTAAACCCTATTTTAATGTGATGATTACTTGAGTACATGTGATTGGTGTTATGGTTTTGCGGTGACCCAGCATACCACTGCATGTAGTAGTACACTATAGTCATTGACATAACACCAATTAAACATCGTTCACTAGTATTACATCCCTCAGAGTGGTACAACAGAAACACAACAGGTCCAAGACATGACTATAAATTACAACTCGACTCTTTACAAAAGATCTAGAGAACACTCTAGGTTACAGAGAGAGAAAGAAACTTCTCACAAGGAAGAACCAGAAATAATAACTCAGAACTAACTTAAGATTAGAATAGCATCTAAACTAATTTGCTTGCAATTTCTTCTATTGCAATGCTCTATGGAAGTAGGTTTTATGGCTAGAGAATCTACTCCTATCTACTCAGGAACTTCGTCTTCACTTCGGTTGATGTATATGTCAACTTCATTGACTTTATTGAAGAACTTGAGCTGTCGATGATGGTTGCTTGAGCATAAGTTGGTGTTGATGTCATCTTCAAGAGCTTAGAACCTAGCAAGGGTTAAGAAGGTACGATTGAGTACGAGCGTACTCAACAAGTTCACTAAAAAAGGAGTGTATGATACACTATGTCTATAGCCACAGACCAAAGATCATAGGAAATGCAGGTTTTTGTAAACATTTATTCAAAGGTTACTTTTATTATGAAAATATATGTCTGTCAGCCTTCATAGGTTTACCAGAACTTTCGTGGAGTTCCTTTCCTGTCACATTCGAAGCTCCTTCCCAAAACAGGGAGTAACATGTTATAGTTCTTATACTCTATAGAGGTGCGTCACTTTTCCCATGAGAGACTAAGCTTTGATGCACGGCCAGGAGTATATCCCCGTTCAAACTTTCTTGGTTCGAGGCCCAACCTAAGATCCAAGCCAATCACTACCCTCTTCACGACCCTGCATGAAGACACGATCCCCTAAGAAGGTTTACCACGAGTATAGTCCGGGTAGCCTCTCAAAGACTCTATAAGCAGCTCTGCCTAGCAACCACCATCAGCTATGGTGAATCTCCACTAAGACAGCTATGCATAGATAATCTAGACATTAATTCCGCGGGGCACTAAGGGGTCCCACCCATGTGCTGGATTCTCCACAAGAAATATGTAGCTTCACGATAAGGTCATCCGTCCATGCGAAAGGAAGAAGATCTAGCTGACTTCTCCGTGCCATTCCAAATCTCATGGATAACGCGTAATATACGATGCAAGAATCACTGGTGACATTGGTTATTAAAGTCCTAGATATTATGTTCCTTTACCACTTGAATTGTATCAATAGATTATTACCATTTGGTAAATAATCCATAATCATATTATTATGAAAATAGTGTTTTCTGGCCTTTTTGAAATCCATGTGATGACAACATTTAAGTTACAAGTATTTGATAGAAAATAATCAAGGGACATGAGAAAGTTGTGAACTTTCCTTTTGTGATTTTAATATTATGCACTCACGGTCTTTGACACAATAGAAGATCCAAATTCTGAAAGTAACATCATTGGTCCGGTAAGGACGAATGTTTAAAGAAGCAAGGTGAAACTATGCATAATTAATGTAATGCAATTTGGTAAACGTGAATCTCCGGACTAATCGTATCTAACCTAGGGTTGAAGCTTGTGATGAGTTCTTTGGAGTGTGTTGCACTTTTATACCAGTTTCACACTTGTGCTTCTTATTAAGGCTTGTGACTGTGTGCGAAACAATATGTAAAAGCAACAAGTAGCATTCAATAGTAAAGCACTCAAGTGTCAAAGGGTACATAGGGATTTCTTAAAGAGGTTATTAATTCATTTGAGTCTTCATAGAAATACTTAAGAATTACTTTTAATATTTCTTGAAAGAATAACTTTTGAGGAAAATATTACTTTACAAAGTAAAATCATTTAAACTTAGAGTTAACAATTTAAGATCTTATTAATTATAAGTATTAAAGAAGAAAGCAATTAATATATTTGAATAGCTATTCCATTTGCATTGGAGATTTATATATGAGAAGACACTACACGTTGCTTAATTTATGACACTTCATGAGGGTAAAACAAAAGTATTATTGCTTTTGGTTTGAATAGTGTTACTTAATATTTTGAAGAGGAGAGAATCATTTATCTATTTTAGAATTAATGATTATATTCTATAATCATGAGAATATCATTACTTAAGAATTTTACTTAGACTTTAAGTGAATCTAAAAACTTGCACACGGATTTATAGTATAATAGTTTTAATGAGTCAAAACATTATTTTGTGGTGATTTAATAATGTATAAAATCTTTTTGGAAAGTAAGATGCACTTAATTTTAGATGGTAGTTTTAAGAATTATACTTTATAATGGTTTGATTTGTTTGACTTCGTATAAACATCAATTGAGATTGTTATACCCTTTTAGACATTAAATAACTTATATTAAAGGCATAAGCAAAGGTTTTATATAATTTTGAGGTATTAAAATAAAAGAGAATGGTTTAAATAAGATTTATTAGACCTTTGTACTTTATTTTATTTCCAATATGAAAAGTGATGTCTTAAATGTGTAGATTTTATTTTTGTGATCAATTTTGGTATATTATATATATTGTTGTGATTTTTAAATAATAAGATATAATTTTTATAAGTTTTATCACTTTATAAATACTAAATGAATAATAATATTTAGTTATGTATCACAGAAATGTATGGGATAAGTTTATAAATGTTTATATTGTTTTCTAAGAATTTTGATATCTAATACTTATTTTTAAGAATTTTCAAATAATAAAATATGTTTATTTAAGATTTATCCTTAATAGGTTATTTACTAATTAATAATAATTATTTTATTTAAGTTGGAAAATAAAGTAATATAATAGGTTTATATTATAGAGTTTATTTTTCTAAACATTTTGATATATATATAACATGTATTTTTATGATTTATAAAATAAAAGATATGAATTTTATAGGATTTAATCATTTTTTAAAATGAATTCTAAACAAAAAAATCTTTTTACACCGCGACCAAATCCAGCCCGGGTCACTGACCAGTGGGGTCAGTACCACATCAGCAGCCACCGAGGCGCTAACCAAGTCAAAACTATTGACTGGGCTGGGGATGACATGGGCATGATGTCGTGATGATGTCATCTCGCTGGAGCGATGCAAACGGCGAGCGGCGGCGACAATGTAGTGCGATTTAGCAAGAGTATTTGGTGCGTTGGAAAGAGGGGACCAAGGTGAACCTAGTGGTGGCATCGCCGCCCACTTTTTGTCACTAGAATAGTGACGATGACGAGCACCTGCGGCGGCGCTCGCCGGCCGGATGTCCAAGACGACTACCGTTTGTCCTAGGATTCTTAGGTAGTACCAATCGACGCGGAATCTTACCTTGGACTTGATGGTGGGCTTGGTGATGTGGATGGAGATCGGAGATGAGCGCAGAATCGCGGATTCCGGTGAACTCCGACGGAAGGAAATGGGAATATTCCCCTACTCCGAGCTCCCCTTGACCCTTGACTTCACCCAGATGATCTACAGAGCACGGTGCTTCTCCTGGACTACTCCACGGTCTCTGGTGTGGCTTCCATCGACGACGGTGGCGAGAACTCCGGCGAGTGGTTTTCGGTGAGTGGAAGAGATGGAGAATATTGCAGAGAGATTGAATAGGCCTCGAAGAACTAGGGTTTCCTAGTGATGCTCCAGATGGTTTTTATAATGCTCAAGGAGGTCTTGCTCGTCTTTTCACCGGCGACGAAAGTGGAGATGCAACGGTGGCTACGGATCTCTTCCTGGGCGAGAATCCTGACACAAACTTGCAAGTGGACACAGGAGGATAGGAACGTCGACGTGGTGGTCAGCTGTGGATGTGCTCAAGGAAAACGGCGTCTCGGGACTTGTCACCATCGACGTGGTGGCGGTCACGCATGGAGAAGAAGATGAAGACGACGACTCTCTCCCGCGGTGTGTCCCATCCATTAGTGAGTGAGTGAAATGGTAACTAGGCTTGGGCTTTTGTTAGGTTGTGGCTAAGTGAACGAGAGGGCGGCGGTTGGTGCACGCGAGCGACAGTTAGAGGATGGGTCTTGGGTTGAGGCTGTTGTATATTCTTCTTTTCTTTTCTTATTCAATTTCCTGTTTGTGTAAACCTTTTCAAATATGAATTTCCTCAGGGATTTAAATGTCTAGAGAATTGGTATGTCATGAATATTATCGTATAAAGCAAGTATGACCCTCTTCTCCTTATTTCTTATTGTGCATTAAAAATATTCGTAATTATATGAAAGGTCCTTTTCATTAGGAGATAGTAATAGGAATTAGGGTTTTAGGGATTGGTTCTTATATAAAGATATTACGGGATTTATCTTGTTTTCACTTGTAAATTTTAATGGTAATGATTTAATGTTGTATATAGACTTTTATTCATACTTAACCTCATAAAGGAATTATATATATCCATTATAAGGTATTAAACCTTGTGGTTTATGATATGATGATTTGAGTTTCATGGTTCTCCATATTTGGAGCTTGCTCCTATTCAAACTCTACTTAGTTTGCGGGGTTTAGAACTACCATAAAACAATCTTGGTTAACTCATTATGCATGAATATCAATCATTAATGAGGAAATGAAAATGTTCATTTCCAAATAATGGACATGAGTTTTGGGAAGGTTTAATAGACTCGTATCTATTATGAATATGGATGAAGATTAAGAGCTAGGATGAATTGCCTTCATGTTTTGTGTCGATGGATAATAAATCAACTTAGATTGAGTTATTTGAGATTGATTTCCTAATGTGATGTTGATAGTTATATTATTTTAGGTTTTTGTTAGGGTTTAAGATAATAAAGTAGACAAGTCTTTAATCCATAAGCACTCATCTGGTTCTCTAATTATCTCTTGGAAGCTTCATTTTTGCAAGATACATTATTCAATGGTTACCTAGGAATAGGAAATGGTTCCACTATGAAAGGATCCTAGGGTTTTGAACAAAGAGGTAGACATGGTCTTGTCAAGGATTGATATGACCTTGCTTAAGGTTTCTCAAGAATTCCTATCCTCACACTTCACTAATCTTGTCATGGTTAAGGAATTCCTTTCCTAAATATACTCTGTATATCTCTCTGATCTTATTCACCAAGATCATATCTTCCTGGATAAGTTAATCATCTGACTCCACCATATCCATCATCATATGATGACATGGTCATGCCACTTCAACATTACTTCTTCATTCTTCTCCTAGTACATGTGACTTCCATTTCTAAACTACCTCTGATGATTCCACCATTGTAGTTATTACTAACTCCATCCATTAACTCCTTTATATTCACCTTGCATCTATATCCAAGGCTTGCAAGATTACAATCCTCCCTATATCACATGTGATATCAATCCTCTAGAATAGGTATAGCAATACTCTCCATAATACAAGTTTGTTCTTGTATTAGCTTGGTTAAACTATTATGCCTCCCACTACTCCATACAACTCATATTATACACTTCATCAAACTCTATCTTGACTACTCATGATAAAGCTAGATGATTTAGCTTACTAAGGTTTTACCTAATTTAGTATACTCACAACTCTTCTTCAATACCTAATCATCTATTCTCAAGTGATTTGAGAATGATGGCTTCCATACTTTGATCATAATAAGGTTAGGCTTCTAACTTCTTGATCAAAATCTATTGACACTAAGTACTAGATTCGTACTAGTCTCTCTATACTTTAGGTTTATACCTACTTGGCTTAACAAGATTATCATTGTATTATCTACTACTACTAGCTTCCTCACAACTTCTCAAGTATTAGTTAATTCTTAGGTTTAGATAATTCTCCTAGTTAACGCATGAGTGAGTTATCTCCTCTAATATCAAATGGTTTGATCACCACTAAGGATCGCATTCCATTGATGATGGCACACTCTACCATAACTAGTTCCTTCTTCTTATTAATTTATTTAAGTCTTTGGAAGGTCAACATAATAGGTCAAAGGCTATGAGTCAATAAGTTCGAGGTCAAGAATTGATCACTCAACATTGATGATCAATTGACACTAGGACTTGGTTAAATAGGAATGTCATCACTTAATATGGTATTAAGGGTATGTGTTGGATGGTCTTGGCTTGAATTCCCTTTATACTCTTTTTGTGATAAGAGTTAATCTTTAGGAACTACCATGATACCCATGGTAGGAATAACTATGGCAAGCAAGTGTATCAAGATTTATTTATAGAGTTTCTTTACTTAAGTTATATACTTAACTTGGTATTCAGGGTTTGTTGTAGATAATACCTTGATATAATCTTTAGAATATTAAGTATTAATCCTTGAGTTGTTGTATGGAATACCATGTAATGATCTCTAGAAGATCTAGTACTCCTTATTAAGTAGTGTGTTGTGACTTAGTTTTATTACATTTGATCTACCCTTGGATCAAATTAAATTACCCAAGGGTAAGGTTTTAGAAAAGGTCATATTGAAACTTATTGAAGTCAACTTGATTATCTACTTCAGTTCCACCAAGTTAACAGAAGCTTCAATCACTTTGACAAGTTTTATTTAAAAGCACAAAAATTATCCAGATTTTCTATGCATGAATGCAATGCACACACCTCATCTCAGCTTATTTCTAAGCTCTAATGATGGGATGTTACAGTCTCTCCCCCTTAAAATAAACTTCATCCCCGAAGTTCGTACTCTCTTATGTTTCGGAATGAGGAGTTGACTTGTATTGATCACGACATTTCTCAACTCCATTGTGATCACAATTGGGGATAATTATGGTATCCCATATCCAGATCTTTTTCCTTGAATCCTATTCATTCTTGACAATATAAAACTGTAGTTCTAAGTTACACCATGGTTCCTTTTACTATAATGTCTTTGTGGTCCTTCCTGTGGTTAGTTTTTGAATTCATTTAACCCAATCCAAGAAGAATTTCCTATTACTCCACACAGGTCTATTTTGGTATAATCTCTACCTTCTTAGGGACAACTTAAGAATTGCTTCCTTTACAACTAGTCCGCTAGGATTACTTTGTTTTATCTCCTACGATCTTTACTCATACATACTCTCGGGAGTATTCTATAATGATGACTTCTTATAACCTTATGAGAATAAGGCTTCATCTCATCATCATTTAGTACTTCTTCTCCACCTTTACTTAAAAGTCAAATAACAACACTTTCGTGTTATTATTTACTCTCTCCCTTGGGATCTCCTAATGGTCTCTAAACTACATGTATAATACCCATTAACTCAATAGTAAGGATATTGGTCTCTGTCCAGCTTATACTTTACCTCTACAAGGTCTCATGAAAGAATTTGTGGTATACCCACACAACTATGGATTTCTGAAATGAATCTTCCAACATTACTTAGCTTACTTTTATCTTCTTAGATAGTACTTCTTACCTGTAAATATGATGTCATGAAAACGTCTCGAAAGACGATCACTTTAATTTTATACTCCTTTATGTCTTACTTATCTTAGGCCATGTTTTATGCTCTTTAAACCATACAAAGATGGCCTGATTAGCTAAGCCGCTAGGATACCAACTATGGATACCAGCTGCAGATCCTCCTAGGCGTATGGGTTACCCTACGGGTTTTCTACTTCTGATTGGCATTCTCTCTGAGTTGTCAGATCTTGAATACCACCCTTGTTCCAAGACTTCTTGTTTACATCCTTCCAAGTTACTTCCATGAACTTGGTACAACTACTTCATTATCTTCTAAGCAACATCACCCACTTTGAGTGAACTTAAATTCTTTCCTTCATGTTGCTCCACACCTTTTCTGCACTAATATTCCTTCTTATTGCCAGCTCATAGTGAGTTGGGATTGATCCATCCTTCAAAATAGTCTTGATATTCCTTATATTTGGCTTCCTTCTTCCTACAGTCTTCATCTTGATCTTCGGAACTCGCCACTCCCTTACACGAATCCCCTTGCCTATCTAGGTCTATAACATCAAGCAATAACTTGATGATGCCACATGCATTTGCACATCAAGTTAAACGTCATGCACAGATCTAGTCAATCAAGAAGATCCAAGAAAAACCAACAAATCCAAATGTGATGCATATAACACACATTATTCTAAGCCCATAATATAGTAGTTGAGTAAAACATCTCTAGAATTCAGGGTTAGATGTGTAGTATATGACACCTCCTAGTATAGGTTTACATCGTGATACTTAGCACATAGGGTCAAACTACTCTTTGTCTCAATATTTACCCAAATTTCCCAATTGCAGTTGGATAATTTTGAGCAAAGTGGTATCACTTTGGTTCTGACTAACCTCTTATCCTTCTTTTGGGACTACTAATGACTACCAATTTTCCATTCCGTCGTAAACTATCCTCACATGATCTCTCAAAACAACTAACAAAATTGTAGTTACTACCTTAATCCAAAAATTATCGTAATGTTATAATACCTATGACATCTATCATAGACCTACACTGTTCTTTACTTATTGTTATTACAAGATTTTTTACTTAGTACTAGTCCTAATTACAAACTTATCATGGTCTCGGAGCTAATCCCACCATGAACTTATTAAGATTTACCTAGTCATCATGATTGGGGAGCTAATCTCACCATGACGATTCTTCTTCTTAGCTTACTATTAATTATTCTTAACAAAATTCTACTCCATCACATGGAATTCTCAAGTGAATACCACATGATTTACTTCCAATTGTAGCTATACATACTCTAATGGTCTACCCTATGTGGTATAGTGGTATCAACTAGTGGTAAGATTCTGCTGCATCACATGGATTCTAACTATAGACTCCATCACTAATACTACTCCACATTATATCCTAATCTTAGTCGTAATCTTCTTTGATATTTTAATTTACTTAATAAATCTTAGTGGTGTTATACCTACTTAGAGAAACACTAAAATGGCATTTCTCTAGGGAAGATAGATATAATCCTTAAGAAAGATGACAAAAGCATCCTACTTAAAGGTGACAAGGCTATCCTCAAGTGGATACCCATCACAAGTCTTGGTTTAAACAAGATGGCTCCTATAGTCACTATCCAACCTACCGATCTCTTAAAAGGGTTTTAATCCTAAGGTCAAAGCATATGCTCTGATACCAGCTGTGGTGACCCAGCATACCACTGCATGATACAGTACACTATAGTCATTGACATAACACCAATGAAACACTGTTCACTAGTATTACATCCCTCGGAGTGGTACAACAGAAACACAGCAGGTCCAAGACATGAGTATAGATTAAAACTCGACTCTTTACAAAAGATCCAGAGAACACTCTAGGTTATAGAGAGAGAAAGAAACTTCTCACGAGGAAGATCCAGAAATAATAACTCAGAACTAACTTAAGACTAAGAATAACATCTAAACTAATTTGCTTGCAATTTCTACTATTGCAATGCTCTATAGAAGTAGGTTTTATGGCTAGAGAATCTACTCCTCTCTACTCAGGAACTTCGTCTTCACTTTGGTTGATGTATACGACTTCATTGACTTTGTTGAAGAACTTGAGTTGTAGCTGATGGATGCTTGAGCATAAGTTAGTGTTGACGTCATCTTCAACGGCTTAGAACCTAGCAAGGGTTAAGAAGGTACAGTGGAGTATGAGCGTACTCAGCAAGTTCACTAAAAAGGAGTGTATGATGCACTATCTCTACAGGCACAGACCAAAGGTCATAGGCAATGCAGGTTTTTGTAAACATTTCTTCAAAGGTTGTTTTTATTCTAAAAAGCTATGTCCGCCAACCTTCACAGGTTTACCAGAACTTTTGTGGAGTTCCTTTCCTGCTGCTTTCATAGCTCCTTCCCGGAATAGGGAGTAACATGTCATAGTTCTTACACTCTGTAGAGGTGCATCACTTTTCCCATGAGAGACATTAAGCTTTGTTACCCAACCAGGAATATATCCCCGTTCAAACTTCCTTGGTTGGAGGCCCAACCTAAGATCCAAGCCAATCACTTCCCTCTCCATGACCCCGCATGAAGACACGATCCCCCAAGAAGGTTTACCACGAGTAGAGTTCGGGTAGCCTCTCGAAGACTCTGTAAGCAGCTTTGCCTGGCAGCCACCATCAGCTATGGTGAACCTCCACCAAGATAGCTATGCAAAGATAATCTAGACACTAATATCGTGGGGCACTGAGGGGTCACACCCATGTGTTGGATTCTCCACGAGAAATCTGCAGCTTCACGATAAGGTCATCCGTCCATGCGAAAGGAAGAAGATCCAGCTGACTTCTCTGTCACATTCCAAATCTCATGTTTAACGTGTAATATACGGCGCAAGAATCACTGGCGACATTGGTTGTTAAAGTCCTAGATATTATATTCCTTTACCACTCGAACTATATCAATAGATTATTACCATTTTGTAAATAACCCATAATCATATTATTATGAAAATAGTGTTTTCTGACCTTTTTGAAATGCAGGCGATGACAACATTTAAGTTACAAGTATTTGATAGAAAACAATCAAAGGACATGAGCAAGTTGTGAACTTGTCTTTTATGATTGCAAGATTATGCACTCACGATCTTCGATATAATAGAAGATCCAAATTCTGAAAGTAGCATCATTGGTCTGGTAAGGACGAATGTTTAAAGAAGCAAGATGCAACTATGCATAATTAATGTAATGCAATTTGGTAAACGTGAATCTTCGGACTAATCATATCTGACCTAGGGTTGAAGCTTATGATGAGTTCTTTGGAGTGTGTTGTACTTTTATACCAGTTTCACACTTGTGCTTCTTATTAAGGCTTGTGAGTGTGTGGGAAACAATATATAAAAGCAACAGTAGCATTCAATAGTAAAGCACTCAAGTGTCGAAGGGTACATAGGGATTTCTTAAAGAGGTTATTAATTCATTTGAGTCTTCATAGAAATACTTAAGGATTACTTTTAATATTTCTTGAAAGAATAACTTTTGAGGAAAATATTACTTTACAAAGTAAAAGCATTTAAAATTAAAGTTAACACTTTAAGGTCTTATTAATTATAAGTATTAAAGAAGAAAACAATTATTATATTTGACTAGCTATTCCATTTGCATTGGAGAATTATATATGAGAAGACACTACATGTTCCTTAATTTATAACACTTCATGAGGGTGAAACAAAAGTATTATTGATTTTGGTTTTAATAGTGTTACTTAATATTTCGAAGTGGAGAGAATCATTTATCTATTTTAGAATTAATGATTATATTCTATAATCATGATAATATCATTACTTAAGAATTTTACTTAGACATTAAGTGAATCTATAAACTTGCACAAGGATTTATAGTATAATAGTTTTAATGAGTCAAAACATTATTTTTTGATGATTTAATAATGCATAAAATATTTTTGGAAAGTAAGATACACTTAATTTTAAATGGTAGTTTTAAGAATTATAATTTAAAATGGTTTTATTTGTTTGACTTCATATAAACATCAATTGATCTTGTTATACCCTTTTAGACTTTAAATAACTTAGATTAAAGGCATAAGCAAAGGTTTTATATAATTTTAAGGAATTAAAATAAAAGAGAATAGTTTATATAAGGTTTATTAGACCTTTGTACTTTATTTTACTTCTAATATGAAAAGTGATACATTAAATGTGTAGATTTTATTTTTGTGATCAAATTTGGAATATTATATATATTTTTGTGATTTTTAAATAATAAGATATAAATTTTTTAAGTTTTATCACTTTATAAATACTTAATGAATAATAATATTTAGTTAAGTATCACAGAAATGTATGGGATAAGTTTATAAATGTTTATTTTGTCTTTCTAAGAATTTTGATATCTAATACTTATTTTTAAGAATTTTCAAATAGTAAAATATGTTTATTACAGATTTATCCTTAATAGGTTATTTACTAATTAATAATAATTATTTTATTTAAGTTGGAAAATAAAGTATGATAATAGGTTTATATTATAGAGTTTATTTTTTGAACATTTTGATATATAACATGTTTTATCTGATTTATAAAACAAAATATATGAATTTTATAGCATTTAATCATTTTGTAAAATGAATTCTAGACAGAAATTCTTTTTATACCGCGACCACATCCAGCCCGGGTCACTGACCAGTTGGGTTAGTACCACGTCAGCTGCCACCGAGATGCTGACCAAGCCATAACTGTTGACTGGGCTAGGGGTGACGTGGGCATGATGTCATCTCGCCGGGGCGGTGCAGACGGCGAGCGACGACGATGATGTAGTGCGATTTAGCAAGCGTATTTGGTGTAGTTAGAAAGAGGGGACTGAGACGAACCCAGTGGTGGCAACACCACCCACTTTTGGTCACTAGAACAGTGAAGATGACGAGCACCTACAGCGGCACTCGCTGACCGAATGTCCAACACGACTACCGGCTGTCCTAGGATGCTTAGGTAGTACCAATCGACACGGAATCTTACCCTGGACTTGATGGTGGGCTTGGTGATGTGGATGGTGATCGGAGATGAGCACAGAATTGCGGACTTCGCCGAACTCTGACGGAAGGAAATGGGAAAATCCCCCTACTCCGAGCTCCCCTTGACCCTGCACTTCACCTAGATGATCTACAGAGCACGGTGCTTCTCCCAGACTACTCCACGGTCTTCGGTGTGGCTTCCATCAACGACGGCGGCGAGAACTCTGGCGAGTGGTTTTCAGTGAGTGGAAGACATGGAGAAGATTATAGAGAGATTTAATAGGCCTCTAAGAACTAGGGTTTCCTGGCGATGCTCCAAATAGTTTTTATAGTGCTCGAGGAGGTCTTGCTCGTCATTTCACCGGCGGTGACACTGGAGATGCGATGGCGGATATGGAGATCTTCCTGGGCGAGAATCTTGACACAAACTTGCCAGTGAACACGAGGAGGATAGGAACATCGACGTGGTGGTCAGTTGTGGCTTTGGTCAAGGAAAATGGCGTCTCGGGACTTGGCGCCATCGACGTGGTGCCAGCCACGTGCGAAGAAGAAGATGAAGACGATGACTCTCTCACGCGGTGGGTCCCGTTCATTAGTGAGTGAGCGAAACGGTAACTGGGCTTGGGCTGATGTTGGGGTGTAGCTAAGTGAGAGAGAGAGAGAGTGCGGTGGCCGGTGCACACGAGTGGCGGTTAGAGGATGGGCCATGGACTGAGGCTGCTGTATATTCTTCTTTTCCTTTTCTTATTCTATTTCCTATTTTTGTAAAACCTTTTCAAATATGAATTTCCTCAAATATTTAAATGTCTAGAGAATTGGTAGGTCATGAATATTATTGTATAAAGCAAGTATGACCCTCTTCTCGTTATTTCTTATCGTGCATTAAAAATATTCATAATTAAATGAAAGGTCCTTTTCATTAGGAGATAGTAATAGGAATTAGGGTTTTAGAGATTAGTTCTTATATAAAGATATTACGGGATTGATCTTGTTTTCACTTGTAAATTTTAATGGTAATGATGTAATGTTGTATATAGAATCTTATTCATACTTAACCTCATAAAGGAATTATATGTATACATTATGAGGTATTAAACCTTGTGGTTTGTAATATGACGATTTGAGTTTCATGGTTCTACATATTTGGTGATTTCTCCCATTCAAACTCTACTTAGTTTGTGGGGTTTAGAACTACCATAAAACAATCTTAGTTAAGTCATTATGCATGAATATCAATCATTAATGAGGAAATGAAAATGTTCATTTCCAAATAATGGACATGAGTTTTGGGAAGGTTTAATAGACTCATATCTATTATGAATATGGATGAAGATTAAGAGCTAGGATGAATTGCCTTCATGTTTTGTGGCCATGGACAATAAATCAACATAGAGTGAGCTATTTGAGATTGCTTTCCTAATGTGATCTTGATAGTTATATTATTTTAGTTTTCTATTAGGGTTTAAGATAATAAAGTAGAGAAGGCTTTCATCCATAATCACTCATCTGGTTCTCTAATTATCTCTTCGAAGCTTCATTTTTCCAAGAGACATTATTCAATGGTTACCTAGGAATAGGAAATGGTTCCACTACCAATTGGATCCTAGGGTTTTGAACAAAGAGGTAGACATGGTCTTGTCATGCCTTGATATGATCTTGTTTAAAGGTTTCTCAAGAATACCTATCCTCACACTTCACTAAGCTTGGGTCATGGTTAAGGAATTCCTTTCCTAAATATACTCTATATATATCTCTTATCTTATTCACCAAGATCACATCTTCCTCAATAAGTCAATCATCTGACTCCACCATATCCATCATCATATGATGACATGGTCATGCCACTTCAACATTACTTCTTCATTCTTCTCCTAGTACATATGACTTCCATTTCTAAACCACCTCTGATGATTCCATCACTACAGCTATTACTAACTCCATCCATTAACTCCTTTATATTCACCTTACATCTATATCCAAGACTTGCAAGATTACAATCCTCCCTATATCACATGTGATATCAATCCTCTAGAATAGGTATGGTACTACTCTCCATAATACAAGTGTGTTCTTGTATTAGCTTGGTTAAACTACTATGTCTCCCACTACTCCATACAACTCATATTATACACTTCATCAAACTCTAGCTTGACTACTCATGATCAAGCTAGATGATTCAGCTTACTAAGGTTTTGCCTAATTTAGTATACTCACAACTCTTCTTCAATACCTAATCATCTATTCTCAAGTTATTTGAGAATTATGGCTTCCATACTTTGATCATAATAAGCTTAGGCTTCTAATTGCTTGATCAAAATCTATTAACACTAAGTACTAGATTTGTACTAGTCTCTCTATAGGCTTATCTTGTTAAGAAAACTTATGTTAGTTTCATACCTACTTGGCTTAACAAGATTATCATTGGATTCTCTACTACTACTAGCTTTCTCACTACTTCTCAAGTATTAGTTAATTCTTAGGTTTAGATACTTCTCCTAGTTAAATCATGAGTGAGTTGTCTCCTCTAATATCAAATGGTTTGATAACCACTAAGGATCACATTCCGCTGATGATGGCACACTCTACCATAACTAGTTCCTTCTTATGATTAATTTACTTAAGGTCTTTGGAAGGTCAACATAATAGGTCAAAGGCTATGAGTCAATAAGTTCTAGGTCAAGAATTGATCACTCAACATTGATGATCAATTGACACTAGGACTTGGTTAAATAGGAATGTCATCACTTAATATGGTATTAAGGGTATGTGTTAGATGGTCTTGGCTTGACTTCCCTTTCTACTCTATTTGTGATAAGAGTTAATGTTTAAGAACTGCCATGATACCCATGGTAGGAATAACTATGGCAAGCATGTGTATCAAGATTTAGTTATAGAGTTTCTTTACTTAAGTTATATACTTAACTTGGTATTTAGGGTTTGTTGTAGATAATACCTTGATATAATCTTTAGAATATTAAGTATTCATCCTTGAGTTGTTTTATGGAATACCATGTAATGATCTCTGGAAGATCTAGTACTCCTTATTAAGTAGTGTGTTGTGACTTAATTTTATTACATTTGATCTACCCTTGGATCAAATCATATTACCCAAAGGTAACATTTTAGCAAAGGTCATATTGAAACTTATCGCAGTCAACTTGATGATCTACTTCAGTTCCACCAAGTTAAGAGAAGCTTCAATCACTTTGGAAAGTTTTATTTAAAAGCGCGAAAATTATCCAGATTTTCTATGCATGAATCCAATGCACACACCTCATCTCATATTATTTCTAAGCTCCAATGTTGGGATGTTATAGGTTTATAATCTATGGTGCGTAGTTCTAATCATGTTTATGTTAATCTTAGTGATTGGGGAAGATCAATCCATTCTTGTAGTTGGAGGGATCCAACTCCACAAGTCAACATGTATTAGATGTGTGTATTGTGTGAATCATTTGACCTCACTAGTGACATGTTTGATATCTCTTGAGACGCACATATACGCAGGATCATGATTGTCCATAGAACTTAATGCCTTTGGTCTAGTATATATTGATCTTAATATCTTCCATTACCCATGGCTAGTGTGTGTAGCATCCCAATGTTCTAAACCTTGTATGCTACATGATTAATATATATAATGCTACTTCATGCATGTCATTAATTGCATCATCATAATATCATGCTCATGTCGCCATGCCACATTGCATTTGAGCATCATATTAAATCCTTTCATTTGGTTCTTTCCATCATAATGCATTTTCCTTATTAATTGTATTTGCCTCTTGATATATTGTATTTGGTTCTCGATATATTTCTAAAATGCCCAAGTTGAGTTGGTGGCATATGAAGGGAATATGCCCGAGAGGCAATAATAAAGTGGTTATTATCGTATTCCATGTTTATGATAAATGTTTATTTTGCATGCTATAATTGTATTAATTGGAAACGTTAATACATGTGTGTTTAATAAAAAAAATACAAAGTTCCTAGTAATGCCTCTCATATAAACTAGCTCGTTGATTAACAAGATGATCAAGGTTTCCTGATCATGGACATTGGACGTTGTTAATAACGAGGTCACAACATTGGTGAAGTGATGTGATGAA
Source organism: Avena insularis (assembly GCA_023614405.1). Lineage (NCBI taxonomy): Eukaryota > Viridiplantae > Streptophyta > Magnoliopsida > Poales > Poaceae > Avena > Avena insularis. Next base: position 292,754,061 of record CM042688.1, read on the forward strand.
CATTCATCCGAAGTATAGCATTACGATCAGAGTCATTATGTTTATATTGCTATAACATCATACGAAGTAATATTAGTCCTTAGACCATGAGATCATGTTAATTGCTAACACCGAAAGAGTATCTTGATAACATCAAACGTCACACCGTAACAGGGTGACTATAAAGGTGTATTCAGTGCTACGAAGGTGTTATGTTGAGGTTCATGGATCAAGAGTGGGATTTGTCCATCCCGATGATGGATAGATATACTCTGGGCCCTCTCGGTGATATCACATTGAAATAGCTTGTAAGCAAGTGATGTGATCACTAGAATGCTATATCACGGGAACGAGAAAAGAATGCATGTCGGTAACGAGATCAAACTAGGTATTTGGATGCCGATGATCAAACATCGTACATGTAATATATCGCGAGACAAAGGGATTTAGTTACGACGTTAAAGGTTCACACGATCACAAGAGCCATCGTTGAATATGTGGGAGTCATTACGGATCTCCAGGTCTCGCTGCTGATTATTGATCGGAGAGGGGTCTCGATCATGTCTGCATTATTCGCGAACCATAGGGTGACACACTTAAGGGATACCGACACCATTTGGAGCAAATATGTTTCAGATAAAGATTTAAGAAAGTGCTGGAATTATTTCAATAGACACCGAAACTATTTTGGGTGAAATTGTTGAAATTGGTTCTGCATGTAATATTGAAATGTTGCAGGGGGTTTTATGTGAATGTTTGTTAATTAAAGTAATTAACAAAATTCTGAATAAAATTAATAAAATAGTTTTATTAAATGAGAGAGCATTAAATTTGGAGAAATTTAATGCATTTAAAGTGGGGACTTTAAGAGAGAATGTGAAGGGGCAAATTTATGTGGAGGGAGTTACCACCACATGAATGAGGAGGTGAGGGGTCACCCCTTGGGCGCCGGCCATGGGGAGGGGCACCCCTCCTCCTCCTATAAAAGGCCCCCCTCACACCCCTTCTTCCTCACACCTCCTCATGAAGGATCTCTCTCCCCCTCTAGTATTATTTCCCCATGGTCTCAGATTAGCGAGATACATGTTCCTGGTGGCTTTATCTGGAAAGGAGTTGCTGCTTCCGCTGTTTTGCTAGAGCGAGGGACGGAGGTTGTCGGGGTACCGGACGTGTGTGCGATCACGGATGCACTGCTGCTTTGCGGTGCTGGACTTGGTGGTGCTGGACTTGCTGGAGCTGGATCTGAAGGAAGGCGTCTTTGGGCGGACTGCTGAGACTTCATCACGATCTTGAGATCGGCAAGTGTATGACTACATCATCCACGAGTTCCAACTCGTTAACAAAACTCGTTGTCTTCGAGGGTAAGTTCTCCATGGATGTATATCCACCTGTTGCTCTGTATCTAGTAGATAGATCTTGGCGTATAGTTCTCATCATAGGAAAAATTTGTTTTCTATGCTGCGAACCCTACAGCATATCTATTCTAATTCCACCATCTTTATTTTGTCTCCATCTAATTTCCACCATCCCACATAATATGAGCATTTGCAATTTTCTTTGGTATTTAAATCTAGATCATATGTGTTGGGTGGATCCAATTCTAATCTACATTCTCCCATATATGATCTCTTATTGTTGTCACAATATTGGATATGAGAGCCACATGGTCACAATTGCATGCTATGTGAGTAGAGACCCTTCATAATCACCCAGATGGTCTTATTTGAACTAAGGTCATGTTTGAATATATTGTGGTAATATGAATTTATAGTAGTGCATACACACTAGCATGGCTACCTTATCATTTATGCATGCACTTTATTGGAATAAGCCACATAAATTGGGAGAGGTCCATATTCTTCTTCTTTTGAATATTCTTTTTGGGAAGGCTAGTTTGAAATCATGGACTATGATCAAACTCTAGTTGTTTTCACAACTAGAGCATACATGGCCATGCAAGATCATTCCCTACCTATCCATGATTCTTTTCGGGTTGTGTGACTCATATGGCCATTGTTTGAATTTGTATCCAATCAAATGAAGATCAAGTTAGACCCACTTGATTGTCTAGCCATCCTTTTATCTTTTCTCTTCTTTGGTTTCTTTGGGAAGTTTGCTATGACTTTTATTGAGCAAAGTTTTGGAAAGAAAACAAACAGAAACAAAGCTATATAAACTACACCTGAACTACCCTAAATTCTATCCTATACCCCATCTAATCTAACCCTCCCCTTGGCGTGCCTTGCAAGAAGAATGGCCAGATCCAGCATGCCATCCTCCCTGGTCCCTTGTTGGGGGGATACCCCCGGGTAGGGTCACTCCGGGGTATAACGGCCGAGTTAGCCGAGGTCCGGCAAGGTCAAAGCGGATGCTGACCAGGTCACCTCAAGGCAGTCCGAATCATGGAGTAACCCGGACCAGGGGGGTCGCCTAACATTGTCTCATCCGACTTAAGGAGTAAGTCAGGAGTGCTTGTCAAACTTATATGCAGGAACAAGTGTGGCCGGGTCTACCATGATCCGGATCCTCGCTTAGCTTCTGGGAGAAGGAAGGAATCTCTCTGGTCAAAAAAGAAGGTCCGGTACGCACTGCATGAGCGAATAAAGCAAGGACAGGACCACCGGGTCATGGCCGACAAGGGTGACGACGCTCACGTCGGCTGACGTGGCGCCCTTGAAGGCTCGTCGCTAAAGCATGTGTGGCGCGGGAAAACACCCGGTCGGGTTACCACTTTGGGAGGGCATATTCTTAGGAATATGCCTCCACGTATGCCCTAGGCCGGGACCGAACCTCCTCTATATAAGGGGTTAGGGTTACAGAGGGGTTGGTTGAGCACTAGTTGGTTTGGTGATTCCTTAGGGCTAGTAGATCTAGGCAAGAGTAAGAGAGCTCCTTCTTCCTCCTCTCGCCAATACAGCTCAAGGAGCACTTGTAATCTTGAAGATATAGCAATACAAACTTCTGTGTGGAGAATCACTCTACTATCCCTCCCTGGATTCCCCTAGCGTATATTAGTCCCCACCTTTAGCCTATCCATGGCATCTGCCGTGACACCACCACGACAGTTGGCGCCCACCGTGGGGCTAGCGGCGCTAGCAGGGGTGAAGATCTGGACGGGAAACCTCATCGGCACCGGCGAACGCATCGTCTCTGGGCTCGTTCAGCGCTTTGGAGCGCTGGATTTCGTCGGCCAACGCTAACGCTGGCTGCTTCACCGCGCCACTTCCGTGCAAGCGGCCTTCGGCGCACATAAGGTCTACGTTGCTATGGACGTCTCGTGCGTTCATCTGCGTCATGTCGTCGATGCGGGGGAACCACCCCTCACTGTGGCTCGCGGGGCGCGTATCGCTCGCTCCCCGGACCATGCGGAGGTGATGATGACTACGCCAGGTGCAGGCGCAAGCAAGGACCCAGCACCAGACCCGGAGGTAACACCTAAGGCACCGAGGAAAGGTAGAGGACCTCCACTAGAGAGGCCTGAGAACGTACTGAGGGAAGCTATGGATAGCTTGGCTAACCTGGTAGCAGCAGTAGTAGATCCGGCTCAGGCACAGGCCGAGCTAGAGGAAACTCGGCAAATGATACTGGAGGGCGCAAAGAAAATAGCCGTGGCTCAGCAGTCGCTGAACATGATGCTGCGTGAGTACGCAAAGGCAAACAAGGTTGATGCAGTAAGGGTAAAAGGGAGAAATCTCATAAGTGAGATGAACAGAGAAGGTGATGATGGAGCAGAAGGGTCGGAAAACTATTTGTCTGTGGGGTTGCCGAAGTATAGTACCCCGGCGAAGAACCTCAGAGCAGCAGATGTTGCTGCGTCCGAGCTAGAGGGTCTGACGGGTGAGGCCCGTCAAAGACAGCAAGACAGAGTTAACGAGCTGGTTCGGATCGCGAACAGGCAGAACGAGGAGCTGCTGAGAGCTAACCCGAAGAGAGCTGGGGCTTCCAATATCGTCCATTCGGTGATGGGTAACCTGGAGAAATCTGCGGGAGCCGCATCATCGCCTCATGGCGGTCCAAGGAGAGAAGAGGTAGTAACCTCGGCCAGACAGAACAAACAGATCGTCCCGTACGACCCAACGCGTGCGGGAAAAGAAAAAGAAATGCGGAAAGGTGAAGATCGACGGAGTGTGAGCCGAGGTGAAGTTGGCCGAGGTAATCACGACCAAGGCAATGCCGGTCAAGGGAACGCTGCCAACAGCAATGCCGGACAGCGCAACTCCGCAGGAGCAGGACAACCGCAGCAGCGGAATATACCGAGGCAAGAGCAAAGCGCCCGGTATCTGGTATGCAGCAGAAAGGTGCGCAACGAGAGCAAAACCGATACAACGACGGTGATTCGGAGATGGTGAACGCAGGGTATCCCAGACCGGACTATCATGTGATAGGGTCGAGATTGGGAAGCAGGGATTTGATGCCGGATGACGCCAGATTAAAACTGGATCGCCTGTATAGGTCGGAACAGATCGAATGTCAAGGTCCTCCGGGTTCAGCGTGCTTTGGACCCCGGATCATGAAGGAATCGCCGGTGCCAAACTTTCAGTTACCCAGAGGCAGGAAGACGTATGACGGCAGTACCAAGCCGGAGGATTGGCTGATAAACTACGCTACGACGGTGAAAATTGCAACTGGCAACTTGAGATGGGATGTACGTTACGTGCCCCAGATGTTGGAAGGCCCGGCTAGAGTATGGCTGAATAATTTACCACCTGGAAGCATCAACTACTGGATAGATTTTGAAGAAATGTTTATCAACAACTTCTCAAGTACATATCAGAGGCCGAACAGACCGCAGACCCTAGCAATGTGCAAGCAAATACCTAATGAGACGGATCGTGAATTCTTGACCCGGTGGTGTACCGTGAGAAACTCGTGTGAGGGTGTCATAGAGTCGCAGGCCATAGCGTGGTTTGTGCAAGGGTGCAGATATGGCAGCGAGCTATGGATGAAGTTGCAAAGGAAAATGCCAGTTACGCTGGCAGAGATGATCCGGATTGCTGATTCTTATGCTTTGGGCGATCCGACCCAACCTAGGCTCGCCTCAAACGAGTCAAACGAGGAATACTATCAGAGGGATGGAGCTAGGTCATCCCGAAGGAATGATTACAGAGGAAAAAGGAGATATGATAGACCGGATCATCGCTACGGTTCGCAACAGGTAGCAGCCGTGAATCAAGATCAACCCGGATCAGGGAGCAGCCAGCGCCAGAGAACGGGAGGGCAATGGACTCCAAGAAATGATGGCCAGAAAACATGGACTCCGGAGCAGAAGAAACAGTGGCAGGAAAAGGAAGACCGTCCGAGGTATACTTATGAGTCGATGCTGGACCAGCCGTGTAAGTTTCACACGCCAAATCCGAATAGCCTGGCGGGTCACACGACGAGGCAATATGAGTGGATGCGTAAGATAGAGCAAGGTGGTTCGAGGAATGCTCAAGCACCCCGGAATGATCAACCTCGGCAGGAGTTACCCCGGCAACAATTGCTCTCCGGAGCAAACACGCAGCAGCTAATGTTGCCTCCCCCTCCGCCGAGGTATGACAACAATGAGAGAAGGGATGCGGTGCATCAGGTGGAAAATCAGCAACAACCGGATCAGAGGTACCCCAGAAACGAGGGAAGGAATGAGTACAGGGAACATCACCAGAGTTATTGTGTGTTCACGGTAGGAAACAGATAGAAAGAGCTTGCGGCGCCGACATATGGAGGTCAATGCGTTCATGCCCTTGATGACGAGGTACATGCCTTGGTCGGACCAGAGATCACCGGAGCATCAAAGACCATCCTAAACTTATGCAGTCGAGTTCATATGCGTTAGTGTTAGATCGGCGTTCATTGGACCGAACATCAATGTGAGGTTCTCAAGGTTTTGATTGATAATGGGAGTAGCATTAACATCATGTATGCGGATACGATCATAAGTTGGGCATCTCGGAGAACATGCTCCGACGAGAACAACTTTCCATGGCATTGTACGGGCATTTCTTGTGAGCCCATAGGCAAAGTCCGGTCGACGTGCTATTCGCACAAGGGATAACCGCGAACTGAAAATCTGGAGTTTGAGGTGGTGAACTTGGAAAGTGCATATCATGCGTTACTCGGAAGACCAGCATTGAACAAATTCATGGCAAGCTGTCACATCAGTTATCTGAAGATGAAGTTGCCCGGGCCAAATGGAGCGATTACCATTGCTGGAGATTTTTGACGTTCCATGGAGTGTGCTTCAGCCGGGTCTAACCTAGCCGAGTCACTCGTGATTGCGCAAGAGAAAAAAAAAATCCAAGAGGTGGCGGCATTAGCTCAGTCCACGCAGCAATATATGCCGGCATTAAGTAACCCGCATGGCAGCGTTTCATTTCAAGACGCAAAGGACACCAAGAAGATTCCAGTTGATAACATGTTTCCGGAGCGCACCATCCTCCCTGGTCCCTTGTTGGGGGGATACCCCCGGGTAGGGTCACTCCGGGGTATAACGGTCGAGTTAGCCGAGGTCCGGCAAGGTCAAAGCGGATGCTGACCGGGTCACCTCAAGGTAGTCCAAATCATGGAGTAACCCGGACCAGGGGGGTCGCCTAACATTGTCTCATCCGACTTAAGGAGTAAGTCACGAGTGCTTGTCAAACTTATATGCAGGAACAGGTGTGGCCGGATCTACCATAATCCGGATCCTCGCTTAGCTTCTGGGAGAAGGAAGGAATCTCTCTGATCAAAAAAGAAGGTCCCAGATGACCTTGCATGGCCGAATAAGGCAAGGCAGGACCACCGGTCATGGCCGACAAGGTGACAACGCTCACATCGGTGACGCGCCCATGAGGCTCGTCGCTAAAGCATGTGTGACGCGGGGGAAAAGCACCCCGGTCGGGTTACCACTTTGGGAGGGGGCATATTCTTAGGAATATGCCTCCACGTATGCCCTAGGCCAGGACCGAACCTCCTCTATATAAGGGGGTTAGGGTTCTGATAGAGGGGGTTGGTTGAGCACTAGTTGGTTTGGTGATTCCTTAGGGCTAGTAGATCTAGGCAAGAGTAAGAGAGCTCCTTCTTCCTCCTCGCGCCAATACAGCTCAAGGAGCACTTTTAATCTTGAAGATATAGCAATACAAACTTCTGTGTGGAGAATCACTCTACTATCCCTTCATGAATTCCCCTAGCGCATACTAGTCCCCACCTTTAGCCTATCCATGGCATCTGCCGTCACACCACCACGACATCCCTCCCTGCTTCTTTCGGTTAAGAAAATAGAAGTGAGAGAGAAGGCCTAGCCCTAACCGAGAGCACCGCCCCTTATCCTCACCTTTTTGCCAAGCATCAACCGCACCATGTGAGTCCCTGCCTTCCTCCTTATCGATCCAGCTCACCTAGATCGATATCTGAGACCCCAGCTCATCTCTTCCTCCCCTACTTCTTCCTCTTGACATGGCCATGGCCTTGCCATCTTCTGGCCGCCGGCTGTTGAGTCACCTCTTAGGGAGGGACACCGCGACAAGGGGCACCGTGTCGTCCTGCTACTGATGTTGATCGGCACACAGTGCAAGGAGGAGAATCCCACACACCTCGCTGGATACTGACGCTGTCCCTGTGCACCCGATGCTCGCCACCACCGGCCTCATTATCTCGCCGCCTTCCTCCCGCTTCGTCACCGGCTCGTGCCTAGCTGGGCTAGGTACCAGCCCATGATGAGCACGACTTATGTTATTCTCTCTTTACCATCTCGTTATGCCTTAGTATCTAGCCGGTCGATGCATCGGACGCCGCTGCGCCATGAACGTTCATAACCACCGTGCACGCCTTTGTTTATCTCATGCGCGCATGCAGCTCCACAGCTACCCGAGCGCCCCCGTGATCGTGCGCGGATCTAGGAGTAGGACCGCCTCAAGATCACCCCTGCAACTCCCCTCTGCCGTTGCACCATCTCGGAGCAGCGTCACGCAGTCGCCGCGCGCACGTGAGCCCTGCATCACTGCAGAACAGCATGTGCAGACACCACAGTACCTCTGTTCTTATATTTTTCTCGACGACCTCCGTTCGATTCCAGTGCCGTGAAGCAACCTCCTTCGTAGAGGATTCATCCAGCTTTCCAATGCACTAACCCTCGCTCAAATAGATGCAGTGAATCTCCCAGAATCACCTGCCGTAGTTATCCCAATCTTGCAGTAGCGGACGTCAAAATTCAATTGCAGTTTTTGTTTTACCTCAGTGAGTTTGCCCTGACAAAACACCTCAGATCTGCATGTTCCTCTGTTTGTTTTGACAAGTAACTAAAACTAAAGTTGTAGATCTAAACACCCTCTTCAACTTATTACATAGCAGAATCTCCTATTTCACAAAGGTTTGCTCGCAATCGTCGAGCAAAAGAACGCCCAGCTAGCTATTTTCCGGCGGATCAGTTCACAGACGGTTCAGCAACTCATGACGTGATCAGATTGGTTTTGTAGAAAGACCCCTCACTAGTTTTGTTTCTCAAACCGCAGTCCATGCCTGGCCATGTGTCGACCCAAGAGGAAATTGCATAGATCACCGCTTATTGCTGTCAACGTTACGCAAAACACCAACTTTTCATATTTTTTGCAGAAGCCACCAATTATTGGTATAATATGTTGCACACAGGTCTAAATCTTATATTAAGTGGATTAACTGCAGTCCATACATCCGGCATAAGGATTCTGGTGATGTGTTATCTAGTGGTTTTTTAATCTTATTTTAAAAAATCCTGCTATTGAAACAATATTCTTCAAAATTTTCTAGATTATTTAGTGTAGCGTTGTTTATATTATTTTAATTACCGAATATTTTCGTTTTTCTAAAAATGTTTGAAAACAACTCACTAGATAATAACACGTTGACATTGTATCATCACTACCTTATGGACCCATGTCATCAGATTTCAATTAATTAACCTATTCTAGGATTTGGACTTGTATGTAACGTATTACATCAATAGTTGGTGATCTGTGAAAAAAAAGGTAAAGTTGGTGTTTTGCGCACGACACCAATATGTGGTGGTTTGTGCAATTTGCTCGTCGACCCAACCCCAGTTGCACGTGTAGTGTCCCCACGCAGCTCGGGACCCCATTGGTCATTGGCTCTGGCTAGAACATGCCCGAGTAAGAAAACGCCTAGCACGATTTTCTAATTCAAATAAAATCTAGAAAAAATATAATTAAAATAATTCATATCTTTTGAAATGATTGAATTTGAGAAAACTTACAAAATGAAATATGAATCATTTTTTAGTATGAATTCAAACATATTTTCATAATTTTAGAGTTGACCCTAGCTAGTCAAACCTTTGACTTTTTACCCATTTTGAATTGTTTTGCATTTAACAACGATTTTAATTCATATTTCCAAATAATACAAATGATATGTGTTTGAGATCAGAAAAATGCCACGAATATGAATATGCTATTCAAAATAATTTCTGGGCAGTTAAAATTTTCAAATTATTAAATACTATTAATATGCCTATTTCTTAATAAATCTATAACTTTTAAACCATAATTCCAAATTCGACAAATGATATGTCTAAATCGATCAGCGCGAGAGGCCTTTCTAACTATGCGTTCTATTATATCAATTGAAGCATGCATCATATAAATATTAAATAGCCAGCAAGGTTTATGGGAGTAAAATAGGACTAAATAAATAATAAAATGCTTTATTCTTGTTCCTACATCTCACTCATGCCATGGTGTATTATACCATAAAATTGTGCAGCATTCCATCATGACATACCATGTTTTGCTTGTTGCGCATGTTTTATATGATTGCGCACTTTATTTATTATGGCTCTTGTGTGTTTATTTCAGATAGACGCCGAGCAAGGGAGTTATCAGGAGACCTAAGAGTACTACCCGGATCCCGGCTATCCTACTGCTGAGCTTACAGGAAAGCATTTTCCCATGCTTGCATTACATATAGAACCTATGCTTCTATCTTTAGTCTTGCATCATTGTGTCACGATTTGAATTAAATTGCAATCCCAAGTACTGCACAACCTTTATTTTTAAACCCCACCGAAGCTTGTACCTCCATCCTATCAGAGTTTACTACAGGAATTGTTTGATCCCTGAGAGTCATAGAATTGCATGTGTAGGATTTGTGCAAGTCTATTAGATAATGAGGTACCTAAACAACTAAATTGTGTAGTAATGAGATAACTAAATAAAGAGGCACCAGTGAGCAATATTTGATATTTGGCTTTTAACCGCTCACATGTGTCTCGTAGGACCCAAGTACTTGATATATGTTCCTTGACTATCACACTATCCACATATGGGAGACTTTATGGATCCTCCTTCACGTGAGATTGATTCACATCTTATTTCTTGGGGCCACAAAATAGTTTCGGGCTTTACTACTATTATGTATTTATGTCATGATTTACTACTTTATTTACTACTGTCGTTGGATTGAAGACATGTACGCCGAGAAGGGGTCCTCGAGGCGTGTGGGGAAAGGGGTTGTGTGGCGACGGTATTCCGGGACAGTGAGCACACAAGCTTTACCCAAGTTCGAATCCGCTAGCGGTGGAGGGATCCTACTCCTGCTAGCAATCCAGTAATATGGCAGAGCCAGAAGTACAGATTACAAGAAAGGTTTCGCATGTGAGAGTTGAGGTTGTAAGTTGTGGGGTTGTGGTTTCCCTAAATGTTGATCCCTAGGACGGCTTATATAGATATTCGACATAGGGTTACAGGAGAGACCTATCCCGCTATGATACAGAGTCGGTTACAAAGTACATCTTGGACTACAAGTAACTATACGGGCCTAAGTCGGTAAGTCTTCTGGGACTTCCCATAGATGGATGGACCTCCGTCTTCTCTCCCTAACTGGATCGTCCGTGAAGCAAAGCTCTAACCCAAAGTAGGCACCCTAGTCAGCGAGTCACAGTGGGTATACCAGGCAAGTATATCCCCAATAGTATCCCCTAGAAGCCTCCAAGATCCAAAGTCGGATTTCATCGTCTAGCTTGCTCTTTCTTCGGTTGTAGAGTTTTGAAGGGTTCCTAAAACTCCAAAATAAAAGTAGGATCCGGGTCTCAAATTGAGTCGGACCTGTCAGTATTTCATTACGGTTTTTCCCAGCTTGATTTCAAATTAAGCCGGAAATTGGTCTCTGATGTAACCTGACATCAATCAAGGTCAAGTCTTATCATTGACAGACATTCCTATTAGTGTGACCGTTGGTGGGTCCACTTCGCACGTAACCAAGGCGTCTTTTAATGCGTGCATAGAGATTGAGGAGGTGTGATCTTCTCTAGGAAGTTACCCAGCTCCTTCCGTGATGTATGGCACAAATTAATATTTGCTCACACGAATCTTGGCGCAGGCGTGGTTCATAAGGAGTTGAGATCCTCTCATTGTCCTCTCACTGGCCTTTGCCCTCTTCTTCCTCCAAACGATGTAGTGATCATGCCTCCTTTTCATTCCCCCAAATCCCATAGCGCCACCCAACAAAAGTCACCACCCTCCGACCAAATGGCTGACGCTTCCTCTTCTGGCACAGCGGCGACGACGGCGATGACGGCAGTGACAACTTCAGCGATGGAGAAGGTAAACTTTTGTGGGGTCTGGATCTCCTGCGTTCTCGATAATGAAAAGTTGTGCGGCATTGAGAAGGAAGCCCTCCTCTTCATCATTAAATGGCGGAGTGGTTTCGACAAAATCATCCCCCCTCACTCGCACCGATGAGATGGTCCACTTTGGCACCCATCTAGACCGACGTTTGAGTTTTCCCCATCAGAGTTCTTTTGTGAGGTTGTAGATCACTATGGATTTCAACTCCACAGTTTCCCCCCAAATACGATTCTAGAGCTTAGTGCTTACGTATCCCTTTGCGAGGGTTATCTCGGAATAAAATCGAGTCTTATTTTCTTCCAGTACTACTTCGGTACCCAGATAAATTCCATCACCACGATAATCCTTACATTACAGAAACACTGAGCCTGACCCTTAGGAGAGACCGAATCTATCCCAAGGTTATAGCTAGTGAGTCAGTGAAGAGGTGGCTGTCCACGTTCTTTTATCACAAGGACAAGCCGGCTCCCAACAAGAAAGAAGCGTTACTGGCTTTTGTCGACAGAGCCCCCCCCAAGAGTCTTGGGACACAGATGCGCCGGCTCTTACTGAAGATTTGATCCGTGCCAAGAGGCGGATTGAATATTTGATGAATCACAAAGGCTTGAAGGGATCCAACATAGTCCACTATTGGCTAGCACGTCGAATTCAACCCCTCCAGTACCATGGTGACCGGCTCATGTATACGGTCAAAAAGAGTAAGAAAGACAGCCTGAGAATCAGTCCGCTCCCAATCCCAGATAAGGAGTACGAGACCCGGATCAAATGGTTGATCAAGGAGCGGGTTGAGAAGAAGATTCCAGACATTTCTCTGGATATGTTTACTATTGACAAGCCTTTGACACCAGTAAGTTTTCCGGCTAATTCTTTCACACTCATTGATTTGCTCATATATACTTTGTTATTTGCAATACTGAGATAACTGTCCTTCAGCTTGCTGACCTCCCCAAGTTGGAGCTTGCTCCTCTCGAGGGATATCCGCCTGAGGATCTGGTTCCTTAGGAGGATGAAGATCTTGAATTGCTTTCGGAGGCGCTTACCGGAAGCGTAAAACTTTGAGTGTTTCCGTTGGCACTCAAAAAGTGCCAGTTGTAAAAAGGTAAACTTATTCACAAGGTTTTGTATATTAACTCATATTCTTTCTGAATTGCAATGATCTTACTCTGTTACCATCCAGAGCTAAAACAATCGCCAAGGGCAAGGAAAAAGGAAATTCGGGGAAGACTTTGCGCCAGCAGAAGTTGACTCTGGCCTCACCTGCTGCCCCGCCTCCGACTCTTACCCCAAAGCCATCTTCAGAACTGGAGGGCACTTCCTCTCCACATGCTGAAGATGTTCTGGCTCATTCTTCAGAGCCAGCAAACCTTGGTTCACAGACCAACGTCACCATGAGTGACTCAGGATTTGATAAGGGTGAACCCGCAAAGGATAATGATCCCTCAGCTGATACCTTCACGGAAAACCTTCTATAGAATCCTGTATTGCCAAACTTACTCCGAAGAGCACAGAAGAGATCCGGAAGCTGGCTCTCCTTTGCCTAGAGATACAGAATATCACAACCGAGGAGGAGGCGCAAGAAGCTGAGGACATCAAACTTGCTGATCTTCTTGACCAAGTTTGTCTTCGTGACAAGAAGTTGAAGGCCGGCATGGCTCTGCCCCCACCAGTGTTTTCTTTAACTATCACCGAGAAGGTTTCTTCTGAGGTGAACATGAGCCTCAACGAATTTACTCAAGAACATTATGTAAGTCATAATCTGACTATTTTTATTGTATTTCATATAATATCCTCTAGCCCCCAAGCATGAAGTTGGATAGGGATCCGTATTGATGCTTTTATAGGATGCCAAAGAATGAACTAGTATAGCCCCCCAAGGCTCGTGTTGATATTTAACTTAGTTAAAATATTAGCCCGAGTCTTAGTAGACTTCTAAATTTGGTTACCATTCTGACTTACAGAAAGTTAATGATTATAACCAGGAATTATTGAAGAATATATGTCTCAAGAGGAGAGAGATCAGAGCTCTCCAACTTGAAAATGACCAACTTAAAGTTGCAAAAGATGAAGCTGAAGGTAAGAATTTGAGGCTTCATTTTCATAGTCTATTTTTGAGTTGTAGCCAAATATTTATTCGACTTTGTTTTTTGCTGCTCCAGAACTTGTGAAACAGTCCTACAAGCTAATTGAACAAGCCAAAGATTTTAGGTCTTGATAAGTAAAAATGCTGACTTGTGTGCTGAGCTGGACACACTCAAGGTAGACCATGAGCGCAGCATCAACAGTGTTCTTGAATCCAGTAACATGGCTATCAAAGAGTGTGACCTCGAAATAGCCAAGCAAGACCAAATTATCTCGAACTTGAAGGATGAGTTAGACAGAGAGAAAGATACCACCGAAGCTCTTCGGAATGAACTTCGAAGTCTTTGAGAGGAGAAGACCAAAGTAGATGACACTATCTTCGATAAGTTTGTTGTCTCTGAATTGTGGCTTTTCTGACTTTGTTTACTCGGATGTATTGTTGACCTTGTTTTCTTATTTGTGGGTCCTCTCAAACTTTTTGATGCCTCTTCATCCGAGTCTCGTACCAGTCAGCTTGTTGCCATAGGGGACTTGATCCATGACTTCCGCCAATTCTTAGAGGAAATCGATGAATCTGTCTAGCTCTCTGTTTTAAATGCAATGTCTGCCTTTGAGGTACGAGATAAGTTGATGAATATGCCCAAGTTTGTCAAGGATTGGAACATCTCGTATGCACGCACAGTGGCACAGAATGCATTGACAATGGTAATAAACCACCATGGAAGCATGGAAATATGGCAAGTAACCAAGGGTTATTCGACTATTGATGAAGACGGCAAGCCACAGAACATCAAATGAATCTAGGATGCTTGTGCCAGATACGCCTAACGTGTGGCCGAGCTGACCAGCTACGATGATCCGTTCTTCACGCCTATTGAAGTGCCACCTCCCCCAGAGAAGTTGCTGAAGTTTCCAAAGACGATGAATAGACTGAGTCTGATATACTCGTCTTAGAAAGATACCGGGGAGATACGAGTGATGTTTCTAGCGAGCCGGCAAATCCTTCGTCTTCACCTGCATCATAAAGTTTCACCAGAAAAACAATGTGTTATTCTGAAAAAATTCTGATGTAGCTAGAATATTATTTTTATGTGCTAGTTTGTAAGAACTTATGCTTTACTAAGTTAGAACTTTTGGCTTTATTTTTGTGCTTGAAAAATACTTAAGCACTATTTTGTCTATACTTATCGTTTATCTGGCTTTCCGCCTTGTCCCTTTCGTGAGCCGGCAAACTGTAACATCCCAAAACTCTAATCTAAGATTATTAAGATCCAAATCATCAAAATTAGGGTTAACAAAAACTTTTCCAATTCGAAATTATCAAAACATTCATATGTGTGTGCATTTAAAAATAGGAGTTGTTTGAATTGCCATGTTTGAGTGATTCATTGGTTGTAAAATGATTCTAAGGTGAATTAAACATCATCTAGATCATCCCCAAACAAATCCCAAAGAAAAACAAATCAAAATGAATAAAATAAGGAAATGGTCATTTGTGCCAAATTAACTACCATGCCTACTTTGGCTATTCCTAGTACTCAAAACCTAACAGAAACAATTATGGATCTTTGCACCCCTTGCTAGTACACGTAATATGGTACCAAGGCCCACCTTGTGATCTACCAAAATCATTTAAACACTATATTTAAATGGCATTTGAAAATTGAATCTATTTCATATGGGAAGATCCCACTATTTCAAAAACCACTCAAACAAACTAATTTTTCAAAACCCAAGCACCCACAGAGTCTCAAGATTAGTACTAGGCCACCAACCAAAAATCTTTGCAAAATTCAAAAATAATTTTCTTGCGGCCATTTCATCAAACACTTGGCAGGCAAGAATCTACCTCTAATCCTAGCTCACTGTTTTGAACAGAGTTTTGCCCCCATTTGATCTCCATTTAATCTCTTTGTCCCCTCTTGATCTAACCAGGGCCTAACCAACCCAACCCCTACCCCCTAGCAGCATGGCAATGCCAAGCCGAGCACCTGCTGGCCGGCCGACCATGCCCTCATCCCAGCAGACCACCTCCCTCTCTCTCGCCATGTCTAGCAGCTAGCCAGCACCTCACTGCCACCCTTTGTCCCCTCCCCGAGCCAGGCCAAGCCATGGACCATCGCCAAACTGTCGCGCCCAGAGCAGCTGAGCCATATCGAGCATGCGCCAGAGCGCCGCGCCCGACACGCGTGCACAAGCTGCCGCTCGACCGTAGCCTGCGCCCACCGTGTCGCCACGACCCAGGGAGCACATGCCCGTTCGCCGCCCAACGCCTCATAGCCACTGCTTGCCGTGGACACCGCCGTCTCCGCCGCTCAGAGCGCCAGCTCCGCCTGACCGCACACCACCGCCCCTAAGCCCACATTTAAGCCCTAGAGCACCGCCAGGAGACCGCGTGTCGATCTCCGCTCGCAGCCATGCCGCTAGAAGCCCGTAGCCATGTCGCCACCGTCGCCTGGCCATGCCGCGCTGTCCCGTCGTCGAGCCTATAAAAGGAGGGCACCCCCAGCCATTTTGCAGCACACCACTCACCTCCCCTCACCTCACTGATCGTCCCACACCTCTAGCCGGAGCAAGGCGAACAGCAGTTCGCCGGAATTGCACCGGAGCAGGCCGCCTCTGGAGGAGAAGGGTGCCGCCGATTACGACCACCCCCGGAGCTGCCTTGACAGTCCCTGAGCTCGCTGTTGACCACCAGTCCGTTTGCCCGCCTCGCCGTTGTCGCTGGAGCCCTGGTACGCCCCCTATGCACCCCCACTAAGCCGCTAGGGTTAGAGCTCGCCGGAGACAGGTCTGTCGTCGATGATGATCCCCAGCCGTTGATCCCTGTTCTAATCCAACGCCCCACATCGCCTCGTACCGCTTCGCGCGTTATGAGCCACTGACCGGTAGACCCCCCTGTCAGCTGAGCCCCGCACCGCGGAGTGACACTGGGCCGGCCCGTTAGCGTTCTCGCGCGACCCAGTAAATTCAAATTAGGATTTTTCTATTTAGTTTGAACCTATTTATGTCCCTTAGTTTGAAATTAAATTCAGAGAGATTTACAAATCCAAATGGAGTGATTCCAATTTTGTTAGAAAGCTACTGAAAAGATCTACCCAAGCAAGTTGGATTTAATTCAATTAGAATTAGAGATCTCTCCTAGTAAAAATAACAAGACAGAAGCATTTGCACCTTGCAACATTTTTATAAAATCAACCAAGTTAGCTTTTGAGTTGATTCCAACTCTCAAAAATCACATTTAATCATACCTATCTGAATATGTAATAATATTAGGGTTTACATGCAGTGACTTTGGACTAGTACCAAAATAATGCTATATAGGCATTTCTAGTCACTTTAAATCATTAAATAATAAACTTAAACCAAAGTAATTATGATCCAACCCTTAAATCACATTCCCACAGTTAGAATATGTGGTGATGACATGTGTCCACATGATACCATATTTTAAGTGGTGAATATTAAATCTTAGTTAATTTTTCAATGAGTAGAAATTACTTTTCTTAAATAAAAAGAATGAAACTAGTTAATAAAACTTGTGATACTTGTGATGATAATAGATCATCAAATATGTGCCTTAGAGTACTAATTATACTAGTTAAGTATTGTTTGGTGATTGTGTATACCGTACGTATTTATAGAAGATAGTACCGACTAAGCTTACGAGGAGGAGGAGTTCTACCAAGAGGAGGAAGACAACTTCAACCACTGCACCAACCATGGCAAGCTAGCACTATCCAAGTTAACCCTTGCAAGTTGTACTTACAAGCCACCATTAACAATGCAATCTAACCCTTGCAAGCTACTATTAGCAAGCTAGGATTAAACTAGATGGTTTAACAAAGATGCTTTAGGCATGCTTTGACTCTACCACTTTGACTACTATTTACCCAAAGTCTTATTTTCAAGTTTTACTTCCTTTACTTTACCCAAAGTTCTTACTTGTTTTGAAGGTACCATAAAGAGTATAAAGCTTGACCTATTTAGAAACCTTTAGATGTCATCCTATGGCATGAGATTGATCCCATCATTTCCACCTTAGTGAACACCCTTAACTTAGTAGTTTAGAGTAGATAAAAACTTGAGTCACTTTAGATGGGAACACTTGGTGAAAATGAATTATGAAAACCTTGGAATGAAGAGTCATTCTATTGAGATGTTTTGACATGTGTTGAGAAACACAAATGGTTTATAATGATGAAAATGTTGAGGCATGAGCCTTAGCCCTTTTATAAAACTGATGGTTGTATTCGGATGCGATACCATTCCAAATTTACCGTACAACCACAATACCTGAATTGGGTAAGGCTTAGCCGGAAATTTATATGCATTAGTATTAGTTCCCTCGTGGGAGAGGTTTGAGTTGAGGCTACCTCTCAATGTTGTCCACCTATGCAGTGTCCAAGATGACAGATGGTCATGGTTGGGAGGCCATGCCCATAGGAGAGGTTCTTATACTAGGGTGTGTAATGGAAATGTTATGTTTGCTTATCTGCATACTAAGTATGATGATTCAGGGTTATCCCTGACAGATGTATCGAATCTTGTGGTGAAAGTGTACCACCTCTGCAGAGTGTCAAACTATTCGAATAGCCGCGTCCGCGGTTATGGACAGTTGGAATGGCCATACTGTTTCATTGTCAGATGTTTTCAAAATAGCTTCTGAAATGAATGATGAATTTTGACTTGACCACAACAGGGTTGTGTTTATGACACTAGGTCCCCACCTTAAGTGATTCTAGAACTTTATTTTATCTTTCTTTGCTTCAGAACTCAGCTTAGATTTCAAACTTAAATTTATAGTTAAACTTAGATTTAGCACTTTAACTTAGCCTTATACTACTTGTTAGTGGTAGTTTGCGAGTACTTAAAGAGTACTCATGGCTTTTGTCCCTGGCTATTATCATGGCCAGACTATGAAGGAGACTATCAAGATGATGGCCAGTAGGACGGCTATGATAACTAGGACTATCTGCCTTCGTTAGCATTGCCTGTGCCCCTGAAGATGGACCCCACCGCTATGCTTATCTTTTATTTCCGCTGCTTGTTGTATTAAGACTGGATCATGAGATCCTGATTTGTGTAAGACCTTGTGTATGGTTTGTAATGGATGATGTACTGTGAGATCCAATCCGTTATGTCTCACAAAAATGGTAATCCTGGGATTGCGAGGTATGGCATAACGGGCATCTGGGTTTAAAAATCCGGGTGTTGACACAAAACATCAGCATGAAAAATTTGCCGAGCAACAGAGCTCAATTGCTAAACTAGTTTAAACCCGGAATCAAAGCCGGCTTCTAGTACCAACAATTCACTACTCAGAAAATATCCGCATCTAGCAATCAGACAAAAACCCAAGTATAAACTACAAAAATTTGGAATTATACCCGAAGGTAGCATTTTTAGAATCAGAAATCTAACCAGAACAAACATGAGCATAAAGTACATTCAAGTATTCTGGGATTTTCAACTATGACATGATCATTCGGAAATAAGATGGTACTTTAAAAAACATCTTAGAAACACATTGAGGAGATCAATACTTTATTTCACTTTGAACATGTACATTGATATGATTACAAACAAAGAAATTTAAGAATAAAAGGGACGTGGCTAAGCTATATTTCATGGATGGTCTATTTCATCTGGATTTGTACTCCCTCCAGCTCTCTTTTTCTTCTTAGTAGTAGGTCTTTCTTCTTCTGGCCTCATGTCAGTTAGGTAGTAAGAACCATTGTGCAATACTCGACTAACCATAAAGGGCCCTTCCCATATAGAGGCAAGTTTGTGCTCTCTTTTTTGCACTAGTCGGAGAACCAGATCGTCCTTGCTAAAAGACCGGTTTCTGACTCTCTGACTATGATACTTGCATAAATTCAACTGATAGGCTGTAGACCTCTGCTCAGCAATGATGCAAACTTCCTCGAGCAGATCGAGGTCATCTTGTCGAGTGACTTTGGCATCCTTTTCGACATAAGCAGCAATTCAGGGAGAAGTTGCTGAAGTTTCCAAAGACGATGAACAGACTGAGTCTGATATACTCGTCTCAGAAAAATACCGGGGAGATACGAGTGATGTTTCTAGCGGGCCGGCAAATCCTTCGTCTTCACCTGCATCATAAAGTTTCACCAGAAAAACAATGTGTTATTCTGAAAAAATTCTGATGTAATAGCTAGAATATTATTTTGATGTGCTAGTTTGTAAGAACTTATGCTTTACTAAGTTAGAACTTTTGGCTTTATTTTTGTGCTTGAAAAATACTTAAGCACTATTTTGTCTATACTTAACGTTTATCTGGCTTTCCGCCTTGTCCCTTTCGTGAGCCGGCAAACTGTAACATCCCAAAACTCTAATCTAAGATTATTAAGATCCAAATCATCAAAATTAGGGTTAACAAAAACTTTTCCAATTCGAAATTATCAAAACATTCATATGTGTGTGCATTTAAAAATAGGAGTTGTTTGAATTGCCATGTTTGAGTGATCCATTGGTTGTAAAATGATTCTAAGGTGAATTAAACATCATCTAGATCATCCCCAAACAAATCCCAAAGAAAAACAAATCAAAATGAATAAAATAAGGAAATGGTCATTTGTGCCAAATTAACTACCATGCCTACTTTGGCTATTCCTAGTACTCAAAACCTAACAGAAACAATTATGGATCTTTGCACCCCTTGCTAGTACACATAATAAGGTACCAAGGCCCACCTTGTGATCTACCAAAATCATTTAAACACTATATTTAAATGGCATTTGAAAATTGAATCTATTTCATATGGGAAGATCCCACTATTTCAAAAACCACTCAAACAAACTAATTTTTCAAAACCCAAGCACCCACAGAGTCTCAAGATTAGTACTAAGCCACCCACCAAAAATCTTTGCAAAATTCAAAAATAATTTTCTTGCGGCCATTTCATCAAACACTTGGCAGGCAAGAATCTACCTCTAATCCTAGCTCACTGTTTTGAACAGAGTTTTGCCCCCATTTGATCTCCATTTAATCTCTTTGTCCCCTCTTGATCTAACCAGGGCCTAACCAACCCAACCCCTACCCCCTAGCAGCATGGCAATGCCAAGCCGAGCACCTGCTGGCCGGCCGACCATGCCCTCATCCCAGCAGACCACCTCCCTCTCTCTCGCCATGTCTAGCAGCTAGCCAGCACCTCACTGCCACCCTCTGTCCCCTCCCCGAGCCAGGCCAAGCCATGGACCAACGCCAAACTGCCGCGCCCAGAGCAGCTGAGCCATATCGAGCACGCGACAGAGCGCCGCGCCCGACACGCGTGCACAAGCCGCCGCTCGACCGCAGCCCGCGCCCACCGTGTCGCCACGACCCGGGGAGCACATGCCCGTTCGCTGCCCAACGCCTCACAGCCACCGCTTGCCTTGGACACCGCCGCCTCCGCCGCTCAGAGCGCCAGCTCCGCCTGACCGCACACCACCGCCCCTAAGCCCGCATTTAAGCCCTAGAGCACCGCCAGGAGACCGCGTGTCGATCTCCGCTCGCAGCCATGCCGCTAGAAGCCCGTAGCCATGTCGCCATCGTCGCCTGGCCATGCCGCGCTGTCCCGTCGTCGAGCCTATAAAAGGAGGGCACCCCCAGCCATTTTGCAGCACACCACTCACCTCCCCTCACCTCACTGATCATCCCACACCTCTAGCCGGAGCAAGGCGAACAGCAGTTCGCCGGAATTGCACCGGAACAGGCCGCCTCTGGAGGAGAAGGGTGCCGCCGATTACGACCACCCCCGGAGCTGCCTCGACCGTCCCTGAGATCGCTGTTGACCACCAGTCCGTTTGCCTGCCTCGCCATTGTCGCTGGAGCCCTGGTACGCCCCCTATGCACCCCCACTAAGCTTCTAGGGTTAGAGCTCGCCGGAGACAGGTCCGTCGTCGACCATGATCCCCAGCCGTTGATGCCTGTTCTAATCCAACGCCCCACATCGCCTCGTGCAACCCGCTTAGCGTTATGAGCCAAGACACGGTGAACCCTGTCCACCGAGCCCTTGCATGTGAAGTGACCTTGGTGGGCCACGTTAGCGTTCTCATGACCGATAAATTCAAATTAGGATTTTTCTATTTAGTTTGAACCTAGTTCTGTCCCTTAGTTTGAAATTCAATTCAGAGAGATTTACAAATCCAAATGGAGTGATTCCAATTTTGTTAGAAAGCTACTGAAAAGATCTACCCAAGCAAGTTGGATTTAATTCAATTAGAATTAGAGATCTCTCCTAGTAAAAATAACAAGACAGAAGCATTTGCACCTTGCAACATTTTTATAAAATCAACCAAGTTAGCTTTTGAGTTGATTCCAACTCTCAAAAATCACATCTAATCATACCTATCTGAATATGTAATAATATTAGGGTTTACATGCAGTGACTTTGGACTAGTACCAAAATAATGCTATATAGGCATTTCTAGTCACTTTAAATCATTAAATAATGAACTTAAACCAAAGTAATTATGATCCAACCCTTAAATCACATTCCCACAGTTAGAATATGTGGTGATGACATGTGTCCACATGATACCATATTTTAAGTGGTGAATATTAAATCTTAGTTAATTTTTCAATGAGTAGAAATTACTTTTCTTAAATAAAAAGAATGAAACTAGTTAATAAAACTTGTGATGCTTGTGATGATAATAGATCATCAAATATGTGCCTTAGAGTACTAATTATACTAGTTAAGTATTATTTGGTGATTGTGTATACCGTACGTATTTATAGAAGATAGTACCGACTAAGCTTACGAGGAGGAGGAGTTCTACCAAGAGGAGGAAGACAACTTCAACCACTGCACCAACCAAGGCAAGCTAGCACTATCCAAGTTAACCCTTGCAAGTTGTACTTACAAGCCACCATTAACAATGCAATCTAACCCTTGCAAGCTACTATTAGCAAGTTAGGATTAAACTAGATGGTTTAACAAAGATGCTTTAGGCACGCTTTGACTCTACCACTTTAACTACTATTTACCCAAAGTCTTATTTTCAAGTTTTACTTCCTTTACTTTACCCAAAGTTCTTACTTGTTTTGAAGGTACCATAAAGAGTATAAAGCTTGACCTATTTAGAAACCTTTAGATGTCATCCTATGGCATGAGATTGATCCCATCATTTCCACCTTAGTGAACACCCTTAACTTAGTAGTTTAGAGTAGATAAAAACTTGAGTCACTTTAGATGGGAACACTTGGTGAAAATGAATTATGAAAACCTTGGAATGAAGAGTCATTCTATTGAGATGTTTTGACATGTGTTGAGAAACACAAATAGTTTATAATGATGAAAATGTTGAGGCATGAGCCTTAGCCCTTTTATAAAACTGATGGTTGTATTCGGATGCGATACCATTCCAAATTTACCGTACAACCACAATACCTGAATTGGGTAAGGCTTAGCCGGAAATTTATATGCATTAGTATTAGTTCCCTCGTGGGAGAGGTTTGAGTTGAGGCTACCTCTCAATGTTGTCCACCTATGCAGTGTCCAAGATGACAGATGGTCATGGTTGGGAGGCCATGCTCATAGGAGAGGTTCTTATACTAGGGTGTGTAATGGAAAGGTTATGTTTGATTATCTGCATACTAAGTATGATGATTCAGGGTTATCCCTGAGAGATGTATCGAATCTTGTGGTGAAAGTGTACCACCTCTGCAGAGTGTCAAACTATTTGAATAGCCGCGTCATGATTATGGGCGATTGGAATGGCCATACTGTTTCATTGTCAGATGTTTTCAAAATAGCTTCTGAAATGAATGATGAATTTTGACTTGACCACAACAGGGTTGTGTTTATGACACTAGCTCCCCACCTTAAGTGATTCTAGAACTTTATTTTATCTTTCTTTGCTTCAGAACTCAGCTTAGGTTTCAAACTTAAATTTATAGTTAAACTTAGATTTAGCACTTTAACTTAGCCTTATACTACTTGTTAGTGGTAGTTTGCGAGTACTTAAAGAGTACTCATGGCTTTTGTCCCTGGCTATTCTCATGGCCAGACTATGAAGGAGACTATCAAGATGATGGCGATGGGGCGTCTATGATAACTAGGACTATCTCGCCTTCGTTAGCATTACTGTGCCCCTGAAGATGGACCCCACCGCTATGCTTATCTTTTATTTCCGCTGCTTGTTGTATTAAGACTGGATCATGAGATCCTTATTTGTGTAAGACCTTGTGTATGGTTTGTAATGGATGATGCACTGTGATATCCAATCCGTTATGTCTCGCAAAAATGGTAATCCTGGGATTGCGAGGTATGGCATAACGGGCATCTGGGTTTAAAAATCCGGGTGTTGACACAAACCATCATCATGAAAAATTTGCCGAGCAACGGAGCTCAATTGCTAAACTAGTTTAAACCCGGAATCAAAGCCGGCTTCTAGTACCAACAATTCACTACTCAGAAAATATCCGCATCTAGCAATCAGACAAAAACCCAAGTATAAACTACAAAAATTTGGAATTATACCCGAAGGTAGCATTTTTAGAATCAGAAATCTAACCAGAACAAACATGAGCATAAAGTACATTCAAGTATTCTGGGATTTTCAACTATGACATGATCATTCGGAAATAAGATGGTACTTTAAAAAACATCTTAGAAACACATTGAGGAGATCAATACTTTATTTCACTTTGAACATGTACATTGATATGATTACAAACAAAGAAATTTAAGAATAAAAGGGACGTGGCTAAGCTATATTTCATGGATGGTCTATTTCATCTGGATTTGTACTCCCTCCAGCTCTCTTTTTCTTCTTAGTAGTAGGTCTTTCTTTTTCTGGCCTCATGTCAGTTAGGTAGTAAGAACCATTGTGCAATACTCGACTAACCATAAAGGGCCCTTCCCATATAGAGGCAAGTTTGCTCTCTTTTTTGCACTAGTCGGAGAACCAGATCGTCCTTGCTAAAAGACCGGTTTCTGACTCTCAGACTATGATACTTGCATAAATTCAACTGATAGGCTGTAGACCTCTGCTCAGCAATGATGCAAACTTCCTCGAGCAGATCGAGGTCATCTTGTCGAGTGACTTTGGTATCCTTTTCGACATAAGTAGCAATTTAGGGAGAAGTATGAATAAAATCACTTGGACGAACTGCTTGTGCAGTTTATGTCATAGGGATTGTCAATATGCGTGCCTGATTCATCCGATGGATCGGGATCAGTTAACTGCCTTGGGGCAAAACAACGCTATCTACTCAAATTCGAGCCCCCGGACTCGAATTTGGAATAATGCTGGCGTAATTCGACTATGCACGGAGGTCTTACAGAGTTCAAATTTAGTGTTTTAGGTGTGGGCACTCGACGTGTCCATCAAGGCTTATTTCATCATGCCTGTAGGCATGGTTTATATCTGGTAGAGCGCAGCAGATGCATTTCTAGGCCTTTTTCAGGTCTTACCTTCATGTTGTAAACGCGGCATCCAAAATCTTAGTCACCACGGAGGTGATTCGGGTGACCCAGGAGACGCAGTCTCTTTGCAGGGAGCATGTGAGGCGGATTCTCCATTTCAAATGTAGACATAATCAACACACGTTTAATAACTAAAAAAATTCATAGGGTGCACGGCTAGCGCTCCCTATGGGAGTAGCCCCCGAGTTCCTATTTAAGTCACAGACTTGGGTGGGGACTTTGAATATGCTTTCGACTACTATCATTTCTTGGTTTTTAGCGGAATATGCTTTCAATGCTCCCTATGGGAGTTGCCCCCGAGTTCATAATCGAATCACTGATTCGACGAGGGGTAATAATGGTGAAGGCATTTATGTGCCTATAAAATCTTCGGGTGCGTGGCCAGCACTCCTGTTAGGAGTAGCCCCCGTGTGCTTGGTCTACTTGCAGAGTCAAGCAAGGACTAAAGTAGTCGAAGATGTATTTTACTTGAGTAGATGACATCAGTGTTGATGATTGGCTGATCTCATTTGCCTGTTGAAGCGGTATTGACGGGACGTGACTAAGGTGGGGCCCCATCTCTGACTGGGATTTGACTAGGCATCTATAATCTTTGTTTTAACTGCGCCTCCTCGATTTTTGCATGTAGTGGGGAAAGTGCGGTGACGATTCACCGTTTCCATTGCCATGCGTCCGCCTTGATTTGCACCATGTGTCTGGTTGATGTGTTTATGGCCGTTAGATTGCATCTGCATTGTGGTTCAATAGTGGTTCCTATGCGGTAAATTTCCCCACAGTTCCTCGTCTTCTACCTTGCGTGCTGATGCCATTTCTTGTTGTTGCTTCTCCATTGCTCTTGCCCCCGCCGCTGCGCTGGACAGTCTCAAAACCTTCCCCAGCTACTTCATGTGGTTCCACCATCACCGGAGGATGGGGAAGAAGAAAGGTGATGCCTCGCCTGGATCTGCTACCATCGCTGCTGCGGCAAACAAGAAGAAAGGTGCCGTTGCCACCGGTTCCGGCACTGCTGTTGTATCCGGAAAGAAGAAGAGCGCGGGGAAGCGCGTCACCAATGGTTCTTGGCAGCGGACCACCATAAGGGAGTAGGAGCTCCATAATCAACATCAAGATGGATTGCTCTCCGCCAACAAGGAGGACACGAAGATGCCTGGCTTGGAGGTAATCCCAGATCCCCCAGTTGGATTTTGGGTTATGTTTCTTGCCTTTATTGTCCGTGGCCTCCTCTCCCCTCCACAAGTTTGTGCGAGGGTTACTATTTTTTTATGGTCTCCATCTGCATTAGCTGACCCCAAATTCGATTCTGCACATTGTATGCTATATCACTCATTGCGAGTGCTGGCTCAGGATCGAGCCACACTTCGGCATCTTCAAAAATCTCTTCAAGATGAAGTGGTAGTCGGTCTCCAAATCTTTGGTCTACGACATTGGAGGCTACGGTATTCATGTGGAGCCGATTGTCCAGTACTTCTCCCTCAAGAGCTCCGAGTCTGTCCAAGGATGGAGGGAGAAGTGGTTTTACGTCCGCGATCAGCATGTCGAGGGCGAGCTTTACGGGCTTGCTCCCTTTGATCGGAAGGCAGAGTTGAAGAAGAGAAGATCTTGGAAGAATGTGGTGATGCTCGGCGAGGCCGAGGAAGTCGAAATCTTGTACAAGTGTGTTTGAGATCTCTAGCTCATTCAAGGAAAGGAGATTGATGGCCCAGACCTCATCCGCACTTGGATGCGTCACCGGGTGTAGACGCTACAAGCTAGGGCACACCCAATGTACTACTGGACTGGCGCAGGTGACATCACTGGCGTCTCTCAGGAGAACATTTCTTTAGTTGAAGTGGACAAGAGATTCAGGGGGCTGACCAAGTTCACCGCCAAGGAGAAGCTACCAAGTGACTCAGTCGTGCTCCTATTCTGCGCGAGTCACCCTCCACCTGAGGTAACTTTATTATTGTATCTTCTGTTGTTCTTCGATTGCCTGGAAGGCACGCATGATGCCATTGTGCTTATTTATAGGAATGGGAAGTGGCGACCGTCCTTCCCCCAGCCAAAAGGGATAATTCCTCCCGAAGCGGCAGAGGAGGACGAATCTGGCTCGACCGTTCTTGTTGTTGAGGAGCATGAATCCCTCGAGTCCAGCAGGGGCGGCACTCGCAAGCGCTCCCGAAGCAAGGACTCGGATGCCTCATTGCCGGAGACGCCGAAGGGTCCTTCAACGGAGGTGGACGCTTCGATCCCTGAAGTGCCCTTGCACGTTGTAGCTCCTCCTGCATGGAAGAAGCTAAGGGAGGAGAAGGACGAGTCGGAGGACTCCTTCGACCTCAATAACTTTGACGGGTAAGTTTTTTACTTTTTCTGATTTAACCTTATGTCTTGAAAATCTTTTCTCTGAAGTTAGTCACATATTTTGCTGTAATAAAACTGCATCGTCATCTTCCGATGATTGTCGCTTAATGAACGAGACCGGAGTCGTAGACTCCAAACGCAAGGATGTGGAGGAGCGCTCGCATTCTCCCCGGGTAGTGGCCAACTCCGGTGCTAATTCTTTGAGTTCCCCCCATGCGGGGGACCACTAGATGGTTGCCCGGACATCCACCCAGAAGGAGACTAAGAGTCCATGGATGACCATTTAACTGTCTTTATTCTTGTCATTCAAATTTGTTTTGGTGCTGATGTTGCGCTATCTTCTACAACATGTCTTGAAAGATTCCATTCGCCTTGGCGAACAGATTGCATTGTTGGGCCGCCAGCATGCTTGGCTAGATAACCGGACTTGCCATCTCGAAGGTAGCTTCTATATTTTTTTATGTTCAGTGCAGAAGTTTGGTTGAGCTTGACTTTTTTACATCATTCTTGCAGCTGAGAACAATGATCTCCTCCATCGTGTTACTACCCTCGATAAGGGCCTTAACATTGTGGAGAAGAAAAAGGATGAGGCACTCGCAGCCCTCGAGCACTCTGAATAGGAGGTGAAGAGGTGCAAAGATGACCTCACGGCTGCTGCAACTGACCAGGAGAAGATGTTTGTAGAACAACTTCATTCCATCGCTAAAGCGCTTTCAGGTATGCTACTGTTGTAGTTTTGTTCCATGAAGAATTTCCTTTTCCTCTTTTGTTCAGCATTTGATGATTTTAATCGTGGGTTTTCTGTAGACGCTTCTGGGGTGAGTTTTGACCCCCAAGATCTTGCTCGTGATGATGCGTTGGCCAGCGTTGTGGCCGCAGTCGAAGACCGCAGCGTTGGTGTTCAGGACTCACTCAAAAAGGCCAAGGTTGCACTTGGGCGTCTTCGAGAGGAGATGTTTCCCAAGGCCAGGATTATTGAGACCTTAATGGCCTCGTCGAGTCCTTCACCGGTGGCGTCCCCGTGGAATACAAGAATGCACATAAAGGGGACGGTGCTACCATGGGACTTGCAATGGCGCAAGCCCATGGTGTCGACTTGGACCTAGCAACGTTTCCACGACGATGCTGGTTGCTGCGGATGGCCAGCAGGTAGTTTTCACTCCGTTTGCCACTCGTTATCACAAATATGGGCCTCAGCTCATAGAGACACTCGTGAGGTACTCGGAGGAGCGGAAAAGGTCGAAGACAGCGAAGGCCACGGCGTCAGGGGCTTTCACTGAGAAGGCCACGGTGTCAGAGGCTTCCACTGAGTCGATGAAGCCCCTGAGTGCCAATGCATAGTTGTAGGCTTAATCGTGTTGTTCTTTTGTAATCGTGCTGGCATTGCAGAACTTGTTTTGAATTATGGTTATGGGGAGTGTCCCCTATCAAAACTTGTTAAGTTTGATGCTTGATTCTTCTATGCTTTGTTCCTTTTAGAATGATGGCTCTTATCCCTTTATTCTTCTGCCTGGTTAGGGACCTTCGAATGATTCATATGATGTGCCTTCTGCTGATGTACCTAGTCCATCTTCCCCTAGCAAAACTGTGGCGCAGCCACGTTCGAAGGTGGAGGAGATATCACTCCTGTCACGACTACACGACTGTGTGAAGCATTTAGAGCAAGAGGTACCCGTCATCCATGGTATTGCTGATGTCTAGAAATCGAAAGCCGAAAAAGCCATTGACCGCGAGAAGTATCTCCTTGGCAAGGTGAGCAGCTTAATGAGCAATTGGAATGTGAGTTTCTCTAAATCCTCCTCTCTTTTCTCGCCACTTATTATGGCGACTCACTCCTATGCTTTTTAATTGCTTGTTGCAGTTGTGAGTCTTCATCTTCCGTAGGAAGAGAGGGACCATATAAGCATACGACTGAATTCCCTTACCCCAAGAGCAATTGGAAGCTAGTGGGTACTTCTGGGTCGACCATGATCGTGCAGTCACATTGGCGACACTGCAAGACCGTGTGTTGCAAGTGTTGCACTGCTTGAAGAAGACGTAGTCATGTTTGAAGCATATATTTCAGGCCATGTTTCCCTTGGATGTGGTGCTCTCGAGCCTGTTGGACCTGATGAGGGAATTCCATAACACCGACGCGATGCGCGAGTGTGTGCATCAACAGCTAGTTGCAGGTGCCAAGGCTGCACTGGCACTTGTGCGCCTGCATCGACCTGACATGGACTTGGGTGCCATTGTTGCAGGGCCGCCACCACCTCCAGAGGGGATGGTGTGGAACATGGTACCCCACTATCAGGCGGTTAATCAGCCAGCCGAAGACATCATCGAGTTTTTTGACTAGCGTACCGATGTTCTTCTTTTACGCCAATAGAGTAGTTTTTGACCTGCACAAAGATGTATAGGTGATGTAAAGTTCGCATAGTTTTGACTGGGTGTTTTGTTACCCGTATTGTATGTAAATCTTGCTAGCTTGTATGTTTTTCGAGTAGCTTGTATTATGCAGTGCCTTTTCGTTAGCCTGACGTGTACTTATCTCAGCACCTTGCCAACCTGTCAGATGCGTTGCAGCTGGGTTAGGTTTTCTCAAGGGTTCAATTAATAGTATGTCAGCTACTCAGGTTACTACGTTGCTCGTGTGACGAGGTTAACAGGGTGGCGCAGCCCCCGGGTGAAGGAATAGCAATGTAATTAAAAAACACAAGGTTGGAGGCACTTAGCTTTATTTATTTGTAGAATATCATGAGGTACAATGTTTGGCTAAGTAGCCTTATTGCAAAATTAAACACATCTAAGGGTAGAAATGACGCAGCTACGCGACATTCCAGGGGTTGGAGTATGCGACTCAACTTTCTACGTCTTTCAGGCGATAGGCGCCACCTGGGATTACTTCAGTAATCACATAGGGTCCCTCCCAGGGGGAGTCAAGCTTGAGGTGTCCTTTCTACTTCAGTCGAAGGATGCGGTCTCCTTCGACAAAGGACTTTGGGCGCAGCCGTTGGCTGTGGTAGTTGCGGAGGCTCTGCTAGTTGATCATGGATCCCTCCACTACAATCTCGCGTGCTTGGTCGAGGAGGTCAACAAAGTCTTCGAGTGCAGCCATGGACTCGGCCCTTCTGTACGCCACGACCCTTGGGGCCATATAGCGCACTTCTGCAGGTAGTACTGCCTCAGCTCCATGTACCATGAAGAACGGAGTATAGCCTGTGGTGCTGTTTGGAGTTGTGCACAGGCTCCATAGTACTTATGGTAGTTCCTCGGGCCAGCAACCAGCCGCTCGTTCGAGTGGTCTAAGAAGCCTTTTCTTGATGCTGTTGTAGACGAGGCCGTTGGCCTTCTCAACTTGACCGTTGGTCTAGGGATGTGCTACCAAGGCATAGCTGATGTTGGTTCCCAGGTTTTCGTAGAAATCCTGGAACTCATTCGAGGTGAAGTTCATCCCATTGTCGGTGATGATGTTGTGTGGCATCCCGAACCTAAAGACTATGGACCCGAAGAACTTGACGGCGGTGGCTCCTGACTGGTTTGTCACCAGCATGGCCTCAATCCACTTGCTGAATTTGTCGACTATGATGAGGAGGTAGACATATCCTCCAAGTGAGGATTTTTGCAGCTTGCCGACCTTGTCAAGGCCCCATTGCACGAAGGGCCAGGCCGCAGGTATTGTCCTAAGTTCCACGCCAGGTGCGTGCGGCTTGTCCGCGAACCTTTGGCAGGCATTACACTTTTGGACGATGTCCTTGGCATCATGCATTGCCATTGGCCAGTAGAAACCAGCGCGTAGAGCCTTGGTGATGAGGGCATGACTCCCGGCGTGATGGCCGCAGGTGCCTTCGTGTATCTCGAGGAGGACGGCTCTCCCATCACCATTGGAGACACATCGTTGAAGGACTCCTGTGATGATGCGCTTGTACATCTCGTCGTTGATGATGGTGAAAGCTTTTGAGCGTCATGCTATGTGTCACGCATATGTCTGGTCATCTAGCAGCCTTTTGCTAAGCAGGTATGTGATGTGCGGCTGCGTCCAGGATAGCTCTATGAGCATGACCTCCATGGGACCTTCGATTCCTGGTCCTTGTTCTTCATCTTCAGGTTTTTCGAGTCATTCGGGTGGCGTAGCCCCCGAGTCCTTTGACATGCTAGATGGTTACTCTGGAGCCTTTGTCTTGATGGAGCATTCATATCTTTGCTCCAGGAATACTCCGGGTGGTACCGGAGCATAGGTGGAGCCTATGTCGGCGAGTGTATCCGCCTCTTCGTTGCTTTCGCGGCCAGCGTGCTGTAGTTCGCAGCCGTTGAAGTCTCCTTCGAGTGTGTCGTAGAGGTTGCGGTAGGTGATCATGTTGTCGCTCAGGGTGTCGCACTGGTTCATGTTTTGGTCTACCATAAGCTTTGAGATGCCGTAGATCACAAGTCGCATTGCGTCGCAGGCTTTGGCCATCCGCATCCCATGGAGCAGGGCCTCGTATTCAGCTTCATTGTTGGAGGCGTGGAACTGCATTTGCAGAACATAGCTAATCTTGTCGCTTTGTGGAGATATCAGGATGACGCCGGCGCCAGCTCCCTCTCAATGTTTCGATCCGACGAAGTGCATTGTCCATAGGCAGGACATGTCTGGTGTGTCAGGGAGCTGGTTCTCCATCCAGTGAACGAGGAAATCTGGGAGCACTTGCTATTTGATCCTGTCTTGCTTATGGTATGTGATGTCTCATGGAGACATCTCGATCCCCCAAAGCGTGACTCGCCCGGTGGCGTCGGGGTTGTTGACGATGTGCCCCAGTGGAGCATCGTTCACCACAATGATGGGAAGCTCCTAGAAGTAGTGGCGCAGTCGCTGGGTTGTCATGAAGACGTCGTATGCCAACTTCTAATAGTGTGGGTACTACTGTTTTATCAGCATGAGCACCTCGCTGAGGTAGTAGACTGGGTGTTGCACCCCGTGGACTTTGTTCTCTTCAGCTCCTTCCACTACCAGCACAGTACTGACCACCTGGTTAGTGGTGGAGATGTATAGCAACATGGTCTCCTTTTCTCTTGGTGTCACAAGTACGGGCGAGGTGGAGAGTATACGCTTGAGGTCTTCGAATGCTCCTTATGCTTCTTCTGTCCACTCGAACCTCTTAGATTTGCGGAGGAGCTGGTAGAATGGCAGCGCCTTCTCGCCCATTCGACTGACGAATCGACTCAGCGCCGTGATTCGTCCAGCCAGCTGTTGGACGCCTTTGACCATCTTCAACTTCTCCATGGACAGTATGGCCTTTATCTTTTCGGGTTTGCCTCGATTCCCCTAGCGGAGATGAGGTACCCGAGAAGTTGCCCAGATGGTACGTCAAAGGCGCATTTTTTTGGATTCAGCTTGATCCGGTAGCGGTCGAGATTGTCGAAGGTCTCGCAAAGATCGTTCAGTAGTGTGCCTTCTTCATTTGTCTTGACGAAGATGTCATCGACATAGACTTGGATGTTCCGGCCAAGCTGGCGCTTGAGGTAGGCATGCATACACCGTTGGCAGGTGGCTCCTGCGTTCTTCTGCCCGAAGGGTATTGTTGTGTAGCAGAAGATGTCGAAGGGCGTTATGAAGGCTGTTTTCTCCTGGTCCTCTTCCTTCATTCGAATTTGGTGATAGCCTGAGTAGGCATCAAGGAAACAAAGGTGCTCGCATCCTGCAGTGGAATCGATTATCTGGTCGATCCGCGATAATGGGAAGTGATCCTTCGAGCAATTCTTATTCAAGGAAGTGAAGTCCACGCACATTCGCAGGATATCCGTGTCCTTTTTAGGAACAAGCACGGGGTTTTCTACCTAGGTGCTCTCCTTGATCTCCCGTATGAAGTTAGCGTCGAGGAGTCTGTTGACTTCCATACCGATCGATTTTACCCTTAGTTCTGACAGTCGACGTATCGTCTGCTTCACTGGTCTATCTTCAGGATTCATGTTGAGTGCTCGGCGAATTCCCTAGGAACCTCTGGCATGTCTGCTAGACACCAGGCGAAGATCTCCTAGCATTCATGGAGGAATTCGACGGACGCGAGTTCCTATGTGGGACTCAAGTTGTTGGCGATGAGGGTCGTCTTGGTTAGGTCCGTTGGGTGGACTTGGACCGCCTTGGTGTGCACCGACGAGTCGAAGGATTGATCAGGTGCATTTGGCTTACTAGGAGGAGAAAGACTGTTGTTTGTCGACTCCTTTAGCCTCACTAGTTCCTTGTGCATGCCGAAAGACTGGGAAATTCTGTTGAACTCCATGTCGCAGCTATCTGACCTCTCGAAGCTTCCGTTGACGGTAATAATGCCGTTAGGGCCTGGAATCTTCATCTGCAGGTAGGCGTAGTGTGGTACTGCCATGAACCTCGTGAACACGACATGTCTGAGGATACAATGGTACTGCGAGGGCCAATCCACCACTTTGAATTCGATGTGCTCTTGCCGAAAATTTGCTGGCATGCCGAAGATAATATCCAAGCTGATTTTTCCCAGGGGTATACGCCCTTCCCTGGAACAATGTCGTGGAACATTGTGTCGGAATTTTCCAGGCAAGATAGGGGGATCCGCATGGCACTCAAGGTGCTGGCGAACATGAGGTTGATGCTACTGCCGCCATCCATAAAGACGCGACTCATTTCGAAGCCGCCAATTTGCACCTCGAGTACCAAAGGAGAGTGGACCGAGCGAGGCACCTAGCGCGGATGATCGCGCTTCTTGAAGGTGATGCAGGACTCGCACCCACTGAGATACTCAGTGGTTGAGGGTGGAGAATTGACGGCCAAATTTATTTGGCGAGTGATTGATTTTTGCACTCTATTGGAGGGGCATCCTTTTTGGATCATACCCATATTCCCCAGCACTCATGGGTACTGCTTGCCTCCATTGTTCTGGGTTCATCCAGCTGCAGGCGGTGGTGGCCCGGGTGGTGGTGGTGCTCCGTGAGCCATAGCACCCGGGGCAGCTCCGTAGCCCTGATTTATCGCGCCACAATTCATCTGGGCGAGGCCTTCGTGGATCTTGAGGAACTCACGGTAGTCCTTTAAGAGGTGGTTGGACTTCTTCTTGCCATCGTGTTTGTCGATATAGAAGTGGACGTTGTAAGGTCCAGACAGTTTGTCCTTGATAGATGTTCCAGGGGCTTCATCGCAGGTACGGTGTTGCCATACCTGCGTGGTCTTCCCGCTGTCGTGGTATCTACCGCTATGGTATTCTCTGTTGTGGTTGCCATCGTCGCGTCTATCGGTGTAGCCAGCCATGACCATGTCGACTTCTTTGTGGTCCTCATAACCGCTCATCCGATGTTTTCCTTGACGGTCACGTCTGCGGCCGAGGTCATCGTCGTCGTCTGAGCGGACATGGTTGTTTTTCACCGAGTCCTCTCCATCATCCCACATGTTCGCGATCTCCATCAGGTGGTCAATTGTTTCGGGCCTCGAACGGCCCAGCTCCTCCCTGAGCTCTCTGCAACGTATGTTGTTGTTGAATGTGTCGATTGCACGGTCCTCAGAGATGTCCTCTGCAGAGTTTTTAATGATGGACCACCTCTAGATGTAGGAGCATAGTGACTCGCTGGGCTTTTTTTAGCAGCCCTTTAGCTCTTTGATTGATGCAGGCCTCTTGTAAGTGCCCTTGAAGTTTCGCACAAAGTTGTATACTAGCTCATCCCAGCTGCGGATTGACCCGCAGGGGAGGTTGTTGAGCCATGCGGGGGCAGCGCCTTGTAGCTACAGCTGGAGGCATTGCATGGCAGTGCTCTTGGTTCCACCGTGCAACCTTACGGAGGAGATGTGATCCTCCAGCCAAATCTTTGGGTCTTGTAGGCCGTCGAATTTTTGGATCTCTGATGGGAGTTTGAACCCTTTCAGCATTCGCTTTTGTCGTGTGGCTCTGCTGATGCAGCTGGCGCTCCAGAGCTCTGTTCCTTCATCCTCTGAGCCCATCGAGCGCGCGCGCCTTGCGCGCATCTTGTCGACCTTGTGCTGCGTGATGTCATCACATGCGTTGTAGTCGTAGTCGTGTCGACGTGAGCAGCGTCGCCGCGACAATTCATGTTTGTCATCGCTGGAGGAGGAGGGCGAGTAGTACTTGGCTAGAGCCTTGCTTTTCTTTGGCTCTAGCACTTGATCCTTGGTGAGCGTAGCTTCAACCAGTCCTAGGCCAGCGATCGTAGATCGGTGCATGGCGGATCGTGGATCTCTAGCTGGTGGCAATAATGATATATAACAATCTGAACATAAATGATAATTCAATGGTTCACTCAATAGCATCAACTACAAGGAGTAATCAACACCGGGAAACTTTCCCCTAAGAACTATGCAAGATTCAACCCAATTGTACAGCAGTATGGAGTGGTGATGATGGTGCTGGTGGAGATGATGGTGGAGATGATGATGATGATGATGATCCCGATGAAGTCCAGCTTGGTGGTGGTGTTGATGGCGACGATCTCTCCTCTCTGGGAAGGAATTCCCTCGGCAGAATTCTGTCTGACCGAGAGATCTTTCTCTCTCTGTAGTTTTCCGCCCCGCAGAGGCGGCAGAATCTTTCTGTGGTCGCCCCCAGGTGTTAGGGTTTCGAGGGGGTAATATATGCCAGAGGGGAGAGCCTAGAGTGGTCCCGGGTGGCCACACCACTTGCTGGCGCGGCCTAGGGCTGCCCGTGCCAGGGGGTGGTGTGCCCCCCCTGTGGCCCATCTCCACTCCCCCTTCTGGCAATCTTCGTCTTCTGGAAAAATAGAATTTTCCATGTATTTTCCCGGATTTTCTGATCTTGGCGAATTTCTCCTCCAAACAGCCCCTTTTCCATCAAAATCCTGACTGCAGCGGTGCATGCTCCAAAAGTCATCACCCATGTAAAAACAGATGAGATAACATAAGTATCATCTCTTAATATGAAATATATCAATGAATAATAGTAAATTATGATATAGAATAGTGATGCAAAATGGATGTATCAACTCCCCCCAAGCTTAGACTTCGCTTGTCCCCAAGCGAAAACTAAGCTCAATAAACATGACCTTAGGTTTATGGAGTGAAGAGTCGATAAAAGAATACGGACAAGAAGCATCACATTCATCAATACATAAACCATAATAGAATACAACTCACTATTATATAACTTAACTTGCACTAAGTAAAGGAAACACAATAAAGATACATAAAGTAAATCATAATTGGTAATGGCAAACTTTTGGTCGAAGAATAGTTGACAATTTGTAGGAGTTCACACATAAAGGGTTTTCAATGATAGCTTTCAAAGTAGTATTCACTAAGATAAGAGCAATGTGCAAAACAAGGAACATAGGAAACATGATTGACTAAATCATCATATGAATGAATGAAACACAACAACTCAAAAT
Source organism: Avena insularis (assembly GCA_023614405.1). NCBI lineage: Eukaryota > Viridiplantae > Streptophyta > Magnoliopsida > Poales > Poaceae > Avena > Avena insularis. The sequence goes on from CM042688.1 coordinate 292,790,799, forward strand.
ACCTGCTGAGATAGAAGGGAATAGGTTTACTGACTCAACTAAAAAGTAAAAGAAAGGCCCTTCGCAGAGGGAAGCAGGAATTTAAAGTTTCATAAAGAGCTTCCAAAAATTATGGTACTTATTAGCTTTCAGCTCTCATTGCCCCTATCATAGGCATCTTTAGGTGATTAAGGTTAAAGTGATCAATATGAGGATATGCTTGACAAGTTGTAAGTTGAAAATCTCATGTCCCTTGAATACGAGGGCCGCTCCTCATGCTACTCAAAGTTACCGGTAAGTTCTTGTCATAGTAAGTATATGTGTATCATAAAGAACCGCCAATAGGGTACCCCTTGCCGGATGATACGGAAGAATCCCCATATCAAAATGACAAGGCAAGCAGACAATGAGCATCTCAGCAATCTTCTTATTTACCATGGGAAAAAGGTGCTTTTTTCTCTCTTTCCTCTTTTCTCATCTCTTTTTTTTATTTTTCTTTTTTCTCAATCTCTATCTCTCTTTTTTATAAGAAGAATGCTTCTTAGATTGTTCATTATGGTTACGCTGCAGGTTTCCACCATGATTAGGCATGGATTAGACCAGCAGCCCAGGCGTTTCTCTAACACACATACATAACTCCATGGACTTACAAGCTCCCCTTTCATTTCACACCGACGACATCCATAAACAAAAGAGCATGATATCAACTAGGTACAATGTACAAGTGCAATGTTGAAAGCGTTCCCCATGATAGCATGGTTCTGCTAATTCACAACTTACAAAGCACAAGCATATACGCAACATAGATGGGCACAATGGTTCAAGTTTATTAAGTGCAAGAAAGTAAAGTGTGCCATCAAGTTCGTGAGAGCTTTAATCACTAATTTTCACATAACAAGTTTAATTTGGAAGGTAGATAAAAACATGATTTTACTTGGAATAGCAATAGTGCTAGTAGGCAGGTATGGTGGACACAAATGGCATAGGTTTTGGTTTAAGGATTGGATGCATGAGAAGCATTCCTCTCAATATAGGTTTTTGGCTAGCAAGGCTGGGTAGCAAACATAAGAGTTGAAGGAAACAAACAAACATACAAGTGATAAAAAAACATGCAGTCTTCCTTGGAAGCACAAAGGATCTTAACTAGAGAATATTAAACTTATGAGCAAATCAAGAAAGAAAGGTGATGAAATTATATTTCTTTAAGAGTACTTTTATCTTTTTCACTCATTTCTCAAAATAGTGTTGCTACTGACCGAGCCAGGTTTGTAAAAACCAACTAAATTAACTCAATGATCCCAAAGTTATACAAATACTAACAAGATCAATCATATAATCATGAATTGAAAACTAATATAAGATATGCAAAGGAGTAAATGAAAGAACTTCTCATTAATATTCCATAACGGCAACTCACACCAAGGGATACATAGATATCTAACAAGAGGGGGGACACTTCCATAATGCAAACCATCCTACATGATAACTCCTCTATTCATGATATGACTCTACTAAAAGGGTAAAAAGATAGAAGATAGTGATGTGATATCGCAGCACTCCCCCAAGCTTGGAACAAACCAAGGGGATGTTAAAACCTGACGATGAGTTACTCCTTCGGTGGTGGTGGTGTTCTCTTGACGAGCTTTTTGATCAATTTCCTCAAGTCCTCAATCTCGAAGGTGAGAGTATGAATCAACTCTGAGTTGTGCTCGATGCAGTGCATGATCCTGTCAGGTTGTGAATCCCAGCTCGTACGATTCTTTCCCCACTCTTCCTCCTTGAAGTCTTCTTTTCCTGCATGTTTAGAACGAGGCATATCCCAATTGGAGGGTAGTTTCTCCTTGGGCACTGGAATTGATGCTCATGGATAAGCGTATGGAAGGGATTCTTGGTGCGTGGAGAAGGTGACCGTGGATCCAAACAGTGACACGGAGGCTTCCCTCCAGTTGACATCCGTGCAGTCCTTTTGATCTTGGCAGGGTTTGCCAATACTCCAATGCTTGCAATGGTAGTGTCGGTGTGTGGATGCTGGCTTTTCCTTGCCTCCTCTTCATCTTTACTCTTGATCTCCTTCTCCTGCCCAGGGTCTTGGGAATTCTCCTCCGCAAGCTCCTTTCCCTTATCCTTGGCGGAGACCATTGTGATTCTAATCTTTAAGAATAGTTCCAAGCAGAAATAGATCAAAACGAAAACACGACGAGAACACGATATACAAACCTCGGGGGATCCCGGAGATTATATATTACGAATTTTTACAACAAAAGGAAGGTACTGGGAGAAAATGGGTCGGAGATGGAGTCCGAGGTGGCCACACCACGTGATAGCACGGCCAGGGGGCCACGCCAGGGGGTGGTGTGAGCCACTCTGGCTCCGTTCTTTTGCTTCATTGCTTTCATTGTTGGATAAAAACTGCAAAAATATAACTGGACAGAATTTTCGTGGAACTATCTTATTACACCATTTTCTCCAATAACCTGGAAATTTCTTTCACACAAAACTTTACACAATTCTCATTAGCAACATTAGTGTAAGCGAGGTAATAAAACTTTTAAGTCCAATTTCAACTGAAATCCATCAAAACATAAGCTACTGTAGCAACTCCTTCTGAAAACCTAAAAGGAATTCAAAAAGGAAATCGATTTAAGAGGCAAATGCAAGAGTGGCACAAATCTGTCAAAACAGACCCAGCAGGTAAAGATCAATTTTTTAGAAAATTTCCTGTTGCTCAAATCAAAAAGTACAAAACTAAGGAAAGTTAAAAAAACAACCTGGGGTAGAAGCACACAAAATTACAGCTCAATCTGATGTACAGAGATCTCTCACGAATTTTTATAGTGAAGCACAAAAATCTGTTTCGGGACAGCAACTTCCCCAAATCTTACTTCTCTCTCATTAGAGGTTGATCTTGACACAAAAACCAAAAAAAGGATAAGGAGAGGTTATTACCAAAGTAATAACTTCCAAGACTCAAAGAAACAAAAACAAACTGAAAGCACAAATAAACTGGATTGTCTTCCAAAAAGCTCTTTCTTTATAGCGATTAAGATGGGCATGATAATTTCAATGATGCTCACATGAGATTATGAATTGAAGTAAAGGAGAGCATCGAGAAGAAAAAATACACATGTTTAAGTCTAACCCACTTCCTATGCAAGGGAATTTTGTAAGAAAATAAATTGTTGAAACCAGAGGCTGCTAGCATAGGAAGGCAAAACAAGTGCAACATAAAGACTTTCAGCATAAAGCGAGGAAACGTAATATTATTGAGATGCATTAGAACCGTCTTCACTCTCTGATAATAACTTTCGGTATCATGATAAGTTTAATGATATAACTATCACACGAACCATTGTAGCAATGATCACTTATTCTAACAGAAAACATAGGGACACTAGCTCTCATAACACTACTTTGTGAAACAATATTAGGGATATCCTTACAAAGGATAGTGTGTCCCCCTTCTACATATTTAGTGACAAAGTCTTTCACATTTGCTATTATAGGTTCAAAATCCATTTGTTTATCAGGTTCAACAGCTTTATTTGTACTTTCATTAACCATACTAGCTATCATAGAATGTTCCTTTACTTTAACTAGGAAAGATATTTTCGCAATGTAAAGTTCAGGTAAAACATGATTAGCAGTATAAACTTCAGTATTTCTTGCAGGAACACTACTAACAATGTATTTATAAGGTGCATCATACTTATTCACCTTCTTTTTAGGAACTTCAATATAGGAAGCAAAAGCCTTAAAATAAGTTGCAATAGCTTGAGAGTCTAAACCATTAGCATTTTTAATATTTTGAAAATCATTAGTTCCCATAAAATATTCTATAAATTCATAATCATAATTTATACCTGACTTTCTTCCTTTGTCATTCTCCCATGCTTCAGCATTGTCTTGAATACGGTCTAGAAGATCCCATTTAGCTTCTTCTTCCATGCGTATAAATGATCCAGCACAAGAGGCATCCAATAAATCCTTATCATGAAGAGAAATCCTTGCATAAAAGTTATTGATAATGATATTGTGAGGGAGCTCATGAATAGGACATTTGAGCATTAGTAACTTTAATCTACCCCAAGATTGAGCTGTACTCTCTCCATCAAGAGGCCAAAAGTTGTATATTTGATTCCGATCTTTATGAATCTCACTAGGAGGATAAAATTTAAAATAAAAGAGAGGTACTACTTCCTCCCATTCAAGAGCTTGACCATTCTTCAGCATCTTATACCATTCCTTAGCTCTTCCTTTCAGTGATAATGAGAATAACTTCTTCTTGACTTGATCTGTTGTAATACTTGCACACTTAAGCAACCCGCATAATTCGTGTATAAAGAGCAAATGATCACCGGGATGGACAGTTCCATCTCCAAAATAGTAGTTATCCATAACACGATCAATAATTCTTGTAGGTATTTTAAAAGTATCATTCTCAGCAGTGGTAGTAGCATTACGAAATAAGAAACTCAGCGAATTATCCATATTGAAATAAAGCAACTAATAGAAATAAACAATACTCACAGTAGAAGTTTTCTTTACCAGTTCCACTCTCCAATAGTGCTTCACTCCCCGGCAATGGTGCCAGAAAATAGTCTTGATGACCCACAAGTATAGGGGGTGTATCGCAGTATTTTCGATAAGTAAGAGTGTCGAACCCAACGAGGAGCAGAAGGTGTTGACGAGTGGCTTGGAGCAGGAATTTTCTATAAATACTTAGCAAACGGATTTTTAGGGGTTTTTGATAATGTAGATAAATAAAGTGCGAGTAAATAAAAGACAATAATAATAATTGCAGCAAGTGGCCCGGTCCTTTCTTTAGCAGAGGACAACCTAGTTGTATTACTTAAGATGACCAAACGTTCTTGAGGACACATGGGAATATTGTCAAGTGCTTTCGCTTCATATAGTCGAATCTTCTTTAGTTTGACAAGTGTTGTATGGGTGAACCTGTGCTAATGTACCGACCTTCCTAGGACTAATACATACTTGTGATTATACCCCTTGCAAGCATCCGCAAGTATAAGAAAGTAATTAAGGTATAAACCTAACCACAGCTTTAAACTCTAAGACCCTGACGTCCCTTGTGCAAAGGTTTCCTAACGGGGGTTCAGGTTTCTGTCACTCCGGCAACCCCTACGATTAGTAGCCAAATAAACAATGTATTCCCCTAGGCCCATAAAGGTGAAGTGTCATGTAGTCGACGTTCACATGACACCACTAGAAGAAATACACCACAACTTAAATATCAAATCATTGAATCTTTCTGAACAAAACTCCACTACTAACAACATGACTTCTCCCATGTCCTCAAGAACTAAACGAACTACTCACAAGACATCATATGGATCCAGATCAGAGATGAAATAATGATATGTAACAATCTGAACATAAACGATAATTCAATGGTTCACTCAATAGCATCAACTACAAGGAGTAATCAACACCAGGAAAGTTTCCCCTAAGAACTATGCAAGATTCAACCCAATTGTTACAGCGGTATGGAGTGGTGATGATGGTGCTGGTGGAGATGATGGTGGTGATGATAATAATGATGATCCCGATGAAGTCCAACTTGATGGTGGTGTTGATGGCTATGATCTCCCCTCTCTAGGAAGGAATTCCCCCGGTAGAATTCGGTCTGCCCAAGAGATCTTTCTCTCTATGTAGTTTTCAGCCCCGTAGAGGCGGCGGAATATTTCTGTGGTCACCCCCCAGGTGTTAGTGTTTCGAGGGGGTAATATACGCCAGAGGGGAGAGCCTGGAGTGGGCCAGGGTGGCCACACCTGCTAGCACGGCCTAGGGCTGCTCACGCTAGGTTGTGGTGTGGGCCCCTGTGGCCCATCTCCACTCCCCCTGCTGGTAATCTTCGTCTTGTGAAAAAATAGAATTTTCCATGTATTTTCCCGGATTTTCTGATCTTCATGAATTTCGCCTCCAAACAGCCCCTTTTCCATGAGAATCCTGACTGCAGCGGTCCATGCTCCAAAAGTCATCACCCATGCAAAAATAGATGAAATAACATAAGTATCATCTCTTAATATGAAATATATCAATGAATAATAGTAAATTATGATATAGAATAGTGATGCAAAATGGACGTATTAGTCTCACACCATAAATATTGATTAGGTTGTCAGGTACATCCATATGGCGGCTACTATATCGATGAGGGCGATGATGGAGGCAATGAACCTCTTGTGTAGAGATTCCGGAGATGGAGATATCTGAGATCTGTGGGCGGGAATGTGCTTATTTCTATGGCATCTTATGCCAATTTGACTCTTAATCCGTACTCGGATCCTGTTTTCCGCTTCCGCTTGATGATTTGTTGAGTGATGTATGAGGATATATTCCTAAAATATTACTACTAGGATATATTCCTAAAATATTACTACTAATATCTATATAAATTTGGCTCTTTCCATAATGGTGTTGCAATATTTCTTTTTGTTTTAGATGGAATTTCTCTCATGTACTCTTGTATGTCGGTGGTGTACATACTCACTTGTGTATGTTAGACTAGAGGCCAGCCGGTCATGTTTCTTGCACTTGAAGCTATAACCATGAATTTTGGGGTGGATGGTTGGCCGGTACCATGCCCTGCCATTGCGGCCTACTTGTGGGCGTCCTCGTGGCCTCCATGGCAGTACGTCCTCTCCAGATTCTGGTTATACCAGCTTGTGATTTAGAAACATGATGTCCAGGAATTACAATTGGTATCAGATCAATTCCACCCTTCAAGGTCTCAACCAAGGTGGTCGTTGTTAGTATAGAAATATTTTGGTAGCTATATACTAGGGAAAAACTAAACGTGAGAGTAGGATTGTTTCCATTTTTCTTCTTACCCACCCACCCACCCTATTCTGGTAAGAAAGTGTAACGTTTGTCTATCCTCTTCTAAAAATTCAAACTAGGATTCAAGTGTTTGGTGTATCTGTAGTACCATAGGATGTGTTCATCCTTTGTCGATCTGTTGCATCCAACCTTGCTTTGCGGTCTGCCTTTGGTTATCAAATGATGGTACATTCCATACACAAGCTTGTGTATAGACCTACGTGATCTTTTTAAGGGTGTTCATTCTTTAGCACACTTTCACATAATGTGGAGTTGCTAATCTTTATCTGTTAAGTGGTTTTGCGCATCTAGTTGGTATTTTAATGCCTAAAATGCGGAATTTTTTCTTTGATACATCTGTGTTTCTACACTCATTTTCAATTGTGTGTGATACGCTATCTATCTTATTTTGTTGGCATATTAATGCTAGCTCATTTGTTGTCACGGATGGGGAAATCGATTTTTTACTTCATCTTCAACCTCTTTGGGCTAAATAAATAACTTGCATTGATCTAATGCTTGCGATTGTAATTTGGTTCTCGTTATAGCTACATGACACTTATCATGAGTGGAATGTGTTAAATGCTATCAATCTAATTCTCCAAATGATTGTGGTTATCTATGGTGTATTTGAGTTATAATGTGATCATAGCTATGTCATATTCAAGTATCTTTGGCAAATCTGAAGGTTTCTGAAGGCACGATGGTGGATTATCATCCGACTGCCGTTCTTCATATCTTTTTAAGCTCCATATCTGCAAAGGTTCTCTTTGATCCGAGAGAATTTCATCCTTTCATCTTTGATAGAGGCTTAAATATATGAGTTATCATCACTTCTTTATCAAAGACCTCTTATCTTTGCAATCAGTGATCCGATCGACTATGTGAACAAGTCAGTATATCTTTTTCTCATCTGAAGGGTCAGATAATCTATTCTTCCAATACATCTCTTCCAACACAAATCCTTGCTCTTAATGATTATCTTTCAAAGAGCGTTGAGCTTAGAAAGTGTTTTGAGCTTTTTCAACCAACTCCGGAGCTTACCCTCGGGTTGACAGGTAATTCTTGTTGCTTCGTTGAAATCTTCCTCGGGACAGCTAAATCTCTCTCAGATATTCTCAAGGACAAGAAATTCTATTGGTCTTCTGATCATAAAGAAACCTTTTGAAACCATCTTGTTTTATCTTCTACCCTCAATTTGTCGGATGCCATGAAGACTTTCCAGATCTTTCATAATTCTTCTATGAAAGTTTTGGGTGATATCCTTAATATATCTGTTGAATCTTTTATCTTTCTCCGTGATCTTTGTTCATATCTTTTTTGATGGCCTAGGACTTCCAACACGATGACAACATCATCATATTTATCTACTTTGGATCCAACAAAGTGTTTGCATCACCTTCTTGTTTTCTTACGAAGCTTCATGATTTCTACTTCTCAAGATCTCTAGTCTGAATTCCGAGAGTTGGGTTGCATGATTTTCCTATTCATGTACAGAGTAATGCTTTAAGTGCGGGATGGAGTCATGACCATACCAAACTCTTATCGTTCGCTCTTGTACATTGAATTGGTGGATTAATGCGATTTCACTCATTCCACAGAAGTTAGAAGTGGATGTTATCTCTTGATACTTTTACTTTCGTCCTTGTTTTCTGGAGGGTTCTCTCAAAGAACATAATTAATAATCTCTTGTTGGTGGTATCGTCTATTTCAATATATAACAAATCTTCAATGATATGGTGGAAGCAAATGAAAAATATTCTCCGTCCTCTTCATTCTACTGGAGATCGACATCATCAAAACAAGGTGGATGGAAGATATCGCTGACTTCCATTTTGTAAAAAAAATCTTGATCTTTCTCCTTGCAAAATTGGACATTTTCATGATGAAATCTGGAGCAACTAATGGGAAATTATGAGTCTCCAATACTCCCAAGTCAAAGGTGATTCGGAGGAGGCATCCAGACGCTTTAACAAGCACCAGTACGGGAAGGTACCACTAGTACAGAGTGCCAGAGGCTTCGCCAAGTCAAACCCTACAACTCTCGTGAAGGAGGCTATATAAGATTCAGCCTGCAGCCGCTATAAACAAGAGCGCCAGTCAGCATAACACATCTGACATCATTTGTATCTGAGGAGAGGATATCACATCTTCACCACCATATCCACAACTCCTCTCCCTCCTCCATCTCCACTCCATAGCCATAGTCATCTACTTGTAATCTTGATCTCATCGCCATTGGCGGCAATGTAATACTATTTGTTATCATCCTTTAGAATTTTCAATATAGTGTTTATGATTGTTGATCTAATCATGTGTGAGTAGTCCTCATGGGTTGGGGGTTGAGGCATAGCCTTGTAGCGATTATGTGCAATTTCTAACACTATGGGATATTATGTTGTGGTTTGATATTAGATCTATCCTTTATTCTTGTCTTATGCCTTGATCTAAGGACTTATTAGGTACCAAGACCCTAAGGATCAATCCAAATATTAAGGTGAGATGAGTGGTGATCATCTTCTACACGTGAAACACAGTGACAGCAAGGGGGTACAGTAGTTGTTTGAGATCCATTTGGGAGTAAAGGTAATGTCAATGATCATAATTCTTTGGTATGTTTTACTTAATAAATCCGCAACCCGGTGCGACGGTGGTGTTTTGGTTGTACAAAAGTCTGTAGTAAGCGTCGCTGACAATTACTATAGTAGTTACGGACGTACCACCCACAATATTTAATAATATAGATGACAATACATGAACGAGATGATTAATTTTATCTTTATCCTAACATATATGCACAGCTGTAGGTGAAACATTAGCCCTGGCCTATCTCCATCTATTTATACAAAAATCACAAAAAGTAAACGTGTTTTGTCCCATAAGAAAAAATACTACAAGTTTCCAAGGACTTGTTCAAAGTAATCTTACACCAAGCGAAGGCTTCCCAAAGGATTCAATAAACCTAGGTCTACTAGTGAAAAAGAAATTATACTACAATCTGTAATCCAGATCGAATGTATCGATATTTTTTCTAGAGTCGTTGTTGGGAAGCATTTCTCGCTACCCTGATGAGGTTATTAGAGACCTTGCTAGTTAGTTTTATTTTTTTCTAGTTTATTTATTGTTCTTAGTTTACTTTTTTTATCTATTGAAAACACACAAAATTAGTTAATCTTATTATTATTATTGCTATTGTTTCTCTTAAACCAAAAACCCCAAAACACTTCATTCATGGCTCAAAATAAGCTTGGGGAGTATGCTACTCCCAATGATGATTATTTACATGCACCTATTACCTAGCCCACTATAGTAGCAGAAAATTATGAAACTAAACCTAACTATTTGAGTTTGGTTCAACAGAACAATTTGGAGGCTCGGCTGCTCAGGACATAGGTATGCACTTAAACACTTTCACTGAGATGTTTGACAAGATGCACATAAAGGATGTAGACCCTGATGCAGTCTAGCTGCATTTATTTCCTTTCTCACTAAGGAGAAAGGCAAAAGATTGGTTGCTAGAATTTCCCAAGGACACTATTACTTCATGTGAGGAATCCACTTCATTGTTTTATGACTAAGTATTCCCCCCTAGTAAAACTATGCAACTCTGGTCTAATATTATAGGTTTTAGATAAGAAGACTGTGAGCCACTGGCGCTTCCGTGGGAAAGGATGAAGGAGTCTGTAAGAAACTGTCTCAACCATGGGATGGAAGAGTGGCTAATTCTTGACTTATTTAATAATGCCTTGATTCATATATCTAAATCTATGCTTGACATTATATCTGGAGGCACATTCATGGGTAAGCAATTTGAAGTTGCCACAAAACTTCTTAATGATATGCAAAACAACCATGCTCAATGGCATGTGGAAAGAGCCACTACCAAAAAGGTAAATTCTATTAATGAAGAAAGAAATGAAGATCTCACTACAAAGGTAAATGAGATCATAGAGATAATTAAGGGTAAGGAATAAAACCAACTTAATGTCATTACCAAAACTAAAGTTGAACAAGTAGACTTTCCTTGTAGTCCATATAATCCTCCATGGAGGAACCAAAACTATGGTTCCAACTCTCAAAAATCTTATAATAGTCCTACAAGTGCTCTAATAAATAATAATACTAGTAAAAATGGAGCAAGTCATGGTAATCTCTCAGTGCTTGGAAATTATTTTTTTACCATAAAACATTAGGAGAAGCCCCCACGGTATATTTTATAAAAAAAAGGCAAAAGCAGAGTTCGGTCCATATTTACACAAGGGTGAGAGGATCAACCCAAGGGCTAAAAAAGAGAAAGATCTAAAAGAGATAGAGAAAGATATAAATAGAATTGATCAAATCTAATAAATGAGCCTTTTTCTGTTCTTTCACTCGATGAGCAGTGAGTGCCATGTCCTTTTTATAAAGAACTTTCCATCTAGAAAAACTTGGATTCTTCTGATTGAAGATCCACCCATTCCTCTCCTTCCAAATATTCCATAGAACACGGACAACCACTTCCAAAAGCAAGGTCCAGCAAATGTCAGTTTGGCCATTTCAAAAGATTCTGAAAAGGAGGAGTTATGTGATCAACATATTTGCACATAGTTCCCGCATCTGGTCGAGAAGGAGAAGTGGAAAAAAGGTGCTCTCTGCATTCCAAAGTACTAGAATCACACATCACACAGTCTGATCCACCATCTAAATGCCAATGTCTTCTTAGCATCATATCCTTTGTGTTCAATCTATCAATAATAAGAAGCTAGGCAAAGACTTTAGTCTTAGGCAAACATTTACTTTTCCAGAGTTTTTTGAAGATGGGCTCTGCGCCTATCCCTTGGAAAACAAATTGGTAGTAACTTTTCGCGGTATACAGCCCATTGTTCAAATTGTAAACCCATGAATCCTTCTCGGGTCTCTACTGTGTTCAGTTGTTGTAGTAGATTATGAACTGAGTTATACTCCTAAAAAGCGAGTTCAGACATGGGTAACCAGAAAAGTGTGGATAAGTCCACCATATTAAGAGCCTGATGGACAAAGATGTCTTGATCTAAATCAAAAGAGAACAATCTGTCATATGTGACAGCTAGGGGATTGTTATCATTCCACTTATCCTTATAGAATAATATTGAATTGCCAGTTCCAAGATGACATGTTGCCAGGCCTCTGTAATGAAAGAATAGGGATCAAACATCTTTCCACAACGACCTTAGCAGAGGCATGGGGAATTGTGTCTACATAGTGGGTGCGCCATATAAGATCAACCCATGGATTATTCACTTTATTCATGGATTTTTCCATATATTTTTGTAGAAGAGCATCATTCAGTAATTCAAAGTTTATGATTCCCAGGCCCCATTTATTTTTGGGCATACAAACCCTGTCCCATGCTACTAAAGACTGAATTCTAGTGTGGGAGTCATCTTTCCCTTTATCCCATAGGCACTGCTACCCTTCCTTTGTCAGCCCTAACAATTCATATTTTATGTATCTTAATGACACTCATGTAAAAGGTGGGCAGCATAGATAAAACTGAATCTACATAGATTAGCTTGCATGTAGAAGTTAAGAACATTGAGCCTTCTTTCTATGTTATCTACCAAGGGAAATAGATCTTTAATGGTCGGTATAGTCGTACCAAGAGGTAAACCTAGATATGTAAAAGGCATAGCTCCCATTTGATAGGTCAAGATTTCTGCAAGGGATTCAACAAGTTCATCTAAGCTATTTATTGGAATCAAGTTGGATTTGTGATAGTTCACCTGCAAGACGGTAGCTCCAGCAAAATCATCAATTATTCCTTTGATCAAAAGTACTTGAATGGGGCAGGCTTCCATAACTATTAGAGTGTCATCTACATACTGAATCACTTGGAAGTCATGATTAGGGACATTTATTTGGGCACAAAAAATTCCCAATCTAAATTGATTATTGGTCATAGATTGAAGTAGGTCAGCTGTGCCAGCAAACAGTAATGGAGACACAGGATCCCCTTGTATCACACCCCTCTTACAAATAAATTTCTTCCTATGCACCCCATTGAGAAGCACAGCAGATGTTCTAGAGTGAAGTAGACTCCTAATCCAATTTAACCATATATCATCCACACCCTTAAGCTTGAATATTATCTCAACATCCTCATGTTCCATCATGTCAAAAGCTTTAGTGAAACCTATCTTTAAGATAATGATGTTTTTACCACATTGCTTGCATTGGTGAAGATATTCAAAAGACCAGGAAAGGCAATCTTGAATATTCCTAGATTTAATGAACTCATATTGATTCCTATGTACTATCTCAATCATTTTTCTCTATAGTGTATTAGCTAGTAATTTTGTCAAGAACTTGACATAAGAATTCAACAGGGAGATAGGTACAAAATCATAGGGAAAGTTGGATAGCTTATCTTTGGAATGAGTATGATGATTGAGTCATTCATACTAATAAGATCAATTATTCCTTCCTAGAAATCCTTACCTAATTGATAAAAACAAATTTAATAATGTGCCAGCAGGATTTAAGGAATTGTCCATTAAAACCATTAGGCCCAGGGGTCTTATCTGTAGGAAGCTCCTTTATAACTGCATCAATCTCTTTAGTTGTGAAAGTTGTAGATAGCCCATGAAGATTTTGTACAGAGAGGTACCAAATTTTCCAAATCTTGAGGAAAAATAATCTCTCTACTATGACCCAATCTTTCCTTGTAAGGTAGAAACAAAAGAGTAGCCTTTTCTGTGTGATCAAACACTTCTCTACCATCAGGCATGATGAATGTAGCAATATTATTTTGTTAGTATCTTTTTTTAGAGATTTTTGTCAGTATCTTGACTGTAGCCATAGAGTGGAAAAAAGCAATATTCTGATCACCCATCTTAGCCCACCTGATAGTGCATCTATTTTTTCATAAATCTCTTTTACAATTGTTCAGATGTAAATATCTTTCTTTTACTATTTTTCTAAAGTTCCATTCAGTAATGTCCAATTCTCTTAACTCCTCATAATCATCTAAGAGCATAATGATCTTATTGCAATTTTCAATCTGAGTGTCTATGTCTAATAAATTCCCATTCCATTTTTTGAGGCCTTGTCTCAACAACTTGAATTTAGCAGTCATCCTTTTTTGCAATATTCCCATGTACATGTAGGGACCATATATTATGTACCAGTTCCGTAAAACCAGGTTGTCTTATCCAATAATTTTCAAATCTGAAGATTCATGATTTTGGAATTTTAGTATTAATACTAATAACACAAGTAATATGGTTAAAGACATGCCTTTCTAAATGATTAACCACATAATTGGGGAATTTGAGTGTCCAAATCAGTCTAGTGAAAAAACAGTCAAGTTGTACCAAAAGGGGATTATGTTGCATGTTACTCTCTGTGTATGATCAATAAGGCCGAGTTGATTTAATATGTCATTGAAAATGGCAATATCTTAAAGATTTTCCCCTTGTCTATTTCAACTATCAGTATATCTGTAGAAATTAAAATCACCCATCAATAACCAATCCTCATCATCTTGGATGTCCAAGTTATAGAGCCAATTCACAAACTGTGACCTTCTTGGTTCTGTACATGGACCATAGAAATTAACTAGGTTCTAGGAGTCACTAGACATTGTGGAAGTGAATTTAATAACCATTTAAAAGGTCTCCTAAGATAAAATTGTGCCAGAGAAAATAGAGTTGTTCCATAGGACCAGAAGGCCCCTAGAAGCACCAACTGAGGGAACACACATGAAGTGATCAAACCTCCTAGGAGAAATTTCCTAATAGTAGCATTATCAAAAGACGAAATTTTTGTTTCCTACAAACAAATAATTGCTGCAAAACTCTCCTCTATTTTATCTCTAAGAGGAGTCCATTTATCATCACCATTCAAACCCCTAATGTTCCAACATAAGATGTTCTACATCCTTACAACAGAAATAAAGGAAGATATTTTATTACATACTTGAAATATATTATAGCCTAGTGTTCACAAGTCTTCAGTAGCATTTCATCTGCCAGCTCTTTAGGAGGAATCCCACTAAGCCTAGTCCCCGTTTTCCTCATAACTGCCACCTGGAGCACTTCAGGAGCTACTGCTATCTCAACCTTGGACTTCTTGTGTTTAGTAGCCCATTTGGTAATTCCTGAGGAATATATCCATTAGTGTCACTCCTTAAACCTCTTCTAACAGAAGCTAAAAGTAAGTAGAGGTTGTACCTTAGCTGGAGACTTGAGTTTCCTCTTCCTACCTCCAGCAAGAGTCTTGGCCACCATCTTCCTGCTACAAAAGTGTATTCCGGCACAGAAACAGTTGTGTCCAAACTGACATAGAAGCTCTAGCTAAAATCTCAATCTTTTCAGCCTTTTTCTGAATCTGCTTCAGAAAACTCTCCTATGAAACAAAAGGAACAATAGTAGAAGAAATATCTATCTCCAGAACAAATTCAGTCCTAGCATATAACATAGCAATTGGTATCTTAATCAGATCTTTTGTGGCACTGAATTTAACAGGATTGCTATGAGGAAAAATGGCAGTCCTCGATTTAGTAGAGGCGACAATGTTATCAATTTCCATCATAACCAAAGTGTCAGAGGGAGATGCAGTAAAGTCATAGATAGAATCATTTCATGCCTCTTCAGCATTTTCAACTAGATTGTTTACATGAGTAAAACCATCCTGGAAGGACACCCCATGTTCATCTAGCCAAGTTCTAAAGTTAAACTGAGGTAGAGCTGCAGGATTTTGAATGATCTGCATGTGATTTTGTTGACCAACTCCTTGTGCACCATTACCTGGAGCAGGTGCAGCATTTTGCTAGAACCAGTTGATACATTGCAAATGTATCTATAATTTTTGATGTTCCATGTTTGGTTTTATCTACTTTCTTGTGTTTTGTTCCAACTTTGGAGTACTTTTCATATGATTTCTTGGACTAACCTATTAACAAGATGCCACAGTGCTAGTTGCCTGTTTTCTACTGTTTTTGGTTTCAGGAAGTCAGAAAATGAATATTCTCGGAATTGGACGGGACAAAAGCCAAAGTTACTATTTTCCCGGAAGACTCACGGAGCCAGAAGGAGAGTCGGAGAGGGGCCATAGGGTGGCCACACCACCCCTAGGCATGGGTCCACCTAGGTCGCGCCAGGGCATGGTGTGGGCCCCCTGGCCGCCCACCGACCTTGCCCTCTGTCCTATAAGAAGCCTCCCGAGACAGAAACCCTAAATCATCAATCAGAAATCCACGAAAAGTTCCGCAGCGCCGCCGCCACCGAAGGGGAGATTCGAGGGATAGAAAGTCTCTGTTCCGGCACCCTGCCAGGACGGGGAAGTGCCCCCGGAGCCATCTCCATCGATCTCGACCGCCATCTCCATCACCATTGATGATTCCCATGATGAGGAGGGAGTAGTTCTCTCTCGAGGCTAAGGGTTCTACCGATAGCTATGTGTTCATCTCTCTCTCTATGCATGATCTTATTGAGATCATGAGCTTGTAATCTATAGATCTACCTTGCTACTCAAGTGTTTTAATAGATCTCTGCTCTCCCCATGTGTGTGAAAGTGACGGCGTGCTCACCATGGTGGCACTTAGGCTAGAGTTCTCAAATACTTGTTATGAGTTATATTTGGAGTTGGATGTCTTTATGAAATTGTGGTATTTGTTGGAACCATCTAGTGCTCAAGGTGACAGTGTGGGGTTTTCTAGATGGGAAAGACTTACTTTGAGTTGTGTTGTTATAGCCCTACCATCGATTAGAGTGTTCAACCAGAGAGTAGTTAAGAGTAGTATCATAAAGAGAAGATATTTGTATGAGAGTGTTCACTAGTGAAAGTATGATCCCTAGGCCTTGTTTCTAAGCATTGATACACCGTTTGCAACTAGATCTGTTACATGCTTGCTTGTTTCCTTCTTTATTTCAGTTTGCCTTTAGCCTTTTCCACGCCATCAAGCTATTTTATAGCACCGTTACCACTTATAATTATCCATACCACTTGTATTTCACTATCTCTTCGCCGAACTAGTGCACCTATACACCTGACAAGTATATTGGGTGTGTTGGGGACACAAGAGACTTCTTGTATCTTGATTGCAGGGTTGCTTGAGAGGGGATACCTTTGACCACTTCCTCCCTGAGTTCGATAAACCTTGGGTGATCCACTTAAGGGAAAACTTGCTGCTGTTCTACAAACCTCTGCACTTGGAGGCCCAACAACTATCTACAAGAATAGAAGTGCGTAGACATCAAGGTATTTTCTGGCGCTGTTGCCGGGGAGGTAAGGTAAAAGGTATTCACATCGGAGGATTAAAGAAGAGGAACCTCCCATGGCAAACGCCTATTTTCTGGCACCGTTGCCGGGGAGGTAAGGTAAAAGGTATTCACACAGGAGGATTAAAAAAGAAGAACCTCCCATGGCAAACGCCTATTTTCTGGCGCCGTTGCCAGGGAGGTAAGGTAAAAGGTACTCATATCCTCTGGTGTGAGTGCTCGAAGTTATTTCCTTTAGATTCTGCAATTTTGTCTTTTTGTTTCTTGTTTTCACTAGTTAGGCTTAATGGAAAACAACAACAAAATTAGAGAGCTTTATAGTATTTATCTTGAGTTAGGACATGAAGTGTTTGAAGAGAAAATTAAAAAACCTATGGAACTTTATTTGCATGCTAATAGCAATGTTGTTAGTATGAATTCTTTGGACACCATTATTGCTAATGCTATGGAAAAGTCTAAGCTTGGGGAAGTTAGTTTTTATGAAAATGATCTTTTTAGTTCCCCAGCTTTGGAAGATAGTTATTCTATTGCTTATGATGATACCAAACCTCCAATATATGATGATTACAATGATGAATATGATATTTTCAGTCCACCTACTATTGAGGAGAAAATTAATTATGATTACAATATGCCTCCTATATTTGATGATTATGGTGATGAGAATAATAATGATAGCTATTTTGTTGAATTTGCTCCCACCATAATTAATAAAAATGACTATGCTTATGTGGAGAGTAATAATGATTATATGCATGTGGCTCATGATAAGAATGTTTTATGTGATAGTTATATTGTTAAATTTTATTCATGATGCTACTTAAAGTTATTATGAGAGAGGGAAACATGGTTCTATGCATCTCAATAATATTAAGTTTCCCCTCTTTATGTTGAAATTTTTGAAGTTGCACTTGTTTTGCTTTCCTATGCTTGTTGCTTTGTGCTTTCATGACTTGTTTCTTTACAATATTACTATGCATAGGAAGTGGGTTAGACTTAAATGTGTTTTGAATTTGCTTCTTGATGCTCTCTTTTACTTCAATTCATATTTCCTATGTGAGCATCTTCTCAAACTATCATGCCTAACTTAAAGACGTTAAACAAAAGTACTTGTTGGGAGATAACCCAAGAGTTTTAGATGAGTCTTGGAAGTTATTACTTCAGTAAGTAATAACCGCTCCTTATCGTTTTTATTTGCTTTTTGTGCCAAGAGTAACCTCTAATGAGAGAGAAGTAATGCTTGGGAAAGTTGCTGTCCCAAAACAGATTTTTGTGCTTCACCGTAAAAATTCGTGTAAAATATATGAACGTCTTTTTGAGGCGTAAATTTTTGTGCTTCTGCCCCAGGTTGTTATCTAACTTTCGTTAGTTTAACACTTTTATATTTGAGTAACAGAAGGTCTTCGAAAAAATTCGTCTTTACCTGCTGGTCTGTTTTGACAGATTCCTGCCATTATTTGCATTTGCTTCTTGTTGGTTCCTTTTTTAGTTCTCTTTGATCTTTTGAACTTTTTGAGGGAAGTGCTACAGTAGCTAGTGTTCTAATGGAAGTTTATTTGGTGTTAGAACTGAACCTTAAGACTTATTTATCTTGAGTGCACTAATGTTGCTAATAAAGATTGTGTGAAGTTTTGTATGAAGGAAAAAGTTCAGGTGTATGGAAGGAATGAGTAATGAGATGAAGACTGGACTAAAGCTCAAGCTTGGGGATGCCACGCGTGTCACCCCAAGAAATATCCAGAAGTACAAGCGTCAAATCTTGGGGATGCCCAAGGCATCCCCTTCTTCATCAATAAAAATCCCAGGTTTCTTCCAAACACTTCATTTTTATTGTTTCATGCACAGTTGTGTTGTTCTTGGAGCGTCTTCTTTTTCGTTTTTGTTTGCTTTGTTTGCTTAGTTTGCTGAATAAATTGGTTGGACCCCCCCCCCACTTTCATGCATTGGTTTTTAAATAGTTTGGTTTGGTTTGGAAAAGAGTAGGAAAGTTCATGCTTATGTGGTAAAAAGAGCTCGTTTTTGACTGTGGCCTATGCTCTGTCTTGCCATGCTTGATATTGTTTTGGCTTTATGCTTAGTATTATTTGCTGTAGCATGACTTGTTATAAACAATTGAGATTTCTTAATGTGCCTTGGATGAATCATGCGTTGTTTTAGCATATTAAAGCATAGTATAGTGGTATTCTCCTTTGATGCTTTATTTGGGTTGACTTGGCACATGCTCACACCATGTTATGACTATCTCAAGTCACCATAGCCTTTATGATCCTTTAGTTTTCAACTTGTAGTATCACTTTATGCTTTGATCAATGAAGTTTTGTCGCTCTGTATGATTATGGCCATTATTGCTCTCTTAGTTTGTCGCTCCCAGTCTTTTGCTAGCCTCCACAACCAAGTATGAGTTCCACTCATGCATCTAACTCCCTAAACCAAGTTATTCCAAAGAGTCCACCATACCTGCCTATTAGCTTATGCTATTCCAAGTATATTCATGCTTTTGTTTACCTTCCAAATTAAACTTGTTATGAGAAAACTAGTGATTAAAGCTCTCACGAACTTGATGGCACACTTTACTTTACTTGCCCTTAATAAAATTGAACCATTGTGTCGTCTATGTTGTATATGCTTGCACTTATTTGTTGGGAATTAGCAGAACCATGCTTTAATGGGGAACGCTTTCAACATTGCACTTGGTACTTGTACCTAGTTGATATCATGCTCTTTTGTATATGGATGTCGTCGGTGTGAAATGAAAGGGGAGCTTGTAAGTCCATGGAGTTATGTATATGTGTTAGAGAAACGCCTGGGCCGCTGGTCTAATCCATGCTGACATGGTGGAAACCTGCAGCGTAACCATAATGAGCTGTCTATGAAGCATTCTTCTTAAAAAAAGAGTCCTATATTGAGAAAAAAGAGAAAAGAAAAAAAGAGATACTATGAAAAGAGGAAAGAGAGAAAAAAGCACCATATTCCCATGGTAAATAAGAAGAATGCTGAGATGCTCGTTGTCTGCTTGCCTTGTCATTTTGATATGGGGATTCTTCCGTATCATCGGGCAAGGGGTACCCCGTTGGCGGTTCTCAATGATACACATGTACTTACAATGACAAGAACTTACCAGTGACTAAACATGAGTAGCATGAGGAGCGGCCCTCGTATACAAGGGACATGAGATTTCTGACTTATACTTCGTCAAGCATGTACACCATAGTTTGTTCACTTTAACCTTAATCACCTTAAAGATGCTTATGATAGGGGCAATGAGAGCTGAAAGCTATAAGTACCATAATTTTTGGAAGCTCTTTATGAGACTTGAATCCCTACTTCCTTCTATGAAGGTCTTTCTTCCACCATTATATTGAGTCTCCACCTTCTATCTTTATGCACCTATTTTGAGAGCATAGTGGCCATTCTTAGTTCTATGTGCATTGTCCCAAGACTAGTTGATTGATGCATAACTTGATATTGCTTGTTTTAAACTATTGTATCTAGTCACTCTTATGAACTTTGAAGGTGTCCTATGCATTTATATTTGCTATTCTATTGAGGGACAAGCTGAATACTTTTATGCTATGTTTTCTTTATGTGAAACAAACAAACGTCTTGCAAAGCATTGTTATTCATGAATCTTTTGTTTGTGCCTTTTCATGTTGCATCATAGTTTCTTTGTCTTATTGCTAGAACTTTGTCTTTCATGCTATGATTAAAGTACTATGATCCTAGCTTTGAATGTTTTGCAAATACCTTGATCAAGTCTTTGATGGTGCATGTCACCTCAAAAATTATTCTTTCTTTTTATCACTTACCTACTCGAGGACGAGCAGGAGTTAAGCTTGGGGATGTTGATACATTGATTTTTGATGTTCCATGCTTGGTTTTATCTACTTTCTTGTGTTTTGTTCCAACTTTGGAGTACTTTTCATATGATTTCTTGGACTAACCTATTAACAAGATGCCACAGTGCCAGTTGCCTGTTTTCTGCTGTTTTTGGTTTCAGGAAGTCAGAAAATGAATATTCTCGGAATTGGACGGGACAAAAGCCAAAGTTACTATTTTCCCGGAAGACTCACGGAGCCAGAAGGAGAGTCGGAGAGGGGCCATAGAGTGGCCACACCACCCCTAGGCACGGGTCCACCTAGGCCGCGCCAGGGCATGGTGTGGCCCCCCTGGCCACCCACCGACCTTGCCCTCTGGCCTATAAGAAGCCTCCCGAGACAGAAACCCTAAATCATCAATCAGAAATCCACAAAAAGTTCCACAGCGTCGCCGCCACCGAAGGGGAGATTCGGGGGACAGAAAGTCTCTGTTCCGGCACCCTGCTGGGACGGGGAAGTGCCCCCGGAGCCATCTCCATCGATCTCCACCGCCATCTCCATCACCATTGTTGATTCCCATGATAAGGAGGGAGTAGTTCTCTCTCGAGGCTAAGGGTTCTACCGGTAGCTATGTGTTCATCTCTCTCTCTCTATGCATGATCTTATTGAGATCATGAGCTTGTAATCTATAGATCTACCTTGCTACTCAAGTGCTTTAATAGATCTCTGCTCTCCCCATGTGTGTGAAAGTGACAGTGTGCTCACCATGGTGGCACTTAGGCTAGAGTTCTCAAATACTTGTTATGATTTATATTTGGAGTTGGATGTCTTTATGAAATTGTGGTGTTTGTTGGAACCATCTAGTGCTCAAGGTGACAGTGTGGGGTTTTCTAGATGGGAAAGACTTACTTTGAGGTGTACTGTTATAGCCCTACCATCGATTAGAGTGTTCAACCGGAGAGTAGTTAAGAGTAGTATCATAAAGAGAAGATATTTATATAAGAGTGTTCACTAGTGAAAGTATGATCCCTAGTCCTTGTTTCTAAGCATTGATACACCGTTTGCAACTAGATCTGTTACATGCTTGCTTGTTTCCTTCTTTATTTCAGTTTGCCTTTAGTCTTTTCCACGCCATCAAGCTATTTTATAGCACCGTTACCACTTATAATTATCCATACCACTTGTATTTCACTATCTCTTCGCCGAACTAGTGCACCTATACACCTGACAAGTGTATTGGGTGTGTTGGGGACATAAGAGACTTCTTGTATGTTGATTGCAAGGTTGCTTGAGAGGGGATACCTTTGACCACTTCCTCCTTGAGTTCGATAAACCTTGGGTAATCCACTTAAGGGAAAACTTGCTGCTGTTCTATAAACCTCTGCACTTGGAGACCCAACAACTGTCTACAAGAATAGAAGTGCGTAGACATCACCAGTCAGCAAGCTGTTGATGAAACATTTGCTCAGAAGTCATAAAATTTCCATACCAGAGGTGGGGATTTCCATTCTTTGGTTTAGGATCCTCTCCTGGGGGTGGTATCTCATGAATATATGTGTTACAGTCAGAGCTACGCAAGATATAAACCGGTACCCCCCATAGATTCCTTTCCCCCCTAACTGACGTATTATCAAGCTTTTAGGGACAAACTTTGGGTGAACAAGATCAACCTTAATTAGTACATTATGCTTGAGAGTTCTTAAACTCAAGCAGAACAAAACATTCTTCTTATAAATATAACGGAGAACCATGATAATATTATTGGTAGACTATCTAACTAAGTAGTTCCTATTAAGAATAATGTGCAGGCTCTACAGGAAAGAACCAAGACCGTTGCGGCACAATTGGGAAAGATAGCCGAGAGTCAAACTCTCATACTTGCAAGATTCGCTGGCAAGCCCGAGTCAAATCCGGTTGAAGACCTCAAGCTGATGAGGGTTGATAACGAAGAACCTAAAGAGCTAGATTATAGAAATGCTCTATCCCTAGACTACACCGTGGAAGATCTTGTCAAGA
Organism: Avena insularis; assembly: GCA_023614405.1. Classification (NCBI taxonomy): domain Eukaryota; kingdom Viridiplantae; phylum Streptophyta; class Magnoliopsida; order Poales; family Poaceae; genus Avena; species Avena insularis. The sequence continues at coordinate 292,813,687 of CM042688.1, forward strand.
TGATAACCTTGAATAACCCTGATATTGAGGGAGGTAATGAAGCTATATACCAAAAAAAATATCAATCAAATCGCTAAAAATGTACGTGATTTAGAAAATGAATACAAAAAGTTGTCTAAGAAACTACCTGCCAACTTGGATGATATATTCAAACCAACAATTAAGATTCATATATGAGTAAATGAGATTGCTGCACTTTGTGATATTGGTGCAATGTTTCTACTATTCCTAAAAGTTTATTTGATAGTCTAAATCTTGGGTAATTTCAAATGACTGAACTTAAGCTACATCTTGCATACTCTTTTTTTTAACAAAGAGAGGCACCGGGGGTGCCTAATTCATTTCAGCTCATAAGCATGTTACATCATGTAGTACAAATCCATGTAAATTTGATTCATGTATCGCTAGAGCTGTAGGGCAAGAACTATTAAGGTGAGCTAAAGAAATACAAGTGAAGATAGGTCCAGAAGAGGAGTTTCTGGTAGCCTACTGAGAGCAATTATGACCTACCCCATTCAGATCTCTGTTGATGTGGTAGATCAATGCATGTAGACCCGTGGAGACCTGTTTAAATTCAGATACTAGACTGCGAATATCCCAATGGACTTGAGGATCGGCCAATGAATTTGTTGTTGCCGCTTTTGCCAGAGAGAGATTGTTAGTTAGAAATGTTGCCTGAGAGAGTTTGAGTGCAGATGCAATTCTTGCCGCTAAGATCAATGCCGAAGATTTAGCATGTAGTGGAGATGGCGCCAGCAGCGTAGATTCTTGGATTAAGATCTTGGCCATGTGTTGTCCTTCCTAAAAATCACAGAAGATTCCTAGACCTATTGTTACATCTAGAGCAGCTTCCTGTGTTCTTATTGTCTTCAACGCCGCATCCGAGTAAATTTTGGGTCCTAAAATTGTTAAGTCTGTTTTCAAAGTGCTTACATGCTATGCATTTGTGTTTGTTCTCATGGTTTGCAGCCTACAACACCCTTGGAAGATTCCTGCACTGAAGAATAATTAGATTGCGCTGCTTGCTCATTCTCCTGATCTTTTAGTACCTGCAAGGAAGTGTCTTGTGGTTGTGCTTGTATCTGCAAAGGAGTATGGATGCAATCTATCATCTCCATATTATTTTTGATTGCCTGGGCCATCTGATTTACGGTGCTCCTGCTTTCCTGTCAAATAGGTGATCGTTTCTAGATTTCCAAATACACCACATAAAAGTTAAGATGTTTGAGAGTAAAGCATGTAGGTGATTCATATTTAAAAGGTTTAGAGTGATTTCAGTGAGAGAATTACAATTAGCTACAATATACTCTAAGCGAATAAACCAAGGATCACTAAACCAGGCTACTTCAGAGAAAGGGCAAGTAAAGAACAAGTGTATATCATCTTCTATACTACATCTGGCACACAGTTTGCTGATATGAGTTGAGTACTTACCTGCTCGAGTAGCTGTTGGCATTGCTCTCCTAAGGAATCTCCATCCGAAGGTTTGAACTCTTGGGGTAATTTGCTTGTTCTTCCAAATATGATTCAAAAGTTGAATTGTAGATGGCTGAACTTGTGTTGGCGTTGGTTCTCCTAATTCCTTTAATTTTTTAAGACAAGTACGGTATGCACTCTTGGTGTTGCATTTACCTGATGGAGATAATTCCTAGCAAATAATGTCATCATCAGATGAATGTATGATTGGTGTCTGCTTGATTTTGTTGTCATAGCCTGCTGGAAAAGCCTATCTATGAGTTGATAGTTTCAAGCTTGTTGATTGGGCGCCTAAAGGTCTCTTACCCTGGTTGGGTAAACAAAGTATGTATACTGTATAATAAGAGCATCATAGATGTGAGATCAATCTTTGCACCACGGGGTACTCCAAATAGAGATGTTTCCCTGAGTGATTTGGTAGAAAGAGTGGGCTTTAAGAATAAGAAGAACTTTGATAATGGAAGCCTAGAAAGCTGATTTTGGAGCATTCGGTTTTGGTCGCCAGATTGAGGAGTCTAGAAAGTATTTGGATTTAAGGACAACATGGAGAAAACTATTTGGTTGATCTGCTGACCTCCAAGCCGCCATGAGAATCAAAGATTGGTTCATGGATTGAAGATTTATGATGCCTAATCCTCCTTCATTTTTTGGTGCACAAATATCCTTCCAAGCCCTTAAACAAAGGATTCTAGAGTGTGTTTCCTCTCTAATCCCAGTCCACCAGAAGTTTCGAATAATAGCATTGATCTTAGCAATGAAATTTTTGGTGAAAATAATATTGGACATGTAGTACACCAGGATAGAAGAGAAAACAAATTTTATGAGTTCTAATCTTGCAGCATGAGAAAGTTTACCTGCCTTGTATGTACTGAGTTTGGACCTTAATTTGTCAAACACAAAGTTATAGGCCATTATTCTATCTTTCCCTGGAAGAATGAGGGGATGTCCTAGGTATATGAAATTGGCGTCAATATCTGGAACTAAAAATATTAGTTTGATAGAATGGATGGTGGAGGTTGGGACATCTTTGATAAAGATGATTCCTGACTTATGACAGTTTGGAGTCTAACTTGAGTGTACACATAATTCTTGCAAAATGGTCTTCATACGTGTTGCTTCCTCTATTGTAGCCTGCCCACAAACCAACAAATCATCTATCCTTTACGTGAAAGGGCAGAAATGATGAAATTCCATTCTACTCTGTCAAAATCTTTAGCAAGATCTATCTTAAGCATGAAAGCTTGATTTTTCCAAGAGTTGAGAGCAAACGAATGAGTAATCTCCTGAGCATTAATAATGTTGTTACTGATGCGTCTACTTTCAATAAAAACTTGTTGTGATTGATGAATGTCCGACAAGTGAGGCTTAAGCCTATTCACTAAGCATTTTTGCAATTATTTTGTAAATGACATTACAAAGACTAATAGGCCTATAATCTGCTGGAACTAGAGGAATGAGATTTTTTGTAATGAGAGAAATATGAGTATCATTAATGTGAGTTGGCATGATACTTGTTCGGAAGAAGTTTGTCACCGGTTGTGTAACATATTGTCCAATCCATGGCCACGTCGCCAATTAGAACTCAACATTGAAGCCATCCGGTCCTGGTGAGGCGTTCCTTTTCATATCCTTGAGTGTGTCCAATATTTCTTGGTTATCTGGCATAGAGTATGTGTAGTCCTGGTCATTTTGTGGGAGATGTGTTGGAATGAAAGGCATGCCATTGTTAGCATTTGTAGAAGCAAATATGGATCTAAAATAGTTGAAATAAGTATTGCTAATCTTGTCCGGCATGACTGCATCACATCATTTTCATCTTTGACCGAAACAATGGTATTTCTTCTCCTTCGTTTGACTATGGCATTGTGGAAGTAGGAAATATTTCTGTCACCATCCTTAATCCATTGTTTTTTGCTCGCTGCACATAAGTATCAGTCAATTTAGTCATAGTTTGTTCATATCTTGTGACCAGAGATGCCTCTAGGTTGTGATCCTGTTTGTCAAGAGGTTGCATTTGGATTTGCTTGATTTGTTGTTCTAAATTGTTGAGCTCCTACTGTAAAGGCTTCTTCTTTTTACACCAAATTCTAAGTATACCTGCAAGATGGTTAGTTCTGACAAAAAAGGTTTGTTTGAAGTGGAGAACCGAGAAGCCTTTGCATGATCTTGGAAATCTATTTCTTTAAGCCACCAATTTTCAAATTTAAAAGAGCGTTTAATCCTACGAACTGGACCTTTAGTAGAAAGAAGAATAGCAACATGGTCACTAAGTTTGTGAATGATATGCATGTTATATACATTTGAAATAGGATAATCAGTGCACCATTCTGCATTAATCAAACATCTGTCCAGCCTTTCGAAGATTGGTTTAGAAAAAAATCTTATTTGTCCACGTGTAGGCCAAACCACTATTTCCCAAATCAAAGAAACCACATTATTTGAGAAGAGAGCGAAAATCAGACATGCGATAGCGACTAATGTTAGGGGAATTCTTATCTATATCATACAAGAGATCATTTATGTCGCCTATACATAACATGCGAAGGTTAGAGTTATCATACACAAAAGTAGCCACCTCATTCCAAATTTGACTAGTTTGACGATGATGTGGGTCACCGTATATACAAACTAAACCAAACTTTTGATTACTACTAGTGTTACCTGCAGTGGCTAAGATAACATGAAAATTAGTGCTATGAACTAGACTTGGATATTGTCGGTCCACATCAGCCACAATCCAGCCGATCCTCTCTGAGAAGGAACAATGATAATATCTGACATGTTAAATCTAGTAACCAGATCAGAAGATTTTACCTTGGAGGATTTTATTTCAGAAACAAATGCAATCTAAGCTTTTGTGGAGTAAATCATCCTACCAAGGTAGCACATTTTCTCTCTATGAAGGTTCTTGCCCATGCCATTGCAGTTCCAACCAATGGCCTTCATGACGCCTATGAAGTTAATATCAGAGCTTTCCGCAAAAAAAAAGTTAATATCAGAGCTAAAAATAGGACTCCTTCTTCCCCAACTGACATTAAACTGAGGCAAAGAAGGGGAACAGAGTGGATGCCTACACGTTGTTCACATAGAAGGAATCTATTTGGGGCCTTTTTTAGAGTAAGAGAATATGATGTTGGGAGAAAGAGCCCCAGGGGATTCAAACGTGAGCGAATCGAAACAAACTGTAGGCTAAAACAATTAGTGGTGCAAATTAAAGTATGTCCAGCACTTACGAATCGTTTCTTTTTCATTGCACGCAGTGGGTTAGTTATGGAAAAGGGACAGAAAGGCAATCTTTTTGTTTCCTGCATGGATTGATCTCCTCATTTTTACAGAAGACACATCATCTTTGGATTTAATTAGTTGTATGGTAGGGTAGATATGGGCCTAAAAGTAGTATGGTAGGGTAGATATGGGCCTAAAAGTACGGGGCCACATCATCTTTGGATTTAATTAGTTGTATGGTAAGGTAGATATAGGCCTAAAAGTATGGGTGTTTTGTTATTGCAGTGGCATTTTTATAGTAATTATATGTTGTTTTAGTAATTACTAGCTGAATGCTCGTGCGTTGCTACGGTCTATTAATAGTAATTTTTTATCACAAATATAAATATGTTAAAATTTACTTGAAGATAGCCACATGATATTTTAAAATAAATACCGTCCTAATTAGTTTAAGGCAATTAGTTTTTTGGTGGCAGGCGGAAATTTTGCATGTCAACGAACGACGCCAATCTTATTAATACTTCATCCGATCCATATTACTTGTCACAGAAATAGATGTATTTAAACATGTTTTAGTGCTAGATACATTTAATTCAGTGATAATTAATATGAATCGGAGGAAGTAGTATAGATTAGAGGTACGATTCAAATTTCATAAGATATAATTAAATTAAAGTTAGATGTTGTAGCCTATCCTATCTGCTCATAGGCATGTCAGATTTCTGCTCGAACGGAATTTTTTTTCCATGGAGAGCACGGACAGTTCCGAAGAGGGACAAATGGGCACAACCAACGACAATGCGAGGCAATTCTAAAACTGGTAACACATTTTCAATTAAACTTCTGCCCAAGGCTTAGCTAAAACGTAAACATTGCAAATTGACAAAACACAAATTTTGTTGCAAACACCGGTTAACATCTATTCCCTCTGTTTCGAAATATAAGATGTTTTAGCTTTGTGAAAAAAGTATATCTAGACCTCTTTTAGTGTGTAGTTTTATTTAGATTTAGAGTAAATCTAGACATAAAAAAGAATCTAGATACGCTCCCTTCACAAAACTAAAACATCTTATATTTTAAAACGGAAGGAGTAACAGCAAACAACGTCAGCAAGCTAGCAAATTGCAAATGACTAAAGCAGTTGTACGACGGGCCTTAGAGCCGGCGCACATAAACAACACGGCCGCGGCCACGACCAGCAGCAAGTCGCGTAGGTCAGGCTGGCACACGCGGAGGCAGTGGTAGAGGCCGCTCCGGCAGCCGGACAACGATGACTCAGCTACAAAGTTAGGCACCGAGCTCCGTTCCTCTTCAGTATAGCCCCACGTCTTGTCCCAAATTATATAATCTAGTCGATTTCTTACACAAAATTCCATATTGGCCTTCAAATTCGTCCGCGAATCCGGATAATCTGCTATTCCTAATCTCAAATCCTCAAATCCAGCACGAGCGCGTCGGTTGACTCCTGTCCTTGCGCCTCCTCCGGCCATGTCTGGCACCCCCACTCCCTACTGATGCGTCGGGCGGCCTACCCTGACGACAGGACCCTCCTCGGCTCCCCGCCGCCATCTTCTCTGTCCGTCACCCGCAGACCTGAGGGGCAAAGCTCCAGGGGATAGCCGCCAGGGACCGGCGCGTTCTCGACTTCGCCCTGCACCACGACACCTCGCCGCTTCAGATGGTGAGGGAGAGGAGGGAGGCCGGATAGTGGGACGGAGGAGAAGGTAGAGGGATAGAAATGCCTGCCCTGCCCCATGCCCTCTCCCTCGCTCTCGCCCGCATGTTGCCTGGCCCGACACACACCCTCGCCGGCGCAGGTGCGCCTCGACCGGGCCGGACGCCTCGCCTCTGTTCCAGGCGAACAAGCACGTGCGACCCCGACAGGAAACACATCAATTCGGCTTCCTGTTGACCTTCCGCCTCTGTGTCCTGCCACTCAGGAATCCGTGGCCGCGTCCCCAAATTGAAAAGGAGAGGACCAATCAGTCAACAATTCATAGTGGGATCAATTTATCAACCTCCCTAAGATCCTCCATCAGGGAGACACCGTCAGCTCGCGGCCGGAGCGAGTTGGGCGTCGCAGCGGAACCCGAGGCGGAGGAGGGACAAACTGCAAGGGCGCGCTCGGGTCTGGCTCGCGTGGGCGTCCGTGAGCAAGGCGGCGGGGAGAGAACAAGACGAGCGAAGAGGAGGGCGGTACATTGACTTATAGGTGGCACGATGGGTAAATAACTCAAAACGCTAGGGGCAAAATCGTCTTTTGATGGCAGACGGAAAAAATTAAGGAGTGACGAACGACGCGAATCTTTTTAACAGTATAGATCGATAGATATGTTGAAATGACACCACACACCATCACATCTTTGGATTTAATAGTAAAGATATTTTCATAGAAAAAAATCAAATACAAAAAAAAGATGACCATAAGAGGACCAGAGAAATAGAGTCAGACACTACCAAATGCGTATCGGATTTCTGAATAGAGAGCATGCCTTATTCATACAAATACAAGGCAGGTATCGACGGTAACAATTATTGAGATGTAAAGGTGTGAACTACAGAATTCGTTCGGCATGCGAGAACAAAACTCATACTCAAACACTAGCTACATGTGCCTGCTACGATGTGTGAATTTTCTTGCCTGTGTTCCTCTATTCACCGGAGGAACATCAATAGTACTAGCTTACAAACAATCAATGTATCCTCATGTCGATGCAGCAGCGTAGCATATTCTTCATGATACTCATCAGCTGATAATTTGATGGGAAAACCTGCTAGTTTTGTGAATATACACAAATGCAAACCTGTTGATGTCCTACATGCTAAGACCCAATACCGGCAACACCTGTGGCTTGCACTGCCGCTTGTTGTGCTGCCGCTGCAGCCGCAGCTGCAGCTGCTGCAGCTGGTGATGGGGGTGAAGCTGGTGTCTTCTGCGGGGCTTCAACAGCATGCTCCTGCGGCTGTTTGTTATTTTCTGCCTGGGACAATATGTTCTTTATCTGGGCACCGCTGAGGGTCTCGTGCTCAAGAAGTGCATTGGCTAGAGTGTGGAGCTCCTTGTTGTGTTTTGTGAGGATAGTCTTTGCATTGCTGTATGCCTTCTCCAAGAAATTCTTCACCTCCTCCTCAATTAGAAGCCTCGTTTCTGAGCTCATAGTCTTTCCATCATCTTCATAGTTGTATGAAACAAGACCGACCTGCTTGCTCATACCATATTGAGTAACCATTGCTCTCGCCATTGAAGTTGCTTGCTCAAAGTCAGATGAAGCACCAGATGTCACCTCACTATCCCCAAATATAAGCTCCTCTGCCACCCGCCCTCCCATACAGACATCCAAGCTTGCTAGCATTTGTTTCCTTGACACGCTAGTCTCGTCTTTGTCAGGGAGTTGAGCCACCATCCCAAGGGCCATCCCCCTGGGCACGATGGTAGCTTTGTGGACAGGGTGAGCACCATCGGTGTGGATGGCAACAAGGGCATGCCCTCCCTCATGGTACGCTGTCAGTTTCCTGCACTCATCTGAGATCACTGCTGACTTGCGCTCACTACCCATCATGATCCGGTCCTTGGCATACTCCAGATCATTCATTGTAACAGATTTCGCTCCATCCATGGCAGCCCTAAGAGCAGCCACATTCACCAGGTTAGCAAGGTCAGCACCTGCAAAGCCTGGCGTTCCCCTGGCAATGGTCATCAAATCCACATCATCACCCTTTAAGACCTGCAATGATGTGCAAAGGGATATGACATAACATTTAAACGCCGATATAAATGGAAATGAAAATTCACGAAATTACCTTTGTCATGTGAACCTCTAGAATTTGCCGTCTGCCCTCAACATCTGGATTAGGAACAACAATGTGACGGTCAAAGCGCCCAGGTCTGACTAGTGCTTTATCTAATGACTCAGGGAAGTTAGTTGCAGCGATGACAATTATCCCCTCATTCTGCTTAAAGCCATCCAGCTCGACAAGCAACTGATTCAAGGTCATCTTCATATACTGCTGATCCTTTGGATTTCTACTCCCACCAATTGCATCAATTTCATCAATGAATATGATGCAAGGCAACCATTTTTTGGCTGCAGCAAAAAGATCCCTCACTCTTCTAGCTCCTACACCTACAAACATCTCCTCAAACTCACTACCACTGCATGAGAAAAAAGGAACACTGGCTTCCCCAGCAATAGCCCTCGCTAACATGGTCTTGCCAGTGCCGGGAGGGCCAACAAGCAGGACACCTTTTGGCAGTTTTCCACCAAGACGTGTAAACCGCTGGAAAACATGCAGGCAGCTTGTGAGTATCAATAGAAAAGATATTATAACAAAACTGGAGGTTAACTCTAAGAAATGGATATAGCAATGATACACAAAAACAGAGGACTGATATCTACTTTAATCACAAAATATGAAGCATATCCGTATGAGAACAAACAGATTAGACAGACATAAACCACAACACTAACCCAAGACAAGAAGCCTGTTGACAAAATTAAACAACGTGTTGAATTAAACATTATATTCATGGATCAAATGAGGTAAAGAACAAAAGGAGATTCAACAGCATAATTCACTTCAAAAGTTGAATGTGACGCAAAGCAGTTCACGCTATAACCTGGCAAAAATTAATCCGCGGTACTGGCAATTAGACCTTTTGGATTGTCAATGGTTTATTATTAAAAAGAGTAGCTAATGGAAAAAATAAAATGTGTTTACCTTCGGATCTCGAAGGTAATGAACTATTTCCTCGAGTTCAGCTTTGGCTTCATCAACACCTTTTACATCATTAAATTTCGTACTAGATTCCATGCTTGGTTGAACCTCTTCATTCAGACCAAGGCCTACAAACATTTATCAATATTTTTTACTGGGACGAAGTCCAAATTGGAATTACGAAACTAGTCATTTAAGATCTTCGAGACAACAAAACCTTTGCTGATTCCTCTATCCTCGATGAGAGCCCCGATGCCCGAAATTAATAGGAAAGTTAGTGCAATGCTTCGGAAGGTACGCCAAAGTTGATCCTTAAATTGACCTGTTTCTGCTGTAACCATGTGAATAGGCGCATTCGCAGTGCCAAGAATTCCATCTTTTGTCACTTGACCAGCACCCTTTAATGCTGGCACGCTACCAAGACTTCCTTCTGCCCTTTCTGAAGCAGCAAGACCTGACAGGTTTTCCGTGCACGGATTTTTAATCCAAGTTGACAAAAAATAGTCATTAAGAAATGGTGCTCAGGCTCTGTTAGATGGAACCTAACCGCAATTCATATCTACATAAAACTGAAACAGATTGAACTGCGGTACAACTGACTGATAATGCACAGCCATCAAGAAATAGAAATTAAAGTGATCAGGAATCTGGGACTACAGTATTAAGATATAGAAACGTCTAGTATGCTGAATACGTATGAATAATTTGCAATTGCATGTTTGATCTAGTATGCAAAATCGCATCCAATTTTTAGAACACGCAACCGCAACCTAGCCAATGACGAAGTTTATGGTGGAAATTATACTATCTCCTTAAAGATGCAAATAGACTGATTTATCGGACAGCTTATGTGGTGATAAAGACATATATTTTTGAGTCATTGGATGCCCATCTATTGGTGCAGAACATTTGGATTGATGGCACACTGCCACGTTCTTAGCTCTTCTTTTTCACCCAAGTTACTATAATAAATAAATAACATCAAATGTTGCAACATGCTGCAGCCTGTCTTTTTTTAGGAAAATGTAACCTGCAGATTCCTTATTAGACTAGTGACAGAATGAAACACTCAATATATAAATAACAAATCACTTGCACTTAAGTTGATATATATTGCAGAAGAAACATGCATTAGTATAAAATAAAACCGTGTGCTCAGCCAGCTGATGGAACCTTCGTAACTACTAAAAAAAGTAAAATCAGAAACAGCAGCATGTCCCACACAAAGAAGCTGAATAAAACAAACGATTTGAACAAACCAAAGGAAAGATATTTTGAGGATATTGGTACCTCTTTGCAATGTTTTTAGGAAGGTGCTATCATCCAGCCTATCGACCTTAACAAGAGCCTTCACATATTCCGAAAGTGCTGAAGAATTTGAATGCAATGAAGGCTGGCTTTCAAATATTTGTATCACACGCTCTGGGTCACTTCTGTATATCTCTTTTAGCAGAGAAGTTTCACTTTGGGAGCCCAGATCTCGCATGCTGCGTGAAAGGCCACCGAAATAGCTTGAATGATACCTATCATGTAAGTTCCTGTGTGCGCCACCTGCATCGATAATCGCCATAAAAAACCTCAATAAAAGTAGCGCAAAGAAATTTTCACGAGAACAATGGCAGCAACAGCACTAACTACAAAACAAAAATAAATATACCATAAATGCTCTCATGGACCACTTTAATGCAATTTCATAAAAGATGTGAAGGGGCAGACAGATGAAGAAATGTGTTTAATATGCGGATACAGACACTCGCATTTATAATAAGTAGAGAAAGCTGCAAATGCCAGTGTTAGTAGAGAAAGTTACTATTTGAGCCAACATGTTGTTCATTGCAGAAAGACCGTGTACCTGCACAGATGTCACTTCTAAGTGACCTCAGAGGGGAAGAAGCTGCCAACTCGTTATAGATTGCATATGCTGATCGGTTCCTTGCAGCCTGCGGCAAAAAACATATACCTGAATTAACTCTTGCTATAACAAAAATATATACAGCAACAAGAAGAACAGCACAAGACAAAATAACTGAGCAAACTATTCAATGCAACGAACAATATACCCAGCAACTCTCGATATTTAACCACAGGGGGAGGAGCTGGGCCTTGGGCACCCGGGGCAAGCCAAATCGTAGCCTATGTATTGGCACGGGATCCAGGAAGTAGAAACTCAGCCACGCCGCCAAATCCCCTGTTTCTCCAGCAACAGCACCAATAATCCTCAACCCACAACACCTAAACAACTTCCCCGAAGTCACCATCCTTCATGGCGGTGTACACAGCAGCAAGCTCGACCAAGGCGTCCAGCAGCAATGCTACCTGCAAGAGGCACCCTGGTGGAGCATGGAGCAATGGAGAAAAAACTCGCTGAAGTGCAGTTTAAGATCTGGAGAAGCGCGCCCTCATCCGCATCCAACACATGGCGACTGAAGCTGCTAATGCTAGATAAAGCCAGGACAGAGCTGTCGAGCCTCGTTATCTTTCGTGGTTCTTGATTAGGTATCCTACTATTTTTCTTGTGATGCTGATTGAGGTGAGATGAGTATCTTGGGCACGGTGAAGATGTGTTGGACCTGATTGGGTAGTGCATGAACATTTTTTCTTGGCACATCTGAAAATACTTTGGTTCATTGTATTGTCAGTACATGTACTTGTTCTTCCAGCCCATTAAACAAGGTGCCAGAGTGCATCGTATTGGTCAAAGACAGAGTCAATCGAGTGTTGAGGCTGGCGGCTGCGAAAAAAGAAAGATAGAACAGAGTGCTGCAACCTGTGATACTTAGACCATGTTGAATAAATCTTGTGCTGCTAGTATTAAGTTAATTTGTTTTCTGCAAATAATCTTGTCGTGACAGAAGTCTGCGTACTCACTGTCATCGTACAAATTCAGTTAGCTGTCAGGTTAGCCTAGCTAGTTGATTCAGTTAGCCCAGTCGTGGGATGGCACGACAGGAAGTGGTCAGCTGGTTTTAGTTAGCTAGGAGTCTACGCTTTGCACGATCTGATCGTGGGATGGCGCGGTCGTAGTGGATCGAGCGAGCGTCTTTCTCGGGCCGTTAGAGTGGCACCGTGATCTTCTCTGTAATTGAATACTTAAGGAGATAAAGAGAAAAGTTGCAAGCTGTACGCAACACCAAAAAATCCACCTGTGTCCCTCTCGAGTGTGCTCTGAATCTTTCTTACAGTTCGTGTGAGTTTGCAGATTCGGTGCTGACAAGTGGTATCAGAGCCTGACAATGGTCGGGACTCCTCCACAGCAGCCACCACCGGCGACGGCTTCGCCTGGGACATCTGCAGGTCGTCGCGTGCGCTCACAGAGTCGCGGACGAAGCAGGGGCAGGAGGAACGGCGGTGGCGGCGACATCGTGGTTCGGGAGATCGTGAGGGACGGCGGCGGCGGCGGTGTCGTGACCTGGCCGACCCTCACGAAGACGAACTACAGCGAATGGGCAATCCTCATGCGCGTCCAGCTCCAGGGCGCAGGCCTGTGGGAAGCTGTCGACGCAGACGACGGGACGGAGCGGCAGGCGCTGAGCGCCATCCTCCGCTCCGTGCCACCGGAGATGGTGCAGGTGCTGTTCGCGAAGGACAATGCGAAGGCGGCCTGGGACACGATCAAAACCATGCGAATAGGTGATGATCGGGTCCGCGAGGCGCGCCGGCAGCGGCTCCGCAAGGACTTCGACGGCCTGGGATTCAAGAACGGCGAATCGATCGAGGAGTTCTCCCTGAGAATCTCGGCCATCGTGACCGAGCTGCGGTCACTGGGCGACTCCACGACGGAGCTCGACGCGGTGCAGAAAATTCTGCGCATCGTGCCACCGAGGTATGCCCAAATGGCCTGTTCAATAGAAACTCTGTTGGATTTGAAGGGCATGTCCATTGAACAGCTCAGTGGCCGCCTCGCGGTGTCGGAGGGCCGTGGCGAGCCAGAGCAAACTGCGGGCGGCCGTCTCCTTCTCACCGAGGAGGAGTGGCGCGCGCGCCAGGCAGGTCGCCAGCCCGGCGAGGGATCCTCTAGCGGTGGCGGAAAAGGCAAGAAGCCACAAGGCCGTCCACCTGGCAAGGACGGCAGCATCAAGAACGACGGTGGCGGAAAGCCGCCACGCCGCAACGGCAAGTGCAACTATTGCGGCATCGACGGCCACTGGGCACGAGAGTGCCGCAAGGCAAAGCGTGACCGCGGTGAAGGCAAGCGGGAGGAGGCCAACCTCGCGCAAGAACAGGGCGGCGACGATGATGCCAATCCTGGCCTGTACATGGTCGAGGAAGTGTCGCTGTCCGCCACAGACGTGGGGGAGCACGTCTTCCTCAACGAGGAACGTGCACGCGCTGTCCTACGGCGCTCTCCAGATGATGTCGACGTGGCCTGGTATCTGGACACAGGCGCGTCAAATCACATGACCGGCGACGCTGCATTCGCCGAGCTCGACAAGGGGTGGCGACGCGTGAAATTGATGACGGCTCCTCATGGCCATCAAAGGGCGGCACCGTCCTCGCCGCCTTGGAGAAGAACACCGTGCAGCAGCGCAAGTGTCTTTGGATTCCTCGCCTCAAGAGCAACATCATCTCCATTGGCCAGCTGGATGAGATTGGCTGCCCGACGCTCGTCAAGGACGGGTTCATGACTGTTTGTGATCACCAAGAGCGCATCCTTGCCAAGGTGCCGCGAGCGCGCAACAGGCTCTACATCGTCCATCTCCAGCTCGTCAAGCCCGTGTGTCTGGCCGTGCACGCCACCGAGGACGCATGGCGGTGGCATGCGCGGTTTGGCCATCAACACTTCGACGGCCTGGCAAGATTGGCGCGACAAGGCATGGTCCGCATGATGCGCTGATCGAGCACACCGGCGGTGTCGGCGCTATCTCGTTGGAAGGCAGCGTCGAGCTCCGTTCCCGCAGCAGGCAAGGTTCCGAGCCACGGAGCCGCTGGAGCTGGTCCATGGCGACCTGTGTGGACCGATCTCACCGCCGACGCCTGGAGGCAATAACTACTTCCTTCTTCTCGTGGACGACCACAGCAGGCATATGTGGCTCTATCTGTTGCACGGGAAGGACGAGGCGGCAGAGGCAATCCGGCGTTTCAGGCAAGGGTGGAGCGCGAGACTGGGCGTAAGCTGAAGACGCTCAGGACAGACCGCGGCGGGGAGTTCAACTCCAACAACCTTACCGCGTACCTCGCCGACCTCGGTGTGCAGCGGCACCTCACCGCTCCGTACACACCCCAGCAAAATGGCGTGGTGGAGCGGCGGAACCAAACGGTGGTTGGCATAGCGCGCTGCATGTTGAAGGCAATGGGAGTGCCGGTGCGCTTCTGGGGCGAGGCCGTGACCACGGCGGTCTTCGTGCTCAACCGCGCATACACCAGAAGTGTCCAAGGCAAGACACCGATCGAGGCCTGGAATGGGTGGAAGCCGAGCGTCGGGTTCCTCCGCGTGTTCGGCTGTCTGGCACACGCCAAGGACACTCGCCCACACCTGAACAAGCTGGAAGACAGAAGCAAGGCCATGGTGTTCCTCGGGTACGAGACAGGGAGCAAGGCATATCGGCTGTATGATCCCATCAGCGATCGCGTGCACATACCGCGTAACGTCGTGTTCGACGAAACGCGAGCCTAGAACTGGAAGGAGGAAGAGAAGATGGCAGCAGGCATGACGTTCGTCATTGATCCTCTGTCAGCCTTGTCGGGTGGATCGCTGTCAGGAGCAACGCCACAGGCGACGCCATCATCACCGGCCACCAACACACCCACGTCGTGCTCCAGATCGTCTAGCAGGGACGGCAGCGCGAGTGCATCGACGACACCACAATCGCCGCTCACACCTGCAAGTACAGGGACAACCTCTGATGGCACTGCAGCTCCAATTGCAGGTGGTGTATCACCTACATCTGTTTCTCCAGAGGCTGCCACGCCTGTACCTAGGCATGCCATGCAGACGCGCAGCAAGGACGGCATCACCATCCCCAACCGGTGGTATCTGGACTCGCCGGGGAAAGAGCCAGCAACGCCACTGTCACCAGAGATCGATGACATCCAAGGTGATCCTGACTACGAGCTGCATCTGGCGTTCGGTGAAGAACCGGAATCTTTTGCAGAAGCAGAGCAGCATGAGTGTTGGCAGCAGGCCATGGCCGAGGAAATGGCCTCCATCGAGGCCAATCACACATGGAGCCTTGCAGAGCTTCCTCGCGGCCATCGACCCATAGGATTGAAGTGGGTTTACAAGGTCAAGAAAGATGCAAATGGCACAGTTGTGAAACACAAAGCGCGGCTGGTGGCAAAGGGCTATGTTCAGCGACAAGGTGTCGATTACGAGGAAGTGTTCGCACCAGTAGCTAGATTGGAGTCAGTTCGGCTCCTTCTCGCACTCGCAGCTCGAGCAGGATGGACTGTACATCACATGGACGTAAAGTCAGCCTTTCTGAATGGAGAGCTAGCAGAGGAGGTTTATGTGGCACAGCCTCCAGGGTTCATCGTCGCTGGTGAGTCAAGCAAAGTGCTGAAGCTGGATAAAGCCTTGTATGGGCTGAAGCAGGCACCACGTGCCTGGAACACAAAGCTTGATGCTTGTCTGTCAGAGCTGAAGTTCAGTAAGTGTCCTTCAGAACATGGCGTGTATGCAAGAGGGACAGAGTCTTCACGGCTGATTGTGGGGGTGTATGTAGATGATCTGATCATTACTGGCTCAGATGAGGAGGAGATCAAGAGGTTCAAGTGTGAGATGAAGTCGCTATTCGAGATGAGCGACCTTGGACATCTGAATTACTACTTGGGAATCGAGGTTCGCCAACACAGCGGTGGAATCGATCTCTGTCAGTCAAGCTATGCAGCAAAAATTCTGGACAGAGCTGGTATGACGGGCTGCAACCCGTGCCATGTCCCCATGGAACCACGGTGCAAACTGAGTAAAGTAAGCTCAGCACAGCCAGTGGACACCACAGAAGAAGCATTGTCGGCATGCTGCGTTATCTCATTCACACCAGGCCGGACCTCTCCTTCTCGGTTGGCTTTGTGTCACGTTTCATGGAGACACCAACGATGGAGCATATGACAGCAGTCAAGCATATCCTGCGCTATGTGGCAGGAACTCTGAATTGAGGAGTGCACTACTCCCGTGGCATCGGCGACGCACCTTTAATCGGTTACAGTGACAGTGACCTGGGTGGCGATGTCGACACACGTAAGAGCACCACCGGAGTTCTGTTCTTTCTCGGCAGTAATCCGGTGAGTTGGCAATCACAGAAGCAACGAGTGGTGGCCCTTTCATCCTGTGAGTCTGAATATGTTTCAGCAACCACCGCAGCGTATCAAGGGATCTGGCTCGCTCGTTTGCTCGGAGAAATCAGAGTTGAAGAGCAGAAGTCTGTGGTGCTGAATGTCGATAACAAATCGGCAATCTCTCTCAGCAAGAACCCCGTCTTTCACGACCGAAGCAAACACATCGAAATCAGGTATCACTTTATTCGGGAGTGTGTTGAAGCCGGGAAGATTCAGATTGAGTTCGTCAGGTCTGAAGAACAGCTAGCTGATCTGCTTACAAAAGCACTTGGTCGAGCCAAGCTTCAGGAACAACAAGCGAAGATCGGAATGGTGGAGATCGACAAGGTGCACAAGCTTTAGGGAGTGAATGTTGAATAAATCTTGTGCTGCTAGTATTAAGTTAATTTGTTTTCTGCAAATAATCTTGTCGTGACAGAAGTCTGCGTACTCACTGTCATCGTACAAATTCAGTTAGCTGTCAGGTTAGCCTAGCTACTTGATTCAGTTAGCCCAGTCGTGGGATGGCACGACAGGAAGTGGTCAGCTGGTTTTAGTTAGCTAGGAGTCTACGCTTTGCACGATCTGATCGTGGGATGGCGCGGTCGTAGTGGATCGAGCGAGCGTCTTTCTCGGGCCGTTAGAGTGGCACCGTGATCTTCTCTGTAATTGAATACTTAAGGAGATAAAGAGAGAAAAGTTGCAAGCTGTACGCAACACCAAAAAAACCACCTGTGTCCCTCTCGAGTGTGCTCTGAATCTTTCTTACAGTTCGTGTGAGTTTGCAGATTCGGTGCTGACAGACCAACCGTAACTTACCCTGTGGGCTATATTAATCCTATATTTTTTACAACTTTGTAGGAAGTACTATCCAGAATAATTACTGGCTCGCAGCTTTTGTTCTGGCGTTTGGTTGAATACTGGCTCTGACGCTTTTTCACTATAGATGCAAATGGGTCAATACTAGGGTATCCTCTACCCGATTAGCTATCCTACTATTTTTCTTGCGATGCTGATTGAGGTGAGATGGGTATCTCGGGTACGGTCAAGATGTGTTGGACCTGACTGGGTAGTGCATGAAAAAAAAATCTTGGCACATCTGAAGAGACTTTGGTTCATTGTATTGTCAGTATGTGTACTTGTTCTTCCAGCCCATTAACCAAGGTGTCAGAGTGCATCGCATTGGTCAAAGACAGAGTCAATCGAGTGTTAACACTGGCGGCTGCGAAGAAAGAAAGAAATAACAGAGTGCTGCAACCTGTGATACTTAGACCAACCGTAACTTACCCTGTGGGCTATATTAATCCTATACTCCCTCCGTCTTAAAAAGGATGTCTCAAGTTTGTCTAAACTTAGATGTATCTAGACACTATTTAGTATATAGATACATCCAAATTCAAACAAACTTGAGACATCCTTTTTGGGACGGAGGGAGTACTTTTTATGACTTGGTAGGAAGTACTTTCCAGAATAATTGCAGGCTCGTAGCTTCTGGTCTGGCGTTTGCTTTTGGTACGGTGTTTGGTTGAATACTGGCTCCGACGTATTTTCAGGTTCACCATAGATCGTTATCTCCATGCTCAAACATAGCAATATGTACAATGACGTATGAAACTCTAGTATACACTATAGCAGCACAATAAGGTGACACAAGCCGGTCGACAGACTTAAACCTACCAATATCCTAGATATTCTCACATAGGTCTGTCACAGTAATCTGATAACCTTATATATACAAAACAGAACAAATTGCACTAAAAGAACGAAGCTCTTGTAATTTCAGTGGATTAATTAACCTGAAATCCACAAGCGTCAAAGATGAACGGGATCACACTTATCAGGTACAACTCACAACCAGCAGTCTTATCGTTTAATGCAACAGTATTCCAATACGGGCGCCCGCAGGCGAAGCTCCCAAAACTAATGGGAATGATGGCTATATCCTTCCCATCCCAACCCCACCGCCCGCGAAAGGAGAAGCGCGGAAGAAAAACAAGAAGAGAATTATCAGAAAACACACCTGAGAGAGGATGCGCCGCCACGCCATGGGCCCGAATCCCAATCCGCCGCCTCCTCTTCCGACGAGATCCCGAGTCCCAAGCAAGCGGCCACGCGGAAAGGCGGAAGGATTGGTTTGGGAGTTGGGGCGCGAAGGGACGGAATGGTGCTAACGGGAAGGCTCAGAGAGACGGCGCGCGGAGGCTGGGGATTCAGTGTCGGTGAGGTGTACCGCGGCGCGGCGGTCGGAGGAAGCGGCGCGAGGAAACGGCCCACGTCACACGGCGCAGGTAGACCAGGAAGACAAGTGCTAAGATTTTTCTTTCCTTCTCTGGAGGCGGAGGCTCTAGACTCTAGTACAGTACTATTCGGAAAACTTATATGCCGACCTGGTCGGGAGCTCCTATTTCACGCTCGACGCGGGCAAATGCCATCCAACGCGAACGTTTATCGCGCGGCGCGTGTTGGGCCCGGCCATTTAGCGTTTTTTATTCAATTTTGTAGTTTCTTTTTTTTTTAAAAGAAAGATCCGGATCTATTTCGTGCACCCTCAAATATAATAAAATTACATCGAGGTTTTTAAACCACCTAACGACCATTACTGCAGCAAGAGCGAGCCACCGACGTGTCGTTGTCGCCGCTCCTTTACCCTGACGTTGTTAATGACAGTCGGAAAGTCTTCGTGCACATGCCTCTAAGGACTAGTGTCCTAGAGCTGAAGCTGTCACCATTGAACCCTTGAATTGATCTGAACCATACAATATGGGATCATGTGGACACATATCATCACCACATATTCTAATGTATGAGAATGTGATTTAAATATTGCATCACATTTTAATAAGTTTAAGTTTATTATTTAATGATTTAAAGTGACTAGAAATGCCTATATAGCATTATTTTGATACTAGTCCAAAGTCACTGCATGCAAACCTTAATATTATTACATATTTAGATAGGTATGGTTAAATGTGATTTTTGAGAGTTGGAATCAACTCAAAAGCTATTATGGTTGATTTTTAGAAAAATGTTTGAATGTGCAAAAGCTTCTATCTTGTTATTTTAGCTAGGAGAGATCTATAACTCTAAATGATTTAAATCCAACGGTCTTGGATAGAGATTTTCATTAGCTTTTCAACAAAATTGGAATCACTCAATTTGGATTTATAAAATTCTCTGAATTGATTTTTAAACTAAGGGACATAACTAAGTCTAAGTCTAAAAAGAAAAATCTAGATTTGAATTTACTGGATCGCACGGGAACACTAACGGGCCGACCCAAATTCACTCCGCGGCGTTGAGGACTGCTGACAGGGGGTCCGCCTATCAGTGGCTCATTAAACGCGAAGCGGTACGGGACATTGTGGACCGTAAGATTAGAACAGAATCTACGGCTGGGGCTTATTGTCGACGACGGACTCGTCATCGGCGAGGTAGAACACTAACGGCTCGGTGGGGGTGCGGTGAGGGCGTACCAGGGCTCCAGCGAGTGCGGCGAGGCGGGCAAACGAACGAGGAGACGACGGCGAGCTCAGGTGAAGTCGAGGCAGAGGCTGGGGTGGACGAAATCGACGGCATCGTCTCCTCCTCTGTTGCGGCTGTCTCCGGCTCAATTCCGGCGACTGGCTGCTCGAACTGCTCCGGCGAGAGGTGGGGAAGGATCAGTGGAGAGAGGGGAGTGTGAGGAATTCATGTTGGGGAGGCTTCCTTATATAGGCGCGCGAGGCGACAGAGAGGCATGGACGGAGCTCGTCGGTGACGACGGCACAGGGGGCTATCAGCGTGGGCGAGGTAGGCGGATGGTGGACGGTTCCCTGGCGGTCAGCTAGGGCGTAATGGCGGTTCTAGGGGAAGTGGATAGTGATCGGGCGCGTCTCGTGCTCTAGAGACAGAGGCGATGCTCGACGCGGTTCCTGGCGACTGTGGGTCGAGCGGCGGGGTACGGGAATGTCTGGCGGGTTGAGGTGGTCAAGGCAGAGCGGCGTGCGCGGTCTGGGGTCGAGGCACGACGTGTGGCGCTCTGTCAGCGACGACGCTCTGGCGTGCGCTAGCGCGACGCAGAGACTTAGTGCGGGGCTTGTCCTCGGTGGTCCAGGGGTTAGCTGTGGTCGTGGGGTGGACCGTGGACGGTGGTGAGGTGGCGCCTGCCTTCCTGGAGCGGCGGAGACGGGCTGGTGGTCTGCTACGAACTACGCATGATCGACCGGCGAGCATGGCCTCGGGGTGGCGTGGTACTGGCGCTAGGGACTAGGGGATGGGTTGTTTAAGGCTTGGTTTGATCAAAGAGGGACAGAGGGAGTAAATGGGGGTGCAAATGGGTGGCAAAATCCTGTAGAAACAGTGAGTCTAATTTAGAGTGTGATCAGTGCCTGCCAAGTGTTTGACAAAATGGACGCATGAAGAAAACTTTTGAATTTTTCAGAGATTTTTGGTGGAGTGGTTTGTCACATGCTTAAGCATCTGTGGTTGCTTGGGATTTTTAAATGTAGTTCATTTGGATGGTTTTTGAAAAGGGGTGATCTAGACATATGAACTAGATTCCATTTTCAAATGTCTTTTAAATTCAGAGTTCAATTTTTTTTGGAAGATCACAAAGTGGGCCTTGGTACATATTAACTTGTACTAGCAAGGGGTGCAAAGATCCACAATTGTTTCTGTTTGAAATTGAGTGCTAGGAATACCCAAAGTGGGCTAGTTGATTAAAATGGCCAAAATGACCATTCTCATTTATTAATTCTTTTTGATTTCTTTTTCTTTGGATTTTGCTTGGGAATGATCTAGATGATGTGGCATTCATCTTAGAATCATTTTACAACCATTAGAACAAACAATCATGGCAATTCAAATCAACTCCTACTTAATGCAACACTCATATGCATGCTTAAATCTTTTAAAAGGGAAAAAGTTTTTGTTAACCCTAAATTGGGTAGTTTTGATCTGTTTTGGGATGTTACGGTACTTATGCATGTGATTGTGTAATAGAAGTTGTACTCCTTCCCTCAACCTCAGTTGACAAAAACTATTTATCAAAAGAAGTGTCTTAGCTCATTCTACATATTCTCAAATGTTCTGACATTTCAAAAATAAGAGCCAAGATGTCTTTTCTACAACAAATATTTTAGTATCTTCTATTCTACAAACCTATGGATATCTATAAGATATCATCTCCCCATATTCCAACATAGAACCTTCAAATGATTTTACCTCTAGTTTTGCAAAAACTCTTATAAAACTTTTGAATTCCAATATTGGTAGAAGTACCAAGGACCCTAACTTACTTGAAAACCCAACCATTTCAAAATACCCACCTTTACCACAAGCTTAGCTTGAAGGTATCCTTAGTAGTAGACTTAAGATGTGGTTAATGATGAATTGCCTTGATCTGTTGTTTGACTTGTTTAACTAGGAAGTAGTGTGAGTAATGCTAAGGGGTATCCTTTAGCAAAAAAACTACCCAAGCAATGAAACCTCTATCCCCTGAGAAGAAATCACAAATCCCTATCCTAAAGATCACTTTCCTCTTTCATCAGGATCATTTGGGATAATCTGCTTAAAACCCCTAACTCCTGACCTAAATCCTAGTGCCCCTTTATCATCATCCTTGGGATTTGTAGCACCATCACATATGCTCTACCTTTATCAATGAATCCAATTCCCAACTTCTCCAAGTTTTCCTTATCCTTATTCACTCAAGTGACCCTGTGTTTCTCCTTAACAAACTCTATTTTGCATCTTTTCCTTCTTAGAGCCTTTATAGTCTAAGGGACCAACTCAAGCCATGAAACCTCTCTACTCAGCCCACACTTCAATATCCCCCAGTTGGTGATGAGTTTGGAACTTTGCATCCTCTCAAAAACATCACCTCTTATGTTCTAGTCAAAAGCTCTAAAACTGTCAAATATGACTAAGTCTGGAAAACTGTTAACAATATCACATCTCTGGGACTCCCTCTTTCTCAACCCTTGCGAATTTTTGGAAATGCACTTGAACCATATTGTAAACTATATTAAGGACTACCAAGACCCACTATTTCCCTTGTCTATAACAATACTTAACCCACTTGTTCTTGATGGTTTTGCAAGCAATAAAATAATCTTCTCTGCAAATCTTATCAACCTGCCTATTATGGCAGAAGCTCACATCTCCATGCTATCTTGTTTTGATTGAACCTTTGAATGAATGTGCTCTACTCATAAAGGTGTATCCACTTGTAGATTATTTGATTCAATTTGACCCTTGTGCTTCTAAAACCCACATGGTTTTGAAGGCTATTCAATAATTTGTTTTGGCACCCTTATTTTATTCAAAATTTGGCATCAATCCCTGGGGAGCTCAATCATGATAAACATCAACCCTATGTACCATTGTCATTTAATAAACTTGTTTTATCTATCCATATATTGCAAGACCCAAGAGGAGATCTAAGCTCCAAGATCCAACAAGGTTTTGATGGTTTAAAATTAACTTTGCCCAAGATCCTCGTATCCTTGTTTTCTACCCAAAACCAAGTTGGATTCACAAAACCCAGGGTTGGAAATGATTGATACATCATGTGGATATCATCTACCTTGGATATAAAGATTTATAAAATTTAATCCATAATTATTATGGCTCAAAACCTATTAAACTCTTTTAATGAGCAAAACCTGCAAAACTCCCTCCATAAAGGAAAGTTTGGTTTTTGCCAAAAAAATATCTACAACTTAGG
The DNA here is from genome assembly GCA_023614405.1 of Avena insularis. Classification (NCBI taxonomy): domain Eukaryota; kingdom Viridiplantae; phylum Streptophyta; class Magnoliopsida; order Poales; family Poaceae; genus Avena; species Avena insularis. The sequence continues at coordinate 292,837,064 of CM042688.1, forward strand.
TCACATTTGAGGCCTATATATCATACCCTATCCTCCACTTAAAAAATAAATATTTATGAAGATTTTTAATTATTCTTTTTGCCTATTTTCTTAAATGGCGGAAATGGAGAAATAAATGTTTTCAATACTTTTATGCCTCAATAAATATTGGAAAAATTCTCCAAACCGTGAATTTGTACTTGGGACTATCTCTAGCCAAAAACTCACCCTGTACAATTCAAAAATCTCAAATGAATCCAATAAAACGGATTAAGCACTATTTGATTAAATGATATAATTGTGATCTAAAATGATCCAATAAATTCCAATTAATTCTTGGTGATGCACCTTCACCATATCTATCCACTAGTTCCTTTGAACCATCTTGCCAAGATCATTTTTGAAGAACTTGCTCTTGATCAAGGAAAATAGCAAAATAGAAGAATTTACCCAGCTTGATCTAAACCCTCTCCAACCTTCATCAAAATTTGTTTAATCCTTCTGCTCAGCACCAAGACACACTCAGGTCGACCTTCACAGTAACCCTAACCCCATAACACCCTCCTCTCCTTGACACTTAGTGCTTGGAGTATGAGGAAGAGATAGAGACAATGCAAATCCCACCAAATCTTGATCTTTACTCCACACCCTAGCTGCAGCAGGCCTCCTCCACCTCTCTGGTCATGCTTGGACCCACACACCACCCCTCCGCTGCCCTTGTCGATAATGGCTTGCCCTAGTCTAGCCCTAGCTCCCACCTCTCCCTTTTTCTTTAATACCACCGAGGTGAAGTAGGGGAGCTCTCTTTCCTCTTAAACATAGAGCCACGAGTCCACGACTACCCACTGTCCCCTGTCCTCCCTATTGATATATGTACTGCCCCTACGCCCAACCAACAACTAAGACTCTCTCCTATTTCCCTCTCTTGGCCTTGGTTCACCATAGGCTGCCTCCACTCGGGTAAAAGGGCCATAGGCCCTCACAACCTCCTCTCTACCCTTATTTGCTTCCTCCCCCTCCTACTTACCACCAAGAGCACTTCCTCATCCTCTCCTCTACCTTACCCTAGCTAGGAAACGAGGAAGAACGCCTCTTGGCCTCCTCCAAGAATCCAATGTAGTTCCTTCTCCTTTGCTTCCCTCCCCATGCATGTGGCATCCCTACGCTCCCTTGGTTCCCCTAAATCTAATCTTTTCCCTTTGTCTGCTCAGGAGATTTCATTGTAGCACCGCCGACGAGATCCCGAAGCTTTCCCTCGGTGGTCGTCACGTGAGCTACCCATGGCGCCGAAACCACCACCACCGCCCATCCCTGAGCTCGCACCGGTGCACCACGTCCATTCTTCTCCTTCGCTGCTAGCCTCCGTGCCTCCAGGGGATCCCCCAACCATCTCAGACCCCTCCTAGGGTTACTTCTCCTGGGCTCCATCACGAGGAGAGAGACAAGCGGGATCCATCGATCAGTGTCTAATCCGACGGCGGTCGCCTTCCCATACCCCTTCGCTCGCTTTATGTGGATGACATGCGGGCCCCTCCACGCGGAAGTTTGAATCTCCCTCCTACACGCATCGATGTGTAGATGGGCCAACTCGCCCCCATGCGGCCTAGCTCTGGCTAGAATCCGATCCATCTCTTGTTTCTCCATTTATTTTTCTTTTATCCCTTTTTAGATTAGTAATCTGACATTTCGGATTAAATACAAATAAAATTGGAAAATTCCATATCTAGCCCTGCTCAAATTTTTAACATGTACCCATATTTTTTCTTTAACATGCCGAACCAAAACCTAGGAAAAATAGCAAACATTTATTTTCAAATAATTATTTCCCAAAGATCTGTCCTTTTCAACTAAAATTCAATTTCTAAAGTTTTATCTATGCCAAGTGGAGCTCTGTTACTCCTTTAACAAAAATAATAAAAACAATTCATTTTTGACTTTAGATATTTCTGCAGGCCAAACCACAAAATGTCTAGACCTAATTCCAACTCTCACTAATGAAGTATATCAGTACCTATCAAAACCTAGGAGTTGACTATTTATTGAGCCTCTGTTGATTTATGGTGAATTAAGCCCCTCTGTCTAGGGATATTTCAGTATATAAATAACTACAGGAGTTTCACAAATCCAAACATAATGAATCCAATTTGTACATAAAGGAATTAGAAATACCTTCTATGGATCCTTGAATTCATATTAAAATCTCCTAAAGATTAACTCAGGTGAAAAAGATAAATTGCTTGTAGAACAGACTTTGGGAATTTCCCAAGGGCATTCTGGTAATTATCTTGAAGTGATTCCAACTCTCAATGAACCATCACTCAAAATATTTCTTAACCATCCAAGAAAATAATTTTTGGAACAACATTTACTTTCTGGAGATTTATTCCCTAAAACTAGGGTTTATTACAACATAAAACCCATAATTAATTAAATAAAATGCAAAAATAATGAAACCACTTTTGGTGGCTTTGTTTTGTCAAAACCTATCTGGTGATATCATTTTTGCACATTGATATCATACAGTACCAAGCCTTAGTTAGAAAACCCTTATTATAGTAGTTTTGGACTAATAAAAGATAAAAGAAATCCCTCTAATGCATTTGGAGTAATCCCACTTGCTTTGAACCCAACTAAATCAAACCTACTGAAGTTAGTGGTATATTTTATGTTTGTTTGCTGGATTGCATTAGTGCTTGTCTGCTAGTGTTAATTGTGGTATAGTTTGTTTGCATGTATGCTTGATGGCGATGATAGTTGCGATTGTGGTGACCTCGAGAAGAAGGGATCATACTATTATTGTTATATTTGGTTTCCTAATAAGAAGTCGAGGGACATATTAATGATCATAGGAAAGCCACCATTCCTGAATTCTAATAGTTTCCCTACTCCTTTTACTGCATATTTTGTATCTCCTTTTAAACTTGCATTATTATCTGCATGTCTTGTTTTATAAATACTGTGCTAATAGCTTGGATCCTCCAAGTTATGACCTGGTGTCCACATGACACCCCCTGATGTATACCTACCATTTATACCTTTAGACTAAGAGTCTGATGGTTAGCATCCTACCTCACTAGAAACCTCAGATTAGATAAACCAAACAGTTTTGGCGGTTATTGCTCTACAAATGTTTTCAAACTATTTTGGAAAAACCATTGGGAAGATGCATCTCTTCCAGGTGATGTTTTAAGGAAAGAAAAGTAATGAGGAAGAATGAGAAAGATGAACTTGATGTTGAGAAGGGATGTTGTACGCCTTTACCAGAACAACTTACCCGTGCAACTACATTACCTTAGGAGTTGGTGCTTAACTCGTAGTTTGTCTTCCTTAGCATGGGTAGACTCTAGACGTGCTATAGGGGAGAAATCCTCCAAACACCTGGCGCTCCCTTGTAAATGTCTATGGATCTAGGGTTTGCAGATGTCAAGAACATGCCGGTGCAACAATTGGGTCTCCCGTGGACAATATGACTTAGGAAGTACAGAAGGAAGTGGAGTCACCAAATTAAGGTATTTCCCAAACTATGGTTTGGTATACTCGTGTACGGGAGGGAGGACTATGGGGCCGAGAGACACATACTTGTTGCCAGGGAGATTAAACCCAAAAAGGGAATGGTGCCTTTGCTAGGGTCGACAAATGAAAGGTTATGTTTGCCAGGGAGATTAAACCCAAACAGAACGGGTCATGGTTGAATACCGGCGGATGTATTGGTTCTTGTGGGTAAAGTGCACAAACTCCGTAGAGTATAATCTATTCGAATAGCCATGTCCACGGTCAAGGACGGTTGGAAAGGTGATTGCTAGGAGTACCCAAGTGATGGTTTGATAGGGATAAAAAAGGATGTGACTTGGTCATGAGATAACTTGACGATGAGGTTTTGTTTTGAACAGGGATGGTCAAAGATGTTTAAAAAGGGGTTTCTTCTAAAACTGTTTTCAAAAAGGTTTTCAACAAGGATATGGACATATCCATGTTTTAAAATAGAGACTTGTTTTCGAAACTCTTTTTTCAACAAAGTTATAGAGATGCCATATCTACAAGAGAAACTATGCTTTTTCCAAAACAACCTTACCCAAAGCTACCTGGCCACAGCCAAAATGCATTATCTTGTTTAACTTATCTTGGTGGTTCGCGAGTATATTCAAAAGTACTCACTGGCATTGTCCTTGGCTATTTACTTGGCCAAATGTTTAGAAGCACGAAGGATATTGGAGTAGTGACGTTAATGCGACCTAGGTCGTCTTCCCAGCTAGGCTAAAGATTATGTAGCCATAATGACATATATGTAAGTATTGTATTTGATAAGTTTTGGATGATGTAATGACTTGTCGATTATGGTCGATGGCTCACTGATCATGGGAATGTGGATATGTAGATAACATGGATTTCTTGGACGATAAATCCAAGGGACCCCACAGACATGGTATCAGAACCATCATGACTGTAGGAGACCTTAGTTAGAATGGACATTAGACAAGGAAACAAATACTTTCAGAAACATCGACTTTCGAAAACTATTTCCTAAAAAGCCTTTCAAAAGTTCTATCTCTTATCTCCCCCTGATTTAAAATTATTTAAAAAACGGTTCCTTCTATCCCTCGTCCAAAATTCAAACATACCGATTTCAAAAAATAAGACCCCGAACCAAGTGGAGACAATGATAATGAGATGATGAGAAGCATCTATTAGCAAACACAAGGAGACTACAAGATTGCCCAACCAACGGAATCCTTGTGACTGGAGCATCGAGCGCTACACTACTGAGAAGCATTCAATGATACGGCAAAGGCTTCATCTGCAAGAATAATGCCCCTGACCCGAATAACGTGATATCCATGATATATAGTCCTAAGGTAGGAATTCCCAACATAGAGAGTAGTTAACTCCCTTGGTCCCGATAGTAGACCGTGTTTGCTTTCCTAGGTGCATAATGTGTTGCTTGATGTGTGTTGTTTGTGCTGCTATGTCAAAGAAGAAATTGCTACCCTATCGCTCTAACTCACCTTGTATGTGTGTTCTGGCCTTATCGACCTTAGTCAATTGTGTTTTTGAAATAGATACACAATATAGGATGTCGTTACCTCCCCTCTAACAGGGTGTCCCACGTCAGTCATCGATGTTGAGACCCATACAAACCCATGGAATAGAACAGGGTACCCCTATAGGAAGAAATCACCTCGAGACCTAGAAGTTCGATGTCATGAGAATTAGAAACGCTTGAATACCTCTCCTCAGCAAGATGGAAATATGTGAGTACTACATCAACTTCAGTCCTCCAATTCGTCACTATCCCTTCCTACCAACTTCACCTGCTGACTATAGCAAGAGTACTTCTAAAGTCTGAAGTCTACCACCGAAGGAGTCCATACACCTCCACAATAAACAACATACTTGCTAACCCAAACAAGAAGTGAAGAACAAACTCCACTAACCTTTTGGATAATACATTTCCCGACAACCCTGCTAGACTACTTTATTTGTCCCCTCGGCCTAAACCAATGGGAAGTTCCTCACCAAAAGGCCAGAATACTCCAAAATCTTGAAGATAAGCATGCCTAAAGCCAACAAGTCTACTCCACCTTCAAGCAGAAACACCGCAAAGAACTCAAGTGAAGATAGATCATCTGAAAGCCGAATACTTCTACTCTGACAGAGGGCTAGCAATACATGTCGTTAACTACTAACCTAACCAAATTTAACTTTCAGAGCCTTGTTAGGAAAACCACCCCGACAAGGTTTGCGCAATAAGGCTCACCCAAAGACCCCAGTTCAAGACCCATGCAAATACAACCTTCCTTTTTGTATTGCCAACACTCCTAGCAAAAGATCTCCACCCTCATCGAAGAACCTTAGTAAAGCTCTAAGGTGGAAAGACTACGTCTTTCCACTCAATTCCAGAAGACCGCCTACCAAAAGATACTCCCGGAAGATTTCTAGATCCGACGTCTTTCACCAAGATTCAACTCACGAGTCATCAGATGAGACAATAATTGAAGATTTATGAAGCCTCTCTGCTACTTTAGATGAAAACCCACCTGAAGGACCGCTGAATCGCTAACTCCAGCCGATCTAACCTGTTTGGATGATCCACTACTTCAACTGCTCCGTTAGGCTCAGTACGAATAAAACTAGTATATAAGTCTCATAAGACATAGTTGGCGGATGTCATTGAAAACTTCAGCTCAAGAAGGAAGGATAGTGTTATCCCTGAGCTACCTTAGTTTAACCCTAAGGGGGAAAGACTATGTCTTTCCCACTATAGTAGAATAAACGCTTGATCTAAGACAACATCCATAACCTCGACACGTCAAGCTGACCAAGCCCCGGAAGTAGGAGAAGCAGTTCAACCTTCACCAACCAGATTGGAAGCCTACCCCTTCAAGCTACTCCAAGCAATCCACCAGCATCTCCGAAGATCAAGAATAAGCACCCCCAATGATTCCATCAACACCCTCTAAATGGGACTCTCAACCACTCAAGGAGCAGAAGTAACCCAACATAGACCCGGTACTGACGTAGTAATCTTGTGGTAAGACTAGTATCTCCGAGTTACCACAGACGTAGTACAACACTACAAGAAAAGTTTCCTTCTGCAACGACTTGGCCCGACGGTCATTGTAGAAGGCGCGTCTTCCGTGAAGAAATTCTCGGCTCGGCCGTGGCCGATGGAAAACTTTTTTTTCTGGTTTCGCGGCCCTCTACTACGATGAATCTACTGAAAACATGGAGGAAGCTTGGCTGGTGCGTGTCAGAAGCACGATTTTTGTTTCCTCGCGCGATGTTGACTCGCCGAAGTCTTTCGAGGTGTGTGGGTCCCGGACATCACTGCCTCTAGCGGACCATACTTTTCGGCCGCGCCTCCCTGATTTGAACTTGATAACGTTGCTCGAGGCGTCTGTCGTTTAGTCAGGCTACCAGGTCCCAGATGTCAGCCTCTCATTAGAAGGATCGTGTGTATGATGGAATTTTTTTCCTTCGCTCATGCTACCATGTTCTAAAGTTGATAGCGCTGCTCGATGCATCTACCGTCTAACCAACCTCCTAGGACCCACATGTCATCCTCTCATTAGAAGAAACGTGTGTATGATAGAATTTTTTCCTTTGCTGGCGCTACCTCGTTCCGAGTTGATAGCGTTGCTCGATGCATCTACTGTTTAACCAACCTCCTGAGCCCCACATGTCATCCTCTCATTAGAAGAAATGTGTATATGATGGATTTTTTCCTTCGCTCGTGCTACCCTATTCCGAACTTGATAGCGCTGTTCGATGCTTCTACCGTTTAATCACGATGCTAGGCCCCACATGTCATCCTCTCATTAAAAGAAACGTGTGTATGATGGATTTTTTACCCTCTGTAGCACCTTCGTGTTCCGAACTTGATAGCTTTGCTCGCTGTATCAGCCATTTATTCAGGTTGGTGGGTCCCTTATGTTAGCCTCACATTAGAAGAATCGTGGGTATGATGGAATGTTTTTCTTCTCTAGCGCTACCCTATTCCGAACTAGATAGCGTTGCTCGATGAATCCGCCGTTTGCTCACGCTGCTGGGTCCCCCATTTCAGCCTCTCATTAAAAGAAACGTGTACATGCTGAAATTTTTCTCGCTCGCGCCTCCCTGTTTTGAACTGGCTACATTGGTCGATGCAACATCTGTATAAGGTCGCACTGCTGCGTCCCACATATCAGCCTCTCTATAAATGAAACGTGTGTATGATGGACTTTTTTTGGCCATGTCCGCTGTTTTGACCTTGGCAACTTGCTGGGTCCCAGATGTCAACCACCTCTTTGCAGGAAACGTGTCTATGTTGGGTCCCAGCTGACATCCTCTATTTGAAAGAAACGTGTGTATGTTGGACTGTTTTTCGGGTCCTAGATGTCAGTCCTAGAGTACAAAAAATGCTCAAAAAGGCTGAATTAAAAAGATGCTGGGCTAACACGGGGCAGATGCCCTATTCGTCATGGCTTATATTTCATGGGCTCACTCCTAAATTGAATGGGCTACGGTCGGTGGCCACAAGACCACGAAAAGGCCGAATTAGAAGGTATTGGGATATGCTTGGGGCTGGTAGGCTAATTTCATGGGCTATGCTTTGGCTTGCTGGGTCCGACATGTCAGCTTTTCTATAAGTGCAACGTGTGTATGATGGACTTTGTTTTCGGCCGCGTCCGCTATTTTTACCGTGGCCGCCGTGTATGGTCTTACTGTTGGGGCCCTTATGTTAGCCTCTCTGGCATGTTCTGGCTTGTGGGTCCCTAATGCAGCCTTGTATGTTCTGTCTGGTGGGTCCCCGATGCGAGCCTCTCTATACAACTATTTAAACTTTTTTCGAACCCACCCTCAGAACAAACTCTAGGGACGCTGCATGCTAGTGGGTCCGTGATGTCATCCTCTCCGTAATGCGATATTGCTAGAAGGAAAAAATGTAAACCCAAGATACACACACACACACAAAGGCGATTAGAGCAAAAGACCTTCAAATCAAATAAACGTAAACCGAGTGTGTTTCAAATACAACAAAGATATTTATAGAAAAACATCATTAAACTTTTATTAGTACTACAACTTCTGTATTAGTCTTCTTAAAATATTTTGTGTGTCTATGTTTATCTCTTTTGAAATATAAAAGGGCAGCACTCCTGGCATCTCAATTTATAAAATGCCACATAATAGGGTATTTTTTTAAAAACATGGGTAGCATAGTTTTTTATTATGAGAGGTGGGGGGAATTCCCAAAAGGCCGAATTAAAAAGAGTTTGGCTATTTCTCTACATGGGTTATATTCCATAGGCTATGCTCCATGGGCTTCATTCTCAAATTTCACTGGGATGTGCTCAGCAGTCCGCTGACCCATAAAAGGCCGAACTAATATGTTCTTGGCTATGCTCCATGGGCTCCTTTCTAAAATTTCACTGGGCTGTGGTCAACTGTACCTGGCCCCAAAAATACTAAATTAAAATGTTCTGGGCTAAAGAGGGGCCGAATGAGCTACTCCCTCCGATCCAAATTAATGTTCTCGGATTTGGCCAGATTCGGACGTATCTAGCACTAAAACATGACTAGATATGTCAGAATCTAGACAAATGTGAGAACATTAATTTGGATCGGAGGGAGTACTAGATTTCTTCTCCTGGTTATTAAAAATTGCATTGTGATGTGCTCTACTGGATTCGAAACAAAGAACTCAGCGAGGGCGGGGGGAAAAGCAATAATTCTTTTTGGCAGATATTCATGTCAAAATTCAGCAGTACAGAATAAGATAGAAAAATTATCAACAGATTCGAAGTTAATATTCGGGAGCACTTGACCAATTCAGCAGCATTTCAAAAGTGACCAATGCAGCAATATAGACAATGAAATGCAATACCAGTACATCAGTATTAGTTGCAAAAATGCTTTAGTAATAGCAACGATAGAACATTTGAGAGATTCAGTAGCTTTCCTGCTTGAAATTCAATAGAAGTACTGAGAGAATCAGTTCTTGTTCCAGCTAAACAAAACCTTGGCCCACGATCAGTTTGTCATGTTCTCCGAATAGACTCAATCATTGGAGCAAGCAAAACTGACGATCAAGTCTGCTTCTGTGTGAGTACCTCCTCCTTATGTTAATGCCTCTGTGACCGCCCATAGCAACCCAAAATGCCCAAGACTCATCTAGATAATTATAACAATGCTAAGTTTCAAAAGAAAAGCAAGACAATCTGATGCACTTCATCTAACGAAGTACTGGTACATCATAGTTCGTTCTACAAAATATTGTACTAATAGTGATGACATAACATATGACAGATTCAATAGCATTTGGATGATTTAGCAGTATAGAATAGGCTGTAAAAAATATCAGATGGATTCCCGGTTCATATTCAGTAGCACTTGACAGTGTCAGCACAACATTTCAAAGTGAACGGTTGTGGCAATACATAGACAGTGACCAAAAGAATTGACAGATTCAGTAATACGGACATTGAAATTCAATAGATGTAGCAAGGACTGATTCAAAAGGAAAGCAAGACCATATTCTGCACTCGATCGGTCGATCTGAACAAGTACCAAAAAGACTTTTGATAGGTTTAGTAGCATTTGAAAGATGCAGCAGTACATAATAAGAAAGAAAAATATTGACAGATTCATAGTTCACATTCAGTGTCACTTGGACATATTCAGCAGCATTTCAAAGTGACAGATTCAGTTTTCCCTTTTGTCCGAACACTCGTCATTGGAAGAAACAAATCTGATGATCAAGTCTGCTTTTGTGTGCATGCCTCCTTCTCGCATTAATGCCTGTGTGTGACCTCCATAGGCAACTAAAAATGCCCAAAGCCTTGTCTAGATTATGAGTTTATGACAAGGCCAAGTTACAAAAGAAAAGCAAGACCATCTACTGCACTTGATCTAAACTGAGCTATCCTATTACATAGTATTACGATTACTTACGGTAGTTTGGTTCCAATCACGGGCATTGGCGATGCTCGGGATGAACCATAATGGAGTCTCCAGATATTTCCATGCAACGTTGGTTGAGAAACCAATAGCTATTTCTTCGGTATTTAGACTGAAGCAGCATATTTCAGGAAACGACATATATCCAAGTCCTATTGCATGGTGGGAGGTGTAGACACTATTGCTTCTCGTCAGATATCCTGGGGCAACATCTGCACCACCTACCGCAATATTAATCGGATAAATCAATCCAAGGAAAAGGGAATATGCTCCCAAGTTAGCAATCTCTATACATGGCTTAGGTGGATACAAGTAAGCAGTGTCCTTTAAGTACACCTTGCAGCCAAACCTAGTAGCATAGGTGCCACAAGTGCGACCGTAGCGATCAAGACTACGATCAGCAATAGGATTGCCATGACCATAATAAGTACCGCCATAAAACTCCTCATCGGTAACACCCACGGTATGGATAAGAAGAAGGAGAGATTCATCTACAGATGTTGCTAAGAACCATAAACCAGGTTCGTGCTTGTCATCATCTATGGCATCAAGGTTGCCCTCCTCGAGATGCGCGACAGGTGGTGATGGGAGCAGAATAGGACCTACAAAAAGAAATAACGGCCAAATCAGCCAACACTAGTTTACATCCATTAAAACTGAAGCTAGTGTTTAGAACACGAATGGATCAAACTTACCAAAATATGGATGATTCCATACATAATCACCGCCACTCTCAGTGGCTACAAACACCAGACCCTTGTGGATAAGTGCATCAATGTATGTGAAATAGCACTAGAACTAGTTCTCAAGAACTGTCCATGCATACTCATTGCCATCAAGGGTAGCAATTGAGTAGTCGAAGATAGCGACAAGAGAGAAATCTAAATAATCAGCCGCAGTTGTGGGGGCTCGGCAAATAACAATCTTCCAGAGGAGAATAGGGTGATCATTATGCATGAATGTAAATGGATCATTGGTGGGTACAAACTCATTGAGTTGTGGGAGAGGAACGCGTTGATGAGTGTACACATTGATAAGCTCCCACTTGCACTCGGACCCAACAGTGGCGATCCAATCTCCACTGTCACCTACCCACTGCTTACCCATACAATTCGGGAACACAGTGTCGAAGGAGAACCTATCCAGCGACGTCAGCTTGCATGTCGTGCCCTTGCCCTAAAAGTATTCGTTGCATTCCCATGGTTTCTTAGTCGGGTGAGAATGAAAAACACATGGGAGGACAAACGGCTAAGAAGCATGTAAAGTTGCACTATTTTGTGAAGTCAAGAAGATGTTTGGACGAACCGGTGAGGCTCGCGGCGGTGATGATGTTGCATCTGGTTATGATTTCTTCAATCGGGCCTTCGGTAAAAACATGTTGGAACAACTCAGAATCATCACTGTCCTTGCTCGGTCCTGCCATCGCAAGGGAGCTGATGGAAGTTGGGACAGTGGCTTGATTTGGTTTTCTAGAAAAGAGGGAAGATCGATGGCGGCAGGCGGGACAGGGAGAAGAACAAACACTCTCATACTGTGCGGTGAACATGATCTGAAAGCATCATTGTGGAGGAGAAGAACGGTGGCGCTTGGCATAGAAGTGGGGATAGAGCGTATATGCAAGGTTGAATAAAATGAAAACGGACGCATGTTCCTCTGCTCCAGTTCCCTTCAGAATAGTTCTACTCTGCTCCCAGTTCCCTCCATAATAAATCTTTCTTGTAAATCAAAGAGGAAGTAGTATGAAGAGTAGGGCCCGATCATCTGCTCTCTCGAGGAGCCGAACCCGACTGTTTTCTTTGCTAATTTTTATGGTCCTTTATGCTAAATGCATGGACCTTAGTGTGATTTTACCCTTTTTAGGTCCTTCGTGTAAATGTACCCCCACCATCTGTGTAAAATTCTAACCAAAAAGTGTAAGTTGTGAAATTTGAACAAATTTAAGCTTAGTTGTCAACGAGTATGAAAATTCTTGGATTTCAAGCCGAACGACCAAGGTCAAGGCCATATCAACATCATAATTTATGGTGATGATGCCATGTCCAAGAATTAGCATGCCGATAGATTTTACATATTTTGAAAACAATCGAAGATGAAGTAGTATGAAGACTATGGCTCGATCAACTGCTCTCTCGAGAAGGAGCCATACACGACTGTTTTCCTTGCTTATTTTTAGGGGGGTGCTAAATGTATGGACATCGATATAATTTTCCCTTTTTTGGGTACTTGATGTAAAATGTACTTCCACACACCATGTAAAATTCTAAACTAAAAGTGTAAGTGGTGAAATTTAGACGATTTTAAGCTTACTTGTCAATGAGTACGAACATTCTTGGATTTCACTCGAACGACCAAGGTCAAGGTCATATAAACATCATACTTTATACCGATGATCCCATATCAGAGAATCTGCATGGCAATAGATTTGGCCATATTTTGAAAATAATCGAAGAGGAAGTAGTACGAAGAGTTTGGCTCAGATCAACTGGTCTCTCGATAAGGAGACAAAACAGAAAGTTTTCCTTTCTAGGGTCGTTTTTGCTAAATGTATGGACCTCCATGTAATTTTCCCTTTTTAGGTCCTTGATGTAAAATGTACTCCCACCGATCGTGTAAACTTCTAAACTAAAAGTAAGTGGTGAAATTTAAACGAATTTAAGCTTAGTTGTCAATGAGTATGAACCACATTCTTGGATTTTCAAGACAAACGGCTAAGGTCAAGCCATATCTACATCATACTTTATGCATATGATCCCATATTCAAGAATTTGCATGCCGACAAATTTGGCCATATTTTGAAAACAATCGAAGATGAAGTAGTGTGAAGAGTGTGGCTAGATCAGCTGCTCTCTAGAGAAGGAGTCGAACCCGACTGTTTTCCTTGCTTAATTTAAGGGTCCTTTGTGCTAAATGTATGGACCTCGGTGTAATTTTCACTTTTTTAGGTCCTTGATGTAAAATGTACTTCCACGCCCGTGTAAAATTCTAACCTAAAAGTGTAAGTGGTGAAATTTCGAGGATTTTAAGCTTACTTGTCAATGAGTATGGCCATTATTGGATTTCAAGCTGAACGACCAAGGTCAAAACCATATAAACATCATACTTTATGTTGATGATCCCATATGAGAGAATTTGCATGGTGACAAATTGCACTAGTTTGAAAACAATCGAAGAGGAAGTAGTGTGTAGAGTTTGGCTTAGATCAGCTGATCTCTCGAGAAGGAGCCGAACTAGAAATTTTTCCTTTTAGGGAGCTTTATGATAAATGTATGGACCTCGATGTAATTTTTGCTTTTTTCAGGTACCTGGTGTAAAATGTACTCCAACCAACCATGTAAAAATCTAACCTAAAAGTATGCACCATTCTGGGATTTCAAGATGAACAATCAAGGTCATGATCCCATATCCAAGAATTTGCATGCCGACAAATTTGGCCATATTTTGAAAACAATCAAAGATGAAGTAGTATGAAGAGTATGGCTCGATCAGCTACTCTCTCGAGAAGGAGCCGAACCCGACTGTTTTCCTTCCTTTATTTTAGGGTCCTTTGTGCTAAATGTATGGACCTCGATGTAATTTTCCCTTTTTAGGTCCTTGATGTAAAATGTACTTCCACACCCATGTAAATTCTAACCTAAAAGTGTAAGTGGTCAAATTTTAGGGTCCTTTGTGCTAAATGTATGGACCTCGATGTAATTTTCCTTGCTTAATTTAAGGTTCCTTTGTGCTAAATGTATGGACCTCGATGTAATTTCCCCCTTTTTAGGTCTAAAAGTGTAAGTGGTGAAATTTAGACGATTATTTTAAGCTTACTTGTCAACAAGTATGAACATTCTTGGATTTCAATCCGAATGACCAAGGTCGTCAAGGCCATATCAACATCATAGTGTATATGTTGATGATCCCATGTTAGAGAATTTGCATGGCAACAGATCTGGCCATGTTTTGAAAACAATCGAAGAGGAAGTAGTATCAAGAGTTTGGCTCAGATCAGCTAATCTCTCGAGAAGGAGCCAGACCAGAAATTTTTCCTTTTAGGGTCCTTTATGCTGAATGTATGGACCTTGACGTATTTTTTTCTTTTTTTAGGTCCCTGATGTAAAATGTACTCCGATCGACCGTGTAAAGTTCTAACCTAAAAGTAAATGGTCAAATTTAAATGAATTTAAGCTTAGTTGTCAACGAGTACGAACCATTCTTGTATTTCAAGATGAACAACCAAGGTCAAGGCCATATCTACATCATACTTTATGCTGATGATCCCATATTCAAGAATTTGCATATCGACAAATTTGTCCATATTTTGAAAACAATCAAAGATGAAGTAGTATGAAGAGTGTGGCTCGATCAGCTACTCTCTCGAGAAGGAGCCAAACCCTACTGTTTTGCTTGCTTAATATTAGGATCCTTTGTGCTAAATGTATGGACCTCGATGTAATTTCCCCCCTTTTAGGTCCTTGTTGTAAAATGTACTCCCATCGACCGTGTAAAATTCTAACCTAAAAGTAAGTGGTAAAATTTAAACGAATTTCAGCTTATAGTGGTCAACGAGTATGAACATTCTTTGATTTCAAGCCGAACGACCACAAGGTCGAGGCTATATCTCTACATCATACTTTTTTCTAATGGTCGAGTATCCAAGAAATTGCATGGTGATAGATTTGGCCATATTGTGAAAACGGATAACTACTATGTTGGGGATGGAACTGTCCATCCCGATGATCATTTACTCTTTATACACGAATTATGCGGGTTGTTCAAGTGTGCAGGTATTACTACAGATCAAGTTAAGAAGAAGTTATTCTCATTATCGCTGAAAGGAAGAGCTGAGGAATGGTATAAGCTACTGAAGAATGGCCAAGCTCTGGAATGGGAGGAAATAGTGCCTCTCTTTTATTCAAAGTTTTATCCTCCTAGTGAGATTCATAAAGATCGGAATCAAATATACAACTTTTGGCCTCTTGATGGAGAGAGTACAGCTCAAGCTTGGGGGAGATTGAAGTTACTAATGCTCAAATGTCCCATTCATGAGCTCCCCAACAATATTATTATTAATAACTTTTATGCAAAGCTTCCTCTTCATGATAAGGATTTATTGGATGCTTCTTGTGCTGGATCATTCACTCGCATGGAAGAAGAAGCTAAATGGGATCTTCTAGACCGTATTCAAGACAATGCTGAAGCTTGGGAGAATGACAAAGGTAGAAAGTCAGGTAGAAATTATGATTATGAATGCATTGAATCTTTTTATGGGAACTGATGACTTTCAAAATATTAAAAATGCTTATGGTCTTGATTTACAAGTCATTACGAATTGCTTTAGGGCTTTTGCTTCTTATATTGAAATTCCAAAAAGGGGATGGAGCAAGTACCATGAACCTTATAAAGATATTGTTGACTGTGTTCCTATTGGGAGTGCTGAGTATTGCATTATTGATCCCATCTTACCTGAACCTTATATCGAGAAGATTCCCTTCCCAGAAAAGGTAAAGGATCATCCTATGATAACTAATGTAATCACCAAAAGTGAAAAGAGAACTGTAAAACCCGATGAACAAATAAACGTAGAACCTGTGGTAGAAATTGTGAAAGACCTTGTCACTAAAAGCATAGAAGATGGACACATAGTCTTTTGTGAGGATGCTTCTAATATTGTTTCACATCCTAATAGAACTAAAACGGCCAGTGTTCCTGTGCTTTCTGTTAGAATTGGTGATCATTGCTATTATGGTTTATGTGATATTGGTGCAAGTTCCAGTGTTATTCCTTATGAGCTTTACAGAGAAATTATGGACGAAACCAGTCCCTGCAAATTGGAAGAGATTGATGTGGTTATTCACCTTGCTAATAGACATACCATCTCTCCAATTGGCATTGTACGAGATGTGGAAGTTCTTTGTGGTAAGATTAAGTATCCTGCTGATTTTCTAGTACTTGGTTCAGCTGCTAGTAAAACGTATCCTATCATTTTTGGTAGACCTTTCTTGATTACTTGTGGAGCTATTATAGATTGCAAGAGGGAGAAAATCTTCACTAAGTTTGATGGGGAATCTTATGAGTTTAATTTCTCGAAATTTGCTAAAGAATCTTGTGAAGAGGAAACCCATAATGAGGATTTTAGAGTTGAACAACTTGCTTCTATTTCTCTTGCTCCTAACAATGCTTTGCAGCAATTTATGGAAGATCATGAAAGTGAAATCTTCATGGAAGAAAGGAATGAGATTGACAAGATTCTCCATGATCAGCCTAAGATGCTTAAGCATAACTTGCCTGTAGAAGACTTGGGTACCACGTTGCCACCTAAAAAGGATCCGGTCTTCGATCTAAAACATCTCCCTGATGATCTTAAATACGCTTATATTGATGATAAAAAGATATATCCTGTTATTATTAGCGCTAAACTTTCAGGAAAAGAAGAAGAAAGGTTATTGGAGGTGTTGAGGAAACACCGAAGAGCTATGGGCTATACTCTGGATGATTTAAAAGGGATTTCACCTACTATATGTCAGCATTCTATCAACATAGAACCAGATGCAAAGCCAGTAGTAGAGCACCAACGACGTTTAAATCCTAGGATGAAGGAAGTGGTAAGGAATGAGGTATTGAAACTCCTTGATGCTGGTATTATTTACCCTATTGCTGATAGTGAATGGGTTAGTCCTGTTCATTGTGTTCCTAAAAAAGGAGGTATTACAGTTGTTCCTAATGATAATGATGAGCTCATTACTCAAAGAATAGTAGTAGGCTATAGGATGTGCATTGATTTTAGAAAAGTCAATAAAGTTACTAAGAAAGATCACTATCCGCTTCCTTTTATTGATCAAATGTTGGAAAGGTTGTCTAAAAAGACCCAAATTTGTTTTCTTGATGGTTATTATGGTTTCTCTCAAATTGCTGTGAAACAACAAGATCAAGAAAAAACTACTTTTACTTGACCTTACGGAACTTATGCTTATAAACGTATGCCTTTTGGTTTATGTAATGCTCATGCTACTTTTCAAAGGTGCATGTCTGCTATCTTTCATGGTTTTTGTGAGGAAATTGTAGAAGTGTTCATGGATGACTTTTCTGTCTATGGAACTTCTTTTGATAATTGTCTGCACAACCTTGATAAAGTTTTGCAAGGATGTCAAGAAACTAGTCTTGTTCTTAATTGGTAGAAATGCCACTTCATGCTTAATGAAGGGATTGTCCTTGGGCATAAAGTTTCTGAAAGAGGTATAGAAGTTGATAGAGCTAAGGTTGAGGCAATTGAGAAGATGCCATGCCCAAGAGACATCAAAGGTATTCCTAGTATCCTTGGTCATGCTGGTTTCTATAGAAGGTTTATTAAAGACTTTTCTAGGATATCAAAACCCCTCACTAATCTTCTTCAAAAAGATGTACCCTTCGTTTTTGATGATGATTGTAAGGGAGCTTTTGAAACTCTTAAGAAGGCTTTAACTACAGCCCCTATTGTTCAACCACCTGATTGGAGTTTACCCTTTGAAATAATGTGTGATGCTAGTGATTTTGCTGTAGGTGCTATCCTTGGGCAACGAATTGATAAAAAGTTAAACGTTATTCATTATGCTAGTAAGACTTTAGACGCTGCTCAAAGGAATTATGCTACCACTAAAAAAGAATTTCTAGCTGTCTTTTTTGCTTGTGATAAGTTCAGACCCTATATTGTAGACTCAAAAGTCACCATTCATACTGATCATGCTGCTATTAAATACCTTATGACAAAGAAGGATGCTAAGCCTAGGCTTATTAGATGGGTGTTGCTTTTACAAGAGTTTGATCTACATATAGTAGATAGGAAAGGTGCTGAAAACCACATGGTGATAATTTATCTCGATTGGAAAACATATCTTTCGACCCTATGCCTGTTAATGATAGTTTCCCAAATGAGCGATTAGCATGATGAGGGGTAAGCTCGCGAGGGAGCCCTTGGTATGCTGATTATGCTAACTTTATTGTCTCCAAGTATTTGCCTCCAACTTTTACAGCTCAACAAAGGAGGAAGTTCTTCTATGATTTGAGGCATTATTTTTGGGACGACCCACACTTATACAAAGAAGGAGTGGATGGTATTATGTGAAGATGTGTTCCAGAATATGAACAAAAGGAGATATTGCGTAAATGTCATGGTAGTGCTTATGGAGGACATCATGCAGGAGATAAAACTGCACAAAAGGTGCTACAATCAGGTTTCTATTGGCCTACCCTTTTTAAAGATGCAAGAAAGTTTGTTTTATCTTGTGATGAATGTCAACGTGTTGGTAATATTTCTAGACGCAGTGAAATGCCTATGAACTACTCTCTAGTTATTGAACCCTTTGATTGCTGGGGATTTGACTTTATGGGTCCTTTCCCTCCCTTGCAAGTATAGTTATCAAATAGAAAAATAAAATCCATCTTGCAAAAGACTGTTAATAGATCTAGAAAAAACTGGGCTAAAAAGTTGAATGATGCTTTATGGGCTTATAGAACTGCCTACAAAAATCCCATGGGGATGTCTCCTTATAAAATGGTTTATGGGAAAGCTTGTCACCTACCTTTAGAATTAGAACGTAAAGCTTACTGGGAAGTTAAAGAACTAAATAGAGATTGTAAGCTCGCTGGTGAAAAAGATTATTTGAATTAAGTTCTTTAGATGAATGGAGGAGTGAAGCCTATGAAAATGCTAGGCTCTTCAAGGAAAAAAGTTAAAATATGGCATGACAAGCGAATACTTAAGAGAGAATTTCATGTTGGTGAGTGATACATTGCAAATGTATCTATAATTTTTGATGTTCCATGCTTAGTTTTATCCACTTTCTTGTGTTTTGTTCCAACTTTGGAGTACTTGATTTCTTGGACTAACCTATTAACAAGAGCCACGATTGCCTGCATTTCTGCTGTTTTGGTTCCGGAAAGTCGGAAAATGAATATTCTCGAATTGGACGGGCCAAAAGCCAAAGTGCCTATTTTTCGGAAGGATCAAGTGCCGAATCTGAGACGGAGAGGGCTAGGGGCCACCACACCACCTGGCACTGGCCAGCAGCGCCAGGGGTGGTGTGGTGGCTCCCGGCACCCCCTCGGCCTCTCCTTCCGCCTATAAGTTGCCCTCGGGACGAAAACCCTAGGGACCCGATCAAAAATCTCTGAAAAGAGTCATCAGCTGTCGTCATCTCCATCCCTAGATCGGGAGGGATCTGAAGCTCTTCCCGGCACCCTGCCGGAGAGGGGAATTCACCCTGGAGGCCTTCTTCATCACCATGCAAGCCTCCAGTGTGATGCGTGAGTAGTTCATCTTTGGACTACGGATCCATGTAGTAGCTAGATGGCTGGTTTCTCCTCCTTTGTGCTTTCATGTTTAGATCTTGTGAGCTCCGTTCATGATCAAGATCATCTATTTGTAATTCATACATGTTGTGTTTGCGGGGATCCGATGGATATTGAGATGCTATTTTAGATTGATTATTGATTCTATCATGTCTTTGTTATTTGAGATCTTGCATGCTTTCCGTTGTTAGCAGCTATCTTGGCCAAGTAGATGCTAGCAACTCCAAGAGTTAGTATTTATGCTCGATAGTGGGTTCATGCCTCTTGTAATCTGGGGAAGTGACAGAAATCTCTAAGGTACTAGATGTGCTGTTGCTACTAGGGAGAAAACAACGATCCTTTGTTCATAGAACAATTGTATTGTTTACTTTACACGCAGTTCGTAAAGCAATAATCTATTACTTGCAACTTAATACTGGAGGGGGTTTGGATGATAACCTGAAGGTGGATTATTAGTCATAGATGCAGTTGGATGGCGGTCTATGTATTATGTTGTAATGCCCAATCAAGTCTCAAAGGAGTCAAGATGATTAGTATATGCATGTATTGCTTTCTCGGTGTTTGTCAATTGCCCCGCTGTAATTTGTTCACCCAGAATGTTATCTATCTAAGGAGAGCCACCTCTAGTGAACTATGGATCCCGGTCCTTGTCTTTTACATACAATCTACAATCTTTTACTACTTTGTGTTTACTTTCTGCAAACTTTTACTTCTTTCCATTCAATACGTTTAATCCTTTTGTTTTCCGCAAAACACGGTGAGATTGACAACCTCATCGCAAGTTGGGGACAAAGTTCTGTGGTTGTGTTGTGCAGGACTCCATGTTGCTACTAGCACCGGTAGTGCGCCCTGCCAAAGCTCAGCTAGCAACACCTTTGGGGTGTTTCCTTGCTCCTACTAGTTCGATTAAACCTTGGTTTCATAACCGAGGGAAAAATTACTGTTGTGCTTATCATACCTTCCTCTTGGGGTTCCCAATGAGCTCTACGTTGAAAGTCGAGTGCATCAGTGAGAAAGTTCTATTGTATAGGTCTCGTCTCAGATTTTTTGCAGGAAAGCTACTGTCAAAATGGGAAGGACCTTTCATTGTTGAAGAAGTATATCGTTCAGGAGCAATACAAATTTCTTCTTTAAAAGAGAATACTACACAAGTAGTGAATGGGCAGCGACTCAAACACTATATTGCTGGGGATTCTTATAATGAAGATGTTGATGCCTTTCAAGTTATAACTCTAGAAAAAATTATCAAGGACCAAATTCAGAGACCTACAGAATCCGCTTTCAAATAGGTAATAGTTCTGGTAAGAAAAGTTCCACGAAAATACTATCCAACTATATTTTTGCAGTTTTCAGTCAATAAGGGAAGCTACGAAGCGAAAAAGGGACAGAAACGGAGCCAGGGTGGCTCACACCATGCTGTGGCGCGGGCCCACCCCTGGCCACGCCACCAGGTGGTGTGGCCATCCCAGACTACATCTCTGACCCGTTTTCTCCCAGTACCTTATTTTCGTCATGAAACTTCGTAATATATAATCCCCCGGATCTCCCGAGGTTCGTATATCGTGTTTTCGTCGTGTTTTCGTTTCGATCTGTTTCTGACAGGAAGAGTCCGAGATTTGGAGCTACAATGTCTTCCTCTGGATCAGCTAAGGAAGATTTGGAGCTACAATGTCTTTCAAGGATATCATCAACCCATACATGAGAGAGTTGAAGATTCATCCCAAGGAGTTGTTGCTTGAATATGGGGAACTCCGGATAAAAGAGGTTCGATGCCCTAAAGGTGAAGGAAGTCTGGAGGACAGGATGGAAGCGCTGGAGTAAGAAGTCTTTAGGTACAAGAAGATGGCGGAGCGCGAAGTGGATATCATCCATAAGATTTGTTCCGAACTCATCACCGAGCACCAAAAGGAGACTGCTGAACTCAAGGATGAAATCCTCTCACTCTGCCAAACAACCAACGAACTGCAAGCATAGCTCTACGATGTTCAAAATCAAAACTGTGAGTATGAGGTTAGGTTTAAACGCATAAGTGCTGCTGCAAGTTTCAGGATGCTGGAAACCATGATGTCTTTTGTTGATGGGAAGCCCTTACCTTGGAAGTCGGACGAAGACGAGAGGATACGACCACCACCGAAGGAGTAATTCGTCATTAGGTTTGGCATCCCCTTGGTTTGTTCCAAGCTTGGGGGAGTGCCGCGGTATCACATCACTATCTTCTATCTTTTTGCCTTGTTAGTAGAGTCATATCATGAATAGAGAAGTTATCATGTAGGATGGTTTTGAAGGGAATATGCCCGAGAGGCAATAATAAAGCGGTTATTATCTTATTCCATGTTTATGATAAATGTTTATTTTGCATGCTATAATTGTATTAATTGGAAACGTTAATACATGTGTGTTTAATAAACAAAATACAAAGTTCCTAGTAATGCCTCTCATATAAACTAGCTCGTTGATTAACAAGATGATCAAGGTTTCCTGATCATGGACATAGGATGTTGTTAATAACGAGGTCACAACATTGGTGGAATGATGTGATGAACATTCATCCGAAGTATAGCATTACGATCAGAGTCATTATGTTTATATTGCTATAACATCATACGAAGTAATCTTAGTCCTTAGACCATGAGATCATGTTAATTGCTAACACCGGAAGAGTATCTTGATAACATCAAATGTCACACCGTAATAGGGTGACTATAAAGGTGGGTTCAGTGCTACAAAGGTGTTATGTTGAGGCTCATGGATCAAGAGTGGGATTTGTCCATCTTGATGACGGATAGATATACTCTGGGCCCTCTCGATGATATCACATTGAAATAGCTTGCAAGCAAGTGATGTGATCACTAGAATGTTATATCACGGGAACGAGAAAAGAGTGCATGTCAGTAACGAGATCAAACTGGGTATTTGGATGCCGATGATCGAATCTCGGACATGTAATATATCGCGAGACAAAGGGATTTAGTTACGACGTTAAAGGTTCACACGATCACAAGAGTCATCGTTGAATATGTGGGAGTCAGTACGGATCTCCAGGTCCCGCTGCTGATTATTGATCGGAGAGGGGTCTCGATCATGTCTGCATTATTCATGAACCGTAGGGTGACACACTTAAGGGATACCGACACCATTTGGAGCAAATATGTTTCAGATAAATATTTAAGAAAGTGCTGGAATTATTTCAATAGACACTGAAACTATTTCGGGTGAAATTGCTGAAATTGGTTCTACATGTAATATTGAAATGTTGCAGGGGTTTTATGTGAATCTTTATTAATTAAAGTAATTAACAAAATTCTGAATAAAATTAATAAAATAGTTTTATTAAATGAGAGAGCATTAAATTTGGAGAAATTTAATGCATTTAAAGCGGGGACTTTAAAAGAGAATGTGAAGGGGCAAATTTATGTGGAGGGAGTTACCACCACATGAATGAGGAGGTGTGGGGTCACCCCTTGGGCACCGGCCATGGCGAGGGGCACCCCCTCCTCCTATAGAAGGCCCCCCTCACACCCCTTCTTCCTCACACCTCCTTGTGAAGGATCTCTCTCCCCCTCTAGTATTATTCCCCCATGGTCTCGGATTAGCGAGATACATGTTCCAGGTGGCTTTATCTGGAAAGGAGTTGTTGCTTCCGCAGCTTTGCTGGAGCGAGGGATAGAGGTTGTCGGGGTACCGGACGTGTGTGTAATCACGGATGCACCGCTGCTTTGTGGTGCTGGACTTGTTGGTGCCGGACTTGCTGGAGCTGGATCTGAAGGACGTGCTGGAGCCGGACCTGCTGGACTTCATCACAATCTTGAGATCGGCAAGTGTACGACTACATCATCCACGAGTTTCAACTCGTTAACAAAACTCGTTGTCTTCGAGGGTAAGTTCTCCATGGATGTATATCCACCCGTTGCTATGTATCTAGTAGATAGATCTTGGCGTATAGTTCTCATCGTAGGAATTTTTTTGTTTTCTATGCTGCGAACCCTTCAGGTTTGCATTATGGAAGTGTCCCCTCTCTCGTTAGATATGTATCCCTTGCTGTGAGTTGCTGTTATGGAATATTATTGATAAGTTCTATCATTCACTCTTTTTCATAGCTTATATTAGTTTTCAATTCATGGTTATATGATTGATCTTGTTGTTAGTATTGGTATCACTTTGGGATCATTGAGTTAATTTAGTTGGTTTTGGCAAACTTGGCTCAGTCAGTAGCAACACTATTTTTGAGAGTTGAATGAAAAAGATAAAAGTACTCTAAAGAAATATAATTTCATCATCTTTCTTTCTTGATTTTCTAATAAGTTTAGTATTCTCTAGTTAAGATCTTTTGTGCTTCCAAGGAAGATTGCATGTTTGTCTTTATCACTTGTATGTTTGCTTGTTTCCTTCAACTCTTATACTTGCTACCCAGCCTTGCTAGCCAAAACCCTGTACCGAGAGGGAATTCTTCTCGTGCTTCCACTCCTTTAAACCAAAATCCACGCCATTTGTGTCCACCATACCTACCTATTAGCATTATAGCTATTCCAAGTAAATTCTTGTTTTATCTACCTCCCAAATTAAACTTGTTATGTGAAAATTAGTGATTAAAGCTCTCACGAACTTGATGGCACACTTTACTTTCTTGCATCTAATAAACTTGAACCATTGTGCTCACCTATGTTGTGTATATGCTTGCGCTTTGTAAGTTGTGAATTAGCAGAACCATGCTTTCATGGGGAACGCTTTCAAAATTTGCACTGGTACTTTGTACCTAGTTGATATCATGTTCTTTTGTCTATGGATGTCGTCGGTGTGAAATGAAAGGGGAGCTTGTAAGTCCATGGAGTTATGCATGTGTGTTAGAGAAACGCCTAGGCCGCTGGTCTAATCCATGCTGACATGGTGGAAACCTGCAGCATAACCATAACGAGCATCTATGAAGCATTCTTCTTATAAAAAAAAGAGTCCTATATTGAGAAAAAAGAGAAAAAGAAAAAAAGAGATTATGAAAAGAGGAAAGAGAGAAAAAAGCACCATATTCCCATGGTAAATAAGAAGATTGCCGAGATGCTTGTTGTTTGCTTGCCTTGTCATTTTGATATGGGGATTCTTCCGTATCATCGGGCAAGGGGTACCCCGTTGGCGGTTCTCTATGATACACATATGCGTACAATGACAAGAACTTATCGGTGACTAAACTTGAGTAGCATGAGGAGCGGCCCTCGTATTCAAGGGACATGAGATTCTCAATTTACAACTTGTCAATGCATATCCTCATATTTGATCACTTTAACCTTAATCACCTAAAGATGCCTATGATAGGAGCAATGAGAGCTAAAAGCTAATAAGTATCATAATTTTTGGGAGCTCTTTATGAAACTTGCAATCCCTGCTTCCCTCTGCGAAGGGCCTTTCTTTTACTTTTTTTTAGTTGAGTCAGTAAACCTACTCCCCTCTATCACAGCAAGTATTTTGAGTTGTTGTGTTTCATTCGTTCATATGATGATTTATTCAATCATGTTTCTTATGTTCCTTGTTTTGCACATTGCTCTTATCTTGGTGTTTACTACTTTGAAAGCTATCATTGAAAAACCAGTTATTTGTGAACTCCAGCAATTTATCAAACTATTCTTCGATCAAGAGCTAAGTTTGCCATTACCAATTATGATTCACTTTATGTATCTTTATTGTGTTTCCTTTACTCATTGCAAGTTAAGTTATATAATAGTGAGTTGTCTTCTATTATGATCTATGTATTGATGAATGTGATGCTTCTTGTCCGTATTCTTTTATCGACTCTTCACTCCATATACCCGAGGTCATGTTTATTGAGCTCAGTTTCGCTTGGGGACAAGCATAGTCTAAGCTTGGGGGGAGTTGATACGTCCATTTTGCATCACTATTCTATGTCATAATTCACTGTTATTCATTGATATATTTCGTATTGAGATGTGATACTTATGTTATTTCATCTGTTTTTGCATGGTTGATGACTTATGGAGCATGGACCGCTGTAGTCAGGATTCTGATGGAAAAGGTGCTGTTTGGAGGCAAAATTCGCGAAGATCAGAAAATCCGGGAAAATATACGGAAAATCCTATTTTTCCAAAAGACGAAGGAAGCCAGAAGGGGGGCTGGAGATGGGCCATAGGGGGCCCACACCACCTCAGGCCTTGACCTAGGCCACCAGGTGGTGTGGCCACCCTGGTCCACACCTGGCACTCCCCTCTAGCGTATATTATCCTCCCGAAACCATAAGACTCGGGGGGCCACCACAGAAAGATTCCGCCGCCTCTGCGGGGCGGAAAACACCGAGAGAGAATGATCTCTCCGGCCGACAGATTTTTGCCGGGGGAATTCCTTCCCGGAGAGGGGAGATCGTCGCCATCAACACCACCATCAAGCTGGACTTCATCGGGATCATCATCATCACCACCATCATCACCATCAGCACCCTCATCACCATCTCCATATTGCTGTAACAGTTGGGTTGAATCTTGCATAGTTCATAGGGGAAACTTTCACGGTGTTGATTACTCTTTGTAGTGATGCTATTGAGTGAACCGTTGAATTATTGTTTATGTTCAGATTGTTATACATCATTATTTCATCTCTGATCATGATCCATATGATGTCGTGTGTGTAGTTCGTTTTGTTCTTGAGGACATAGGAGAAGTCATGTTGTTAGAAGCGGAGTTGTGTTGAGAAAGATTCAATAGTTTGATATTTAAGTTGTGGTGTATTTCTTCTAGTCGTGTCATGTGAATGTCGACTACATGACACTTCACCTATATGGGCCTAGGGGAATGCATTGTGTATTTGGCTACTAATCGTAGGGGTTGCGGGAGTGACAGAAACCTGAACCCCTGTTAAGAAACCATTATACAAGGGACGTACGGGTCTCAGAGTTTAAAGCTGTGGTTAGGTTTATACCTTAATTACTTTCTTGTACTTACGGATGTTTGCAAGGGGTAAAATCACAAGTATGTATTAGTGCTAGGAAGGTCGGTACATTAACACAGGTTCACCCACACAACACTTAGCAAGCTAAAGAAGATTAATCAACTATATGAAGCGAAAACACTTGACAGTCTTCCCATGTGTCCTCGAGAACGTTTGGTCATCTTAAGTAATACAACCGGCTTGTACTTTGCTGCATAAAGGATTGGGCCACTTGCTACATTTATTCCTACTATCTTTTATTTACTCATACTTTGTTTACTTGCCTTATCAAATACCCCTAAAAATCCGTTTGCTAAGTATTTGCAGATAATTTCTGATCCATACCAGTAGCCAGCACCTTCTGCTCCTCGTTGGGTTCGACACTCTTACTTATTGAAAATACTATGATACACCCCCTATACTTGTGGGTCATCAATCACCACCATCTCGATCCATCCTATCTACATCTTGTTTAGGTCTTGTTGTAATTTCCATACTCCTTGTGGATTTATACAAGTACTATTCATCTATGATAGATTCCATTGTTATTATCATGATGTTGATTGCCTCCATGTTTGAGTAGATCTCTAGTTCTTGGGGAGATGGAGAAACCCTAGTATGAGATTGAAATAAGATAAAGTCTATTATGATATTCATCGATGTGCCATTTGTTAGATTGTCTTCATCTTTATGTTGGGAGAAGTCGACCTCTCAATATTTTCCTCTTATGGGGACTTGATGGAGGGAACTACTTGTTGGTAGACGGAGACATGTTAGCACTTACAGTGACTATAAAGCTGTTGGCACCCCTTACGTATCAACATGGGAATCGAGGAAACTTACGGAACACTATGCATGACATGGGATATGTCCTACGAGATTAAGTCCCTTAATAGCGCAGTAATTCGATTGATGTTGATTGCTGAATGTTGTGGTTATGAGGATGATGTGAGCAACGGTTGCTGCCTATTTATCCAAATACGGAGTTCCTCCCACACATACACAGTTGAGAATGTTCATGATAATAATATTTACCTTAGCTCTTTATAATGCTAGTGGTGTATTCGCTACTCCCTGAGAATGCCTTTTCCCTATTGTAGTTCCAATCTCTCTTACATACGCGGTACTTATTTTCTATGTTTAGTTGTTTTACTTTACTTATTGTTGCTCTTATACCAAAAACCCCAAAACACCTTTTTACGCAATACTCGCATTTTATCTTGTCACTTAGAACTTTATTTAGCATTACTAGTGTAATATTTATTTCAAGAATTATTAGACTTCAGACTCCTGCTCCCTATGGGATCGATATCTCTATTTCGAAACTAGCTACAAACGATGTGTGCACTTGCAGTCATCAAGCTATTTTTTGGCACCGTTGCTAGGAAGCTAAGCGCTGTAGGTCTTTTAGTTTTTGCTTATTTATTTTTGTCTTGCTAAGTTTTGTTTTAGTTACAGGTTTCCACCAACATGATGGAGTTTGAGCATTGCAAAGAAACCAATCTTGTTCTAAACTGGGAGAAGTGCCATTTTATGGTCAAAGAAGGTATAGTCCTTGGACATAAGGTATCATGTAAGGGAATTGAATTGGATATAGGTAAGGTTGAGGCCATAGAGAGAATGCCACAACATAGGGATATAAAAGGTATAAGAAGTTTCCTTGGTCATGTGGGTTTTTATAGAAGGTTCATTAGAAATTTCTCTACAATATCTAAACCTTTGAATAACCTCCTACAAAAGGGAGTAAGATTTAATTTTGATGATAAATGTCTTATAGCCTTTGATAAACTCAAGAATGCTTTATCCCGTGCTCCTATTATTAAACCTCCTATCTGGGATATGACTTTTTACTTAATATGTGAAGCTTGTGATGATGTTGTAGGAGTAACTCTGGGACAACACATTGGTCATAGATTTAATATTATACATCATGCTAGTAGAACTCTTCATGATGCTCAAAAGAATTATCCCAGGGAAGAAAATGAACTTTTTGCTGTATTTTTCTCTTGTGATAAATTTTGTTATTATATAGTTGATGCAAAAGTGAGAGTTCATACGGATCGTGATTTTTTAAAAGAACTCCTTCAGAGGAAAGACCATAAGCCAATACTAATCTATTGGATTCTTTTACTTCAAGAATCTGAGTTGCAGATTATGCAGAGGCAGGGAATAAAGATGTTGAATGCAATGTCCATGTTTTCCCAGCAAGACACCAATCTTATTGAGAGAGAGTTTAGTCTTGGTTATTTTCGTTTATGATTATTATTCAATGAAATAAGTTAAATTCCTACAAAAGATAAGGAGGCTTTGTTGTTGGAGGTGAAGGGTCCATAGCATAGAAAACAAAAAATTTCCTACGATGAGAACTATACGCCAAGATCTATCTACTAGATACTGAGCAACGGGTGGATATGCATCCATGGATAACTTACCCTCAAAGACAACGAGTTTTGTTAACGAGTTGGAACTCGTGGATGATGTAGTCGTACACTTGCCGATCTCAAGATCGTGATGAAGTCCAGCAGGTCCGGCTCCAGCACGTCCTTCAGATCCTGCTCCAGCAAGTCCAGCACCACCAAGTCCAGCACCACAAAGCAGCAGTGCATCCATGATCACACACACATCCGATACCCCGACAACCTCCATCCCTCGCTCCAGCAAAGCAGCGGAAGCAACAACTCATTTCTAGATAAAGCCACCAGGAACATGTATCTCGCTAATCGGAGACCATGGGGAATAATACTAGAGGGGGAGAGAGATCCTTGACGAGGAGGTGTGAGGAAGAAGGTGTGTGAGGGGGCCTTTTATAGGAGGAGGGGGGTACCCCTCCCCATGGCCGGCGCCCCATGGGGGGTGACTCCTCACCTCCCCCATTCATGTGGTGGTAACCCCTCCACATTAAAATGCCCCTTCACATTCTCTTTTAAAGTCTCCACTTTAAATGCATTAAATTTCTCCAAATTTAATGCTCTATCATTTAATACTCTTTTATTATTTTTATTCAGAATTTTGTTAATTACTTTAATTTAACAAACATTCACATAAAACCCCCTGCAATATTTCAATATTACATGCAGAACCAATTTTAGCAATTTCACCCGAAACAGTTTAAGTGTCTATTGAAATAATTCCAGCGCTTTCTTAAATATTTATCTGAAACATATTTGCTCCAAATAGTGTCGGTATCCCTTAAGTGTATCACCCTACGGTTCGCGAATAATGCAGACATGATCGAGACCCCTCTCAGATCAATAATCAGAAGCGGGACCTGGAGATCCATACTGACTCCTAAACATTCAACGATGACTTCTGTGATCGTGAGAACCTTCAACGCTAGTAACTAAATACCTTTGTCTCATGATATATTACATGTCCGAGATTCGATCATCGGTATCCAAATACCTAGTTTGATCTCGTTACCGACATGCACTCTTTTCTCGTTCCCGTGATATAACATTCTAGTGATCACATCACTTGCTTGCAAGCTATTTCAATGTGATATCACCGAGAGGGCCCAGAGTATATCTATCCGTCATCGGGATGGACAAATCCCACTCTTGATCCATGAGCCTCAACATAACACCTTCAGTAATCGAACCCACCTTTATAGTCACCCTGTTACGGTGTGACGTTTGATGTTATCAAGATACTCTTCCGGTGTTAGCAATTAACATGATCTCATGGTCTAAGGACTAAGATTACTTCGTATGATGTTATAGCAATATAAACATAATGACTTTGATCGTAATGCTATACTTTGGATGAATGTTCATCACATCATTCCACCAATGTTGTGACCTCGTTATTAACAACATCTAATGTCCATGATCAGGAAACCTTGATCATCTTGTTAATCAACGAGCTAGTTTATATGAGAGGCATTACTAGGAACCTTTTATTTGTTTATTAAACACACATGTATTGAGGTTTCCAATCAATACAATTATAGCATGCAAAATAAACATTTATCATAAACATGGAATAAGATAATAACAACTTTATTATTGCCTCTCGGGCATATTCCCTTCAATCTCCCACTTGCACTAGAGTCAATAATCTAGTTTGAAAAACTTTGCATATTGAACACCTATGGCTTTCTGGTGTTGTATATACGTGATTGCTAGTGGTTAACATAATCTCTAGATCTGACAGTTTTAGGTCCGTTTGTATTTGCATGTCTTTGTGGCTCTACGCATCACTCATTTTCAAATGAGATGGCATTGTATAAATTTGGTCCTTTGGGGAGATCTTTAGTTCGTTCGGGTTAAAATATGTTGATATTATTGTCACACAATATATCTTCATAGTATTAGCCCACTTTGAACCACACCTAGTTTGATAACAAACTACTTAACACAAATGCCCTCCTTTGCTGCTACTATAGCAGTTATATACTTAGCCTTTTGTTGTAGTATCCGTCACAATGTCTCAACTTTGGAACTCATCCAAATCCATCATGGAACATCCTTTACATTACATTGTGCCACCCATAGTCTAAATGGAGATAAATTTAATTTGTATCTTGTGACAAAAACAGTATCAATGTAACACTTTACAATGAACTACCTTTAACTATTTGACACTTATACATGATATATATTCTTAGTTCTTCCAAAGCTCATAAAAATATCTTTACTATCGTCCAATGATCATCTTATGAATCATTCGGGTATGTGCTCATAACATTTAGAGCATAGGACATTTTGGATATATACATATCATGGTATAATCGATCAAAATCTTCATGTGATTTTACTCACCAAGTGTTGAAACACTTGAATCTTGATACAATTCTTTCCATGCAGCAAGAACCTTTCTTGTTGTTTCCATATTGAACCCTTTCAATATCTCATATATGTATGTCTGGCACAACCATATTAGCGCCTCAATCTATCATATAGATATTGATGCCTAATATTTCGGTTTTGCCCAAGTCTTTCATCGAAATCTTATTTTAATGAAATTCTTAACTTGTGTCAATACAAGATACATCATTTCCAATCAACAATATGTCCTCTACATAATGTATTGGAAATTTGTCTTAGTGCTCCCACTTAATTTCTTGCAAATGCAAGCATCTTCATCATCTCCTATGAAATTAAACTCCTTTAACATTTTTCATCATGGTGAATATTCCAACTCCGCTATGATCACTTCAACTATTGAAGCTTGCGTGCCTTTTTAGCATCCTTTGAATTAAGAAAACCCTTTGGACCGTGTCATGTACACGTCCTAGGTAACCATTTGATGTCTACGCACTTCTATTCTTGTAGACAGTTGTTGGGACTCCAAGTGTAGAGGTTTGTAGAACAGCAGCAAGTTTTCCCTTAAGTGGATCACCCAAGGTTTATCGAACTCAGGGAGGAAGTGGTCAAAGGTATTCCCTCTCAAGCAACCCTGCAATCAAGATACAAGAAGTCTCTTGTGTCCCCAACACACCCAATACACTTGTCAGGTGTATAGGTGCACTAGATCGGCGAAGATATAGTGAAATACAAGTGGTATGGATAACTATAAGTGGTAATGGTGATAGAAGATAGCTTGATGGCGTGGAAGAGACTAAAGGCAAACTGAAACAAAGATCAAAGCAAGCAAACATGTAACAGATCTAGTAGCAAACGGTGTATCAATGCTTAGAAACAAGGAATAGGGATCATACTTTCACTAGTGAACACTCTCATATAAATATCTTCTCTTTATGATACTACTCTTAACTACTCTCAGGTTGAACACTCTAATCGACAGTAGGGCTATAACAACACACCTCAAAGTAAGCCTTTCCCATCTAGAAACCCCCACACTGTCACCTTGAGCTCTAGATGGTTCCAACAAACACCACAATTTCATAGAGACATCCAACTCCAAATATAACTCATAACAAGTATTTGTAATCTCTAGCCTAAGTGCCACCATGGTGTGCACGCTGTCACTTTCACACACATGGGGAGAGCAGAGATCTATGAAAGCACTTGAGTAGCAAGTTAGATCTATAGATTACAAGCTCATGATCTCAATAAGATCATGCATAGAGAGAGAGATGAACACATAGCTACCGGTAGAACCCTTAGCCTCGAGAGAGAACTACTCCCTCCTCATCATGGGAATCAGCACTGGTGATGGAGATGGCGGTGGAGATCGATGGAGATGGCTCAGAACACTTCCCGTCCAGGCGGGATCTTAAAGCAGAGACTTTCGTCTCCCAATTTCCCCTTGATTGGCGGTGCCGCAGAACTTTTCGTGGCTGGAGGCTTGATGATTTAGGGTTTTGGTATCGGGAGGCTCTTATAGGTGAAGGAGGCAAGGTCGGTGGCCAGCCAGGGGGCCCACACCATGCCCTGGCACGGCCTAGGCTGGCCCGTGCCAAGGGGGGGTTTGGCCACCCTGTGGCCCCTCTCCGACTCTCCTTCTGGCTCTGTGAGTCTTCCGGGAAAATAGTAACTTTGGCTTTTGTCCCGTCCAATTCTGAGAATATTCATTTTCTGACTTCCTGGAACCAAGAACAGCAGAAAACATGCAACTAGCACTGTGGCATCTTGTTATTAGGTTAGTCCAAGAAATCATATGAAAAGTACTCCAAAGTTGGAACAAAACACAAGAAAGTAGATAAAACCAAGCATGGAACATCAAAAATTATAGATACATTTGGAATGTATCACCATTCTATTAGAAGAACCTTGTTTTGTTTATTTAACTACCATATACCAAATTATATGTAGTGGTTGCTACATTAATCCGTCAAAACTAAATATCGCTATGAAAGATCAAATCTTGTCATAGTCAACTCCTTGAACATTGCCGTAAACTTCTTTCCGACATGTCGACTATTTCATAGATGTTAAACATCCATGTCTATTTCTTTATAGATCCAAACACGACCGATAGGCTTCGCGCCTTTCCGGAGGGTCTTCCAAGTTCAGAAATTTGATTTCTCGTGTATGGATACTATCACGGATTCTATGACTTCTAGTCATTTTATGGAGTTAGGGCCCATCATCGCTTCCTTGCATGTAGTCGGTTCATCATTGTCAAAACAATAACGACTTGCTTACCAAATCACACTATTTGATTTTTACCGACCCACACGGTTCAATAGGAACTCTAATCTCCGAGATCACACCCTTTGTAATCACGGGAGCCATGAGCATTGTGGCCGCCACCGGGACACTTTCCGGCACTGCGCTACTTAGCACATATAGCTAAGGTTCAACAACCTTATCAAAGTTCTATTGTCCTCCCACTTAACTTTTTGCGAAAAATTCCTTCTCAAGAAACTTGACGTTCCAAGCGACAAACTCTTTTGTCCTCGGTGTTATGGAGGAATTCCCAACAAATTCTTTGGGATAACCTACAAAGACGTGCATATCCGACTTTGGTTGTAAACATTTTACTTATGCATAGCATACTAAAATTTAAGAAAAGACAATTCGGGTTTTATCCCAAACCATAATTTATATGGTGTCATTTCAACGGATCACGATGGTGCTCTTTTCAGTGTAAAAGCGGTAGTATCTAAAGCTTCAATCCTTAAAACATAATGGCAGTTTTATAAATGACACCCTTGATTTTACCTTGTCAAACATGGTTTGATTTCATCTCTCGAATATGCCATACTCCTATGGTTTATCAGGAAACACAAATCATGGAACAATTCCTCAAGTCTTAGGTGTTTTTGCTAAACATGTAACTCAAATGTCTTCCTTTATGATCGAATCATAAACTCTTTATTTTCTTGTTACAATGATTTTCCACTTCTTCTTGAAAGTCTTTGAACAATTTTCAAATGTTTCATACTTCTTCCTTATTAAGTAAATATATAGATATATTCACTCAAATTTCTGGAGAAAGCATATAAAGCAAAAAGATCCATCGCATATGGCTACATATAATAGACTATATACATCAATGTGTATAATATACAATAAGTTAGTCATCTGTTCCTCTTTGGCCTATGGACAGAGTTTCAATTATCTCGAGGAAACTTTCACAAGCATCAATTGATCAAAATCAAAGACTTCAAAATTCCATCAACATGGAGTTTCTTCATGTTTTCTTTCCAATATAATTTAAAATAGCGATGTCACTTCATAAGTGATATTTTAATCATTTGTCTTGCGACATTTTAGCAATAGTGTTTATGGATGTGATTTCTCCCACTAGATTTGTAAAAGTTCATCCATCCTTTAGGGAATACGGTAATTGTTTGAACAATCATTGTTCTCGTAATACCGGAACAAAATAACAATTATTAAAACAAATCTTGAAGGCTAGGTTTGACGACAATGAAAAACACAATAACACTTTATTTGTTTTCGATGAACATCATCACTTATTCTCTTGCTATTTACTTAGGCCATTGTAGTTCATGAATTGCGTTGTCCTGTATGACACTTCATACCAACCAATTCGGTATCCAATACCGGTATCCAATACCTCAAAACCACATTGTTTAACAAGCAAGGAATACAACCATAACATGTATATCTTCTATATACCTAAGTTGGACATATACAACCTTTTCTTTTCTGCCAAATTTTTATAGATTCTCTTTCAACAATTCCTTTTCTTTTAAAAGAATCTATCAACATCAATAGTAGTGTCATTCACATGATACATAGTACAAAGTGTATACAGTCAAATACTAATACCTTTGAACTTGCACTTTGAAGTGGATCACCATCATCAAATGTTTGGTGTTCTTTCAAAAATCCATTCTTTAGTTGTAACAACCTCGGACCCTACGCTCTAAGTTCAAGCCTGGATGAACCAAAAGTGCTTAAAGTAGTACAATGGGGGCCGTGGGCCACTGCACGTAGGCCGTCCGCCCTAACCACTTCCAAGAACATCGGGAGAAGAGCAAGCGGCGTAGGCAACAGGCGAAGAGATCAAAAACATACACAAGTGAGTATGTATGCAAGCTACCTTACAACAGTTCTCAGAGCCATACCATCTAAAAGAAATAGAAATATTGCATCGCCATACGGCAAGATCCAAATATCCTAGATAGAGATAATAGTGTAGGATAGCTCCTCATACATCAATCAACAGAGTATCAAGCGGAAGAGGGAAACAAGATCCGAGTACGGACAATAAGCAAATCGGCATAAGATGCCACATAAATAAGCACATCCCGCCCACAGATCTCGTGGATCCCCATCCCCGGAATCTGTACACCGAGTGATTGTTGCCAACATCATCTGTCTCCTCCACCCAGTATCCATCTTGTGAATACACCTGTTCAACTAAATCAAACAATTTATTGTGTGAGACCCTAGGGGGTACTCAGCAAGTCTTTATGCCTCTAAAGGGGACATATACCTGGGGTGACGCAATTGCAGCAAAAGATAATAATTAACAAGCCTATACATACTCGCTAACCATCTGCCTAACTAAAGATAGGCGGATGTCCGTTAATTAGTAACAACAGTTATAACAGTATAAAGTAACAGATTCATCCTCCTTCTCGCTTACCAACGAGAAAGCGGGCGAACAACCCATCCGTTGGCAGTTTTATTAACCAGTCCATGAGTATTGCACTATTTACTAGTCAGGTATTTAGTCAAATTAAAAGCGGTACTTTAGTTATACTTGTCTATGATCGAGAAACTGTGCTCCAAGTCGTCCATAACCGCGGACACGGCTTTCAGAAAGATTTACCCTCCAGGGGTGCACAAATAGCAACACACACTCGATCAACCTCAGAAAAACCAACTCAAAACCCAACGAGGCATTCACGACAAAGCGATCACAGGATTCATAAAATATTTCAGGGGGCCACCCCATTAAGCTACCCGCAACGAAGTTGGCCGGCTCCGAGACGGACCCAAGGTTTGCGCCAATGGCTGTAAACGACTGGGAACCCGAAAGTGTGACTGGGCTTGTCGATACCGCGAAAACACTCCGCAATTCCTAAACAGTACAGGTGCTCCACGCACAATCTTAAATAAAGCAGTAAAGCATGGCATACGTACATGATAGTAAATAAAACCCCAAACTAGTTTGTGGCTCCAAGAAATAGAAATGAATCAAGCTCTGGCTCAGGGGGGTCCATAAAGCTTCCCGGATGTGGATAGTGCGAATAGTCAAGGAACAGGAATCAAGTACTCGGGGTCCTACGGGACACAAGTGGACATAAAAACCAAATGACAGATATTGCCCACCGGTGCCTCTTTCATTAGTTATCCCATTACTACTCAGGTTAAGTTGTTTAGGTACCTCGTTATCCATCAGACTCTCACATACCCTACACATGCTGTTCTACGACTCGCATGGCTCAAACAACTCCTGTAGTAATGGCTCATGGGATGGAGGAACAAGCTTCGGTGGGGTTTAAAAGTAAAGGCTATGCAGTACTTGGGATTCAATTTAATGCAATCGCGACTCAATGATGCAAGAATAAGATAGAGGCAATAGGTACTATATGTATGCAAGCATGTGGTAGTGCTTGCCTGGCAGCTCAGTTGAAGCGAGAGATGGATCTGGGTAGTACTCTTGGGATTCCTGATATTTCCCCTGCTCGGCGTATATTCAAAATAAGAACCAAACAAACAAGGGCCAACATAAATAAAGTGCATAGGCATATAAATAAAATGCGACCAGCAAAAAAAATGTGACAAGCAAACAAGCATGCCATGATGAATGATGCACAAATTACATGGCAATAATGTAGCATGGCAAGGGTGAGGTGTGGGGACAAGAATAAATCATTTTATTAATTATTTGGTCAAGTTTTATTACCATAAACAGTTCTGATTTTTACTAATGACATGATGCATGCTTCAATTCATATCATGGAATGCATAATCATAACGAGCTCGTCGCACTGATCGATTTAGACATATTATTTGTCAAATTTGGAGTTACAGAATTAAAGTTATTAATTAATTGAGAAAAGGAATTTTTATTGCAATTAAACAATTTTCGAAAATTTAAATTAGTCAAACATTATTTTGAATGGCATATTTGAAATCCTCACAATTTTATGATTCAAAAACATATATTATTTGGAATATGTGGAATTACCAATTAAAAGTTATTAATTTCTGGATTTAAAAACTTATTAAACATTTCTGAAATCATTTTTATTAAACAGATAAAAGGCAGATACTTTTTGCACACAGGCAAAACTAGCCACTACAGCTGACATGTGGGCCATGCGATGACTCAGCAGCAGGTGGGGCGCGGCGGGTTCACTCGGCTTTTCACACATGATTCAATGACCCTGAGAGGATGACAAGTGGGACCACAGGCGTCTTGAACCCTGCAGGCGCCAGTAGGGGCCTGCCACGTGGGGAATCCGGGGGGAGCACGGTGTAACTACCTCGGTGAATTACGCTCTTAGTTACAAGCCTGGATGAGCGGAAATGGTTAAAATAGTACGGTGGGGCCAAATGCCACTCACAGGTAGACCTTTCGGCCATCCTAACCATTTCCAATTATCGGGACAAGAACGAGCGGCGTAATCGGCAGACGAAGGGATCAACTACATACACAAATGAGTATGTATGCAAGCCACCATACAACAGTCCTCAGAGCCATTCCATCTAAAAAGAAATAGAAATATTGCAACGCCATATGGCAAGATCCAAATATCCTAGATAGATATAATAGTTTAGGATATCTCCTCATACATCAAATATCAGAGTATCAGGCGGAAGCGGAAAACAAGATCCGAGTACGGATAAGAAGCAAATCGGCATAAGATGCCCCATAAATAAACACATCCCGCCCACAGATCTCACGGATCCCCGTTCCCGGAATCTCTACACCGAGTGATCGTTGCCCACATCGTCCGTCTCATCCACCCAGTATCCATCTTGCGAGTTTACCTATTCATTTGAATCAAACAATTTATCGTGTGAGACCCTAGGGGTACTCAGCAAGTCTTTATGCCTCTAAAGGGACACAACCTGGGTGACGAATTGCAGCAAAAGATAATACCTAACAATTTTATAGATACTAGCTAACCATCCGCCTAACCAAAGATAGGCGGATGTCCGTGAATTAATAACAACGATTATAATAATATGAGATCCATCCTCCTCCTCGCTTACCAACGAGGAAGCGGACGAACAACCCCCCATCCGTTGGCAGTTATATTATCCATTCCATGAGTTATGCACTATTTACTAGTAAGGTACTTAGTCAAATTAAAAGCGGTACTTTAGTTATACTTGTCTATGATCGAGAAACTGTGCTCCAAGTCGTCCATAACTGCGGACACGGCTTTCAGAAAGTTTTACCCTGCAGGGGTGCACAAATAGCAACACACACTCGATCAACCTCGGAAAAACCAAATCAAAACCCAACGAGGCATTCACGACAAAGCGATCACAGGATTCAGAAATATTTTAGGGGGCCACCCCACTAAGCTACCATAGCGAAGTTGGCCGACTCAACGGACCCGGGGTTTGCGTCGGTGGCTGTAAAACGACGGAACCCGAAAGTGTGGTGGGCTTGTCGATACCGCGAAAACACTCCGCATCCAAAACAGTACAGGTGCTCCTCGCACAATCTTAAATAAAGCAGTAAAGCATGACATAAGTACAGGATAGTAATAAAGCCCCAAACTACTTTGTGGCCCCAAGAAATAAGAATGAATCAAGCTCTGGCTCAGGGGGGTTCATAAGCCTCCCGGATGTGGATAGCGCGAATATTCAAGGAACAGGAATCAAGTACTCGGGGTCCCTGGGACACAAGTGAGCATGAAAAACCAAATAGCGGATATTGCTCACGGTGCCACTTTCATTAGTTATCCCATTCCTACTTAGGTTAAGTTGTTTAGGTACCTCGTTATCCATCGGACACTCACATACCCTACACATGCTGTTCTCGACCGCATGGCTCAAACAACTCCTGTAGTAATGGCTCATGGGATGGAGGAACAAGCTTGTGGGGTTTAAAAGTAAAGGCTATGCAAGACTTGGGATTCAGATTAATGCAATGGCTCAATGATGCAAGAATAAGATAGAGGCAATAGGTACTATATGTATGCAAGCATGTGGTAGTGCTTGCACAGCAGCTCGATTGAAGCGAGGGACGGATCAGGTAGTGCTCCTAGGTTTCTTGATATATCCCACCTTTCGTCTATTCGAAGAAGAACCAAACAAACAAGGGCCAACATAAATAAAGTGCACAAGCATATGGATAAAATGCGACAAGCAAACAATCATGCCATGATG
Source organism: Avena insularis (assembly GCA_023614405.1). Taxonomy (NCBI): domain Eukaryota; kingdom Viridiplantae; phylum Streptophyta; class Magnoliopsida; order Poales; family Poaceae; genus Avena; species Avena insularis. Next base: position 292,876,888 of record CM042688.1, read on the forward strand.
AATGATGCACAATTTGCATGGCAATAATGTAGCATGGCATGGGTGAGGTGTGGAATACAAGAATAAAGCCTTTTATTGAGTTTTAGTCACATTTTAAACTCAAATAAGTTGCGGTATACTTTATATTTATATGATGCATGCTGCAATTCAGATCATGGAATGCATAAACAGAAAGGTCTCGTCGAGCTGATCATTTTAGACATATCATTAGTCAAATTTGGAGTTATAAAACAAAAGTTATTAATTAATTAAGAAAAAGGGCATATATTTGTAATTTTAATCAACTCGAAATTTAAATTGTTCAAAATATATTTTGAAGGGCATATTTGAATTCCTCACATTTTTCTGATTCAAAAACATATATTATTTGTATTATTTGGAATAATATTTGAAAAGTTATTTAAAAACAGATTTGAATTTGAATTTTAAACAATGAAAAGTTTAAATTAAAACATAAAACCAGAAACTTTTTTTTGTACTCACCCAGATCTAGCCACAGACACAGACACCTGGGCCCGGGCTGACCTGACGGGAAAACGACGCAGAGAGGCATTTTCTCATGCTGGGGCTAGCCCATGCGGTGACAGTGGGGAGTGGGGTTTAAGGGTCCTGCACTGGCCAGCCGGGACACGACACGTGGTGGATCCGGAGGAGCGCGGGCTGAGGCTGTGGAACCTGGGGGGCTTAACTGCAAAACGGCGGAGAGGCTAACGGTGGGGCTCGGTGTACCGCGGGTTTAGCCGAAAAAGAGGCAGGAGGTTAAGTGAAAAAGGTTCGCGGCCACTGTTTCTCTTCTCGCATCACCGACGACCGATCGGTGCCCGCCCGCGCGGAGCGCGGCGCGCGGGGTTCAAACATGGGTCGCGGGCGTGCGCGATGCTGGGCGTAACCAGTGCGGTGGCTTAGGCTTGGTGTTAGGAGGACGAGCGAGGGCTAGGTATGCCGCTGCGAGGCGCAGCGACGAGAGAACGCTATCGGCTGCCGCGCACGGAGGGCGTTCGGTGAAACTAACGGCGAGCACAGGCGTTGGCGGGGGAAACGGAGGTGTTAGGGGAGGAGGGAGGCTCACCGCAGGCTCGACGGCGGGCTCGGATCGGAGCAGGGAGCATCGGATCAGCGAGGACGCAGGCGATCTGGAACTAGGGTTTCGGCTCGGGTGTCGATGGCGTCAGCGGGTCAGGCCCTCCTCTCGTCTGCGGCACAGGGGCGTTGCAGAGGCCGCGCCGGTCTTCCTCGACACCCAGAGCACCGCGCCCGCCGCCTATTTCGAGGAGGTGGTGGTTGACACCGACGGTGGACACCGGGGTGAGGAGGAGGTAGCAGGAGGAGGGAAGGGGAGGTGCAGGGGCCAGGGGAGGTCTGGGTGAAGCCAGGCAAAGGAGAGGGAGGGATAAGGGCGAGCCTAGAGGGAGGTGGTGCCGTGGGGGAGTGGGTTAGGGATAAAGGTGGCTTCGGCCACTTTTTCCTCCCCTCCTTCACGTGCTCGGTCGGCAGGTGGGCGAGGCAGGCGAGGTGGTGGAGACTGCAGTGTAGGCGTGGAGGAAGGAGATGAAGGTGGGGCTGGGGTGGCAGAGAGAGAGAGCTAGAGAGAGGGAGCTAGGGTAGGATGGAGAGGCTCGGGTTAGGTTTTTGGTTAGGGATAGGGCTTCGGCCTGGGGTGGTTAGGTAGCTAGGTGGGGCCTGCAAGGCAGAGAGAGGAGAGAGGAAGGGGTGTTGAGCAAGGGGAGGCTCGGCATGGTTAAAGAGGAGAGGTTAGATGGGGTAGATCATGGTGGTGGTAGGGTTTAGAGATAGAAATAGAGAGAGGGGTTTTAGGGTAGGGCTTAGCTAGGTTAGAGAGAGGAGAGATGAGAGAGGGGGCTTAGGGTTTAGATACTTGCATGTATCTAGCTAGATCATACAAGAATGGGTGGAAGAGGTGTAGGGTTTTAGCAAACTCAAATAAGATCAAACAAAAAGGAGTGGAAGAGAGGGATAGAGGTGATGGATGGATATGGCCTCATAAGGAGAAAACCCATTTAAACCAAGAGAGAATCAAATGGCTAAGATGGTGGTACTCTTGCATGGCCTATGCAGAATAATAAATGCCTTGGTTAAATTCTTGTGAAAACAAAAATAATAGCATGGCATTATTCTTATGCATTCCCAAGAAGTGGAATAAAGGCCAAGCAAAAGAATTTATAGACTTGGATCCACCCTATCTCCCATGAGCTAGATTAAATACCAAAAGAAAATAAAATACAAGCTCATGGATAATGGGATGGTGGAATTATAAAGTGTGAAAAGAAAGGGTGGTGGAGTAGAATAAAAGATATGCCCCCAACTCAACTTGGGCATTTAAACAATATATCAAAAACCAAATACAATATCAAGAGGCAAATACAATTTACAATGCATATGAGAGAAGAACCAAAACAAAAAGGGTTTTATATGATGCTCAAATGCAAGGTGGCATGATGACATGAGCATGATATAATTATGATGCAACAATTATATATATGAAGTAGCCATTACATTACTAGACCAAGTAGCATTACAATTGTTAGACAATTGGGATGCTACAACTCTCCCCCACTAAACAGGAATCTCGCCCCGAGATTCTAGGAAGAAGAAGAAGACTCAAAGAGGGTAGGATACTTGGCACGGAGCTCATCTTCACGTTCCCAAGTGGCTTCATCAACAGAATGGTGCGACCACTGCACCTTGCAGAACTTGATGGACTTGTTGTGAGTCCTTCTTTCTGCGACTTCAAGGATTTTTGTGGGGTGTTCTTTATAAGACAGGTCTTCTTGGAGATTGATAAGCTCATGGTCCACAGTCCTGCCGGGATCCTTGAAGCACTTCTTGAGTTGAGAGATGTGGAAAACATCATGGACCTTGAGTTTTTCCGGGAGCTCAAGAGCATAAGCAACTTCTCCTCTTCTTCCACGAATTTTGAATGGACCGATGTATCTAGGAGACAGCTTTCCTTTGATACCAAAACGGTGTGTGCCTCTCATGGGAGTGACACGAAGGTAAACGAGATCCCCAGGGACATACTCCATGTCCGTGTGCTTTCTGTCATAATTGCTCTTCTGGCGACTTTGAGCAAACTTCAGATTTTCAAGAATGATGTGAACCTTCTCCTCCGCTTGAGTTACAATGTCGGGGCCAAACAAAATTCTTTCTCCTGCACCTGACCAACCAATCGGAGTTCTGCATTTGCGACCATAGAGAGCCTCAAATGGTGCCATCTTTAGACTTTTCTGGAAGCTGTTGTTGTAAGAGAATTCAGCATAAGGAAGACATTCTTCCCACTTCATGCCAAAAGAGATGACGCAAGCACGGAGCATATCCTCCAGAATCTGATTGATCCTTTCAACTTGTCCTTGCGACTGAGGGTGGTAAGCTGTGCTGAAGTTCAATTTTGTTCCCAAAGCATTTTGGAAACTTTCCCAGAACTTGGAAGTGAAGATGCTTCCACAGTGCGAACTGATCTCAAGAGGAACCCCATACTGAGAGACAATTACATTGATATAGAGCTCAGCCAACTGAATTGCAGAAATTGTTTCCTTGACGGGGAAGAAGTGAGCCACTTTAGAAAGCCTGTCAATGACAACAAAGATTGCATTGTTGCCCTTCTGCGACCTTGGAAAACCAGTGATGAAGTCCATCTCTACTTTCTCCCATTTCCATTCCGGGGGTTTCAATGGCTGTAGAAGACTGGAAGGTTTCTGATGGACAGCTTTAACTCTGCGGCAGACATCACACTCCGAGACATACTTGGCACAATATCGTTTCAATCCCGGCCACCAATATTGTGTTTTCAAGTCCATGTACATCTTTGTGCTGCCAGGGTGGATAGAAAGAACAGAATCAAGCGCCTCCTTGAGAACTTGCTCTCTCAAACCCGGGTAGTTCGGAACAAACATCCGGTGTTCAAAGAAAAGCGTGCCTTGGTCATCGACGTGGAAGGACTCATACTTCGGAAGCTGCATGTTGGAGATGACCTTTTTGGTGTACGGATCACCAAGTTGAATGGAGCGAACCTTTTCTTCCAAGAGAGGGGTTGCCAGAAGTTTCAGAAGATACCCTTGATCCACAATTTCAAGGTTGAGCTGACGGAATTCCTTGCACAAGAGCGGCTGTTGTTCTTCCAACATGAGGTTGCTGACATAAGCTTTACGGCTGAGAGCATCGGCCATGACATTAGCTTTGCCCGGAGTGTAGTTGATGGTCAAATCAAAGTCATTGATTGCTTCAATCCACCTCCTCTGGCGAAGGTTAAGATCAGGCTGTGTGAAGATATACTTCAAACTCTTGTGATCAGAAAAGATTTCACAATGGTTGCCAAGCAAGTAGTGCCTCCATACTTTCAAAGCAAAGACAACTGCTGCGAGTTCGAGGTCATGTGTAGGATAGTTGATCTCATGCGTCTTCAACTGTCGAGAGGCATAAGCAACAACTTGTTTTTCTTGCATAAGGACCGCACCCAATCCTTGCAAAGATGCGTCGCAGAATATCTGGAAAGGCTTGGATGTATCTAGAGGAACCAAGACTGGTGTGGAAGTGAGCTTCTCTTTGAGTGTTTCAAAGCTTGCTTGACATGCAGGAGTCCAAAGGTATTTCTTGCCTTTCTTGAGGAGATCGGTAAGAGGCTTCGCTATCTTCGAAAAGTTACGAGCAGCGGCAATAACTAGCCAAACCAAGGAAGCTCCGGACTTCTTTGACATTTACAGAGGAAGCCATCAACAATTGTCTTTACAGTTTCGGGTTGGCGACAATGCCCTTGGCGAGATGACGTGACCAAGATAGGTTACTTGAGGCAGCCAAAACTCACATTTGGAGAACTTTGCATACAAAAGGTTCTCACGAAGCTTGTTTAGGACACAGAAGGTGTTCTTCATTCTTCCTTTGACTTAGAATAGACTAGGATGTCATCCAGATAGACCACAACGAACTTATCAAGGTACTCCATGAAAACCGAGTTCATAAGCCTCGAGAAGGTGGCAGGTGCGTTGGTGAGACCGAAAGACATGACCGTGTACTCATACAGGCCATAGCGGGTGGTGAAAGCTGTTTTAGGAACATCTTCCTTGCGAATCTTGATTTGATGATAACCACTTCTCAAGTCAAGCTTAGAGAATACCACAGCTCCAGCTAGCTGATCGAAGAGATCATTAATCCGCGGAAGGGGATATTTATTCTTGATGGTTTTAGCATTGAGAGCCCGATAGTCAACACAAAGTCTATCAGTCTTGTCTCACTTCTTCACAAAGATGGTTGGGCTACCCCAAGAAGAAGTACTGTGTTGAATGAAACCCAACTTCTCTTGTTCATCAAGCACGCTTGAGTTCAGCCAACTCAAGAGGACCCATTTTATAAGGCCGCTTGGAGATAGGAGCCGTTCTAGGTTCAAGCTCAATTACAAACTCAACCTCACGATCCGGAGGCATACCTGGCAACTCTTCAGGAAAGACATCTGGGAACTCACAGACCACCGGAACACTCTGAATAGCTTCCATAGCATCAGCATTCAGAGCCGCCAAGGAGAAAAGCTGAATAGCAGGAGTCAGACTCGGAGAATAGACTATATGGCCTTCAGGAATTTTCAGAAACCGGCGTTTAGCACAATCAATCACAGCTGCATTTCTTGTCAACCAATCCATGCCCAAGATGACATCAATGTCGAATTGCCCGAACAATTAAGGGCCTTGAGCGAAGAGCCACCAATCTCAATTTGATTGCCATGGCTGATTTTAGAAGCTGCCATTTTTGCTCTAGGAGAAAGGACCATTAACCGCTTAAGGAGAGTATCCAAAGCTAACTCATTCTCATGTGCAAATTTGTGAGAAACAAAAGAATGCGATGCACCAGAATCAAACAAAACTCGTGCAGGGACTGAGTTAACGGGAAGCATACCCATCACAACTCCAGGTGCATGCTCGGCTTGAGCGGCGTTGACACAGTTGGCACGAGCAACAGTAGACCCGGGCTTGGTGTTGATGTTGAGAGCGCGAGGTTGTGGTGCACGAACCATAGGAGAGCTTGCCGCAGGTCTTGGTGGTGGTGGCGGAAGAGCTTTGTTTTTCATTGGACAGTTCCAGTGTTGATGCCCAGTGTTCCCACAAGTGTAACAAGCACCAGGTGGACGTGGAGCAACGTGGCGAGGACTCCGCCAGCGCTCAGGTAGTTGTGGTTGTAGCCCCGAGCAGCGGTGAGGAAGTTTGGTGGCCTTGCCGCGTAGCTTGAAGGTCTCGGTGGAGCCGGGAGGCGTGGTGGGGTGTTAGGAACCCGGACACGCTTAGAAGGAGTTGACATAGTGAAGAGCTTGCTGCATCAGTTGTGTTTCTTTGACTCCTCAAACACTTGCCTACTTGCTTCTTCTGCAGAGTTGTATGTTGGAGTTCAGAAAATACGCCGCCTTGCATGTGTGATTGCATATTTAATCGATGCATTGAGCCCTTGCGGAACCTCTTTTGCTTCTTCTTGTCATCGAGATCTCATTGCCACCATAACGAGAAAGGTTCATGAAGTTTCTGATGTAGGTATTGACATTGTCATTGCCACCTTGAGGTTGAGAAACACTTCCTTCATCCTCTCCATGACAATTTCGACAGAATCTTGCTCTTTGAAAGCTCAGTGAACTGTTCCCAAGTAGGCTGAAAACCGGTGCGTTTGCCTTGAGGTAATTCTCCACCACGTAGCTGCATCTCCCTTGAAGGTGAGTGGCACATTTTACCCATTCTTGCTCAGGAACATCAGCAGTCACCAGTAACCTTGACATCTCACGCAACCAATCATCAGCATCAAGTGGTTGATCGGACACATCAAATTGACGTGGGTTGAACTTCAGGAAGCTTTTGATGTCTCCTCGCTTGGGAGGTGGAGGTAGCGGAACAAACTCATTCCTCCTGACACTTTCTTCAAAACGCTGCTGGTTCTGCTGCATTGCTGCCAAGGCATTGGCGATGCTTGACAACGCGGCCCCCAGTTCAGGTTGTATGTCCTCCTCAGAACGGCGTGGTGGTGCCATCCTGTGATTGATATAAAACACAAGTCAGTACCATAATGGAGAATAATAATAATCCAAAATAGTACCGAGATGGAATTAACCAAGATTAAAGGATACAATTTACTAAGATGATATTAAAATATCAACAAAGTTCAAAGCACCTAGAAGATATTAAGCACATCGCACACGACTGAAAAGGAGTGTGGAAGCACAGATGTATCAAAGAAAATTTTTCCGCATTTTCGGCATTAAAATACCAATAGATGCGCAAAATCACTTAACGAATCAAGATTAGTGACTCTACCAATTCAATATACAAGAGCGAATGATAAAAGTAGTGGTATGGTCGCGACTCCATCCCGCACTCAAATCATTACTCCGCACATGAATAAGTAGAACACGTATCCCAACACCTTCTTCTCAAGATGAACCTAAAGATTAGTAACTATGGAAACGAACACCCCAAACAAGATAACGTCGGTTAACAAAGAGTAAGACAGATCGCGGCGGTATACAACGAATCAGGTAGATCGCGCCGGTTTGCAAAAGCCTGTCGGTATGGAATGTACCAACAGTTGATAACCAAAAGGCCGATAAAGATAACATGTTGGATGCAACAGATAGACAAGGAATTAGACACACACACACACAACCTATGGTACTACGGAACCCAGAACACGTGAATCCTAGTTTGAATTTTAAGAAGAGGATTGAAAACGTTACACTTCCTTACCAGAAAAAGGTGGGTGGTTGGGTAAGAAGAAAAGTGGAAGCAATCCTACTCTCGCGTTTTGTTTTTCCCTAGTATACATAGCTACCAAAAATATTTGCTAGACTGACAACAACCATTTGGCTGAGACCCTGAAGGGCGGGATGGCTCTGATACCAATTGTAACTACCTCGGTGAATTACGCTCTTAGTTACAAGCCTGGATGAGCGGAAATGGTTAAAATAGTACGGTGGGGCCAAATGCCACTCACAGGTAGACCTTTCGGCCGTCCTAACCATTTCCAATTATCGGGACAAGAACGAGCGGCGTAATCGGCAGGCGAAGGGATCAACTACATACACAAATGAGTATGTATGCAAGCCACCATACAACAGTCCTCAGAGCCATTCCATCTAAAAAGAAATAGAAATATTGCAACGCCATACGGCAAGATCCAAATATCCTAGATAGATATAATAGTTTAGGATATCTCCTCATACATCAAACATCAGAGTATCAGGCGGAAGCGGAAAACAAGATCCGATGCGGATAAGAAGCAAATCGGCATAAGATGCCCCATAAATAAACACATCCATACAGATCTCACGGATCCCGTTCCGGAATCTCTACACCGAGTGATCGTTGCCACATCGTCTGTCTCCTCCACCCGGTATCCATCTTGCGAGTTTACTGTTCATCTGAATCAAACAATTTATCGTGTGAGACCCTAGAATTTTCGGCAAGTCTTTATGCCTCTAAAGGGACACAACACAGGGTGACGAATTGCAGCAAAAGATAATACCTAACAATTCTATAGATACTGCTAACCATCCGCCTAACCAAAGATGAGCGGATGTCGTGAATTAATAACAATAGTTATAACGGTAATATTAACAGATCCATCCTCCTCCTAAACACCAACGAGGAAGCGGACGAACAACCCCATCCGTTGGCGGTTTTATTATCCATTCCATGAGTGTTGCACTATTTACTAGTCGGTACTTAGTCAAATTAAAAGCGGTACTTTAGTTATACTTGTCTATGATCGGAAACTGTGCTCCAAGTCGTCCATAACCGTGGACACGGCTTTGAAAGTTTTACCTGCAGGGTGCACAAATAGCAACACACACTCGATCAACCTCGGAAAAACCAAATCAAAACCCAACGAGGCATTCACGACAAAGCGATCACAGGATTCAGAAATATTTCAGGGGGCCACCCCACTAAGCCACCCGCAACGAAGTTGGCCGGCTCCGAAACGGAACCAGGGTTTGTGTTAGTGGCTGTAAACGACTGGGAACCCGAAAGTATGACTGGGCTTGTCGATACCGTGAAAACACTCTGCATCCAAAACAGTATAGGTGCTCCTCGCACAATCTTAAATAAAGCAGTAAAGCATGGCATAAGTACAGGATAGTAATAAAGCCCCAAACTACTTTGTGGCCCCAAGAAATAAGAATGAATCAAGCTCGCTCGGGGGTTCATAAGCCTCCGGATGTGGATAAGCGAATATTCAAGGAACAGGAATCAAGTACTCGGGGTCCTACGGGACACAAGTGAGCATGAAAAACCAAATAGCAGATATTGCTCACCGGTGCCACTTTCATTAGTTATCCCATTCCTACTCAGGTTAAGTTGTTTAGGTACCTCGTTATCCATCAGACACTCACATACCCTACACATGCTGTTCTACGACCCGCATGGCTCAAACAACTCCTGTAGTAATGGCTCATGGGATGGAGGAACAAGCTTCGGTGGGGTTTCAAAGTAAAGGCTATGCAGTACTTGGGATTCAGATTAATGCAATCGCGGCTCAATGATGCAAGAATAAGATAGAGGCAATATGTACTATATGTATGCAAGCATGTGGTAGTGCTTGCCTGGCAGCTCAGTTGATGCGAGGGACGGATCTGGGTAGTGCTCCTGGGTTTCTTGATATATCCCCTGCTCAGCGTCTATTCGAAGAAGAACCAAACAAACAAGGGCCAACATAAATAAAGTGCACAAGCATATGGATAAAATACGACAAGCAAACAATCATGCCATGATGAATGATGCACAATTTGCATGGCAATAATGTAGCATGGCATGGGTGAGGTGTGGAATACAAGAATAAAGCCTTTTATTGAGTTTTAGTCACATTTTAAACTCAAATAAGTTGCTGTATACTTTATATTTATATGATGCATGCTGCAATTCAGAACATGGAATGCATAAACAGAAAGGTCTCGTCGAGCTGATCATTTTAGACATATCATTAGTCAAATTTGGAGTTATAAAACAAAAGTTATTAATTAATTAAGAAAAAGGGCATTTATTTGTAATTTTAATCAACTCGAAATTTAAAGTGTTCAAAATATATTTTGAAGGGCATATTTGAATTCCTCACATTTTTCTGATTCAAAAACATATATTATTTGTATTATTTGGAATAATATTTGAAAAGTTATTTAAAAACAGATTTGAATTTAATTTTAAACAAATTTGAAAAGTTTAAATTAAAACATAAAACCAGAAACTTTTTTTTGTACTCACCCAGATCTAGCCACAGACACAGACACCTGGGCCCGGGCTGACCTGACGGGAAAACGACGCAGAGAGGCATTTTCTCACCACGAGCTGGGCTAGCCCATGCGGCTGACAGGTGGGACCGGTGGGGTTTAAGGGTCCACGGCGCGCGCGGCCAGCCGGGACACGACACGTGGTGGATCCGGAGGACCGCGGGCTGAGGCTGTGGAACCTGGGGGGCTTAACTGCAAAACGGCGGAGAGGCTAACGGTGGGGCTCGGTGTACCGCGGGTTTAGCCGAAAAAGAGGCAGGGGGTTAAGTGAAAAAGGTTCGCGACCATCGTTTCTTCTCGCGTCACCGACGACGATCGGTGCCCGCTTGAGCACGGGCGCTGAGGTTCGAACCAGGTCGTGAGCGTCTTGCGATCGGGCGTAACCAGTGCGGTGGCTTAGGCTTGGTGTTAGGAGGACGGGCGAGGGCTAGGTATGCCGCTGCGAGGCGCAGCGACGAGAGAACGCTGTCGGCTGCCGCGCACGGAGGGCGTTCGGTGAAACTAACGGCGAGCACAGGTGTTGGCGGGGGAAACGGAGGTGTCAGGGGAGGAGGGAGGCTCACCGCTGGCTCGACGGCGGGCTCGGATCGGAGCGGGGAGCGTCGGATCAGCGAGGACGCAGGCGATCTGGAACTAGGGTTTCGGCTCGGGTGTCGATGACGTGCAGCAGGTCTGGGCCGTTCCCTCCTTGTCTGCGACACAGGGGCGTTGCAGAGGTCGCGCCGGTCTTCCTCGACACCCAGAGCACCGCGCCCGCCGCCTGTTTCGAGGAGGTGGTGGTTGACACCGACGGTGGACACCGGGGTGAGGAGGAGGTAGCAGGGGGAGGGAAGGGGAGGTGCAGGGGCCAGGGGAGGTCTGGGTGAAGCCAGGCAAAGGAGAGGGAGGGATAAGGGCGAGCCAGGAGGAGGTGGTGCCGTGGGGAGTGGGTTAGGGATAAAGGTGGCTTGCCACTTTTCCTCCCTCCTTCACGTGCTCGGTCGGGGCAGGTAGGCGAGGCGAGGTGGTGGAGGCTGCCGTGCAGGCAGGAGGAAGGAGAGGACGGTGGGGCTGGGGTGGCAGAGAGAGAGCTAGAGAGAGAGAGGGAGCTAGGGTAGGATGGAGAGGCTCGGGTTAGGTTTTTGGTTAGGGATAGGGCTTCGGCCTGGGGTGGTTAGGTAGCTAGGTGGGGCCTGCAAGGCAGAGAGAGGAGAGAGGAAGGGGTGTTGAGCAAGGGGAGGCTCGGCATGGTTAAAGAGGAGAGGTTAGATGGGGTAGATCATGGTGGTGGTAGGGTTTAGAGATAGAAATAGAGAGAGGGGTTTTAGGGTAGGACTTAGCTAGGTTAGAGAGAGGAGAGATGAGAGAGGGGGCTTAGGGTTTAGATACTTGCATGTATCTAGCTAGATCATACAAGAATGGGTGGAAGAGGTGTAGGGTTTTAGCAAACTCAAACAAGATCAATCAAAAAGGAGTGGAAGAGAGGGATAGAGGTGATGGATGGATATGGCCTCATAAGGAGAAAACCCATTTAAACCAAGAGAGAATCAAATGGCTAAGATGGTGGTACTCTTGCATGGCCCATGCAGAATAATAAATGCCTTGGTTAAATTCTTGTGAAAACAAAAATAATAGCATGGCATTATTCTTATGCATTCCCAAGAAGTGGAATAAAGGCCAAGCAAAAGAATTTATAGACTTGGATCCACCCTATCTCCCATGAGCTAGATTAAATACCAAAAGAAAATAAAATACAAGCTCATGGATAATGGGATGGTGGAATTATAAAGTGGTGAAAAGAAAGGGTGGTGGAGTAGAATAAAAGATATGCCCCAACTCAACTTGGGAATTTAAACAATATATCAAAAACCAAATACAATATCAAGAGGCAAATACAATTTACAATGCATATGAGAGAAGAACCAAAACAAAAAGGGTTTTATATGATGCTCAAATGCAAGGTGGCATGATGACATGAGCATGATATAATTATGATGCAACAATTATATATATGAAGTAGCCATTACATTACTAGACCAAGTAGCATTACAATTGTTAGACAATTGGGATGCTACACGCGGGTTGGACAACCTCAAAGTGAGGTGCCTTTTTGCAACAAGGCCAACGCCACTGACAGCAGGGTCCGGCGGGACCTGCGTTGATCGCCGGATAAATGCGGGGTGGTTTTTGCAAAAAGCAGACGGCTGTTGTTAACTGAACCCAACACGGACTGAAACTCGACGATCCCGACAGCGGCGAGGTTTTCCGGCAGGGTTTGCGGCGGAGTGGTCGGCGAAAATAGGTGGCGACAAAACCGAAACTGACGAGGGATCCTAGGGCTACCGGCCCCCTTCAGGCTTCCCGGCTGGAGAGCGACTAGAGTCGCCGGATTTGAGGGGGGAACAGGCGGGGGAGCGGGCGAAACAAACTGATGAAAACACTCCGGCGGCGCGGCTCGCCGGCGGAAACCACAAATTAGTGGCGCTAGGGGGACAGAAAAGAAGCTACGAGGGGTAAGCGCTGAGGTGATCCTCACCTAGCTCGGTTTCCACCGGATCAAGGAGGAGGAAGGACGGAGAGGTGAGAATCGGCAGAGGGGGAGGTGGCTCAGAAGCGGTCGACGACGGAAACGCTGTGGCAGACTGCCCCGGGCCCTCCGCTGCCACCGGCTCGACGCGGCACCTGAACAGGAAGATCCTCTGCCCCCTTCGACCTTCCGGCATCGCTCAGATCTGCGGAGCCGAGGCACAAGGGACGGCGGCCATGGTGGGGAGAGGAGGAGGGAGATGTACATGGAGGGGGAAATAGGGGCCTGCGAGACCTATCAAGGGGGGAGGGGTAAGACGACGTGCTCGCACACAACGCATGCTGATGACGCGGATGACGGTGGGGACGGCCACCTGCTCGAGCCCCGCTTTTCCGTCTACAGCGCTGCGCGAGCGGAGGCGACGGTGTCAGTCGAGCTGGGACGAAGAAAATAAGAAGAGGCTGGTCTCCGTCGAAGCGGTACGGGCTGGCGTCGTGCTGCTGGGTCGGAAGCGGGCCAGGGAAAGATTGGGCGCGCGCGGGACACTGCGTTGGGCTGCTCCACTACGGGCTGGGCTGCTGGCGGCTGCACAGAAGAAGGAAAAAAACAAAACTGTTGTTGCTGCTGCTGTTTGCCTTGCCTATTTTCACAATTTTTAAACCAGATTCTGTTTAAGAAAAAGGCAGCAACTTTCCAGGTTCCAAAGAGGAAAAGAAAAGATACCAAAATCCTGGTCAGGTAAGGTAAGAAGAAAGAAGACATGATGGATCAAAGACTTCATTAGAATTTGATTTAGTCTTGTTTGACCTCAAATCAAACAAAACTCCATCAAACCCACATGATCGACAAAAGGTTATATGGGACTTGCATGGGCCATGCATAATTAAATAAATGCCTCCTCTAGTAGTGAAAACCTCTAGAATTTCTCATGGCGTTTATATAAGCAAGATTCCAAGAATTTGAATATGGCCCAACATAAGGAAAGGGGAGATTGTTTACCACATGGACTAAAATAAAAGATCATGCATGAATATAAGGTGGTCAAGCTTGTGTGTGTGAGCCACTAGGCATAATATGGCCAAAGTTATATTCTTACATGAGCATTTATTCAAATACAAACCATATGCAAGCTTGACAAGGATTCCACTGACATAGCATGCAAAGGTGGCCATGTGGCTCTCCACATATCAATAATGTGAGAACAACATGATGCATATATGGGAGCATGTGGAATTGTAAGAGGATCCATCCCAACTCACATGAGCTAGAGGTAAACCCAAATAAAATGCAAAGCTCGCATATAGTTGGATGGTGGAATTATGGGATGGTGACAAAGAAAGGTGGTGGAGTTAATAAAGATATGCCCCCAACTCAACTTGGGCATCAAGCATTTATCAAGAACCAAATATAATATATCAAGAGGCAAATACAATTAATAGTGCATATGAGATAAGAACCAAATGAAAAGGATTTTATATGATGCTCAAATGCGAGGTGGCATGATGACATGAGCATGATATAATTATGATGCAACAATTATATGTAGGAAGGTAGCATATATATAGACTAGGCTAGTAGCATAGCAATTGTTAGACAATTGGGATGCTACAACTCTCCCCCACTAAACAAGAATCTCGCCCTGAGATTCCTAGGAAAAAGAAACCAACACACGGAGAGGCGGGTGTTCGGAACGAAGGTGACCCTCACGTTCCCGAGTTCATGAACAACGGAATGGTGCGACCACTACACCTTGCAAAATTGCTAGACTTGTTGCGAGTCTTGCGTTTTGCTTGAGACACAAAGGGTTAGAAGAATTGAAGGATTGTCGTGAGACAAGAAGGATAGGATGAACATAGCTCCGGTTTTCTCGAGAAACATGATAAAAGAATAGAACCACTTGTGAAAGAAATAGAAAGGACGATGTATCAGGGAGAAAGAAACGACACATCATTACGATTAAAGATTTACAGATACAAGAGAAGGTGAATCTTTGTCTCACCGGAAGAAAAGAATGACTTTTTAGAAGTTATCAACCACTATGAAAATAGCATTGTTTCTTCTCTTGGATTTGGGAAAAGAAGTTCGGAAACAATATCGCCTTCAAACAATAGAGTTCCTTGATATCAACGAAAAGATTTAGTTAGACATTGTCGGATTAGATTCTTGTTGCAACGGTAAGAAGAAAGGATCACACAATTGAGATGCGTGTATATATCTTCTAGACAAGGAGGTGATGCTAGATTATGGTGGAATCCCGAGAAGAAAAGAATATGGAGGATCTGGAGTTTATTGTAGAGATACTTATTGCTTTCTTTATCCTTGAGGCTAACGCAATAGATTTGCGGCTGATGGCATCAACCATAATTGGCTTTACCACAGAAAAAGAATTGATGAAACAAAGAGAGAGATAGTTTCCTTCCATCTTGTTTGGGAATGTCGAGCACCGGTAGAAAGACGAGGACATAAAAGAGTTTGCATTTGTTCCCACCAGATTATTAGAGATTTTTCTCCGTGTAGAAAGGGCGAGATCACCAACAAGAGATTATTGATTACTTTCTTCGAGAGAGCACTCCGGATAGACAAGGACGGAAGTAAAAGTATCGAGGGATAAAGGCCACTTCTAACTTCCGTGGAATAAGTTAAATTACATTAATCCGCCAATCCAATGTACAGGAGCGAATGATAAGAGTAGTGGTATGGTAGCTACTCCATCCCGCACTCAAAGCATTACTCCGCACGTGGAGAGGAAAACCATGCAACCCAACTTCCGAAAACCATTGAAGATTATGGCAAAAAGACTCATGGAACTCCGTAGGAAAACAAAGATATGATGCAAATGATTCATTGGATCCAGAGTAGATAAAGATGATGATGTTGTCATCGTGTCGGAAGATCCCAAAACACCGGCAAGGATATGAAGAAAGATTATGGAGAACAGCTGTAAGCTTCGGTAGATAAGGAAAAGATAGCAACAACTTGAACAGAAGGATTACAAAAGATCTAGAAATTCTTCATGGCATCCGGTGGATTGAGGATAGAAGATGGAACGAGAGGATTTCAAAAGATTACTTGACGAGACAGAGGTGAAAAGAACTCCATGTTCTTCTTGAAATGATTGAGAGAGATTTAGCAGTCTTGAGGAAATCTTCAGCGGAACAACGATGATAACTCGCCAACAAGGAAAGACTCCGGGTTTGATTGAAGGTGGAGGATGGAATTAACAATGGACTTGCTGATTCCAGAATTGAAGCAATGTATTTAGCAGAAGGACGTGGTCGAGATAGGTGACTTCAAGAAGCCAGAATTCACACTTTGAGAACTTTGCACACAAGCGGTGTTCTCGCATCTTGAGAGAAAGAGACACAGATGATCTTCCATGTTCTTCCATTGATATAGAATAGGCCAGCATATCATCCAGATATACCACCACGGATTAACAAGATATTCCAAGAATATCGGTTTAACATACGGGAGAAACGAACAAATGCTCGAAACACTTCCTAAGCTCAACGCTCTTTGAAAGATCAACTTTACGAGCAAGGATTCGTGTTGAAGAACATGCACTGGCAGAATACATTCTCTGGTCCTTCGGAAGAGAACAAGAAATGCTACCTGGTTCACATTGTCGATCGGATCGCCGGTTACAAAGATAAAGAGATCTTGGATAAAGGAACGATGATAGCTCATACCTTAAGAAAAGCTATCAGAGGCGAAAAGATGCAATTCCCTCGTATCAAAGAGAATTTTGCAGATATGGAGTTCCAAAAAGATGTGAAGCATGATAAACAGATGATAGACCACCGTAGTGCCTTGAGAAAACTCCGGATTACCAAAGATACTTGAATATGCATAGATATGATCACGGTGTAACTCAAATCACAGGAGATAACCGCCACCATTTGGAGGATTGTGTCGATAGCATTGACCATACTCCACTCATGATAAGTGTCATATAGCTTTGCCGAGAACCAAATTACGATCACACGCATCGGATCGACACATGTTATGTAGCCCAGAAGAATTGAAGATGAAGTAAAAACTCCAGGATTAAGCGTCGGTGACAAAAGAATGAGGTAGCATGGACATGCCGATAAAAGGAAGATAAATAATGTTTCACACACGACTGAAGAGGAGTGTGGAAACACAGATGTATCAAAGAAAAAATTTCCGCATTTTTCGGCATTCGAATACCAATAAGTGCACAAAACCACTTATCAGATAGGGATTAGCAACTCCACATTTTGTGAAAGCATGCTGGAAGGAAGAACGCCCTTAACAAGATTGCGCCGGTTAACAAGGAGTCGGATAGATCACGTCGGTTTACAAAAGCCTGTTGGTATGGAATGTACCAACAGTTGATAACCAAAGGCAGATTGTGAAAACAAGGTTGGATGCAACAGGTAGACAAGGAATTACACACACACACTCACACAACCTATGGTACTACAGAACCCAGAACATGTGAATCCTAGTTTGAATTTTTAGAAGAGGATCGAAAACGTTACATTTCCTTACCAAAAAAGGGTGGGTGGGTGGGTAAGAAGAAAAATGGAAGCAGTCCTACTCTCACGTTTTGTTTTTCCCTAGTATACATAGCTACCAAAATATTTGCTAGACCGACAACGACCATTTTGGCTGAGACCCTGAAGGGCAGGATGGCTCTGATGCCAATTGTAACAACCTCGGACCGTATGCTCTAAGTTCAAGCCTGGATGAACCAAAAGTGGTTAAAGTAGTATAGCGGGGGCCCAGGGGCCACCCACGTGTAGGCCCGTCGGCCGCCCTAACCACTTCCAAGAACATCGGGACAAAAGCGAGCGGTGTAGGCAACATGCGAAGAGATCAAATACATACACAAGTGAGTATGTATGCAAGCTACCTTACAACAGTTCTCAGAGCCATACCATCTAAAAGAAATAGAAATATTGCAACGCCATACGGCAAGATCCAAATATCCTAGATAGAGATAATAGTGTAGGATAGCTCCTCATACATCAATCAACAGAGTATCAAGCGGAAGCGGGAAACAAGATCCGAGTACGAACAAGAAGCAAATCGGCATAAGATGCCACATAAATAAGCACATCCCGCCCACAGATCTCGCGGATCCCCATCCCCGGAATCTCTACACCGAGTGATCATTGCCAACATCATCTTTCTCCTCCACCCAGTATCCATCTTGCGAATACACCTGTTCATCTGAATCAAACAATTTATCGTGTGAGACCCTAGGTGTACTCAGCAAGTCTTTATGCCTCTAAAGGGGACATATACCTGGGGTGACGCAATTGCAGCAAAAGATAATAACTAACAAGCCTATAGATACTCGCTAACCATCCGCCTAACCAAAGATAGGCGGATGTCCGTTAATTAGTAACAACAGTTATAACAGTATAAAGTAACAGATCCATCCTCCTTCTCGCTTACCAACGAGAAAGCGGACGAACATGAAGGGAATATTCCCGAGAGGCAATAATAAATTGGTTATTATTATGAACCAATGTATTTTGCTATCATTATCATGTATACCGTGTATTCTTGTATTTTGTCTATTTATTATTTGTTTGCTCTGATACATAATACTATCGGCGAACAAATTGTATTACCCCTGGCGAAGAGATGTGCGCCAGTGTTAGGAGACATTATCCTCGGTGAATGGGTCTACTCGCTAGTGGTATGATCAGTTATCGTCGATGAATTGTTTAGTTCCCCAGCTATAACGCATTACTGCTGGCGAGATGGTCACCGGCGAACAGGAACTCGCAGGAGGTAGATGATTTTGGTACGCCGGCGGTGAGCCTTTCCCTACTAGAGTACACCTTACATCAAGGACCTAAAAAATGAGTAAAATACATCCATGTCCATACATTTAGCACAAAGTACCCTAAAATTAAGCAAGAAAAATAGTCAGGTTCGACTCCTTCTCGAGAGAACGGTTGATCGAGCCATACTCTTCATACTACTTCCTCTTCGTTTGTTTTCAAAATATGGCCAATTTTGGTTGTATGAAATTCTTGGATATGTGATCATCATCAGCATAAAGAATGATGTACATATGGCCATGTCCTTGGTCATTCGGCTTGAAATCCAAGAATAATGTGCATACTCATCGACAACTAATAATCTTAAATACGTTTAAATTTTACCACTTGCTTTTAGGTTCGACTTTGACATGGACGGTGGGAGTATATTTTACATCAAGGACCTAAAAAAGGTAAAATTACATCAACATACATACATTTAGCATGAAGCACCCTAAAATTAAGCAAGGAAAATACTCAGGTTTGGCTCCTTCTCAAGGGAGAAGCTGATCGATCCATACTCTTCATACTACTTCTTCTTTGTTTGTTTTCAAAATATGGCCAAATTTGGCGGCATGAAAATTCTTGGATATGGGATCATGAATCGTCAGAATAAAGTATGATGTAGATATGGCCATGACCTTGGTCATTCGGCTTGAAATGCTAGAATGTTCATTTTATCTTAAATACGTTTAAATTTTACCACTTTCTTTTAGGTTCGACTTTTACACGGACCGTGAGAGTACATTTTATGTCAAGGACCTAAAAAGGGAAATTGCATTAATGTCCATACATTTAGCACGAAGCACCCTAAAATTAAGCAAGGAAAACAGTCGTAGGGCCCCGCATTAATCCTCTAAGAATTCCTATTATGCATACACCATGATCCCATAATCAGTTTGTCGTGGGACATAACCATCAAGTATCAAAGTAAACATCCATTACTTAAGAGCATACATGCATACCTTATTTGCCTTTATGGAAACATCAATCATCCTCAGCGGTACGTCATCAAGCATAGAGCCCGAGCCATGCCTTAACCTAGAGGCAACCAAGTGGGAGAACGTCCTAGCTTGCATAGTCATCAACTTCACCGTCTTCTCGTTATTAGGCCAAGTTAATAGTCATCAACTTTGAATGTACTCGCAAACCACCTTAAAAGAGTAATAATAACAAGGAGATGTGCAATATGGCCGGGGTAGTAAGAGGGATCCAAGAGAGGTTCTTTTCTCAAATAGTTTCTCTTGTAGATATAACATCTACATATCTTTGTTGAAAACTTTTTGTAAAACATTTTGGAAACCTTTTTGAAAAGTTTTGAAAAACACTAGGAATGGGTCACCCTATTTCATCTCATGGTTGTCAACTGACCGAACCTTCCATCTTCCATGATCCTTCAGATCACCTCACCTTCCATGAAGTTCTTCATACTAGCAGGGTTTGAAAACACTTTCGTTTCTGAAATCCTTTTTTAAAAGAAAACCAGAACTGCTCTATAGTTGTTTGTCCAACCCGTCAATAACCGGGTGCATGGCTATTCGAATAGATTTACACCCTGCAGAGGATGTACACTTTACCCACACCATCTAGGTACCCTTCCCTGATCCCATACGGATCGTGGATAAAGTAACCGGTCAAGACCTTCGGAATGCCCACTCCAGTATACGCGCCTACCCTATGAGCTATTCATAGTAAACGCATGGAGGCCCGCAGACCCTTTATTCCTTCTCTTGGGTGCTGAGTTACATTACAGGGACCTAGAGAAGGCCCACCCTCTAGGGAGAAAAACCCCATGTAGTAGTTGTGAGACAACTCATACCAGAGCATACAAACTTCCAGCCCATCCTTGTCCCAT
Organism: Avena insularis; assembly: GCA_023614405.1. NCBI lineage: Eukaryota > Viridiplantae > Streptophyta > Magnoliopsida > Poales > Poaceae > Avena > Avena insularis. Next base: position 292,897,314 of record CM042688.1, read on the forward strand.
ACCAGAATAATATGGTTACACGGGTTAAGTTTTTATAGCTAAAGCTGCAAAGAACCGGGTGCCTTTTTGAAAACTTTTTTCCTCCTCTTTCCTTTGTAAAACTTAAAACTTTTTATTTTCTCAAACTTCTCTTGGTAGGTCAAACCTCACCAAGGTTTTACCATAAAACATTTTTGTAAAACTTCTCCGGGGTCTTCCCATCCTATAGTTTTGCTTCGACTAAAACAGGGTCTCCAAAGGGGTATGGTGTTGCGCACCATCTACCATACTAGGTACAAGTAGGTTTCTTAAAGGGATTGTACTTAGAATTACAAATGTGTAATTGTTTGGAGGATCCAAACCACTACCAAATATAGATCACCATATAATAAAACAATACAGTTTTCATGAAATAGTAGGTAAAACATGCATAAGTAAAATAGTAGGACAAGGCTTATAAGCAAGAAGGTGGCTTCCCTGTGATCATATATCTAGCAATATTTCCCTGGGCTTCTTCTTAGAATACCATAATAACAGATAATGACCATCTTCCTCAGGTCTTCGATATAATCGCAACTGTCGTTGTTCAAGCGAATACATGCAAATAAACAAGACCACAGTCAATCACAAGGCATATAATCATCAATACAATACAACAAGCAAACATACAACACATTACTAAATTCAGTAGGTTTTGATTTATTCAGATCATAGTATTTGGAAATACTTTAATTGCCTTTATGAATTTGCTTTTGTGATTTATTTGTCAAATACCACTTGAATAAGGGGTTTAAAGCAAAGGATTGGTTCTGCCTGATATAAATGTATAAAAATGATATCAATAGATAGGTATTGAAATAACAAGGCCAAAAAAGTGGTTTCATGATTTTATCAATTTTCTCTATTTATATATGAATATTCTAGTGTAATACACCCTAGTTTGGGTGAATAATTCACCAGAAAAGGCTATAGCTAAATTTAATTTGTCCTTAGACGGTTCGGTATAAATTTGAGTTTCTGATTTTTGAGAGTTGTAATCACCTGAAAATAATTAACAGAATGCCCTTGGGAAATTCCTAAAGCCAGTTCTACAAGCAGTTTGTCTTTTTCACTAGATTTTTTCTATGAAAGATTTTGTTATGAAACCAAAGACACAAGGTAGTTATGTAAAATACCTTTCTGCAGTAATTGGAATAACTATTTTTGGAGTTGTAAAACTCCTGTAGTGATTTATCTACTGAAATAACCCTAGGTAGAGATGTTTAAATCACCCTAAATCAACAATGGATCAATAAATATTGACCTCTTGGGTTTTAATGGGTAATGATATACCTCAACAAGTAGAGCTGGAATTAGGTCCAGACAACTCATGGTTTGGTCTAGAGAATTTTATAAAGTCCAAAGTTAAATGTTTTGTTATTTAGGTTAAATAAAACCAGAACTTAACTTGGCATGATGCCAATTCTAGTTAATAGGTATTACCAAAGGCTTCCAGAGGAAGTTGGATTTACTCAATTTGGATATGTTGAGATGCCTAGGGAATTTATATACTGAAAATATATGCTAAGGTAATTTAATTCTTAGAAAAAGTGCGAGTAGTATTTGGTCAACATTCTAGTGCTGCATGTTTGAGGATTTATCTGGGAACATGTAAAAAACTAGATCTGGGAAAAATATGGTGTTTTACATTTTTAACTTGAATTAAACTAGAAGAGGAAATCTAGATGGAAATAAATCTATGAAAAGATAAAGGGTAGGAGGGGCTAGCGGGCCAGCTTCTCAGCCGATCTGGGTCGACCGGGGCGAATCCGGCCCATGCGGAGCACGACGCACGTGGGAGCTGATGGAGCGAGCCGGCGCAGCTGGGCCTACCTGTCAACGAGGGGGGTGGAGAAGTGGTATGACGGCCTCGGGGCCGTCCAATCTAGTTGGATCAGACGGTCTCCCGCCGTCTTCCCCGACAGTGAACCATTGGCGATAGCTGGAACCCTAGATGACGCGAAGAGGAGAGCGGAGGGTACCTAGGGGCTCGTCGGCGGCTGGGGAGGTGGCAGGAGGACGCGGCTTCGCACAGGAACTAGGGAGATGGGCGGCGATAGGGGTCTTTGCGACACAAGAAATCTCACGTGCGATGGCTCGTGTTGGATGGAATGGTGCTCATCGGAGATGTCTCAGGGGAGGCATGCATGCCAATGACAAGGTTCTAGAGAGTGTGCTAGGGTCCGTACTGGTCAGGGGCTGGTCCAGGTAGGGCTATCGATGCTCGGGCTTGCGGGTGCTCGAGGAAGGTGCTCTCCTCGGGCATGCGCATGGTGGCGGCCTCCGGGGTTCCTGCAGCCAAGGAGAAGTTAGGGGGGAGTAGGGTAGATCTGGAGGAGCACCAAGATGCCAAAGGATAGGGGTGATACGTCCATTTTGCATCACTATTCTATATCATAATTTACTGTTATTCATTGATATATTTCATATTAAGAGATGATACTGATGTTATTTCATCTGTTTTTGCATGGTTGATGACTTTTAGAGGATGGACCGCTGAAGTCAGGATTCTGATGGAAAAGGCACAGTTTGGAGGCGAAATTCGTGAAGATCACAAAATCTCGGAAAATATATGGAAAATCCTATTTTTCTAGAAGACGAAGGAAGCCAGAAGGGGGAGCGGAGATGGTGTTGGGGATCGGCGCGGAAAACAAAAATTTCCCCACGAAGGATCCCCGGAAACTTAGCCTAGGATCTATCTATGTAGTAATGCAGTAACGGCCGGTGCGTATAGAATACATACCCTTGTAGACCGTACGCGGTTAACGTTCCGCGGGGAACGTGGTTGAAGTAGTCGTACTCAAAGCCAACCTCAAGGTCGTGAAGCTCCTCGCAGGTCACCCCTTGCTCCTTCTTGATCTTCATCATCTTCATCATGCAGTAGCTCCGGCTCACGACATTTAAGCGCCCCAAGTGTTGCGCCTCGTGTCTTCGTACACATCCGGTGCATGATGAGACCTCCGGCTCCCCGATCCCTCCGGGAGTGCGGAAGTGATATCCGGCTAGGAATCCCTACAGCGCAACGGCATACTACAAGTGTGCCTTGATCGCACAGCCCAGACTTGGGGCCATGGTCACAAGGTATAGAGGGAGAGAGAGAAGGAGAAAGTCAACCAAAGGACTTCTCCAAATATTGGTGTGTTCAATCCAACCCATGGGCATCCCTTTATATAGGGGAGGGGTGTGCCCTCCCCTTTGGGTTTCCCATGTGGGACTAAACAAGGGAGAGAGGGGGGAGACACATGGGCCTCATGAGCCGCCGGCCAGGGGTGGGCCCCATCCCGCGCATAGCCCTAGGCTGGCCGGGTGGGCCCCCTCAAGGCGCCTAGGCCTTGGCCCCTTGGCCCTTGGCCCTTCCCTCCTCCGGTTTTCCCTCATGGGCCCTATTTCCCTAGGAAGTTTGGCCCATTAGTGGAATAACTCTTCAAATTAGATTTTAATATTATATTTAATATTAATTACACTAATTAATATGTAAATACATATTACAAAATCTGTCTTGACCCGAAACACCTTTCGGTTCCCTTTCGATTTCCTCCGAATGACTTCGGATCTTTTCCGGAATGATTCCGATCCTTTATTCTTTCTCCGAACAACTTCGGATCTCTCCGCGAAACGATTCCGGCTTTCTCTCTTTCTCTACTGTGATTCCGTCGTATGAATGATCGCTCTTATCGTACCCTTAAGTGTATCCTCTCACGGCTCGGGAATGCTCTAGACATGATCTGTATCAATGATCAACAGAGGGACCAGGGATATCCATGTGACCCCTATGCATTCCTGATGACAATGTCGTTTGAACCGTCTAAATGTAGCATCCTCTTCCTTTTGTTTCTCGATACAACTTGTCCGAGATCCGATCAATGGTATCATATACCTTGTTCAATCTCGTTCACAACAAGTTATGTTTTCTTGTTACCGTGATATTACATCCCCGTGACCTAGTCACATGTTGCAACATATATGGATATAATCTCACCAAGCCGGCCGTATGTATCATGTGGGTGAACAAATCTCAGTCTTGCAGTCACATGTCATCTACTGTTCCTTCGGAATACCCAACATACACCTTTATAACCACCGTATTACCAGATGGCGTTTGATGCAGTCAAAGCAGCCTAGGGAAACAGTGAGTAATATGAGCTCACGGTCTAAGGAGAAGGAGTCTAGGTATAGTTGTTGCAACAATGAACTATATGACTTGATCGTGTTGCAATCCTTCGAGGAATGTCCAACCACATCATTTTCTAATGATATGATCTTGTTGTCAGTCGGCATAAATGCCCATGATCTTGAAACCCAGATCATCTTCATGACCAACGAACTAGTATGAATAGAGGCTACTAGGTACTTGGTTGTTTCATACCACACCTGTACCAATGTTTCTACTTGGCACAGTTCTAGCACAATATGAAACTATTATAAACTAATTGAGATATGATAATAAAAACCTATTTCTTATTTGCCTCTAGGGCATATCTCCTTCAGTCTCCCACTTGCACTAGAGTACAAATAATCCAGCTTGCATTTTACTCATATAAACCATATACCATATGCGTTTACAGATCATGCATGCTCATGGGAAACGTCATGTCCATATTATGTTTTACCAGATCATTATGTCTTTTGCAAATCGTTAATGTCTTCCTAATCTGACATTCACTCCATTATCTTATTATGGGTCGAAGCATTTGTTTGGCGACAAAGTGAGTCTTTTTTTCTAGTATTTATGGTGATGGTTGTTATTCACTGTTGTCATCTAAACTTTAGAACACACTTTGCTATCCTTTGTGTATATACTATAGTCATGGCAGCAGAACGAGGCCTGATTCCAGGAGCTTACAGTGACGTTAGATCAACCTCGAGGCCTTTCTCATGGGCACTGGGCCTTGGGACACATCATTCTACGTTAAAAGCGAATTAGCCCCACCATAACATTATACATCACATAAGATGTAGCCTTTATACTTCTATATGTATGTAGATCCTAGTGCATGAAATGCATCTATGCCACTTACATTGCTTCTTGCGACTTAAGTATAAACTTAATTCTGGTTTAGTGATCAACTCAGGAATCACTTAAATACATGTTCTTACAGTTAAGACTCTGTCCTACCAACCAGAACCTTGGGTCACTTTATGTCGAGTATACAACATGGTTATATGGAAGAACCTACGACTGAGGCATAGGAGATGCAACGCATATCTTTCTTTCAACCATAGTTACAATACTAACTCAATGCTTCATATAGCAAGAACTTCTTTCTTACCTTGTTTTATTCTGAACTTCTTCAGAATCTTGTCTTAGGACTTTCTGAACTTCTTTCAGAATCAAGTCCAGGAAGCATTCGACATTCAGTGTTTATTAAACTCACCAATCTATCTGGATAGATCTCTTTGTTTAATAACTTCAACTTCATCCTTATTTATCTAACTTGAATGTTATTAACACCAATCACATCATTCACATATGTCGTCCACATATTCTAGAATGATTTCGCGCTCCCACTCAAATATGACATTCATGTTTGAGATCCAGGGATTTTAGTTAGCTCCCACTCAAATATGACATTCATGTTTGAGATCTTGGGATTTCACTTAGCTCCCACTCAAATGTGATGTTCATGTTTGAGATCTAGGGATTTTACTTAGCTCCCATTCAAAATATTTCAGCTACATATTATTAATTAGCCAAGCTGATTTGCTCCCACTCAAATCTAGGTCCTCTCGATAATCTTGGACATTCCAAAATTCTTTGATCATCATCAATTTGAGAATTCCAATTACGAGAATTCAATATCCATATATTTCTAATGTAAATCCAAAATACTTAAGCATCACTACTGTTGTAGTGAACTCCTTGAATTTGTCCAAACTTGTGACAAATCGAGCTTTTTGTCATTCATTAAGTTTCATTTCCTTCTTGTGACTTTGCAGTCATTCAGAAATATCAAGTAAACTTCTTTACTTTAATAAGATCAAGTAACATGTTACTTTGCAATCTTAAATGTAACTTAATATAGGATTTTATGACTCCTAGTCATTTCTCGCACTTAGGTCCATCACGCTTCTTTGTAATTCGTAGGTATGTCTTGTTCAAAACATGACAAATGAATCAACAATACAATTCCACAAACTTGTAGAATATATAGTTGAATCCTACTTTCTTTAGTAAAAGTATTCCCTGAAACACTATGATCATTATCAATAGTTTCTCCTCTATTTGCAAAGTTTGGATTCGCGAAACAAATTTCGCTGCACCACTCAACAATTTGGAGGTAAGGTCAAATACCTTGTTTTGATCTTTTACTTTCTTCCACCTGTATCTTCATCAAGACACGTCAACTTTGGACAACAGAAGGTTTGCCCCTTTGTGGAACATGCATTTATAGCTTCCTAAGAATTCTCTACAAAGACTTGTTTATTCGCCACAATTTCGACTTATCGAAATCTCTAGAAACTCGAACGTGCCATAACACTTATGGTGTTGTTTCAACGAATCTTTTAGATGTTCCTTTGTATTTCAAATGAGTGTTTTCTTATTTCGATCTTTAACTCTAAACGACTAATATAACCCTGATAAGAGATAATATGTATCAAATACAAATTGATTATGATGTTTAGACATTTCAACAAAGTTTGAATTCGTCCAATTATCATAATTTGTGAAACATCTTTCACAAGTTCTTTTTTTTATGCTAAACTTAACTTGAATATTTTAGTCGTGTCGATCAAATCGAAGAGACTTGCTAATTCAGTTAATTCAATATCCCATTTAGTCATGAACTCATTTGAACAATTCAAATCGTTTCAAACTCATGTTTCATTAAGTAAATACGCTTATTCACTTAAGTCCACAATTTCCTAATGATTTCCACTACTTGTTGAAAATACGATACATCACTATGTATAAGATTCAACATTTCTTCGCATATCACCGTTTTACCAGAGTGCGGAGTTTTAGTCATTCTGCCCAAGAGGCATGGTTTTGCAAAGTCTCTAGATTAAGCATCTAGGACCCCGATCTTTCATAAAGAACCTGCAATAACCAAAATGACTTAAACTGTAGTGTCATTTCATTATTAAACTTTGGATATCTTTTAGCATTCTAATCCTTTATAAATGTTTAAACCATTATCGTTAACATAGTGAAGAGAATGACTTATTCGTAATCATAATGTGACCACAACGGTATTGTTCATAAGAATAGTACAAACTGGCTTGTAACTTGTTCATATGAATAATCGTCTCACCAAAAGCAAGACACACATACAAAGATTACAAATTTACATTCAAGTCCACTAATCCAAATGATAAACTTTGAGGAAAGTGGTGATGTCGGCCATCAACTGTTTTGCTTGCCGTCATCAAGTCACGTTGCCTCAAATCCAGCAATTCTCAAGCAGATCCTCCTATTTTCAACAAACGGGAGAAGTATCAAATACTTCGCAAACTGCAGTGAGTTTTGCAAGAACCACATTTATAATTTTGTATATCTTACATATACCTTTTGATCCATGACCTCCTTTCGCAATCAAGCCCTTCTAAGAGTTCTCAACTCTAATGCAAGATCGTTAAGTGTTTTTCCAAACATTCTCCTTTTTCATACATGATGGAGGAGGAAAACCCATCCAACGGCCGATACTCTATGTGCCTTATTTTGTAGAATACAAAATGTAGCTCATCTCTCCATCGAATGGAGAATGGCTTATTGGATGATTATGTAGAAAACCCAAACATTGCGGAGTCATCAAATTATCTCCTAATGGTTATCGTATCAAGAAGAGAAGATCACCTTTTACGAGGATATCCCTGAGGCGTGGGTATTAATCTATGAAGTTGGACCCTTTTGCTAAGTACCAAATTAAGCAATATATTCCCATGGTCGCAAAGGACCTCAATGGGATAGGCTAAGATCTAGTAAGATATTTGCAAATAGACATCTAGACTAAGTTTATAATAAGAGATCAATTTATAATTGGTCTCCACTAAAATGGTCATCCCCTGGACGATTTTAGTGATCGCATGATCCCTATCCTCTGCACCTCCCCCGATCATCACGACCATCAGTGCATTATCAAAGGTAGACATTCACTAATGCCAATCACATCATCCATGTGACTCATTCTCGATCTTTCGATCTCTTTTGTTCCAATGCCACGCTTCTCTAGCGTGCTAGGCTCGCCAAATCTAACTTGTGTGTATTCGCTGTGCAACATGGCTTACACCCACTGTATGCGAACATAGATATGTTTGACACCCAGGCCTATAACCCTGGATCGCCTCATACCGAAGAACTTTCTTGGTGGTGCACACACAAGGGGAACACGGAACATTGGAATTCAATAGGGATTATCTTATTTGCTACCATTGAGTATCTAAATACTAGCACAAAATAAGATGTAAAAACTAGGTATCAACATCATATGTATAATGTGATATGATATGGTCTTTCTTGCGCCTTGATCTCCATCGAGCGCTCCGGCATGAGCTCCATCGTGCCCTTGGTTTGACGCCAAGTCCACGACGCCTCCACCAGGTCGTCCATCAGAACAATGACTATTACTATACTACTTTAGTAACAGAAAAGTAAACTACTTTACCTTCGTATCGACCAATGCCATATCATAGTCACAAGCCCCCTGCAAAATAAAGTTAGACGCCTCTACTTTATCTATTGCAAGTTTTACGTGGTTGTTAGGGCTTTCGCACTAGAACCGTTTCTAAATTACGAACTTTCCAACCACAACATGGATCCGTCAGTTGTCTCTATTACACCCCTTTCGGGGCCCTCCATTGTAAATGTTATATCAACTATCGAATGAGAGACAGACACCCGCTAGCCACTTATACGGTACAAGCCGTATGTTGAGCGTGGAACTAGTCTCGCGGACGAATACGCGTAAGGTCGGTCTGGGCCGCTTCATCAAACAATATCGCGATATAAACAACTACACGTTAGAGGGTAACAACTAGGGGATCAATGCCCGCACAATACTTGTGCATACTGGCCATACAGCACTCCTACGCATAGATCGGCTCTGATACCACTGTTGGGGATCGGCGCGGTAAACAAAAATTTCCCCACGAAGGATCCCCGGAAACTTAGCCTAGGATCTATCTATGTAGTAATGCGGTAATGGCCGGTGCGTATAGAATACATACCCATGTAGACCGTACGCGGTTAACGTTCCGCGGGGAACGTGGTTGAAGTAGTCGTACTCGAAGCTGACCTCAAGGTCGCGAAGCTCCTCGCAGGTCACCCCTTGCTCCTTCTTGATCTTCATCATCTTCATCATGCAGCAGCTCCAGCTCACAACATTTAAGCGCCCCAAGTGTTGCGCCTCATGTCTTCGTACACATCCGGTGCACGATGAGACCTCCGGCTCCCCGATCCCGCCGGGAGTGCAGAAGTGATATCCAGCTAGGAATCCCTGCAACGCAACGACATACTGCAGGTGTGCCTCGATTGCACAGCCTAGACTTGGGGCCATGGTCACAAGGTATAGAGGGAGAGAGAGAAGGAGAAAGTCAACCACAGGACTTCTCCAAATATTGGTGTGTTCAATCCCACCCATGGGCATCCCTTTATATAGGGGGAGGGGGTGTGTCCTCCCCTTTGGGTTTCCCATGTGGGACTAAACAAGGGAGAGAGGGGGGAGGCGCATGGGCCTCATGGGCCGCCGGCCAGGGGTGGGCCCTACCCCACGCATGGCCCTAGGCTGGCCGGGTGGGCCCCCTCAAGGCGCCTGGGCCTTGGCCCCTTGGCCCTTCCCTCCTCCGGTTTTCCCTCATGGGCCCTATTTCCCTAGGAAATTTGGCCCATTAGTGGAATAACTCTTCAAATTAGATTTTAATATTATATTTAATATTAATTACACTAATTAATATGTAAATACATATTACAAAATCTGTCTTGACCCGAAACACCTTTCGGTTCCCTTTCGATTTCCTCCAAATGACTTCGGATCTTTCCCAGAATGATTCCGATCCATTATTCTTTCTCCGAACAACTTCGGATCTCTCCGCGGAACGATTCCGGCTTTCTCTCTTTCTCTATTGTGATTCCGTCTTATGAATGATCGCTCTTATCGTACCCTTAAGTGTATCCTCTCACGGCTCGGGAATGCTCTAGACATGATCTGTATCAATGATCAACAGAGGGACCAGGGATATCCATGTGACCCCTATGCATTCCTGATGACAATGTCGTTTGAACCGTCTAAATGTAGCATCCTCTTCCTTTTGTTTCTCGATACAACTTGTCCGAGATCCGATCAATGGTATCATATACCTTGTTCAATCTCGTTCACAACAAGTTATGTTTTCTTGTTACCGTGATATTACACCCCCGTGACCTAGTCACATGTTGCAACATATATGGATGTAATCTCACCAAGCCGGCCATATGTATCTTTACCCGTCATGTGGGTGAACAAATCCCGGTCTTGCAGTCACATGTCATCTACTGTTCCTTCGGAATACCCAACATACACCTTTATAACCACCGTATTACCAGATGGCGTTTGATGCAGTCAAAGTAGCCTAGGGAAACAGTGAGTAATATGAGCTCACGGTCTAAGGAGAAGGAGTCTAGGTATAGCTGTTGCAACAATGAACTATATGACTTGATCGTGTTGCAATCCTTCGAGGACTGTCCAACCACATTATTTTCCAATGATATTATCTCGTTGTCAGTCGGCATAAATGCCCATGATCTTGAAACCCAAATCACCTTAGTGACCAACGAACTAGTATGAATAGAGGCTACTAGGGACTTGGTTGTTTCATACCACACCTGTACCAATGTTTCTACTTGGCACAGTTCTAGCACAATATGAAACTATTATAAACTAATTGAGATATGGTAATAAAAACCTATTTCTTATTTGCCTCTAGGGCATATCTCCTTCAGATGGGCCACAGGGGGCCCACACCACCCCCTGGCGCGGGTCAGCCCTAGCCACGCCACCAGGTGGTGTGGCCACCCTGGCCCACCTCTAGCTCTGGTCTTTAGCGTATATTATCCTCCCGAAACCCTAAGACTCGGGGAGCGACCAAAGAAAGAGTCCGCCGCCTCTGCGGGGCAGAAAACTACAGAGAGAAAGAGCTCTCCGGCAGGCAGAAATCTGCCGGGGAAATTCCTTCCTAGAGAGGGGAGATCATCGCCATCAACACCACCATCAAGCTGGACTTCATCGGGATCATCATCATCATCATCTCCCTCATCATCTCCACCAGCACCATGATACGTTGCAAATGTATCTATAATTTTTGATGTTCCATGCTTGGTTTTTATCTACTTTCTTATGTTTTGCCCACACTTTGGAGTATTTTTATACACTTTCTTGGACTAACCTATTAACAAGATGCCATAGTGCCAGTTGCCTGTTTTTTGCTGTTTTTGGTTCCAGGAAAGTTAGAAAACGAATATTCTCGGAATTGGAAGGGACAAAAGACAAAGTCAGTTTTTCACCGAGGGGGACATGGAGCCAGAATACAAGATGGAGAGGGGCCAGAGGGCTGCCACACTACCTGGCCCGTGCCAGGGGGTGGTGTGGCCGCCTAGGGCACCCCCTCGGCCTCCCCTTTCGCCTATAAGATGCCTCCGATACAGAAACCCAAAGTACTCGATCAAAATTCCATGAAAGAGTCTGTAGCCGCCGTCATCTCCATCCCTAGATCGGGAGGGATCTGAAGCTCTTCCCGGCACCCTGCCAGAGGGGAGAATTCACCCTAGAGGCCTTCTTCATCACCATGCAAGCCTCCGGTGTGATGCGTGAGTAGTTCATCCTTGGACTACAGGTCCATGTAGTAGCTAGATAGTTGGTTCTTCTCCTTTGTGCTACCATGTTTAGATCTTGTGAGCTCCGTTCATGATCAAGATCATCTATTTGTAATCCTACATGTTGTGTTTGCGGGGATCCGATGCATATTGAGATGCTATTTAAGATTGATTATTGATTCTATCATGTCTTTGTTATTTGTGATCTTGCATGCTCTTTGTTGTTAGTAGATATCTTGGCCGAGTAGATGCTAGCAACTCCAAGAGGGAGTATTTATGCTCGATAGTGGGTTCATGCCTCTAGTAATCTGGGGAATTGACAGAAATCTCTAAGGTACTAGATATGCTGTTGCTACTAGGGAGAAAACAACAATCCTTTATTCATAGAACAATCGTATTGTTTACTTTACACGCAATGCGTAATGCAATTATCTGTTGCTTGCAACTTAATACTAGAGGGGGTTCGGATTGATTACCTGAAGGTGGATTATTAGTCATAGATGCAGTTGGATTATAGTCTATATATAGTGTTGTAATGCTCAATCAAATCTCATAGGAGTCAAGATGATTAGTATATGCATGTATGCTTTCTCGATGTTTGTCAATTGCCCCATTGCAATTTGTCCACCCAACATGTCATCTATCTTAAGGAGAACCACCACTAGTGAACTATGGACCCCGGTCCTTTTATTTACCATCAATCTACAACTGTTTACTGCTTTTTGTTTACTTTCTGCAAGCTTTTACTTTCTACCACACAATACGTTTAATCCTTTGTTTGCAGCAAAACCGGTGAGATTGATAACCTCACTGTAAGTTGGGGGCAAAGTTCTGTGGTTGTGTTGTGCAGGATTCCAAGTTGGTAACAACACCTTGGAGGTGTTTCCTTGCTCCTATTGGTTCGATAACCTTGGTTTCATAACTGAGGGAAACTTGTTGTTGTGCTCATCATACCTTCCTCTTGGGGTTCCCCAACGAGCTCGAGATATCTTGGGCCATCACACCATCATCACCACTCCATACCGCTGTAACAATTGGGTTGAATCTTGCATAGTTCTTAGGGGAAACTTTCCCGGTGTTGATTACTTGTTGTAGTTGATGTTATTGAGTGGAACCATTGAATTATCATTCATGTTCAGATTGTTACATATCATTATTTCATCTCTGATCTTGATCCATATGATGTCTTGTGAGTAGTTCGTTTAGTTCTTGTGGACATGGGAGAAGTCATGTTGTTAGTAGTGGAATTGTGTTGAGAAAGATTCAATGGTTTGATAATTAAGTTGTGGTGTTATTCTTGTAGTGGTGTCATGTGAACATCGACTACATGATACTTCACCTTTATGGGCCTAGGGGAATGCATTGTGTATTTGGCTACTAATCGTAGAGGATGCTGGAGTGACAGAAACCTGAACCCGTTAGGAAACCTTTGCACAAGGGAGTGTAGGATCTCAGAGTTTAAAGATGTGGTTAGGTTTCTATATTAATTACTTTCTTGTACTTGTGGATGCTTGCAAGGGGTATAGTCACAAGTATGTATTAGTCTTAGGAAGGTCAGTACATTAGCACAGGTTAACCTACAAAACACTTATCAAACTAAAGAAGATTAATCAGCTATATGAAGTGAAAGCACTTGATGATATTCCCATGTGTCCTCGAGAATATTTGGTTATCTTAAGTAATACAACCGGCTTGTCCTTTGCTAAAGAAAGGATTGCGCCACTTGCTACATTTATTATTATTGTCTTTTATCTACTCGTACTTTATTTATCTGCATTATCAAAAACTCCTAAAAATCTGTTTGCTAAGTATTTACAGAGTATTCCTGCTCCAAGCAACTCGTCAACACCTTCTGCTCCTTGTTGGGTTCGACAGTCTTACTTATCTGCAATACACCCCCTATACTTGTGGGTCATCAAGACTATTTTCTGGCATCGTTGTCGGGGAGTGAAGCGCTATTGAAGAGTGGAACTAATAAAGGAAACTTCTACTATGAGTATTGTTTATTTTTGTTAGTTCCTTTATTTCAATATGGATAATTCACTTATTTTCTTGTTTCGTAATGCTACTACCAGTGCTAAGGTAGTAGATGAACCTACACCTGCTGAAAATGATACTTTTAAGATACCTACAAGAATTATTGATCGTGTTATGGATAACTATTATGTTGGAGATGGAACTGTCCATCCTAGTGATCGTTTTCTCTTTATACACGAATTATGTGGGTTGTTCAAGTGTGTAGGTATTACAACAGATCAAGTCAAGAAGAAGTTATTCTCATTATCACTAAAAGGAAGAGTTGAGGAGTGGTATAAGCTGTTGAAGAATGGTCAAGCTCTTGAATGGGAAGAAGTAGTACCTATCTTTTATTCTAAATTCTATCCTCCTAGTGAGATTCATAAAGATCGGAATCAAATATACAACTTTTGGCCTCTTGATGGCGAGAGTACAGCTCAAGCTTGGGGGAGATTGAAGTTACTAATGCTCAAATGTCCTTTTCATGATCTCCCCAACAATATTATTATCAATAACTTTTATGCAAGACTTTCTCTTCATGATAAGGATCTATTGGATGCTTCTTGTGCTGGATCATTTATGTGCATGGAAGAAGAAGCTAAATGGGATCTTCTAGACCATATTCAAGACAATCATGAAGCATGGGACAATGATAAAGGAAGAAAGTCAGGTATAAATTATGATTATGAATGCATTAAATCTTTTATGGGAACTGATTACTTTCATAATATTAGTAATGCTTATGGTTTAGACTCTCAAAGTATTGCAAATTATTTTAAGGCTTTTGCTTCTTATATTGAAATTCCTAAAAAGAAATGGAATAAGTATCATGAGCCATATAAAGATATTGCTAATTGTGTTCCTGCAAGAGATACTAAAGTTTATACTGCTAATCATATTTTACTTGAACCTTACATTGAGAAAATGCCTTTCCTAGTCAAGGTAAAAGAACATTCTATGATAGCTAGTATGATTAATGAAAGTACTAATAAAGTTGTTGAACCTAATGAACAAATAGCTGTTGAACTTGTAATAGCAAATGAGAAAGAGTTTGTCACCAAATATGTAAAAGATGGACACACTATCCTCTGTAAGGATACTTTTAATATTGTTTCACAAAGTAGTGTTATGAGAGCTAGTGTCCCTGTGTTTTCTGTTAGAATAACTGATAATTGCTACAATGGTTCGTGTGATAGTTATCGTTAAATTTATGCACGATACTAAAACTTACTCTGAGAGAGGGAAAATTATTCTTATGCATCTCAATATTAAGTTTCCTCGCTTTATGCTAAAAGTCTTTATGTTGCACTTGTTTTGCCTTCCTATGCTAGCAGCCTCTGGTTTCAACAATTTATTTTCTTATAAAATTCCCTTGCATAGGAAGTGGGTTAGACTTAAACATGTGTATTTTTGCTTCTTGACGCTCTCTTTTACTTCAATTCATATTCCTATGTGAGCATCATTGAAATTATCATGCCCATCTTAATGGCTATAAAGAAAGAGGATTCTGGGAGACAACCCAATATATTTTTTCTTTCAATTTGTTTTTGTTTATTTGAGTCTTGGAAGTTATTACTTTAGTAATAACCTCTCGTTATCCTTTTTGTTTGGTTTTTGTGTCAAGATCAACCTCTAATGAGAGAGAAGTAATATTTGGGGAAGTTGATGTCCCAAAACAGATTTTTGTGCTTCACAACAAAAAATCGTTAAACATCTCAGAACGTCATACTGATCTATAATTTTTTGTGTGCATGCTCCAGGTTATTATTTAAATTTCGTTAGTTTTGCACTTTTTGATTTGGGCAAGATAAGAGTTTCTAAAAAATTGATCTTTACTTGCTGGTCTGTTTTGACAGATTTTTGCCACTCTTGCATTTGCCTCTTAAATCGATTTCCTTTTTGAATTCTATTTTGGGGCTTTCGAAAGGAGTTGTTTCGGTAGCCTATGTTTTGATGGATTTCGGTTGAAATTTAACCTAAAGGTTTATTATCTTTTATGCACTAATGTTGCTAATGAGAATTGTGTGAAGTTTTGTGTGAAAGAAATTTCCAAGTTGCAGAGAACATGGTGTAATAAGATGGTGGATGGTTAAATGACTCAAGCAATATGAGTATGAAGAAGAAGATATTTATGTTATTCAAGTGGTGACTCTGGAAAAATTTATCAAAGACCAAATTCAGAGACCTGCAGATTTCATGTTCGAAAAGGTAATAGTTCTGTAAGAAAAGATCCATGGAAAATCTGTCAATTTATATTTTTTCAGTTTTTATCTAACATGGAAAGCAATGAGTCGAAAGAGGGATGGAACCGAAGCCTGGGTGGCTCACACCACCCCATGGCGCGGGCCCACCTGGTCGTGCCACTAGGGGGTGTGGCAACCCCGGAGCCCGTCTCCGACCCGTTTTCTCCCAATACCTTCCTTTTGTTGTTAAACTTCGTAATATATAATCCCCCGGATCCCCCCGAGGTTCATATATTGTGTTCTTGTTGTATTTTCATTTCGATCTGTTTCTGATAGGTAGAGTCTTAGTTTTGGAGCCACAATGTCTTCCTCTGGATCAGCCAAGGAAGATTCCTCCACGGACATCATCAACCCGTACATGTGTGAGTTGAAGATTTATCCCAAGGAGTTGTTGCTCGAAGATGGGAAGGTGCAAATAAAATAGGTTCAGGGCCCTAAAGGTGAAGGCAGTCTGGAGTACGGGATGGAAGCACTAGAGCAAGAAGTCTTTAGGTACAAGAAGATGGCCGAACACGAAGTGGATATCATCCATAAGATTAGTTCAGAACTAATCGTCGAGCACCAGAAGGAGACTACTAAGCTTAAGGATGAAATTCTCTCACTCCACTGAACAACCAACTAACTACAAGCATAGCTCTACGACGTGCAAAATCAAAACTATGAGTATGAGGTTAGGTTTAAACGCGTAAGTGCTGCTGCTAGTTTCATGATGTTTGGGACCAGGATGACTTTTGTTGATGGGGAGCCCTTACCTTGGAAGTCGGACAATGGCGAGAGAACACCACCACCACCGAAGGAGTAATTCGTCATCAGGTTTTGGCATCCCCTTGGTTTGTTCCAAGCTTGGGGGAGTGCCGCGGTATCACATCATTATCTTCTATCTTTTTACCTTTTCAGTAGAGTCATATCATGAATAGAGAAGTTATCATATAGGATGGTTTGCATTATGGAAGTGTCTCCCCTCTCGTTAGATATCTATGTATCCCTTGGTGTGAGTTGCCATTATGGAATATTAATGAGAAGTTCTATCATTTATTCTTTTGGATATCTTATTTTAGTTTGCAATTTCTGCTATTTGATTGATCTTGTTGTTAGTATTGGTATCACTTTGGGATCATTAAGTAAATTTAGTTGGTTTTGGCAAACCTGGCTTGGTTAATAGCAACACTATTTGAGAATTGAATGAAAAAGATAAAAGTACTCTTAAGAAATATAATTTCATCATCTTTCTTTCTTGATTGGCTCATTAGCTTAGTATTCTATAGTTAAGATCTTTTATGTTTCCAAGGAAGATTGCATGTTTATTTTTATCACTTGTATGTTTGTTTGTTTCCTTCAACTCTTATGCTTGCTACCCAGCCTTGCTAGCCAAAAACCTGTACTGAGAGGGAATGCTTCTCGTGCATCCAATCCTTAAACGAAAACCTATGCCATTTGTGTCCACCATACCTATCTATTAGCATTATTGCTATTCCAAGTAAATTCATGTTTTTATCTACATTCTGAATTAAACTTGTTATGTGAAAATTAGTGATTAAATCGCTCACGGACTTGATGGCACACTTTACTTTCTTGCACTTAATAAACTTAAACCACTGTGCCCACCTATGTTGCGTATATTCTTGCGCTTTATAAGTTGTGAATTAGCAGAACCATGTTACCATGGGGAACGCTTTCAACACTGCATTTATTTAGTTGATATCATGATCTTTTGCTTATGGATCCCGGCGGTGTGAAATAAAAGGGGAGCTTGTAAGCTCATGGAGTTTGTATATGTGTTAGAGAAATGCCTAGGCAGCTAGCCTAAGCCATGCCTAATCATGGTGGAGACTTACAACATAACTATAGTGAGCAATCTATGAAGCATCCTCAATAAAAACTTATGCAAATAGCAAATAAAAAGATGGTTGAGATGCTCATTGTCTGTTGCCTTATCATTTTGATATGGGATAGCTCCTGTATCATGGGGAAAGGGGTACCCCGTTGGCGGTTCTCTATGATACACATGTACTTACAATGACAAGAACTTACTCGTGACTAGAGTTGAGTAGCATGAGGTTCGGTACTCGTAAGCACGGGGCATGATATTTTCAACTTATAACTTGTCAAGCATATCCTCATATTTGTTCACTTTAACCTTAATCACCTCAAGATGCTTATGATAGGTGCAATGAGAGATGAAAACTAATAAGTACCATAATTTTTGGAAGCTCTATATGAAACTTTAAATACCTACTTCCCTCTGCGAGGGGCCTATCTTTTACTTTTTAGTTGAGTCAACCAACCTATTCCTTTCTATCTCAGCAAGTATTTTGAGTTGTTGTGTTTCATTCATTCATATGATGATTTATTCAATCATGTTTCTTATGTTCCTTGTTTTGCATTGCTCTTATCTTAGTGAGTATTACTTTGAAAGCTATCATTGAAAACCCCATCGTGTTTGAACTCCTGCAAATTGTTAACCGTTCTTTGACCAAGAACAAAGTTTGCCATTACCAATTATGATTTACTTTTTGTATCTTTATTGTGTTTCCTTTACTTATTGCAAGTTAAGTTATATAACAGTGAGTTGTCTTCTATTATGATTTGTTTATTGATGAATGTGATGCTTCTTGTCCGTATTGTTTTATCGACACTTCACTCCATAAACCTGAGGTCATGTTTATTGAGCTCAGCTTTCGCTTGGGGACAAGCGAAGTCTAAGCTTGGGGGAGTTGATACGTCCATTTTGCATTAATATTCTATATCATAATTTACTGTTATTCATTGATATATTTCATATTAGGAGATGATACTTATGCTATTTCATCTGTTTTTGCATGGTTCATGACTTTTGGAGGATGGACCACTGAAGTCAGGATTCTGATGGAAAAGGCACAGTTTGGAGGCGAAATTCGCGAAGATCAGAAAATCCTAGAAAATATATTGAAAATCCTATTTTTCCAGAAGACGAAGGAAGCCATAATGGGGAGCAGAGATGGGCCACAGGGGGCCCACACCACCCCCTGGCGCGGGCCAGCCCTGGCCGCACCACCAGGTGGTGTGGCCACCCTAGCCCACCTCTGGCTCTGCTCTTTGACGTATATTATCCTCCCGAAACCCTAAGACTCGGGGAGCGACCACAGAAAGATTCCACCGCCTCTGGAGGCGGAAAACTGCAGAGAGAGAAAGAGCTCTCCGGTAGGTAGAAATCTGCCGGGGAAATTCCTTCCCGGAGAGGGGAGATTGTCATCATCAACACCACCATCAAGCTGGACTTCATCAGGATCATCATTATCTCCATCATCATCTCCACCAGCACCATCATCACCACTCCATACCACTATAACAATTGGGTTGAATCTTGCATAGTTCTTAGGGGAAACTTTCCCGGTGTTGATTACTTGTTGTAGTTGATGCTATTGAGTGGAACCATTGAGTTATCGTTCATGTTCAGATTGTTACATATAATTATTTCATCTCTGATCTTGATCCATATGATGTCTTGTGAGTAGTTCATTTAGTTCTTGAGGACATGGGAGAAGTCATGTTGTTAGTAGTTGAATTGTGTTGAGAAAGATTCAATGGTTTGATAATTAAGTTGTGGTGTTATTCTTCTAGTTCTGTCATGTGAACATCGACTACATGATACTTCACCTTTATGGGCCTAGGGGAATGCATTGTGTATTTGGCTACTAATCGTAGGGGTTGCTAGAGTGATAGAAACCTGGACCACCATTAGGAAACCTTTGCACAAGGGAGTGTAGGCTCTCAGAATTTAAAGCTGTGGTTAGGTTTCTATCTTAATTACTTTCTTGTACTTGCAGATGCTTGCAAGGGGTATAATCACAAGTATGTATTAGTTATAGGAAGATCAGTACATTAGCACAGGTTCACCCACACAACACTTATCAAACTAAAGAAGATTAATCAACTATATGAAGCGAAAGCACTTGACGATATTCCCATGTGTCCTCGAGAGCGTTTGGTTATCTTAAGTAATACAACCGTCTTGTCCTTTGCTAAAGAAAGTATTGGGCCACTTGCTGCATTTATTATTATTGTCTTTTATCTACTCGTATTTTATTTATCTTCATTATCAAAAACCCCTAAAAATCTGTTTGCTAAGTATTTACAGAGAATTCCTGCCCCTCGTTGGGTTCGACACTCTTACTTATCGAAAATACTGCGATACACCCCCTATACTTGTGGGTCATCAAGGGTAGAGGATGGTCAGCCTAGAGAGAAACTTGCCTTCTTTGCCAAACCCAAAGGGAGCATTTCCTCCCTTTCCACAGTGATGAAGGGCAAGGAGAGAAGTGGTTCGGATCTAGGGGAGTGCTCTGTTGTCTAGGGAGAGGAGTGAGTGAGCAGTAGCAAGGGGGTGGCCTCTGTCCTATTTAACAAGGGAGGTAGGGTGTATGGCGCACCAACTACATTCATGGTTAGGGATTGACCATGGCCTTCCTATTGGGTTGTGTGGGTGGTGGAGAAAGAGAGGTGTGGGTCTCTATGTCGTTCAATGGACAGGGAAGGAGTATGGGCGGGGTTGTGAGAGAAAAGAATAGCCAAGATGGGTCATCTCTGTGTCTCCCTTTCATGCACACACAAAAGGGAAACACTAGGGTTAGCTACAGTGTTTTTGGTACAATACAGGTCGACTAGAGGAGAGTCGGGTGGCTATGGTGGTCAAGGAAGAGGAGTGAGGATGTTTGCAAATAGTTTTAGTTCATGTTTTGACAAATATTCCATTTTGCACTATTGCTTGACTATGAACAAAGTACCTCAAATTTGATATTGGCAAGACTATTTAATGGTATTGGTAGGTAGATAGGGTCAAGGTGCATAACCAGGAATTAAATTGGATTTATTGGAGCATTTTAGACCATATTTATACCAATTATTCAAATATCGATGAAACTATTTTATGGAATTAATTTGGAAATTTTGAATTGGACAAGTTTGGTTTTTGGTATGAGATGGTCCGAACTATGAATTTACATGTTGGAGAATTTTCCCAAGATTTATTAAGGCATAAAAGTGTTTAAAATAATTATTATTTTATTTTTGCCTTTTAAGGAAATAGGCAAAACGAATTGTTAAAACTCTTCAAAAATATTTATTTTTGAAGTGGGAAGATAGGATATGATGTATAGGCCTCAAATGTGCTTAAAGTTGGAGAAGTGATTTGTACAAAAACAAACTTTCTTTTATAGACAAATTTTTGGGGTTTTGTTAAATAAAAGAATTAATTAGTTTTTGGATCAAGTAATTATGTAAATCCTTTGATAAATTTATATCTCCATGATATATGATGTCCACAAGATGTATCCATCATTTGTAACCTTGGTTTTTGAGAATCACATTTGATTTTCAAAGAAAACAAGAGATGGAGGATCTTGGGCATAGTTAATTTTATAACATCAAAACCTTGTTGGATCTTAGAGCTTAGAGATCCTCTTGGGTCATGTGATAGATGGATATATAGACCAAGTGATGTAGATCACCATGGTATAGAGGTTGGACGTTGATCATGTTTGAGTATTCCAAGGATTGATGTCAAACTTTGAATAAAATAAGGGTGCCTGAACATATTATCAACTAGCCTTCAAAACCATGTGGGTTTTAGAAGAACAAAGATCCAATTGAGACAAGTGAAGTAGGGGTCGATAGACCTTCATGGGTAGAACACAACCATGCAAATAGTTGGTCAAAAGAAGATAGTTTGAAGATGTGAGCTTCTACCAAAGTAGGCATGTTGATAAGATTTGCAGAAAAGATTAGTTTCTTGCCTACAAAACCATCAAGAACATGTGGGTTAGAGGATGATCTAGACCAGGGCTCGAGTGGGCCTTGGTATTGATACGTTGTAAATGTATCTATAATTTTTGATGCTCCATGCTTGTTTTGTATCAACTATCTTATGTTTTGTCTACACTTTGAGGCATTTTTATACATTTTCTGGAACTAACCTATTGACAAGATGCCACAGTGCTAGTTGCCTGTTTTCTGCTGTTTTTTGTTTTAGAAAAGCTAGTAAATAAATATTCTAGGAATTGGACAAAACAAAAGCAGAAGTTCCTATTTTTCCCCACATGACACATAAGTTCAAAGCAAAGACGGAGGAGAGCCACAAGGCGGCCACACCATAGGGTGGTGCGGCCTCCTAGGCACGCCAGGCCCTGGTGTGGGCCCCTCCAGCGGCTACCGACCTCACCTCTTCGCCTATATAAACCCCCTGAGACAAAAATCCTAAGGGGAAGATCAGAATTCCACAAAAAGTTCCGCAACGCCGCCGCCACCGAAGAGGAGATTCGGGGGACAGAAGTCTCTATTTCGGCACCTTGCCAGGACGATAAAGTGCCCCCAGAGCCATCTCCATCGACTCCATCGCCATCTCCATCGTCGTTTCTGACTCCCATGATGAGGAGAGGGTAGTTCTCTCTCGAGGCCAAGGGCTCTATCGGTAGCTATGTGTTCATCTCTCTCTCTATGCGTGATCATATGGAGATCATGATCTTTGTAATCTATTTGAATAAATAGATCTATTCTACTACTCAAGTGCTTTAATTAATCTCTGCTTATCCCCACGTGTGTGAAGTTGACAATGTGCACACCATGTGGCACTTAGGCTAAGGTTACATAAATACTTATCATGAGTATAATTTGAGTTTGATGTCTCTATGAGATTGTGGTGTTTGTTGGAACCATGTAGCGCTCAAGGTGATAGTGAGGAGTTATCTAGATGGGGAATGCGAACTTTAAGGTGTGCTGTTATAGCCCTACATTGTCCAACCGGAGAGTAGTTCAGGGTATCATAATGAAGAGAAGATATTTATATGAGAGTGTCCACTAGTGAAAGTATGATCCCTAGGCCTTGTTTCTAAGCATTGAAACACTATTTACAATCAATCATGTTACATGCTTGCTTGCTGCCACTCTTATTTCAGATTACAATTACCACTTATCATCATCCATATTACTTGTATTTCACTATCTCTTCGCCGAACTAGTGCACCTATACACCTGACAAGTGTATTGGGTGTGTTGGGAACACAAGAGACTTCTTGTATCTTGATTGTAGGGTTGCTTGAGAAGGATACCTTTGACCACTTCCTCCCTGAGTTCGATAAACCTTGGGTGATCCACTTAAGGGAAACTTGTTGTTGTTCTACAAACCTCTGCACTTGGAGGCCCAACACTATCTACAAGAATAGAAGCATGCGTAGACATCAGGTATTCCTTAGGATGGTCTACAAGATGCTGCAAGTTCATTGCCAAAGATGCACAAGGGTTGGAAAAGAGGGAGCCCCAAAGATGTGATGTTGCTAAAAGTTTTCCAGACTTAGCCGTTTTTGGGGTGGTTGCAAGGTTCCTAATCACCATCAAGGATATTATATTTAAGTTTAGATTCATTAGAAAGGACCCATGCTTTAATTTGGTCTTGATTGGCTTGGAAGCTTCTAGAAGGGATTAACTCCAATTTGATGTGGTTAAGGAAATGTATGGTAAATTTAGTGGATGGAGATAAGATCAGGCTTGAGTACTTGCTTAGGATTATTATTATTGGATTAGCTAGATATTAGAGGGTGAGCTCCTAGCGTAGCTCATACTACTTTCTAAGTAGACAAGTCAAGCAGCAAATCAAGGGTATTCATCTTAGCAACCAACTCAACTACTACTAGGGTTACCATCAAGCCTAGCTTGGGGTAAGGAAGGGTGTTTTGAAAGGTTTGAGTTTTGAAGAAGGTAAGTTCCTTGGCACTTCTACAAAGAAGGGAATTTAAAAGGTTTATAGAAGGTTTTGGAAAGCCTAGATGTTAGAACAGTTGAAATTCTGTCTTGAAAACATAAGGAGATTTATCATATAGATCTCCATAATTTTGTATATAGAAGCTAATAAAGTAATTGTGTTTGCAAAGCATCTTGGCTTAGGTTTTTGGAATGCCTAGAACATTTGAGAACATATAAAATAATCCAAGATAGTTTTGTTAAATAGCTTTTGTCAAGTAAGGGTGAGGTAAGGAGAGCACTAGTAGGAAAATTCTTATCCATAGGGTCCTTATCAGTGGCGCACATATAAAGTGTGCCCCATAGATAGTTATCCGTGGCGCACGGGCTAAACCATGCGGCACTGACCTTCCCTTACCTGTGGCGCATGGGCTAAACAGTGCGCCACTATTATGTGGGCCCTATCGTTTGACATGTGTGTCGTGTCATAGACTTGACTATCCTCGTGATGTTGGACTTGCTTATATGATCTTCATCGGTGCTATATTTTATTTTAAGTTTATGAATCTTTGCTTGTTTTTATGATCATGCAAACATGTTTGTAGTTTGCCAGTCTTTTCATTGTATAACATATATTATATGTCTTTTCTATGTATGCCTTGTCTATAGAGATGGCGAAGTGGTACATGGTATACAAGGGTCGGGTTCCAGGGTCTAAGACGAGTGGGAGGACTGTCAGGCACAAGTGAACAACTTCAGTGGCAATAGCTACAAAGGGTACAAGACAAGAGAGTTGGCGGAAGCCAAGTGGAGGAGACACATGTGGAAGAAGAACCAGATGAAGATATTGATCATGGTCTCGGTGTTGCTCCCCGTCGTCGCTGCTATCCTCTATTCGATCATAGTCTAGGGTGATAGCTCTACGTGTCACGTGATGATCGAATTTGTAATGTGATGACCAAATTTGTACTACCACTTTGTGTAATAATCTAACACTTGAATTCATATTTGATGTATTTCAGCACTTTGGATCACTATCATCTTAGATTTGGTGCATTCTTGTATAACTGATGTATATAACTACCATATAACTGTTGTATAACTACTGTATAAATGAAAAAATAAACTCGAGTAGTCAGTGGCGCACCGTTATTGACATCAGTGGAGCACAATGTTAGTGGTGCACCTACTTCACGTGCGCTGCTGATAATATCCGTGGCGCACGGTATGGCTGTGTGCCACTGACTACCCTACTATATGTGGCATGCGATGCTGCTAATATCCATGGTGCACGGTATGGTCATGCGCCACAGACTACCCAGTTATCCGTGGCTCACCTGGACGTGCGCCTCTGACTACCCTGCTATCAATGGCGTATTGTGAGTGGCGCACTCCCCATGCCCACTGACTTCTTTTTTGGTGCGCCACTGATAGTGCTTTTCCTACTAGTGGAGTATCAACTAATACCAAGTCATATGCATAAACACCAACAAGCAAGCAAACACTGCATCACTAAACAAGAAAAAGTTTTTGTTCCCCCTGATTTTTGCATTCTAGACAACTAATCATGGTTGCTGAAAGTGGGATATTACAGACCTTTCCCCTTAAAAGAATCTCGTCCCGAGATTCAGGAGAGTAGGGTTAGAGGATTTTTAGTCGGGGTTGGCGCTATGTGTTTCCAGCGTACTAACTTACGGTTTTGTCTTTGAGTGGGGTTACTACATTGGTAGAGCTAAACTTAGATCTTCTTGGATGCATGGAGAGTTAAGCAGGTTCTAGTCTTAGTCAGGACGGATGATCTTCTTTTTCTTTCGGACTTGATAGCTCAGTGGATTAAGTTAAACAAACTACCTCTAATTGGAACTCCGCCACATACTCTCTTGAGGGTGGTGTCTATATCTTGATGTCTTTTTCTGTAAGAGTTCACGGTGTTTCCTTAGGGCTTATCATACCCTATTTAACAGTTTTTAGGGGGGGCAGGGGCTTCTGGGGTTACGTCTGATGGGTGGTTACTATATTTTTGTGGGAAAGAAGCAGTCTTTCCCCCTTAGGATTAAACTAGGGTAGATCAGGGAGTTGACGTAGTTCGTCCTTCTTGGGGTCATCGGGTGATGTTTTAAAGATTGTCGCCAACCTTTATTCTAGAGTTGGAATCTTCTAATGATATCTACCAGCTGGGACCTATGAGGCTCATATACTACTTATATTCGTACTTAGCCTATCGAAATAGCTGAAGTCGCAAGTCCTCTAAACGGGTTAGAACTGAGGGGTTAGTGATTCAGCAATCCTTCAGGGGGGTCTTCGTGAGATTTTCTTGGATATTGAATCCTTTGTCTTCTTCAAACCCTTGAGAGTATAGTCCTTCCGGCTTCAGGTATTCAGAATGTCTCGATTCTGAGCTTCTTTGGTACTAGCAAAGTTGAGTAGATGTCTAGAATTGTTGAGGGGGTCTATCTTCTGTAGTTTTCCAAGATGAGGACTCTCAAGTTGACGCTCGGAGAAGTGCGTCAAATTGAAGAATCTTTTGGCGGTATCTTCTTGGTAGACGATTTCCTAAACTTGAATCGAAAGACGCAGTCTTTCCACCTTAGAGCTTCACTAAGGTCCTTCTAGGAGGGTGTAGGATGTTCCTTGATCCGTGGTGAGAGTCATAGGTATGCCGAACTTGTGGACAATTTGCTCAGTGATAAACTGGATTACCTCCATGTGGGTCATGATTCTGAGAGGTAATGCTTTAGACCACTAGGTAAAATAGTTGGTAGCAACTAGCACAAACCGATGCCCCTTTGACGATGTCGGATGAATCATCCCAACAAAGTCTAGTGCACATCCTCGAAAAAGCCACGATTTTATAACCGGCTAAAGCATTGAAGCCGACGCCAGCTGTATATATCTAAATTTCTATCAAGCTTCGCAATCTTGTAGCATAGTTGGCTAGTAAAATCCTACCCTTTTCAACATCCACTTCATCTTTGGAGCTGACTAATGCATTCCACATAAGCTGTCATGAACCTCTCACATGGCTACTCTGGCTTGTTCTTCACCTAAACACTTTAGGAGAAGATTATCTATGGATCGGCGATATAGTTCATCATCGATTATGCAATAACTCTTTGTGTCTTCTGTCCATGATCTTGTAAATAACGGATAATCTGATTTCTCAAGTCGGTCCTGTAATCATATAAGGCTTTTACTTTGTTACACGATTTAATATGAAAATCCGCTTCGGTTGACCTGGCCATGCATATGTTGGCAGCAAGGTACATCGGTTGTTCTGAGTTGTAAAATAATTCCAGACTTATATGATAATTCGATGCATGTTGTGCTAACTCATTGGCCAACCAATTTTCATGCTTAGGCACATGACATATTTTGAAATAAGTTAGGTAAGACATTATGTCTAGGCACTTATCGAGGTATAAATTGAGTGGTCCTTCATTGCACTACAAAACACCAGCAACTTGTTGCGCCACTAATAGGGAATCGCCAAATGCCTCGATACAACAAATTTTTGCAGCGACTAAGAATTCCAGACCGGATAACAGAGCTTCATATTTGCAGTGACCCAACATACCACTGCATGATGTAGTACACTATAGTCGTTGACATAACACCAATGAAACACCGTTCACTAGTATTACATCCCTCAGAGTGGTACAATGTAAACACAAAGGTCCAAGACATGACTATAGATTACAACTCGACTCTTTACAAAAGATCCAGAGAACACTCTAGGTTAAAGAGACAGAAAGAACTTCTTACAAAGAAGAACCAGAAATAATAACTCAGAAATATCTAGTAACTAAGACTAGCATCTGAACTATTTGTCTTGCCATTGCTGCTATGGCAATGCTCTACAGAAATAGGTTTTTATGGCTAGAGAATCTACTCCTATCTAAATCTACACTTTATCTTCACTTCAGGTGATGTATATGTTGACTTCCTTGACTTTATTGAAGAACTTGAGTTGTCGATGATGGTTTCTTGAGCAGAAATTGATGTTGATGTCGTCTTCAATGGCTTAGAACCTAGCAAGGGTTAAGAAGGTACGGTTGAGTACGAGCGTACTCAACAAGTTCACTAAAAAGGAGTGTATGATGCACTATCCCTACAGCCACAGACCATAGGTCGTAGGCAATGCAGGTTTTCGTAAACATTTCTTCAAAGGTTGATTTTATTCTGAAAACTATGTCCGACAGCCTTCATAGGTTGACCAGAACTTCATGGAGTTCCTTTCCTGCCGCGTTCGTAGCTCCTTCCTGGAACAGGGAGTAACATGTCACAATTCTTACACTCTGCAGAGGTGCGTCACTTTTCCCACAAGAGACCTTAGCCTTATTGCACAACCGTGCAGCTTATTCCCGTCCACAATTCCTTGATGTGGGTCCCAGTCTAAGAGCCAAGACAATCGCTGACCCTCTCCGCGACCCCGCATGAAGACACGATCCCCCGAGACAACTACCACGGTTACTCTTTGGGTAGCCTCTCGGAGACTCCGTATGCAGCTCTGCCTGGCGGTCACCATCAGCTATGGTGAACTCAGACCCAGACAGAGATGCACAGATAATCTAGACACCTAGCTCGTGGGGAACTAAGGGGTCCCACCCATCTGCTGGATTCTCTAGAACTCCACGAGAAATCAACAGCCTCACGATAAGGTCATCCGTCCATGCGAAAGGGAGAAGATCCAGCTGACTTCCCCGTCTCATTCCAAATCTCATGGTTGATGCGTAATTTATGATGCTAGAATCACTGGCGACATTGGTGGTTAAGTCCTAGATATTATGTTCGTTTACCACTGTAACTGTATCAATAGATTATTACCACTTTGTAAATAATCCATAATCAAATTATTATGAAAATAGTATTTTCTGTCCTTTTTGAAATGCTAGTGATGACAACATTTAAGTTACAAGAATTTTATATAAAATAACCAAAGGACATGAGCAAGTTGTGAACTTGCCTTTTGTGATTGCAAGATTATGCACTCACGGTCTTCAAGACAATAGAAGATCCAAATTCTGTAAACAGCAGCATTGGTCCGGTAAGGACTAATATTTAAAGAAGCAATATGCTGATGCATAAGTAATGTAATGCATTTTGTAAAATCCCGAGATACATCCCCAATAACATGAATGAGTTATTTTAGGTGACACTTTTTAAGAATTAGCCAATTCTCATGTTTACTTCTCAAGTCAAGATAACTACAAATAATTTAAATGTTTAACATGTAAAGTGTGCAAGTGAAGTGTAATAACACTTCGAGGTTGAGGTGATTTCCTATCTAGTAATCAGATGGATGTTGGTGTGATAAATTGGTAAGAGTTAAAGAACTTATTTGTAAAGTTGTCGTTTGAAGTCGCAAAACGAATAACCTTTGAGGAAAAGGTTTCTTTGCCTAGGTTTAAATAATCTGTGTGGTTAATAGAATGTGATCGATGTCTTTTGCCTTTGCTCAAATTATATGAATTTGAAATGCCTTATGAAAGTATTGAAACAGACAAAAGTTAACTATAAAACATAATTAAACTTTGTACATTATATATATATAACTTTATGAATTAAAGTTAATTGTAAAACATAAAATAGACCTAGGTGTGATGTGTTTAAAGTATTTAAAAGTTTTAAGCTTTATAATAAGCATGTTCGAGACTGTGAGATCATTTACTGCCGATTTAAGTGAATGATGAGTTTAAATGTGCTTGGTTATTATGAGTTTGACTTGTCTTATTCGATAAAGCAATTTTAAAATGTGCTTGGTTATTATGAATTTTTGGCTAATAACATTAATGTGTTAGGGTTTAAAAAAATCATGTTCAATATGGTGTTGTTGAGAAGTGAAGAGCATTACTTTTATCATAAATGTATGATGTTTAAAACTTAGTTAAAATTGGTTGTTTACTTGGATTTAAGATTTTATAAAGAATTCTCCTTTAAATTATTATCTTATACTTAAAGTGTATCTAAGTTATGACTTTAGAACAAGTACTTGTATATAAGAGAGTTTAGGTTTAGTACCAAATTGTGATTATTTCTTATTTAAGAAATGTTGCTAAAGAATTTATAAAATGGTATTCTATAGAATAGATCAAAATTTATTACTTTAAAACCTTAAAAACTTATGGAATATTATATTTAGTATTATTCTAGTAAACTATATGTATTCTAGATCTTAAAAATGATTTTTAGTTATTTTTAAGTATTATTCTTATTTTTATAAAATTCCATACATGATTAAATATATTAAAATATCTACTTTAAGTTTTATTTGTAATAATTAAAGTTAATAATTTTTATAAGATAGTATAATGATATTAGTACACAGAAATGATTTTGATTGATTTTTAGGACTTTTACTTATTTTATGAAATTTCATATAGAAGTTAATAGTGTTATTATTTATTTGCATTTTATTAAACTTAAATAAGTTAAGTTATATTTTTCTTAGGTAGATATTATTTTTGTGAGCATTTTGACATATTATATATTTTTTTTAGGATTTTTTATTTATTTTCCTGGAGTTAAAATAAGTTCAGGGGTATATTTGTAATTAGAAATTTTAAACAAACCTTCTTGTTAAACATGGGCATGGCCCAGCCCGATCCAGCCCACTAGGTTGGCCCGGCCCGATTCGGCCCACTAGGTTGGGTCAAACCAACCCAAGGTCACTGGACCGGCCTCAATCGACCCCGTCACTTTCCTCTCTCTCCCTCTCGACCTTATCCCAGGCAATGCCCTGGCGACGCCCGGGCCGCTATGATTCCGGCGGCCCCAGGCCACCACGACTGCCGCTGTGGTGCAAGACGGTGTGGACGACGATGCCACACGATGATGTCTTGCTCGATCTTGTGTTGGTGCTCTCCGCTGGCCGCGGTGACCCCCACCTCATGGCTAGGGTTTGGTCCGCCATGCTCTGGTGCTATCCTCGGTGGCGCTATGGTGCTCGTGGCGCCGCTCCTCCATGGTCGTCACTGCTGTGTGCAGGAGCGAGTTGCAGCGCCCCTTGGGGTGCTCCCCGTGCCGCCACCTCTCTGCCGCCGCCTCCTCTCTACCGCTTCTCTAATAGTCTTACAAGGAACTCGAGTAAGTGCTCTCATCTCCTCTCTGTGATCTATCTTATCTCTACTTCATGCCATGCGGTTACTTGTGATGGATTTCCCTATTTAGGGTTTATCCCTAATTCTAGGGTTCATCCCCTGTAGTGGTGTTAACTTAGCCTCTTGGTCAGTTTCCTGGGCAATACTCTTGCAGATGACCTTACTGATGTGTATTGCTAAACTCTATTAGATCATATTCTGTTACCATGTTCTTTATCAGAGAACACCCTGTAAATGCATGGTTAGGATTGTGCAGATACCCAGGTTATTATTGGTATTGGTGGTAAATTCAATACCATGGTTTGAGTTGAGATGCCTCTATTCTAAACTGATGTTACTTGGTTAATTGACTTGGTACTTTTCTGTGAAGTACCCTGTAATCTATGGCTTTTCTCAAGAATCTATATTGATACTGTGTAGAACCATGGTGAATAATATTTATTCTATTCTCTATCATGATTATGGAATTGATATTATAGAAGAATGATTCCTATATGCTTATAGGAAGATGATTTAATTCCCTTAATTGCTGAGGTTCTCAATATTGTAGCCTGGTGTTAGACAGTGTTGACTCTTGCTATTCTTTCTAATTAAAGTGAATAAATGATTCCTAAAATCTTTTAGGAAGATGATTATGTGTATTTAAGATGGTGTACTTGAGCTTGTGCATAAGCAAAAAAAAATTAATCTGCTAGGTACAGAGGTGCTATCCTTCTGGGAATGTGCCCTGTATGCTAGCAGCTATGATTTATTGATATCTAGTTAAGACTAGATCCTCTTAGGTCTATGATGCTGGTCTGAGATCTTTCTTAAAGTAAAAACCACTTGTTTTTACTTGTTGCCTAATTGCTCATGATTGATCATGCCCTTGCATGATCATATATGGATACCTATTTGTGGTTTTTATTGGGTCCGCAGCATAGAAAACAAAAAAATTCCTACGATGAGAACTATATGCCAAGATCTATCTACTAGATACAGAGCAATGGGTGGACATACGTCCATGGAGAACTTACCCTCGAAGACAACGAGTTTTGTTAACGAGTAGGAACTCGTGGTTGATGTAGTCGTATGCTTGCCGATCTCAAAATCGTGTGGAAGTCCGAGCGCCGCAAATCAGCAGCGATCCCCTCGCACACACGTTCAAGCCACGGACAACCTCCACCTCCTCGCCCAGCGAATCAGCGAAGCAGCTCCTTCGCATTAAGGCCACCGGGAACATGTATCTCGCTAATCCGAGACCATGGGGGAATATCTAGAGGGGGAGAGAGATCCTTCACAAGGAGGTGTGGTTTGTGAGAGGGGGGCTTTATATAGGAGGGAGGGAGACCCCTCCCCTCCCATAGCCGGCGCATGAGGGGGGGACTCCTCCCCTCCTTCATTCATGTGGTGAACCTCCACTCACATAAACATGGCCTCCACCCAAAATCCCACTCACATGTATTTAATTTCCACCAAATTAAATGCAACTCTCAATTAATAAAACTCTTTTATTTATTTTATTAAGAATTTTGTTAATTACTTTAATTAACAAACATTCACATAAAACCCCTTGCAACATTTCAATATTACATGCAGCACCACTTTCTGCAATTTCACCCGAAACAATTCCGGTTTCTATCGAAACAATTCCTGTTTCTATCGAAACATTTCCTGCGCTTTGCAAACCTTTTGTCTGGAACATATGTTCTCCTAAATGGTGTCCGGCAACCCTTAAGTGTGTCACCCTACGGTTCGCGAATAATGCAGACATGATTGAGACTCCTCTCAGATCAATAATCAGAAGCGGGACCTAGAGATCCATATTGACTCCTGCATATTCAACGATGACTTCTGTGATCGTGAGAACCTTTAACGTCAGCAATTTAATCCCTTTCTCTCATTATATAATACATGTCCAAGATTCGATCATCGGTATCCAAATACCTAGTTTGATCTCGTTACCGACATGCACTCTTTTCTCGTTCCCGTGATATAACATTCTATTGATCACATCACTTCCTTGCAAGCTATCTTAATGTGATATCACCGAGAGGGCCCAGAGTATATCTATCCGTCATCGGGATTGACAAATTCCACTCTTGATCCATGAGCCTCAACATAACACCTTCATAGCACTGAACCCACCTTTATGGTCACCCTGTTACGGTGTGACGTTTGATGTTATCAAGATACTCTTCCAGTGTTAGCAATTAACATGATCTCATGGTCTAAGGACTAAGACTACTTTGTATGATGTTATAGCAATATAAACATAATTACTTGATCGTAATGCTATACTTCGGATGAATGTTCATCACATCATTTCACAAATGTTGTGACCTTGTTATTAACAACATCCAATGTCCATGATCAGGAAACCTTGATCATCTTGTTAATCAACAAGCTAGTCTATAAGAGAGGCATAACTAGGAACCCTTTTTGTTTATTAAACACACATGTATTGATGTTTCCTATCAATACAATTATAGCATGCAAAATAAACATCTATCATATACAAGGAATACATAATAACAACTTTATTATTGCCTCTCAGGGCATATTTCCTTCAGTCTCCCACTTGCACTAGAGACAATAATCTATTTTATATAGTGATAAATATAACACCCATGGAGTTCTGGTGTTGATCATGTTTTACCCTAGGGAGTACTTTAGTCAAAAGATCTACTACATTTAGGTCCGCGTGTACTTTACAAATCTTTATATCTCCATCCTTGACATGCTCGCGGATGGAGTGAAATCGGCGCTTAATATGTTTGGAATTCTTGTGAGACCTTGGTTCCTTTGCGTTGCCTATGGCTCCATTGTTGTCACAATAGATCACCATCGGGTCCAACACACTGGGAACCACACCCAGTTCCGTAATGAACTCTTTCATCCAAACTGCTTCTTCGCCCGCTCAAGCAAAGAACATATTCCGCCTCCATTGTTGATCCAGCCACCACAGGTTGTTTGGAACTCCTCCAACTAACTGCTGCTCCGTTCAAGAGAAATACGTATCTGGATTGAGACTTAGAGTCATCCGGATTGGTGTCAAATCTAGCATCGACATAACACTTAGCGACTAGCTCTTCTTCACCTCCGTATATGAGAAACATATCCTTAGTTCTTCTCAAGTACTTGAGGATGTTCTTCGCTATCCGGTGTTAACCTGGATCAGATTGGTACCTACTAGTCAAACTAATAGCATGTGCCACATCCGGTCTTGTACATAGCATGGCATACATAATAGAGCCTATGGCCGAGGCATAGGGGATCTTATCCATCATCTCTCTTTCTTCCGTCGTAGCCATACTTTGAGTCTTACTCAATGTCTTGCCTTGCAACATAGGTAAGAACCCCTTCTTACTTTCGTCCATATTAAACTTCTTTAATATCTTATCAAGGTATGTACTCTGCGATAGCCTAATTAGGCGCCTTGATCTATCTCTATACATTTTAATGCCTAATATATATGAAGCTTCACCAAGGTCCTTCATCGAAAATTTGTTGTTTAGATAACTTTTAACACTGTTTAAAAGATCTATATCATTTCCAATCAATAATATGTCATCCACATATAATATCAGAAATGCCACATTGCTCCCACTCACTTTATTGTAAATACAAGCCTCTCCATAGTTTGGACAAATCCAAACTCTTTGATCACCTCATCAAAGCGGAGATTCCAACTCCGGGATGCTTGCTTCAGTCCATAGATGGATCGCTGAAGTTTGCACACCTTATCAGCATCCTTAGGATCGACAAAACCCTTAGGTTGTATCATATACAACTCTTCTTCAATATTACCATTGAGGAACACAGTTTTGACATCCATCTGCCATATTTCATAATCGAAATATGCAACAATTGCTAACATAATCCTAACCGACTTAAGCATCGCTACGGGAGAGAATGTCTCATCGTAGTCAACTCCTTGAATTTGTCGAAACCCCTTTGCGACAAGTCGAGCCTTATAGATGGTTACATTACCATCAACATCAGTTTTTCTTTTGAAAATCCATTTATTCTCAACGGCCTTTCGATCGTGAGGTAAGTCCACCAAGGTCCAAACCTGGTTTTCGTACATGGATTCCATCTCGGACTTCATGGCTTCTAGCCATTTGTTGGAATCAGGGCTCATCATCGCTTCTTCATACGTCGCAGGGTCATCTATTTCATCAATCATGAAATTCATAACAGGATTGCCGTACAGTTTAGGAGCTATACGTGTCCTGCTTGACCTGGGAGGTTCGGTAGTGTCCTCTTTCGGAGTTTCATGATCAATATCATTAGCTCTCTCTTCATTAGGTGAAGTCAACTCTGAAACAACTTCCGGTGCTGCGCTACTCGCCATTTCATGAAGAGAAGGTTCAATAACCTCTTCGAGTTCTACCTTCCGACTACTCACACCTTCCGCGAGAAACTCCTTCTCAAGAAAGGATCCATTCTTGGCAACAAAAACCTTGCCCTCGGATCTGTGATAGAAGGTATACCCAATTGTTTCCTTAGGGTATCCTATGAAGACGCATTTTTCCGCTTTGGGTTCGAGTTTATCCGGTTGAAGTTTCTTCACATAAACATCGCATCGCCAAACTTTAAGAAATGACAGCTTAGGTTTGTTTCCAAACCATAATTCGTACGGTGTCTTTTCAACGGATTTAGATGGTGCCCTATTTAAAGTGAATGCAGCGGTTTCGAGCATAACCCCAAAATGATAATGGCAAGTCGATCGGAGACATCATAGATCGAACCATATCTAATAAAGTACGATTACGCTCGACACACCATTACGTTGTGGTGTTCCGGCAGGCGTGAGTTGTGAAACTATTCCACAGTCTTTCATATGTGTGCTAAACTCGTAACTAAGATACTCTCCTCCACGGTCGGATCGCAGAAATTTGATCTTTCTGTTACGATCATTTTCCACTTCATTCTGAAATTCTTTGATCTTTTCAAAGGTTTCAGACTTATGTTTCATCAAATAAATATACCCGTATCTACTCAAATCATCCGTGAAAGTAACAAAATAACGATATCAACCTCGCGCCGACACACTCATTGGTTCACACACATCAGTATGTATGATTTCCAATAAATCTGTCGCCCGTTCCATTGAACCGGAAAACGGCGTTCTAGTCATCTTGCCCATAAGGCATGGCTCACATGTATCAAATGATTCAAAATCAAGTGATTCCAAAAGTCCATCATAATGGAGTTTCTTCATGCGTTTAACGCTAATATGACCTAGACAGCAGTGCCACATATATGCAGATATATCATTATAGGGTTTAATCCTTTTAGCATCAACATTATGAATATGCGTAATACTACTATCGAGATCCAACAGAAATAAACCATTCAACACAGGTGCATGACCATAAAAGATATTATTCATATCAATCGAACAACCATTGTTTTCATACTTAAACGAATAACCACTTTGCATCAAACACGATCCAGATACAATGTTCATGCTCAGTGCAGGCACCAAATAACAATTATTCAGGTTTATAACTAATCCCGACGGCATATGGAGAGGCAGCATTCCGACGGTGATCACATCAACTCTTGATCCATTGCCGACCCGCATCGTGACCTCATCCCTTGCTAGTTGTCGCTTGTTCCGCAGCCCCTGAACCAAGTTACATATATTAGCAACCGATCCCGTATCAAATACCTAGGTGCTACTGCAAGTACTAGTCAAGTACACATCAATAACATGTATATCACATATACCTTTGTTTGCCTTGCCGGCCTTCTTGTCCGCCAAATACTTGGGGCGATTCTGCCCAATGGCCAGTCCTTGAAATAGTAGCACTCGATTGTCGACTTAGGGCCAGCTCGGGTTTTTTTCAGCGCCAACAGTTTGCCGCCCTTCTTCCCTTCGCTTGCCTTTCTTGTCCTTCTTGAAACCGGTGGTCTTATTGATCATCAACACTTGATGTTCTTTTCTAATCTCCACTTCGCAGTCTTAAGCATTGTGAAGCTCGGAAGAGACTTCTTCATGCCCTGCATATTATAGTTCATCACGAAGCTCTTGTAGCCAGGTGGCAGAGATTGGAGAACACGATGTATGCCTAAGTCAATGGGAATTGTTATTCCCAAGGACACAAGCTTATCGGCGTACCCAGACATTTTGAGTACATGCTCACTAACGGAGCTGTTCTCTTCCATCATGCAGCTAAAGAACTTTTCAGAAGCATTATAACTCTCTCAAAGATGGTATCAAAAATCATTTTCAATTCTCCCATGGTATCAAAGGCATTGCCATTTTTGAAACGTTTTCGAAGTTCTGGCTCTAGCCCATACAGTATGCCGCAATGAACTAAGTTGTGGTCCTCCTGACGAGTTATATAGACGTTCTTTTCCTCGTCAGGCATCGAGTCTGGGGCCTAGCGGGCGCCTCTAGCACATATTGCTTTTAGCAAAGAATGAGGAGAATCCTCAAATTCATAGCCCAGTTGGTGAAGTTGCTACCATTCGCAGCAAGCTTCTCTTTCTCCATGAACAAATTGAAATTAAAAGCAGGTGGTGCCATCTACAACAGAATTTGTAAAATATATTTAGACTAAGTTTATGATAGATTGAGTTCAACTAATCCAAATTACTAATGAACTCCCACTCAAAAACGACATCCCTCGGGTCCTTTTGGTGATTACATGAACCAAATCCACTACACCAAGTCCGATCATCACGTGAGTCGGTGTAGATTCAAAGGCGAGCATCTATATGGGCATCATATCAACTATATGACTCATGCTTAACCTTTCGGTCTGTTTTCCGAGGCCATGTCTATGCATGCTAGGCTCGGCAAGTAAGAACCTTAGTATTCACGTGTGTAAAACTGTCTTACACCCGTTGTATGAAAGCCTAGAGTCGAGAACACCCGATCATCACGTGATGCCTCAAAACACGATCCACAAAACGGTGCATACTTAAGGAAGAACACATTTTATCTTGATATCTAAATGAGGGATCATCTTATAATGCTACCAAAAGCGCCAAACTAGCAATATAAGATGCTAACATCTAATGCGTGAAGTGAGGTGATATGGTCCATGCATTTGATCTCTATCATTTGCATCGTGGTATGATCTCTATCATTCCTTTGTGTGTAAGGCCAAGGTCTATGGAACTTACACGTTAAGTGAGTTGTAAGAGTATCTGTCATACATCTACTTACAACAATACCATATCAAGACACTAGCCCAGCAACGATCTAAACTAGACGCCTCTAATTTATCAATTGCAAGTTTTACGTGGC
Source organism: Avena insularis (assembly GCA_023614405.1). Lineage (NCBI taxonomy): Eukaryota > Viridiplantae > Streptophyta > Magnoliopsida > Poales > Poaceae > Avena > Avena insularis. Next base: position 292,935,429 of record CM042688.1, read on the forward strand.
TTAGGGCTTTCGGAGATAGAACCGGTCTTACCTATGAACATGAACCACAACGAGGATAACCAAGTTATTAGCAACTCGTTGTAAATCAGATATTGACTATAGTAGGAGAGATGACACACCGCCACCACTTATGCAAAACAAGTTGCATGTCAGTCGTGGAACCGGTCTCATGTACGATGACATATAAGGTTGGTCCGGGCCGCTTCATCCCACTATGCCACCAATATCCAAAATACATAGAAGATGCAATAACATGATCATCATCGCCCACATATCAACCATATGTGTACTACCCGTGCTAAGCACCTACGCATAGATCAGGCTCTGATACCATTGTTGGGTCTGCAACATAGAAAACAAAAAATTTCCTACGATGAGAACTATACGCCAAGATCTATCTACAAGATACAGAGCAACGGGTGGACATACATCCATGGAGAACTTACCCTCGAAGACAACGAGTTTTGTTAACGAGTAGGAACTCGTGGTTGATGTAGTCGTATGCTTGCCGATCTCAAGATCGTGTGGAAGTCCGAGCACCGCAAATCAGCAGCGCATCCATCCTCGCACACACGTTCAAGCCACCGGACAACCTCCACCTCCTCGCTCCAGCGAATCAGTGGAAGCAACAACTCCTTCCAGACGCAAGGCCACCGGGAACATGTATCTCGCTAATCCGAGACCATCGGGGAATATCTAGAGGGAGAGAGAGATCCTTCACAAGGAGGTGTGGTTTGTGAGAGGGGAGAGGGGGGCTTTATATAGGAGGGAGGGAGACCCCTCCCCTCCCATAGCCGGCGCATGAGGGGGGGGGGACTCCTCCCCTCCATTCATGTGGTGAACCTCCACTCACATAAACATGGCCTCCACCCAAAATCCCACTCACATGTATTTAATTTCCACCAAATTAAATGCAACTCTCAATTAATAAAACTCTTTTATTTATTTTATTCAGAATTTTGTTAATTACTTTAATTAACAAACATTCACATAAAACCCCTTGCAACATTTCAATATCACATGCAGAACCACTTTCTGCAATTTCACCCGAAACAATTCCGGTTTCTATCGAAACAATTCCTATTTCTATCGAAACATTTCCTGCGCTTTGCAAACCTTTTGTCTGGAACATATGTGATCCTAAATGGTGTCCGGCAACCCTTAAGTGTGTCAACCTACGGTTTGCGAATAATGCAGACATGATTGAGACTCCTCTCAGATCAATAATCGAGCGAGACACAGAGATCCATACTGACTCCTGCATATTCAACGATGACTTTTGTGATCGTGAGAACCTTTAACGTCAGCAATTTAATCCCTTTCTCTCATGATATAATACATGTCCAAGATTCAATCATCGTATCCAAATACCTAGTTTGATCTCGTTACCGACATGCACTCTTTTCTCGTTCCCGTGATATAACATTCTAGTGATCACATCACTTGCTTGCAAGCTATCTTAATGTGATATCACCGAGAGGGTCCAGAGTATATCTATCCGTCATCGGGATTGACAAATTCCACTCTTGATCCATGAGCCTCAACATAACACCTTCATAGCACTGAACCCACCTTTATGGTCACCCTGTTACGGTGTGACGTTTGATGTTATCAAGATACTCTTTCGGTGTTAGCAATTAACATGATCTCATGGTCTAAGGACTAAGACTACTTTGTATGATGTTATAGCAATATAAACATAATGACTTGATCGTAATGCTATACTTCGGATGAATGTTCATCACATCATTTCACAAATGCTGTGACCTTGTTATTAACAACATCCAATGTCCATGATCAGGAAACCTTGATCATCTTGTTAATCAACAAGCTAGTCTATAAGAGAGGCATAACTAGGAACCCCTTTTGTTTATTAAACACACATGTATTGATGTTTCCTATCAATACAATTATAGCATGCAAAATAAACATCTATCATATACAAGGAATACATAATAACAACTTTATTATTGCCTCTCAAGGCATATTTCGTTCAGTTTTAATGTGTGCCCAAGTGATTGCTCTAGTGGTTCGTTCATAGATGATCTTGCTGTTGTGGTAAATAACTTGGTGGCTTTTGCTGTCATTAGATCTACTGTTGTGGTGCACCCTTGAGGTGACTGCACAGCAGTGGACCTAATAAGCATGGCCTGCTACTATGACCCACCCAATGATGCATACGCTGAGGCAATATTTCATTAAAGAATATATATTACTTGATGAATTTTAAATTCTCTGTGATGATTTTGCATAGCAATCGTTGCAGTTCTGAGAGAAACAATCCACCTATCCTCCTAGATATGTTCTAGTTGCAGGGTAATTGAATAGATATTGATTTGCAACATCCTATTTGATCCCCTTGTTTCTTATGGTGAAATAAAGTAAGAACAGATACTATGGTTGATCATGGAATAGAGAATAACCTGATGCTAGGTGAATTACTAGAACTTGTTGTTTATGCGCTTGATCAGCCAACTATCTTTGTCATTGTACTTGATCTTTTTGTTGTTGGTGCCTTTCCTCCCAGTGATCCTAGCTTGTATTTCTCTGATGAGCTTGATCTGCTAGACTAGCCTATTTCTGTTATGGAGTCATGGTGGCTATGGTGTGATTGATGTAGATCTAGGAATGAATTAGTAGTGTTCTTGGGATAGCTCTGAAAGGGTTTCTTGGCTGTGTGGAGAGAGTGAAGTAGCTAGCTGAAGCTGCTATGGCTATGCTTCTTTTCATGAGCTTGCTGGGTTGTTGCTGTATTGACAACACATCTATTTGCATGGATATGTATGCTGCTTACAACTGGGCCCCACTGGGTGCAAGTTCCCACATGTGGGAAACTTGGTGTTGTGGATGTGCTTCAGCTGTTTTGATATTATCTTGGCTTGGCCTTTATTCTTATGATGCCAAGGGCTAATCTTCCCCTTCCCAGCCTGTGATGCAGATTGTTTGAGGCACATCTATGATAAGAACATATGCTAAGCATAGACCCTGAAGTAAGTACTCGGTGATGTGATTAAGCAATGCAACTCACTGCTATAACGGAGAGTATCACTAACCCCCAATAATCTCCTTTCTTTTCTTTGTCTTTTGTATTGTTTTGTGTTACAGGGATTAAGGTGGAGAAGAAAAGAAGAGTCAGGAAATGGACAAGGAAGATTTTAGATTTTCTTTTTTACTCTTTGTTGTAATCTTTCTTCTTCATTTAAACATTTGTAGAAGCATTGTAATATTTGTATAAAGTTATATTTTTTTCATTTGTTAATTGTATTGTTCCATATATGTTGTAGTAAATCTCGTTTTGTAATTTATTTATTCTTTTATGTATGTGTAAAGAAAATGTATTATTATTTGTTTGAGATAATAAAGTTTGATTTTTTCCCCTTTTTGGAGTTTAAGGCTTGTTATTATTTGTACTTATATTTTCGTGTATTCTCATTTATTAATATAGTCTTTAATTTGTCTTGAGATACCTTTATCATAAAGAGTAATGTATTATATCTATTAATATAAGGTGTACTTTATTCTATTATTGCAATTTATTTTCCAAATTCATCTCAAATTCTATTTGAATGTTCAAATTTGAATAGCTACCCCTCAAAAGCAAAGATACAGTGGATGTCATGTCAAAATCTATCGCACTTGCCCGGATGTTTCCATCAGAGCAAAAGAGATCCCGATCCCTCACTAACTTCTTTAGTTTTGCGCGAAAATTCCCCAGATTTTCTATGCATGAATGCAATGCACACACCTTATCTCAGCTTATTTCTAAGCTCTAATGCTGGGATGTTACAGACTCTCCCCCTTAAAATAAACTTCATCCCCAAAGTTCGTACTCTCTTGTGTTTCGGAATAAGGAGTTGACTTGTATTGATCACACCACTTCTCAAATTCCATTGTGATCACAATTGGGAATAGTTGTGGTATCTTTTATCCAGATATTTTTCTTTCATACTGAGCAACTCCAATTGTCACTTCCAATATGTATCTTAACTCCCTCTACTACAATCCTCTGAGTTATTTCTTTAAATTTTTTACTTAGGATTAGTTGTGGACACATTTTGTCCATTCCAATCCAGTTTTCCTTCTATTTTACACTGGACTATTTTAGTAGGCTCTCCTTCTTCTTAAGGACAACCTACGATTCGTTTCTTCTAAACTAGTTCACTAGGGTTAAGCAGTTATATCTCCTTCGGTCTTTCATCTGGACATACTCTAGAGAGTAATAGATGACTTCTTATAACCTTATGAGAATGAGGCTTGATCTAACCACAAATTTGTACTTCTTCTCCAATCTTTAGTTAGAAAGTTAGACAACAACACTTCAGTGTTTATTGTCTACTCTCCCCCTTGGGGTTTCCTTGATGATCTTTAACTTCATGGGTAATACCCATTAGCTAAGGTATTGGTCTCTGTCTAGCTTAAATCTTACCTATATAAGGTCTCACGATAGAATTTACGGTACACCCACATAATAGTGGATCTCCGTAATGAACCTTACGATACTATTTGTCTAACCTTTTGAACACCTTCGCGTTGGTAAGCCCGATTTTGCAAAGCGTCTCGAAAGACGATCTTTAATTTCATACTTCCTTAGGTCTAACTTAACTTAGGCCAAGTTTTATACTCTTTAGATTACACAAAAATGACCTACTTCACTACACCGCTAGGATTCTAGCTATGGATCCTCTTAGGCATATGGTTTACCCTATAATTTCTGGATTTACTACTGGCATTCTCTCTAAGTTGTCAGAGCTTGAATACCAGCTGCGGATTCAAAACTTCTCCTTGGCACTTATTCATGATATTTTTATGAACTTGGAATGACTACATTATTATCTTCTGAGCATTATCACCTATATCAGTTGAACCTAAATTCCTCTAATGTTGCGCCACCGCCTTTGTAATAATACTATACCTTCTTATTTCCAGCTTATAGTGAATTGGAATTTATCCATCACTCAAAATAGCTTTGATACACCTTATTTGTAGCTTCCTTCTTCTTGCAAGTCTTCATCTTGATTTTCGAAACTCGTCACTCCCTTACACAAATTCCCTTTTCTATCTAGGTCTATAACATCAAGTAAGAAGTTCATAGTGCAACATGCACTAGCACATCAAGTCAGACTTCATGCATAGATCTAGTCAATCAAGAAGATCCAAGAAAAACCAAGAAATACTCAAACATATACCATGTATTAAACATACGTCTTCGAAATCTTACAACTCGCCATCCAAAGCAAGACACTCCCCCTGTACACTACCTCCTTATATTACAAGGGATTTCTTGCTCATGTGAGCATACTCTCAATTATTTCAGCAAGCCTCACAAGCACTACAATACACGTTACCCAATATGTACATTATTCAAGCACGCTACTACCTAAATTACGTCCATTCTTACTTTCTTCACTCACCTCTGGTCTTCCAAAGCTTTCGTCCACGATGACCCGAAGTTCGACGATGCCTTCTGGTGCATCAGAACATCCAGTAGGTGCGTAACCTTGAGTAGAAGTACCAAGAGTGAGATTAGCCATTGCAAAATAAATATCAAACTCATTACCTTCTTCCATATTATTCTGTCCTCCTTCGGGCGCATCCTCAAAGTAAGAGGTATTCTTTGCTCTTTCCACAATCCAGTCATACATATTGGTGTAGTAACTACCAGGACACTCTTCTAGCTCAATGGGAATATTATTACCCCCATATGGTCCATATGATTCTATAGGATTGTAATTAGTTTCTAGCCTCCTCGTATTTGGTCCATGGGTCTACTGGTTGCTGAGGCTCGACTGGGTAATATGCATAGACTTTAGAGTGCGGGTCTTTAAACTCCATTTCTTCAAACACCTCTATGGAAAAGATTGGCGTTGAGTGCTTAGCTTCTCTAACAAACTTCTTTGTACGTGCCTTTGCCTTTGCAGGATCAGTGAAATCCTCAATGACAGTGTCCAACTCTTGAACTAGCACTTGATGAGTGTTATGAAACGTGTCCAATAAAGACTTATAACGATCCATATACTCTATTGCCAGAGTAGGTTTGGTCCTTACCAGAGCAGAATGATCTAACTCTGGATCAGAACTAGGAGTTTCGTGAGGTATAGCAGTATAGGTAGTACCTTCCAGTGCCTTGGAATTCTGTTCCCTTATCTTGGTTATGGCTGCTACTACTGCAATCTGATAGGCTGTTGCCATACATCTTGCTTCTCCCGATGGAATTTCTCCATGCACTCCCAACTTCTTGGGTAACATGATCAGGATACGGTACTTGGCCAATATCCGTCCATCATAGAAACTGTAAACCTTGACCGAAAGTCGAGACTCACAATCCAGACTCCATAGAAGTTGTCTTAGAGTGATTGTCCAAGCATCTTTATAATCATCTAAGGTCTTGTTCAACACTTGAACATTCCGAGGTGGATACCTGGGTGCCATTCTTGTACTGTAGATAAGAAATTATCATCAGTCATATTGAGTTAAAACTCACGGTACTCATTTAAAATTGCATAATAAAGAATCATCACACTAGGAACATGACAAGATTATTCCCAATTGAATATCCATCATATTTCTACAGAACTCTTTATGATTGCTAACATCCTTCCTATAGGTTCTACCCATTTACTAGGTTTACCACCTAAGGTCAAATCATATGCTCTGATACCAGCTGCGGTGACCCACCATACCACTGCATGATGTAGTACACTATAGTCGTTGACATAACACCAATGAAACACTGTTCACTAGTATTACATCCCTCAGAGTGGTACAGCAGAAACACAGCAGGTCCAAGACATGACTATAGATTACAACTCGACTCTTTACAAAAGATCTAGAGAACAGTCTAGGTTAAAGAGAGAGAAAGAACTTACAAAGAAGAACCAGAAATAATAACACAGAAATCTATAGTAACTAATACTAGCATCTAAACTATTTGGCTTGCCATTGCTACTATTGCAATGCTCTACAGAAATAGGTTTTTATGGCTAGAGAATCTACTCCTATCTAAACCGACACTTTATCTTCACTTCAGCTGATGTATATGTTGACTTCATTGACTTTATTGAAGAACTTGGGTTGTCGTTGATGGTTTCTTGAGCAGAAATTGATGTTGATGTCGTCTTCAATGGCTTAGAACCTAGCAAGGGTTAAGAAGGTACGGTTGAGTACGAGCGTACTCAGCAAGTTCAGTAAAAATGAGTGTATGATGAACTATCTCTATAGCCACAGACCATAGGTCGTAGGCAATGCAGGTTTTCGTAAACATTTCCTCAAACGTTGCTTTTATTCTGAAAAGTATGTCCGACAGCCTTCACAGGTTGACCAGAACTTCATGGAGTTCCTTTCCTGCCATGTTTGTAGCTCCTTCCCGGAACAGGGAGTAACATGTCACAATTCTTACACTCTGCAGAGGTGCGTCACTTTTCCCACAAGAGACCTTAGCCTTGTTGCACAACTGGGCAGCTTATTCCCGTCCATAATTCCTTGATGTGGGGCCCAGTCTAAGATCCAAGCTAATCGCTGCCCCTCTCAGCGACCCCACATGAAGACACGATCCCCCGAGAAAACTACCACAGTTACTCTTTGGGTAGCCTCTCGGAGACTCCATACGCAGCTCTGCGTGGTGGTCACCATCAGCTATGGTGAACTCATACCTAGACAGAGATGCAAAGATAATCTAGACACCTAGTTCGTGGGGAAATAAGGGGTCCCACCCATGTGTTCGATTCTCTGGCACTCCACGAGAAATCAACAACCTCACGATAAGGTCATCCGTCCATGCGAAAGGGAGATGATCCAGCTGACTTCTTCGTCCCATTCCAAATCTCATGGTTAACGCGTAATATATGGCGCTAGAATTACTGGCGACATTGGTTGTTAAGTCCTAGATATTATGTTCCTTTACCACCGGAACTATATCAATAGATTATTACCACTTGGTAAATAATCCATAATCATATTATTATGAAAATAGTATTTTCTGTCATTTTTGAAATGCAGGTGATGACAGCATTTGAGTTACAAGCATTTGATAGAAAATAATCAAAGGACATGAGCAAGTTGTGAACTTGCCTTTTGTGATTGCAAGATTATGCACTCACGGTCTTCAAGACAATAGAATATCCAAATTCTATAAACAGCATCATTGGTCCGGTAAGGACTACTGTTTAAAGAAGCAATATGCTGATGCATAAGTAATGTAATGCATTTTGTAAAATCCCGAGATAAATCCCCAATAACATGAATGAGTTATTTTAGTTGACACTTTTTAAGAATTAGCCAATTCTCATGTTTACTTCTCAAGTCAAGATAACTACATAGAATTTAAATGTTTAACATGTAAAGTGTGCAAGTGAAGTGTAATAACACTTTGAGGTTGAGGTGATTTCCTATCTAGTAATTATGATGGATGTTGGTGTGATAAATTGGTAAGAGTTAAAGAACTTATTTGTAAAGTTGTCATTTGAAGTGGCAAAATGAATAACCTTTGAGGAAGAGGTTTCTTTGCCAAGGTTTAAATAATCTGTGTGGTTAATAGAATGTGATCAATGTCTTTTGACTTTGCTCAAATTATATGAATTTGAAATGCCTTATGAATGTATTGAAACAGACAAAAGTTAACTATAAAACATAATTAAACTTTATACATTATCTATATAACTTTATGAATTAAAGTTAATTGTAAAACATAAATAAACCTAGGTGTGATGTGATTAAAGTATTTAAAAGTTTTAATCTTTATAATAAGCATGTTCGAGACTGTGAGATCATTCACTTCCGATTTAAGTGAATGATGAGTTTAAATGTGATTGGTTATTATGAGTTTGACTTGTCTTATTCGATAAAGCAATTTTTTGGCTAATAACATTAATGTGTTAGGGTTTAAAAAAATCATGCTAAGTATGGTGTGGTTGAGAAGTGAATAGCATTACTTTTATTATAAATGTATGATGTTTAAAACTTAGTTAAAATTGTTGGTTTACTTGGATTTAAGATTTTATAAAGAATTCTCCTTTAAATTATTATCTTATACTTAAAGTGTATCTAAGTTATGACTTTAGAACAAGTACTTGCAAATAAGAGAGTTTAGGTTTAGTACCAAATTGTGATTATTTCTTATTTAAGAAATGTCGCTAAAGAATTTATAAAATGGTATTCTATAGAATAGATCAAAATTTATTACTTTAAAACCTTCAAAACTTATGGAATATTATATTTAGTATTATTCTAGTAAACTATATGTATTCTAGATCTTAAAAATGATTTTTATTTATTTTTAAGTATTATTCTCATTTTTATAAAATTCCACAAAGGATTAAATATATTAAAATATCTACTTTAAGTTTTATTTGTAATAATTAAAGTTAATAATTTTTATAAGATAGTATAATGATTTTAGCAGATAGAAATGATTTTTATTGATTTTTAGGACTTTTACTTATTTTATGAAATTTCATATAGAAGTTAATAGTGTTATTATTTATTTTCATTTTATTAAACTTAAATAAGTTAAGTTATATTTTTCTTAGGTAGATATTATTTTTGTGAGCATTTTGATATATTATATATATTTTTTTAGGATTTTTTCTTTATTTTCCTAGAGTTAAAATAAGTTCAGGGGTATAATTGTAATTAGAAATTTTAAACAAACCTTCTTGTTAAACATGGGCATGGCCCTCTGATACATTGCAAATGTATCTATAATTTTTGATGTTCCATGCTTGGTTTTATCTACTTTCTTATGTTTTGTCCACACTTTGGAGTACTTTTCATATGATTTCTTGGACTAACATATTAACAAGATGCCACAGTGCCAGTTGCCTGTTTTCTGCTGTTTTTGGTTCCAGGAAAGTCAGAAAATGAATATTCTCGGAATTGTACGTGACAAAAGCCAAAGTTCCTATTTTACCGGAAGACTCACGGAGCCAGAATACGAGATGGAGGAGGGCCAGGGCCTGGCCACACCCCCCTTGGCACGGGCAACCCTAGGCCACGCCAGGGCATGGTGTGGGGCCCCTGGCCGGACACCGACCTTGCCTCCTTCGCCTATATATTCCTCCCGAGGCAAAAACCCTAAATCGTCAATCAGAAATCCATGAAAAGTTCTGCAGCGCTGCCACCACCGAAGGGGAGATTCGGGGACAAAAGTCTGTTCAAGACCTGCTGAATGGGAAGTGCCCCCGGAGCCATCTCCATCGATCTCCACCGCCATCTCCATCACCATTGCTGATTCCCATGATAAGGAGGGAGTAGTTCTCTCTCGAGGCTAAGGGTTCTACCGGTAGCTATGTGTTCATCCCTCTCTCTATGCATGATCTTATTGAGATCATGAGCTTGTAATCTATAGATATACCTTGCTACTCAAGTGCTTTAGTAGATCTCTGCTCTCCCCATGTTTGTGAAAGTGACAGCATGCACACCATGGTGGCACTTAGGCTAGAGATTACAAATACTTATTATGAGTTATATTTGAGTTGGATGTCTTTATGAAATTGTGGTGTTTGTTGGACTCATCCAGTCCTCAAGGTGACAGTGTGGGGTTATCTAGATGGGAAAGGCTTACTTTGAGGAGTGCTATTATAGCCCTACCATCCATTAGAGTGTCCAGCCGGAGAGTAGTTCAGCGCAGTATCATAAAGAAGAATATATTTATATGAGAATGTTCACTAGTGAAAGTATGATCCCTAGGCCTTGTTTCTAATCACTGAAATACGGTTTGGTCTTAGATCTATTACATGTTTGCTTTCTTCTATCTTTATTTCAGTTTTACTTTAGTCTTTTCCACGCCATCAAGCTATTTTCTATCACCATTACCACTTATAATTATCTATACCACTTGTATTTCACTATCTCTTTGCCAAACTAGTGCACCTATATAACTGAGAAGTGTATTGGGTGTGTTGGGGACACAAGAGACTTCTTGTATCTTGATTGCAGGGTTGCTTGAGACGGGATACCTTTGACCACTTCCTCCCTGAGTTCGATAAACCTTGGGTGATCCACTTAAGGGAAACTTGCTGCTGTTTTACAAACCTCTACACTTGGAGGCCCAACAACTGTCTACCAGAATAGAAGTGTGTAGACATCAAGCTATTTTCTGTCGTTGTTGCCGAGAGGTAAGGTAAAAGGTATTCACACCAGAGGATTAAAGAAGAAGAACCTCCCATGGAAAACGCCTATTTTCTGGCGCCGTTGCCGAGGAGGTAAGGTAAAAGGTACTCACATCCTCCGGTGTGAGTGCTCGAAGTTATTTCCTTTAGATTCTACAATTTTGTCTTTTTGTTTCTTGTTTTCACTAGTTAGGCTTAATGGAAAACAACAAAAAAATTATAGAGCTTTATAGTATTTATCTTGAGTTAGGAGATGAAGTGTTTGAAGAGAAAATTAAAAAACCTATGGAAATTTATTTGCATGCTAATAGCAATGTTATTAGTATGAATTCTTTGAACACCATTATTGCTAATGCTATGGAAAAGTATAAGCTTGGGGAAGCTTGTTTTGATGACCATGATATTTTTAGTCCCCCAAGCATGGAGGAGAAAGTTTACTTTGATACTATGCCTCCAATATATGACGATTACAATGATGAGTATGATATTTTCAGTCCACGTACTATCGAGGAGAAAATTACTTATGTTTACAATATGCCTCCTATATTTGATGATTATGGTGATGAGAATAATAATGATAGCTATTTTGTTGAATTTTCTCCCACTACAATTAATAAGAATGACTATGTTTATGTGGAGAGTATTAATTCTTTTATGCATGTGGCTCATGATAAGAATGTTTTATGTGATAGTTATATTGTTAATTTTATTCATGATGCTACTGAAAGTTATTATGAGTGAGGGAAACATGGTTTTATGCATCTCAATAATATTAAGTTTCCCCTCTTTATGTTGAAAGTCTTGAAGTTGCACTTGTTTTGCTTTACTATGCTTGTTGCTTTGTGATTTCATGACTTGTTTCTTTACAAGATGTTGGGGGGATAACCCCGGGTAGGGTCACTCCGGGGTATAAGGGCCGAGTTAGCCGACGGTCGGCAAGGTCAAAGCGGATGCTGGCCGAGTCACCTCAAGGCAGGCCGGATCACGGAGTAACCCGGGCCAAGGGGGACGCCTAACGTTGTCTCATCCGACTTAAGGAGTGAGTCGGAAATGCTCGTCTAACCTATATGCAGGAACAGGAGTGGCCGGATCTACTGTGATCCGGATCCTCACTTGGCTTCTAGGAGAAGGAAGGAATCTCTCTAGTCAAAAAAGAAGGTCCGGTGCGTACTGGATGAGCGAGTAAAGCAAGGGCAGGACCACCGGATCATGGCTGACAAGGGTGACGACGCTCACGTCGGCTGACGCATGCGCCGTAGAGGCTACGTCGCTAAAGCAAGGGTGACGCGGGGGAAAAGCACCCCTGTCGGGTTACTACTTTGGGAGGGGGCATATTCTTAGGAATATGCCTCCACATATGCCCTAGGCCAGGACCGAACCACCTCTATATAAGGGGGGGTTGGGGTTCTGGTAAGGGGGTTGGGGCTTCTTTGATTGGGAGCAAGGAGAATTCTAGTTGGTTGGGGCTTCTTTGATTGGGAGCAAGGAGAATTCTAGTTGGTTGGGTCTTTTCAGATACATAGCAAGGAGAACACTAGTGGATCTAGGGTTCTAGGGCTAGTTAGTAGGCAAGAGTAAGAGAGTTTCTTCTTCCTCCTCTTGTCAATACAGCTCGAGGAGCACTTGTAATCTAGGAGATTGAACATCAATACAAAGCTTCTGTGTAGAGAATCACTCTACTATCCCTCCCTGGATTCCCCTAGCGCATATTAGTCCCCACCTTTAGCCTATCCATGGCATCTGCCGTGACACCACCACGACAGTTGGCGCCCACCGTGGGGCTAGCGGCGCTAGCAGGGGTGAAGATCCAGACGGGAAATTTCATCGGCACCGGCGAACGCATCGTATCCGAGCTCGTTCAGCGTTTCGGAGCGCTGGACTATGTCAGCGACAACGTTGGCTGCTTCGGCACGCGCCCCTTCCGCGCAACAGCATCTTCGTCAAGCTCGGCGCGCACAAGGTCTACGTTGATGTGGATGTGTCTTGCGTTCATCCGCGTCGCGTCGTCGATGCAGGGGAACCGCCCCTCACTGTGGCTCGCGGGGCGCGTATCGCTCGCTCCCCGGACCATGCAGAGGTGATGATGCGCGGTAGCGAGCATGAGCAAGGATCAGCGCGCCGGAGGTAACACCCAAGGCACCGAGGAAAGCTAGGGGTCCTCCACTAGAGAGGCCTGAGAACGTGCTGAGGGAAGCTATGGATAGCTTGGCTAACCCGGTGGCAGCAGTGGTAGATCCGGCTCAGGCACAGGCCGAGCTAGAGGAGACCCGGCGAAAGATACTGGAGGGCGCAAAGAAAATAGCAGCGGCTCAGCAGTCGTTGAACATGACGCTGCGCGAGTACGCGAAGGCAAACAAGGTTGATGAAGTAAGGGTCAAAGGGAAAAATCTCATAAGTGAGATGAATAGAGAAGGTGATGATGGACCAGAAGGGTCGGAAAACTATCTGTCTGTAGGGTTGCCGAAGTACAGTACCCCGGCGAAGAACCTCAGGGCAGCAGATGCCGCGGCGTCCGAGCTAGAGGGTCTGACGGGTGAAGCCCGTCAGAGACAGCAAGACCGGGTAAACGAGCTGGTTCGGATCGCGAACGGGCAGAACGAGGAGCTGCTGAGAGGTAACCCAGAGAGAGTTGGAGCTTCCAAGATCGTCCATTCGGTGATGGGTAACACGGAGAAATCCGCTGGAGTCGCATCATCGCCTCATGGTGGCCCAAGGAGAGAAGAGGTAGTAACCTCGGCCAGACGGAACAAGCAGATCGTTCCGTACGACCCAACGCGTGCGGGAAAAAAAAAAGATGCGGAAAAACGACGATCGACGAAGTGTGAGCCGAGGTGAAGTTGGCCAAGGTAACCACGACCAAGGCAATGTCGGTCAAGGGAATGCTGCCAACGGCAATGCCAGACAGCGAAACTCGGCAGGAGCGGGTCAACCGCAGCAGCGGAATGCACCAAGGCAAGAGCAAAGTGCCGGCTGAGGTATGCAACAGAGAGGAGCACAACGAGAGCAAGACCGATACAATGATGGAGACTCGGAGATGATGAATGTAGGATACGCAAGACCGGACTATCATGTGATAGGGTCGAGATTGGGAAGCAGAGATTTGATGCCGGATGACGCCAGGCTGAAACTGGATCGCCTGTATAGGTCGGAACAGATCGAATGTCAAGGTCCTCCGGGTCCAGCGTGCTTCGGACCCCGGATCATGAAGGAACCTCCAGTACCCAATTTCCAATTACCCAGGGGCACGAAGACGTATAACGGCAGTACAAAGCCAGAGGATTGGCTGATAAACTACACAACAGTTGTGAAAATTGCAACTGGCAACTTGAGATGGGCTGTACGATATGTACCCCAAATGTTGGAAGGTCCGGCTAGGGTATGTCTGAACAATTTGCCACCCGGAAGCATCAATTGCTGGATAGATTTCGAAGAAATGTTTATCAGCAACTTCTCAAGTACATATCAGAGACCGAATAGACCGCAGACCCTGGCAATGTGCAAGTAGAGATCTAACGAAACAGACCGTGAATTCTTGACCCGGTGGTGTACCGTGAGAAACTCGTGTGAGGGAGTCATAGAGTCACAGGCTATAGCATGGTTCGCACAAGGGTGCAGATATGGCAGCGGGTTGTGGATGAAATTGCAAAGGAAAATGCCAGTCACATTAGCAGAGATGACCCGGATCGCGGATTCTTATGCTTTGGGTGATCCGACTCAACCTAGGATCACATCGAACGAGTCAAATGAGGAATACTATCCGAGGGACAGAGCTGGGTCATCCCGGAGGAACGATTACAGGGGAAAAAGGAGAGACGATAGACCGGACCATCGGTATGGTTCGCAACAAGTTGCGGCCGTGAATCAAGATCAGCCCGGAGCAGGGAGCAACCAATGCCAGAAAACGGGAGGGCAATGGACTCCTCGAAACGAAGGCAAGAAAACGTGGACTCCGGAGCAGAAGAAGCAATGGCAAGAAAAGAAAGATCGTCCGAGGTATACCTATGAGTCGATGTTGGACCAGCCGTGTAAATTTCACACGCCAAATCCGAACAGCCCGGTGGGTCACACAACGAGGCAATGTGAGTGGATGCGTAAGATAGAACAAGGTGGTTCGGGGAATGCTCAGGCACCCTGGAATGATCAACCTCGGCAGGAGTTACCCCAGCAGCAACTGCTTTCCGGAGCAAACACGCAGCAACTGATGTTGCCTCCCCCTCTGCCGAGGTATGACAACAGTGAGAGAAGGGATGCAGTGCATCAGGTGGAAAACCAGCAACAACCGGATCAGAGGTACCCCGGAAACGAGGGAAGGAATGAGTACAGGGAACATCATCAGAGCTATTGTGTGTTCACAACAGAGGAAACAAATAGGAAAAGCTTGCAGCACCGACATATGGAGGTTAACACGGTTATGCCTGCAGTGACGAGGTACATGTCTTGGTCGGACCAGGAAATTACCTGGAGCGTCAAAGATCACCCTGCCAAGTCCGGGCTCGTATGCACTAGTGTTAGATCCGACGTTCATTGGACCAAACATTAATGTGAGGTTCTCCAAGGTACTGATCGACAATGGCAGTAGCATTAACATCATGTATGCGGATACGATGCACAAGTTGGGCATCTCGGAGAACATGCTCCAGGCTACAAGAACAACTTTCCATGGTATCGTACCAGGCATATCCCGTGAGCCCATAGGGAAAGTCCGGGTCGACGTGCTATTCGGTACGAGGGATAACTGCCGAACTGAGAATCTGGAGTTTGAGGTGGTAAACTTGGAGAGCGCGTATCATGCATTACTCGGGAGACCAGCACTGAGCAAATTCATGGCAAGTTGCCACGTTAGTTATCTGAAGATGAAGTTGCTCGGGCCAAATGGAGCAATTACTATCGCTGGGGATTTCCGACGTTCTATTGAGTGCGCCTCAGCCGGGTCTAACCTAGCCGAGTCACTCGTAATTGCCCAAGAGAAAAGAAAAATCCAAGAGGTGGCGGCATTAGCTCAGTCCGCGCAGCAGTATATGCCGGCATTAAGTAACCCGCATGGAAGCGTTTCATTTCAAGCCGCGAAAGACACCAATAAGATCCCGGTGGATAACATGTTTTCGGAGCGTACCGTGACAATTGGGGTCGGGTTAACTGACAAATAGGAAAGCGAGCTCATCAACTTCCTCCGTGAGAATCGGGATATTTTTGCTTGGTCCACACAGGACTTGCAAGGTGTTCCGAGGGAGTTGGTCGAGCACTCTTTGAATGTAAGACCCGGAGCAAGGCCGGTGAAGCAGCCTCTCCGGCCGCCGAGGATAGGAGAAAGGTCATTGGTGACGAGATAGCTCGGTTGCTAGCAGCAGGATTTATCATGGAAGTGCTGTATCCGGATTGGCTCTCTAATCCGGTGCTGGTAGAAAAGAAGAAGGATGATCCGAACGTGGCAGTGGTTTGGCGTATGTGTATCGATTACACGAACCTGAACAAGGCGTGTCCAAAAGATCCATTTCCACTGCCAAGGATAGATCAGGTCATCGACTCTACCGCAGGATGTGAACTGTTGTCATTTATTGACGCTTATTCTGGTTTCCACCAGATACCTCTGAACCCGGATGATCAAATAAAAACTGCCTTTATTACCCCGTACGGGGCTTATTGCTATCGCACTATGCCGTTTGGTTTACGAAACGCAGGAGCAACGTACCAAAGATGTATGCAAAAATGTTTGCACGATCAAATAGGTCAAAATGTACAAGTCTACGTGGATGATGTCGTTATCAAGACCAAGGAAAGCGCAACGCTCCTTGACGACATAAGGCAAACATTCGCGAACTTGAGAAGATTCCGGATGAAGCTTAACCCGGAGAAATGCACCTTCGGTGTCCCGGCTGGAAAATTACTCGGATTTCTCGTCTCTAGCCGAGGTATTGAGGTTAATCCAACTAAGATCCGAGCCATCGACCAAATGGAGCTGCCGAAGTGTCTCAACGACGTCCAGAAGTTCACAGGATGCCTGGCATCGTTGAGTCGGTTTGTATGTCGGTTAGGGGAAAAGGCACTGCCTCTCTACCAACTCATGAAAAAATCAGATAAATTCGTTTGGACGCCGCAGGCCGATGAAGCTTTTGCCCACTTGAAAAAGATGTTGGCCACTGCACCAGTGTTAGCTTCTCCACTGTCGAAGGAGCCAATGTTGCTCTACATAGCCGCAACCAACCGAGTTGTAAGTGCAGTGAATGTAATGGAGCGAGATGAAGAGGGTAAGTCGGTGCAGAGGCCAGTGTATTACTTGAGCGAGGTACTGTCAGCCTCAAAACAGAACTACCCGCATTTTCAAAAGGTGGCACACGGAGTTTATATGGCGGCAAAGAAGTTAAAGCACTACTTTGAGGAGCATCCCATCAAAGTGATATGCGAAGCCCCCATATCCGAGAAAATGGGTAACAAAGATGCGAATGGCAGAATTGCGAAATGGGCAATTGAGCTAGCACCATACGCGCCCCAGTATGATAGGAGGGAAGCGATCAAGTCCCAGGCTGTGGTGGACTTTTTCGTGGATTGGGCTGAGGTACAATACGAACAACCGCCACCGGATCTGAACTACTGGAGGATGCACTTTGACGGATCGAAAACCAAAACCGGGTTAGGTGCCGGGGTTGTGCTTACCTCGCCAAAGAAGGATCAGCTCAATGCGTGTGCAGATCCATTTCGGCATCGAACAATGTCGCTGAGTCTGAGGCTCTTGTGCATGGTCTCAAAGTGGCAAAGGAGATTGGCATACGTCGGATAATCTGCTTTGGCGACTCAAATCTAATGTCTGACAAGTGTCCGGAGTGTGGGACGCCCTGGATCCAACCATGGCACTATACAGATTTCATGTGCAGAAAATCTCGGGTTACTTTGAGGGATGCGAATTTCATCATGTACCTCGCGTGGAAAATGAAGCTGCCGACATGCTGTCGAAGCTCGGATCAACCCGACAGGCAATTCCACCGGGTGTTGCATTGGAGCACCTCAGAAAACCATCTATCAGGCCGTCCCCAGGAACCGATTCAATCTATGTCCTAGAAAACGCGGAATCCGGAGCTGAGCCCATGGACATTGACATGGGAGGTAGTACGCTGAACCCGGGGACTACCTCGGCAAACCCGGGGACTACCTCGGCAAACCCGGGGACTACCTCGCTAGACCCGAGGATTGTTCAGCATGATCCGGCTGAAGTTATGCCGGTGGATCAGATGGAGATTGATGAGGAGATGTTCCCTGCGCGAGCAGTACCAGCTTGGGCACTGCCTATATACCAGTTCTTGAAAGATGGAACGTTACCCACTGAGGAAGTGCTAGCCAGGCAAACTCAGAGGAGAGCCAAAGCTTACACAATCATCAATTCCGAGCTATACAAATGGAGTGTAACCAATGTCCTCCAGCGGTGTGTTGACCCGGAAGAAGGACTTGACATCCTCCGAGATATACACCAAGGAGAATGCGGGCATCACACCTCATCCCGGGCCTTAGTGGCAAAGGCGTTCCGGCATTATTGGCCAAGTGCCTTGGAGCAAGCAGAAGATCTGGTGAGAAAATGCAATGGTTGTCAAAGGTACGCCACCAAGACACATATGCCTATGTCGGAACTCAAAACCATACCAATTACATGGCCATTTGCTGTGTGGTGCTTGGATATGGTTGGCCCGTTCAAACCAGCAAGAGGAAACATGGCGCACATTCCGGTCATGGTGGACAAGTTTACAAAATGGATCGAAGTGAAGCCTATAAGAAAATGTGATGGAGCTACGGCTGTGACATTTCTCCAAGACATCATCTTGAGATACGGTTATCCTCATAGTATCATAACTGATAACGGCACCAATTTTGCTGAAGGAGCATTTGCACGATTCTGCCGAGATAAGAAAATCCGACTCGACATAGCCTCGGTAGCCCACCCCGCATCGAACGGACAAGTGGAAAGATCCAACGGATTAGTATTATCCGGGATAAAACCCCAGCTCATTGAGCCGCTGCACAGATCAGCGGGGGTGCTGGATAGAAGAACTACCAGCGGTATTGTGGAGTTTAAGAACAACTCCGAATCGATCAACAGGCTACACGCCGTTCTTTCTGGTATATGGGGCAGAAGCTGTATTACCAGCCGACATAGAGCATGATTCGCCTAGGGTCACCCAATACACAGAAGCCGAAGTGCAAGAAGCCCGGCAAAATGATGTTGATTTGCTGGAAGAAGCGAGAACTGAATCGCCCAGATCCGCCATATATCAGCAAAATCTCGACGCTATCATAGCGGAAAGTGTGCCCCGAGTCTTCCGGAAGGCGATCTGGTGCTCGGTTGGTACAGCGTACAACAGCATGCATAAATTATCCCCCATGGGAAGGACCATTTATTGTGAGCAAAGCATTGCACAATGACTCTTATTATCTCATAGATGCAAAGCCACGGAGCATGAACAAAGGCGGATAGGTCCGGAGAGGAATCCAAGCGACCGTGGAATGTAGCACTACTTCGTCCCTTCTACACTTACCTAAAAAGTGTATGTATCCGAGTCATCCTCATATGTCGGTATGTATGTCGGCAATGAGCTTATCAATGAAATAGCAGAGCCTCGAGCAGTAACTCGTGGACTGCCTTAATAAATGATTGTTGTTACTTTTTATGTGTTAGCTGGAATGACTCCTTTCGCTTAACCCGGATTAGTAATGTGTGAGCACCAAAAACTCAACCCTTCGACTTGCTGTTGTCCAACAAGAATTGGATTCATGGCGAGCAAGGGAACAAGTTTGGACTTGCGTAGCACATGAAAAACTACTAAGGAAACGATCCTATTCCAGCTAATGTTTGTTTTTTCAGACTAACCCCATATTCACTTTCAAGCTATTATGTTGAATTATTTTGAGCCAATCCTCAAAGTTTCTTAGTATTGTTAAAACGATTCTTGAGGCTTGGATTCATAAGTCGTAAAACCGAATCAAGGTAGACACGGATCGAGCCGGAGAGTTGGACGAACAAGAAAATGAAACTCGGGGACTACGCCCAAGTTAATCCGGCATACAAGCATAGTAGCAAAATATCATGTATTTAGCATACAATTGCACCCGGCATACCGGGGATCTGATAAATTCTGAAGTTTTTTCAACTAAGGAGCGGCAGGAGGAGGAAGTTCGGCGTCATCATCACTGTCTTCAATATCTGAAGCAACATCTTCTCCATCATCGCCCGACCCATCCTCCATGTTTTCCATCAGCTCCTCCTTGCCGGATTCCAAAAAGCTCGGCCCCTCAACCCAGTCATGGACTAGAGAATATTCGACGAGGCTGTAGGCGCAAGCCTGGCACCGAGCTACCCACTCTGGATCATCGGTCCATTTGGATCCGGTGCGCCGGCGGGTGAGGAGGCTCAGATCGATTTTCTCATACCATGAAAGGATATGATGGAGAAGGGTATCTGCTGCGGCATGCCTGGCGGATTCCCTCCAGAGGTCAAGTTGCGTCTCAATCTCCATCAGTTTGTCAGCAAGGAGCGTGATCCTTTCCGGAGCGTCCTCGCTTGGCCAGAATGTGTTGAAGATCCGGACCGCAACGTCGAGGAGATCTTTCCCATAGTTCTTAATAGTTTCCACCCGAGCCGACACGTTGACCAATAGGTCCTCCATGTCTAAAGGGATGCTCTCACCATCAGGAGCGATGGGAGTACCCCTCTCTTGGCGGAATTTGGCAACAGCAGCACTGGCGATGGCAGTCCCCTCCGGAAAGTTATCTGAAAATAAGGAAAGGAAAGATGCTGAAGCAAATGCATTTGAGCTAACCCAGAAAAACTATGTCGGATAAGGAGAAGAAACTTACGTGAGATATGGCGATGGATCTGAGTCAACTCCTTGATACAACTGTCGCGTCTCTGGCGAAGTTGTTCAAGATCAGCGAGCGCCGACCCAAGCCGGACCTCGAATTCCTTGAGCAGGTCCTGATCCTTGGAGATCTGGAGGGTAAAGCGCTCACGCTCTTCGGTGAAGTTCTGGCCAACTTTCTGGAGCTCGGTTTTATGTTGGGCCTTCATCTTCTCCATCTCGGCCTTGAGTTTAGCTATTTCTTCGTTCTTGGTCCGGAGGAGGGTGAGCTCATCATCCTTTTTCTTTAGCTCGGCTTGATGCTGTCCTGCTTGTTCGAGAAAATGCAGCATCATATCAGGCACGGGAACACTATCCTCAAGCGATTCTGAAATAGTGTGTTGACCCGGCAAAGCCGAGGAGTGAATGTTTGCCGAGCCAAGAAGAAGAAAGAATGGAAAACACAACGACGGTGGCCGAAAGAAGACATACCTCGGATTTCCTCCAACTTCTTCCGCATAATCTTATTTTTAGCCTCCACCCCAGCTGCAAAAAACCGAACAAGGAGGTTAGTCCGGCAGAAACAAACGAAACGGAGAGGTGTTAAGAGAGGAAATTACCCCTCTTTTCATGCTCCGCGCCAAGTGCAACATGTTTTGCGCGCAAGATCTTGTGGGTATCAAGCGGCTGAAACTCGGCGCTCGACGATTGGTGGTTACTGACAAAGGCAGCGTGTAAAATTAGTTCGGTGCATATTAAAGTGTACAAGATCCGGGCCAGCGGAACTTAACCCGCCCTAGGTGTGTGCATATTGAAGTGTACAAGGTCCGGCAAGCGGAACTTAACCCGCTCTAGGTGTGTGCATATTCGAAGTGTACAAGATCCGGGCCAAGCGGAACTTAACCCGGCTCTAGGTGTGTGCATATTCGAAGTGTACAAGATCCGGGCCAAGCGGAACTTAACCCGGCTCTAGGTGTGTGCATATTCGAAGTGTACAAGATCCGGGCCAAGCGGAACTTAACCCGGCTCTAGGTGTATGCATATTCTCAGTGTACAAGATCCGGGCCAAGCGGAACTTAACCCGGCTCTAGGTGTGTGCATAGTTGAAGTTTACATGCAGCTACGTTGATCTTCTAAGGAGCATCCGGCCGAGTAACAAGTTACTCCGCCGGAGGCTCGAGGACTAAATGGTTATTATCTACGGCATGTAAAGAAGAAACGGCATACCTCCATCATACGCCCAGCGAGGTTAATGGCCTTGGCAGCGGTATTCATCTGAGCGGAAAATTCAGCTGGGCCGAACTTTTCCGGGAGATCGTCGTTGTGGACGAACTCCGCCTTATTCCAGTTCATGACAAACTCGATGAGGCTCGGAGGGTACCGTTCGCCAGTGGGCATGTGAGGTGCCACCAAGCCCTTTGCGTGAGCTTCTTTCCTTTCAATCAGGGCAAGAGCTGGGGTAGTGTGAAGAACCATCTGCTGCGAATCAGCTGGCTCGGCAGGAGGATCCGTCGCTGCTGGTGATTTCTTTGGAAGCATCGACGACAAAGTTCACTGCCTAGCCTCGACGGAGGTAGACCTGCCTTTGGCTTGCTGAAAGGATGTGACCATAGTGGATTTGCCCTTGGAAGCCGCTGGAGTGGGTCCTCGCCGAGCTTGAGATGACTCGGACGAGGCAGATGAACTTGGCACAGGAGCTTTGGTGGATGGCGCTGGAGCTGCTGCTGGTTTCTTCAGAGCCGGGACAGGCGCTGGTTCGGTGGCTGGTGCTGGAGCTGCGGCTGGTGCTGGAGTTGTGGTAGACTTGGTAGTTGCTGGTTGCGGCAATGCCGAAGTGCCGGACGCCGTTGCCTTGGCCGATCCAACCCCTCCCGATCCGAGGTCGCGTCCCTCTGAAGAAGGTACTGCTGAACCCGGAGCGGCCGCAGAGCCCTCCGGAATAGGGCTCAGCGGGCGTGACTCGTCGTCACGGGGAGGGGAAGGACTGGACCGAAGAGGAGAGGAGATGCTCGATCCGCTCTAAGGGACCTCCACAGGAGCCCTGCAAGAGAAAATAATGTCAGGAGTGAAATTACCCCGATGCAGGGAGAATTGTGTTGCACAGTGAAAAAGAACTTACGCATCCGAGGTCTCGGCCTCCTTAGGTTTCCGGGCCCTCCATGTCGGGGCTTTGCCTGCCCGTTTGGAGGCAGTCTTGTCTCCGGCCTTCTTTTGCCTTTTGGAAGGCTGAGAAGGCTCGGAAGAAGAACTTGACGCGGATCCGCGCTTCTTCTTTGACGCCACCGGAACAGGCTCGCCCGTGGCAAGTGGAGAATCCTCGTGGATGTGCCCACCGGGGTTAGCTGATGCCGGGAAGGCAAAAGAAATAGGGACAGCCTCAACGGGTTCAATCACATCGATATCCGAGTCATCCTCATCGTCGGGCCAATCTCTAAGAGAAGAGAATTTACCGCTGGGTCGTTTGGTGGCATCGGTTGTGGGGAGGAACATCTCCTGGTCCAGCTCCTCCTCATCCGGGATTTCTCGGTCCGAGGCCCACTTAAGGGTCGGATCCGGGCCATCCTCGAGGGTTTGCTGGAGAAACAGCTGGGAAAAAAGCACAAGGAGCAAAGTCAAAAATATGATAAGAACCGACATGAAATTGATCCGAAATAAATTTACCCCGTGAAGCTAACTGCGGGAGGGAGCCTGTCACGGCAGTAATGCTCGATTCCCCACGTCCATTCGGCGGAGAAGTCCTTATGGGTGGTGAAAAGAGCCTTGACCCGGCGGAAGATCTCCGTATTGCTCAACTCGAACGAGGAGGTTCGGTTGGGGTCGTGGCTGAAGCTCATGTGGCACAACTTGTGAGTGCGCCGCTGGAGGGGAGAGATTCGGTTGCACACAAATGTGATCATGCCATCCTCGTTGCGCAATCCGAGCTTCTTCAGCTCCGCAAACCTTTTATTTACTTGGTTGGCCAGAGCAGTAGGTTTTCTGTCGACCCCCTCCCAGAAATTCGTGTCCGGGGGACCCGGAGCATAGGGCAGCAACCGGATCAGGTCTTCGGTGCCCTCGTTCCGGACATAGAAGAAGGTCCGGGCCCATCCTTTGCAGGAGTCAAGCCCGGTGACCCGGGGAAAGATCGAAAACCTCCGGGGCAAGATCGAGGCAGCTCCGAACTGAGTGAGCTGCTTGTCCTCCGACTCAACGTGGATGTTGGGGACGACGTTGTGACGGAGGCCGAAGAACCGGATCCACAGCTCCTTTGTCGGCCATAGTCCGGTGTAGCCCTCGATCAAAGAAACGGAAGTGGACAGAGAGGTGATGGCGTTCGCCGGGAGATGATGTGGTTGCAGGTGATAGGTCCGGACCCAGTCCCGGAAGAAGTCACTCACCGGAAGGCCAAATCCCCGTTGGAAATGGGATAGGAAAACAACAAACTCATCCGGATTGGGTGAGGGGGCCAATTACGAGGAGGGGAGACGAGCGGCGACACCAGCGGGAATACGCCGGGTCCGGTAGAGCCAGTCGATGTCGTCCTCGCAGACCCACGAGCCGGCCCACGCGTCGCGGTCCGCCGTGCCGGCGTCCTCCTCCATCTCCTGCTCGACGACGATGAGCTCCTCCTCCGTCATCTCGATTCCGCTGTCCTCGCTGGAGCTGGCGGCGGCGGGCCTCTGCAGTTTAGATTGACGAGGACCCGTGGCTAAGCAGTAGTGCGCCGGTGGCTGCGGTGCGGAGGCACAGAGAAGGTGCGGCGGCGGCGCTGCTGCAACGGGCACTGGCGGCGGCGCGGTTGCAAGGAAGAAGAAGAGGAACGGGCGAGGAGGCGCAGGGATGGAAAAGTGCTAAGGAGCGTGCCCCTCCCCTATTTAACCGCTCCCAGTAATCAACGAGTGGGATCGTGCTGCGCTGGAGAGCCACATGGTGTGGCCGTGTATTACTAGCATCGACCAATTAGAGAGAAGCCACACCGGGGGCCGCAGAGTAAATATGATCCCATGACACGACGTGCAGTTGCGGTAAACGAGGAGACAGACGTGACGTAACCCCCGCACAATAATCACTGACATTTACTGCGGCGGTTACTGCGCTGGCCCTTAAAATGAGGCAACGTAATGATTAACCTCTACGTGGGTTGGCGTACGAGAGAAGGAAGCAAGGCCCAGATCCGAGCCACGATGGTAACCCGGTCGGCAAGTGAAAACTTGAAATGTGCAGAGGGAAAGTAAAACCATAGGATCCAAGCCAAAATGGTAACCCGGCCGGCAAGTGAAAACTTGGAGCGTCAGGAACGTAAATCCATATAATCCGAGACAAGAAGTTAACCGGAACTAAACGTCCAAGCTTAGATAATGAATGATGTGGCCTTAGCGACCAAGGCCGCTAAGGCCGCACCAGCTTCGGGGACTAATGTTGGGGGGATAACCCCGGGTAGGGTCACTCCGGGGTATAAGGGCCGAGTTAGCCGAGGGTCGGCAAGGTCAAAGCGGATGCTGGCCGAGTCACCTCAAGGCAGGCCGGATCACGGAGTAACCCGGGCCAAGGGGGACGCCTAACGTTGTCTCATCCGACTTAAGGAGTGAGTCGGAAATGCTCGTCTAACCTATATGCAGGAACAGGAGTGGCCGGATCTACTGTGATTCGGATCCTCACTTGGCTTCTAGGAGAAGGAAGGAATCTCTCTGGTCAAAAAAGAAGGTCCGGTGCGTACTGGATGAGCGAATAAAGCAAGGGCAGGACCACCGGATCGTGGCCGACAAGGGTGACGACGCTCACGTCGGCTGACGCAGGCGCCGCAGCGCTACGTCGCTAAAGCAAGGGTGACGCGGGGGAAAAGCACCCCTGTCGGGTTACTACTTTCGGAGGGGGCATATTCTTAGGAATATGCCTCCACGTATGCCCTAGGCCAGGACCGAACCACCTCTATATAAGGGGGTTGGGGTTCTGGTAAGGGGGTTGGGGCTTCTTTGATTGGGAGCAAGGAGAATTCTAGTTGGTTGGGGCTTCTTTGATTGGGAGCAAGGAGAATTCTAGTTGGTTGGGTCTTTTCAGATACATAGCAAGGAGAACACTAGTGGATCTAGGGTTCTAGGGCTAGTTAGTAGGCAAGAGTAAGAGAGTTTCTTCTTCCTCCTCTTTTCAATACAGCTCGAGGAGCACTTGTAATCTAGGAGATTGAACATCAATACAAAGCTTCTGTGTAGAGAATCACTCTACTATCCCTCCCTGGATTCCCCTAGCGCATATTAGTCCCCACCTTTAGCCTATCCATGGCATCTGCCGTGACACCACCACGCCACAAGATTCCTATGCATAGGAAGTGGGTTAGATTTAAATGTGTTTTGAATTTTTTTCTTGATGCTCTCTTTTACTTCAATTCATATTTCTTATGTGAGCATCTTCTCAAACAATTATGTCTAACTTAAAGGCGTTAAAGAAAAGTACTTATTAGGAGATAACCCAAAAGTTTTAGTTGAGTCTTGGAAGTTATTCCTTCAGTAATAACCGCTCCCTATCCTTTTTATATGATTTTTGTGCCAAGAGTAACCTCTAATGAGAAACAAGTAATGATTGGAAAAGTTGTTGTCCTGAAACAGATTTCTGTGCTTCACCGTAAAAATTCGTGTAAAATCTATGTTCGTCCTTTTGAGGCATGAATTTTTGTGCTTCTGACCCAGGTTGTTATCTAACTTTTGTTAGTTCAACACTTTTCAATTTGAGCAACAGAAGGTCTTAGAACAAATTCGTCTTTACCTGCTGGTTTGTTTTGACAGATTTCTGCCATTTTCTGCATTTGCTTCTTGTTGGTTCCTATTTGAGTTCTTTTGGGGAATTGAGCTTTTTGAGGGAAGTGCTACAGTAGCTTGTGTTTAATTGGAATTTTTATTGGTGTTATAACTGAACCTAAAGACTTATTATCTTGAGTGCACTAATGTTGCTAATAAGGATTGTGTGAAGTTTTGTATGAAGTTAAAATTTCAGGTGTATGGAAGGAATGAGTAATGAGATGAAGGATGGACTAGAGCTCAAGCTTCGGGATGCCACGTGTGTCACCCCAAGAAATATCCAAGAAGTACATGCGTCAAAGCTTGGGGATGCCCAAGGCATCCCCCTCTTCATCAATAAAAATCCCAGGTTTCTTCCAAATGCTTTATTTTTATTGTTTCATGCACAATTGTGTTGTTCTTGGAGTGTCTTTTTTTTCGTTTTGGTTTTTCGTTTGCTTGGTTTTCTTAGTTTTCTGAATAAATTGGTTGGACCCCCTCTTTCATACATTGGTTTTCAAATAGTTTGGTTTGGTTTGGAAAAGAGTAGGAAAGTTCATGCTTAAGTGGTAAAGAGAGCTTGTTTCTGACTGTGGCCTATGCTTTGTCATGCCATGCTTGATATTGTTTTGGCTTTATGCTTAGTATTCCTTGTTGTAGCATGACTTGTTATAAACAATTGAGATTGCTTAATGTGCCTTGAAAGAATCATGCGTTGTTTTAGCATATTAAAGCATAGTATTGTGGTATTCTCCTTTGATGCTTTATTTGGGTTGACTTGGCACATGCTCACACCATGTTATGACTATCCCAAGTCACCATAAGCCTTTCTGATCCTTTAGTTTTCAACTTGTAGTATCACTTTATTCTTTAATCAATGATGTTTTGTCGCTCTGCATGATTATGGCCATTATTGATCTCTTAGTTGGTCGCTCCCAGTCTTTTGCTAGCCTCCACAACCAAGTATGAGTTCCACTCATACATCCAACTCCTAAAACCAAGTTATCCCAAAGCATCCACCATAGCTACCTACTAGAATATGCTATTCCAAGTATATTCATTCTTTTTTTTACCTTCCAAATTAAACTTGTTATGAGAAAACTAGTGATTAAAGCTCTCACGAACTTGATGGCACACTTTACTTCTTTTGTCCTTAATAAACTTGAACCATTGTGTCGTCTATGTTGTATATGCTTGCACTTATTTGTTGGGGATTAGCAGAACCATGCTATCATGGGGAACGCTTTCAACATTGCACGGGTACTTTGTACCTACTTGATATCAT
This sequence comes from Avena insularis, assembly GCA_023614405.1. Classification (NCBI taxonomy): domain Eukaryota; kingdom Viridiplantae; phylum Streptophyta; class Magnoliopsida; order Poales; family Poaceae; genus Avena; species Avena insularis. The sequence goes on from CM042688.1 coordinate 292,963,387, forward strand.
GCTCTTTTGTCTATGGATATCGTCGGTGTGAAATGAAAGGGGAGCTTGTAAGTCCATGGAGTTATGTATATGTGTTAGAGAAACGCCTGGGCCGCTGGTCTAATCCATGCTGACATGCTGGAAACCTGCAGCGTAACCATAATGAGCTGTCTATGAAGCATTCTTCTTATAAAAAAGAGTCAGATATTGAGAAAAAAGAGAAAAAAGAGATATAAAAGAGGAAAGAGAGAAAAAAGCACCATATTCCCATGGTAAATAAGAAGATTGTTGAGATGCTCGTTGTCTGCTTGCCTTGTCATTTTGATACGGGGATCCTTCCGTATCATCAGGCAAGGGGTACCCCGTTGGCGGTTCTCTATGATACACATGTACTTACGATGGCAAGAACTTACCAGTGACTAAACTTGAGTAGCATGAGGAGAGGCCCTCGTATTCAAGGGACATGAGATTTCCAACTTATACTTTGTCAAGCATATACACCATAGTTTGTTCACTTAAACCTTAATCACTTCAATATGCTTATGACAGGGGCAATGAGAGCTGAATGCTATAAGTACCATAATTTTTGGAAGCTCTTTATGAAACTTGAATCTCTACTTCCTTCTATGAAGGCCTTTCTTCCACTTATATATTGAGTCTCCACCTTCTATCTTTATGCACTTACTTTGAGAGCATAGTGGCCATTCTTAGTTCTATGTGCATTGTCCCAAGACTTGTTGATTGATGCATAGATTTGATATTGCTTGTTTGAAACTATTTGTATCTAGTCACTCTTATGAACTTTGAAGGTGTCATATGCATTTATGTTTGCTACTCTATGAGGGACAAGCTGAATGCCACTATGCTATGTTTTCTTTATGTGAAACAAACAAACGTCTTGCAAAGCATTGTTATTCATGAATCTTTTGTTTGTGCCTTTTCATGTTGCAACATAGTTTCTTCGTCTTATTGCTAGAACTTTTTCTTTCATGCTATGATTGAAGTACTATGATCCCAGCTTTGAATGTTTTACAAATACTTTGATCAAGTTTATGATGGTGCATGTCACCTCAAAAATTATTCTTTCTTTTTATCACTTACCTACTCGAGGACGAGCAGGAGTTAAGCTTGGGGATGTTGATACATTGCAAATGTATCTATAATTCTTGGTTTTATCTACTTTCTTATGTTTTGTCCACACTTTAGAGTACTTTTCATATGATTTCTTGGACTAACATATTAACAAGATGCCATAGTGCCAGTTGCATGTTTTCTGCTGTTTTTGCTTCCAGGAAAGTCAGAAAATGAATATTCTCGGAATTGGACGGGACAAAAGCCAAAGTTCCTATTTTACCGGAAGACTCACGGAGCCAGAATACGAGATGGAGGAGGGCCAGGGCCTGGCCACATCCCCCTTCGCGCGGGCAACCCTAGGCCCGCCAGGGCATGGTGTGGGCCCCCTGGCCGGCCATCGACCTTGCCTCCTTCGCCTATATATTCCTCCCGAGGCAAAAACCCTAAATCATCAATCAGAAATCCAAGAAAAGTTCCGTAGCGCCCCCGCCACCGAAGGGGAGATTCGGGGGACAGAAAGTCTCTGTTCCGGCACCCTACCGGGACAGGGAAGTGCCCCCGGAGCCATCTCCGTCGATCTCCACCACCATCTCCATCACCATTGCTGATTCCCATGATGAGGAGGGAGTAGTTCTCTCTCGAGGCTAAGGGTTCTACCGGTAGCTATGTGTTCATCTCTCTCTCTCTATGCATGATCTTATTGAGATCATGAGCTTGTAATCTATAGATCTACCTTGCTACTCAAGTGCTTTAGTAGATCTCTGCTCTCCCCATCTGTGTGAAAGTGACAGCGTGCACACCATGGTGGCACTTAGGCTAGAGATTACAAATACTTGTTATAAGTTATATTTTGAGTTGGATGTCTTTATGAAATTGTGGTGTTTGTTGGACTCATCTAGTGCTCAAGGTGACAGTGTGGGGTTATCTAGATGGGAAAGGCTTACATTGAGGAGTGCTGTTATAGCCCTACCATCGATTAGAGTGTCCAGCCGGAGAGTAGTTCAGCGTAGTATCATAAAGAAGAATATATTTATATGAGAATGTTCACTAGTGAACGTATGATCCCTAGGCCTTGTTTCTAAGCACCGAAATACGGTTTGCTATTAGATCTATTACATGTTTGCTTGCTTCTATCTTTATTTCAGTTTTACTTTAGTCTTTTCCATGCCATCAAGCTATTTTCTATCACCGTTACCACTTATAATTATCTATACCACTTGTATTTCACTATCTCTTCGCCGAACTAGTGCACCTATACAACTGAGAAGTGTATTGGGTGTGTTGGGGACACAAGAGACTTCTTCTATCTTGATTGCAGGGTTGCTTGAGAGGGGATACCTTTCACCACTTCCTCCTTGAGTTCGATAAAACTTGGGTGATCCACTTAAGGGAAACTTGCTGCTGTTCTACAAACCTCTACACTTGGAGGCCCAACAACTGTCTACAAGAATAGAAGTGCGTAGACATCACCCTCTGGGCTGGCCCGGCCCGATCCAGCCTACTGGGTTGGTCCGGCCTGATTCGGCCCACTGGGTTGGGTCAAACCAACCCAGGGTCACTGAACTGGCCTCAATCGGCCCCATCACTTTCCTCTCTCTCTCTCTCGACCTTATCCCTAGCGATGCCCTAGCGACGCCCTAGCCTCTACGATTCCAGCGGCCCCAGGCCACCGCGACCGCCGCTGTGGTGCAAGACGGTGTGGAAGACGACGCCACACGACGCTATCCTGCTCGATCTGGTGCTGGTGCTCTCCGTTGGCCGCGGTGACCCCACCTCATGGTAGGGTTTGGTCCGTCGTGCTCTGGCACTGTCCTTGGTGGCGCTATGGTTCTTGTGGCAGCGCTCCTCCATTGTTACCACTGCTGTGTGCAGGCGTAGGTTGCAGCGCCCCTCGGGGTGCTCCCCGTGCCGCCACCTCTCTGTCGCCGGCCTCCTCTCTGCCGCTTCTCTAATAGTCTTACAAGGAACTCGAGTAAGTGCTCTTATCTCCTCTTTGTGATCTATCTTATCTCTACTTCATCCCATGTGGTTACTTGCCATGGATTTCCCTATTTAGAGTTTATCCCTAATTCTAGGGTTCATCCCCTGTAGTGGTGTTTAACTTAGCCTCTTGGTCAGTTTCCTGGGCAATACTCTTGCAGATGACCTTATTGATGTGTATTGCTAACCTCTGTTTGATCATATTCTGTTACCATGTTCTTTATCAGAGAACACCCTGTAAATGCATGGTTAGGATTGTGTAGATACCCGGGTTATTATTGGTATTGGTGGTAAATTCAGTACTATGGGTTGAGTTGAGATGCCTGATGCCTCAGTGTTGATGTAGAGCTCGTTGGGAACCCCAAGAGGAAGGTATGATGAGCACAACAGCAAGTTTCCCTTAGTTATGAAACCAAGGTTTAATCGAACCAGTAGGAGCAAGGAAACACCCCAAAGGTGTTGCTAGCTGAGCCTTGGCAGGGCGCACTACCGGTGCTAGTAGCAACGTGGAGACCTGCACAACACAACCACAGAACTTTGTCCCCAACTTGCGATGATGTTGTCAATCTCACCGGTTTTGCTAAAAACAAAGGATTAAACGTATCGAATGGAAGGAAGTAATAGTTTGCAGAAAGTAAACACAAAGCAGTAAACAGTTTTTAGATTGTATGTAAAAGAAAAGGACCGGGATCCATAGTTCACTAGAGGTGGCTCTCCTTAATATAGATAACATGATGGGTGAACAAATTATAGCGGGGCAATTGACAAACATCGAGAAAGCAATACATGCATATACTAATCATCTTGACTCCTTTGGAACTTGATTGGGCATTACAACATTATACATAGACCGCCATCCAACTCCATCTATGACTAATAATCCACCTTCAGGTTATGATCCGAACCCCCTCCAGTATTAAGTTGCAAGCAACAGATTATTGCTTTATGAACTGCGTGTAAAGTAAACAATACGATTGTTATATGAAAAAAGGATTGTTGTTTTCTCCCTAGTAGCAACAGCACATCTAGTACCTTAGAGATTTCTGTCACTTCCGCAGATTACCAGAGGCATGAACCCACTATCGAGCATAAATACTAACTCTTGGAGTTGCTAGCATCTACTTGGCCAATATAGCTACTAACAACAGAAAGCATGCAAGATCACAAATAAAAAAGACATGATAGAATCAATAATCAATCTGAAATAGCATCTCAATATCCATCGGATCCCCGCAAACACAACATGCAGAATTACAAATAGATGATCTTGATCATGAACGGAGCTCACAAGATCTAGACATGAAAGCACAAAGGAGGAGAACCAGCCATCTAGCTACTACATGGATCCGTAGTCCAAGGATGAACTACTCACGCATCACACCGGAGGCTTGCATGGTGATGAAGAAGGCCTCCAGGGTGAATTCCCCTCTCCGATAGGGTGCCGGGAAGAGCTTCAGATCCCTCCCGATCTAGGGATGGAGATGACGGTGGCTACAGACTCTTTCATGGATTTTTGATCGGGTACTTAGGGTTTTCGTCCCGAGGGCATCTTATAGGAGAAAGGAGAGGCCGAGGGGGTGCTGGGGTAGGCCAGACCACCCCCTAGCATGGGCCAGGCCTGGCCGCGCGGCCAGGTGGTGTGGCTGGCCCCCAACCCTTCTCCGTCTCGTATTCTGGTATCTAATGACTTCTGGAAAAATAGGCACTTTGGCTTTTGTCCTGTCCAATTCCGAGAATATTCATTTTCTGACTTTCCTGGAACCAAAAACAGCAGAAAACATGCAGCTGTCACTGTGGCTCTTCTTAATGGGTTAGTCCAAGAAATCATATGAAAAGTACTCCAAAGTGTGGACAAAACACAAGAAAGTGGATAAAACCAAGCATGGAACATCAAAAATTATAGATACATTTGCAATGTATCAACATCCCCAAGCTTAACTCCTGCTCGTCCTCGAGTAGGTAAGTGATAAAAAAGAAAGAATATTTTTGAGTAGACATGCACCATCAAAGACTTGATCAAAGTATTTGTAAAACATTCAAAGCTGGGATCATAGTACTTCAATCATAACATGAAAGACAAAGTTCTAGCAATAAGACAAAGAAAGTATGATGCAACATGAAAAGGCACAAACAAAAGATTCATGAATAATAATGCTTTGCAAGACGTTTGTTTGTTTCACATAAAGAAAACATAGCATAATAGTATTCAGCTTGTCCTTCAATAGAGTAGCAAATATAAATGCATAGCACACCTTCAAAGTTCATAAGAGTGACTAGATACAAATAGTTTAAAACAAGCAATATCAAATTATGCATCAATCAACTAGTCTTGGGACAATGCACATAGAACTAAGAATGGCCACTATGTTCTCAAAGTAGGGGCATAAAGATAGAAGGTGGAGACTCAATATAATGGTGGAAGAAAGGCCTTTTGTAAAAGGAAGTAGGGATTCAAGTCTCATAAAGAGCTTCCAAAACTTATGGTACTTAATAGCTTTCAGCTCTCATTGCCCCTATCATAAGCATCTTGAAGTGATTAAGGTTAAAGTGAACAAACTATGGTGTACATGCTTGACGAAGTATAAGTCGAAATCTCATGTCCCTTGTATACGAGGGACGCTCCTCATGCTACTCAAGTTTAGTCACCGGTAAGTTCTTGTCATTGTAAGTACATGTGTATCATTGAGAACCGCCAACGGGGTACCCCTTGCCCGATGATACGGAAGAATCCCCATATAAAAATGACAAGGCAAGCAGACAACGAGCATCTCAACATTCTTCTTATTTACCATGGGAATATGGTGCTTTTTTCTCTCTTTCCTCTTTCCATAGTATCTTTTTTTTTCTTTTTCTCTTTTCTCAATATAGGACTCTTTTTTTTATAAGAAGAATGCTTCATAGACAGCTCATTATGGTTACACTGCAGGTTTCCACCATGTCAGCATGGATTAGACAAGCGGCCCAGGCGTTTCTCTAACACATATACATAACTCCATGGACTTACAAGCTCCCCTTTCATTTCACACCGACGACATCCATATACAAATGAGCATGATATCAACTAGGTATAAGTACCAAGTGCAATGTTGAAAGCGTTCCCCATGAAAACATGGTTCTGCTAATTCCCAACAAATAGTGCAAGCGTATACAACATAGACGACACAATGGTTCAAGTTTATTAAGGGCAAGTAAAGTAAAGTGTGCCATCAAGTAATGAGAGCTTTAATCACTAGTTTTCTCATAACAAGTTCAAGTGTGCCATCAAGTCCATGAGGCCACAGTCAAAAACGAGCTCTTTTTACCACATAAGGATTAACTTTCCTACTCTTTTCCAAACCAAATCAAACTAAATGCAAACCAAAGTGTGAAAGAGGGGGTCCAACCAACTTATTTAGAAAACTAAGCAAACCAAAGCAAACGAAAACCAAAACAAAAACAAAAAAGAAGACGCTCCAAGAAAAACACAACTGTGCATGAAACAATAAAAATGAAGCGTTTGGAAGAAACCTAGGATTTTTATTGATGAAGAAGGGGAATGCCTTGGGCATCCCCAAGCTTTGACGCTTGTACTTCTTGGATATTTCTTGTGGTGACACGCGTGGCATCCCCAAGCTTGAGCTTTAGTCCATCCTTCATCTCATTAATCATTCCTTCCATACACCTGAAAATTTTCCTTCATACAAAACTTCACACAATCTCATTAGCAACATTAGTGCACTTAAGATAAATAAGTCTCAAGGTTCAGTTGTAACACCAAATAAACGTCCATTATAACACTAGCTACTGTAGCAATTCCCTCAAAAAGCTCAATTACCCGAAAGGACTCAAGAAGGAACCAAGAAGAAGCAAATGCAGAAAATGGCAGAAATCTGTCAAAACAGACCAGCAGGTAAAGACGAATTTTTTCGAAGACCTTCTGTTGCTCAAATGAAAATATTTTGAACTCACGAAAGTTAGATAACAACCTGGGGCAGAAGCACAAAAAATTACAGCTAAATCCGACATACAAAGCTCTCTCAGGAATTTTTACGGTGAAGCACAGAAATCTGTTTCGGGACAGCAACTTTCCCAATCATTACTTCACTCTCATTAGAGGTTACTCTTGGCACAAAAAGAAAATAAAAAAGATAAGGAGAGGTTATTACAGAGGTAATAACTTCCAAGACTTATCTAAAACTCTTGGGTTATTTCCCAACAAGTACTTTTCTTTAACGCCTTTAAGTTAGGCATAAGAAGTAAAGAAAGAATCAAGTGTTCTCAAATGAAGAAGCATTAAGACCAAATTTTGTTTTCATAGGAGAAGCAAAAAAAATCTTTTCTCTCTTTTAGGGAAGTGTTCTATACCTCTCTTGAGTGGGAGTTGATATTTAATGGTGCCTTCTTTCATATCAATGATGGCACCAACAGTTCTAAGAAAAGGTCTTCCCAAAGTAATAGGACAAGAAGCATTGTATTCAACATCCAAAACATAGAAATCAACGGGGACATAGGAATCATTAACCATAATAAGAACATCATTAAGACTCCCCATGAGTTTCTTTTTAGCATTAGCATCAAGTGGTACATTCAAATAGCAATCTTCAAGAGGAGGCAAATCAAGCATATCATAAATCCTTCTAGGCATAATAGAAACACTACTATCAAGATCACACAAAGCATTGAAATCAAAGTCATTCACTTTCATATTAATGATGGGTTCCCAACCATCTTCTTGCTTTATAGGAATAGAAGCTTTATGTTTCATCTTTTCTTCTTTAATTTTTATGAGAGCATCGGTAATGTGTTTTGTAAAGGACATATTCATAGCACTAGCATTAGGACTTTTAGCAAGCTTTTGTAGGAACTTAATAACTTCAGAGATGTTGCAACCATCAAGATCAAAATCAACTTTATCATCTAAAGTAGTAGAACTATTAGTAGCCTCAACACTAGTGGTGGTAATAGTAGAAACACTAATGTTTATAGCAATTTCATCTTCTCTTTCCCACTTAGCATGTAATTCAGCTAATAGTCTAACATTTTCATCAATTCTTACTCGTATGGCATTAGTAGCTGCAAAGGGATTCTCATTAGTTTCAGGTTTAGCAGCCATTTTATTCAAAGTAGATTGAGCTTCATCCAAAGATGCTTTATTTCTTTTAGCATTAGAGAGTTTTTCCTCAATAGTTTTATTGAAAGCAGTTTGCTTACTAATAAACTCTTTAAGCATAACTTCAAGTTCAGAGGGAGCACACTTATTATTGTTGTAAGAATTTCCATAAGCATTACCATTGTTGGGAGGATATGGCTTATAATTTTTGTTACCAAAATTGTTCCTATAAGCATTATTACCATAAGCATTGTTGCCAAAATTATTATTTCTTATGAAGTTCACATCAACTTGCTCTTCTTGAGCAACCAAAGAGGCTAAAGGAACATTATTTAGATCAATATGGGCTTTCCCATTAACAAGCATGGACATAATAATATCAATGTTATCACTCAAGGAGGAGGTTTCTTCAACAGAATTTACCTTCTTACCTTGTGGAGCTCTCTCAGTATGCCATTCAGAATAATTAACCATCATATTGTCCAAAAGTTTTGTTGCAGCACCCAAAGTGATGGTCATAAAGGTACCTCCAGCAGCTGAATCCAATAGGTTCCTTGAAGAATAGTTCAATCCTGCATAAAAAGTTTGGATGATCATCCAAGCAGTCAGTCCATGAGTGGGATAATTCTTAACCAAAGACTTCATTCTTTCCCAAGCTTGAGCAACATGCTCATTATCAAGTTGTTTAAACTTCATTATTTCACTTCTCATGGATATAATCTTAGCAGGAGGATAGTATTTTCCAATAAAAGCATCTTTGCACTCAGTCCAAGAATCAACACTATTCTTAGTTAAGGAATTCAACCATTCTTTAGCTTTTCCTCTCAAAGAGAAAGGAAACAATTTCAGCTTAATAATATCACCATCTATATCCCTATGCTTTTGCATCTCACAAAGTTCAACAAAGTTATTTAGATGGGAAGCAGCATCTTCATTACCTATACCAGAAAATTGTTCTCTCATAACAAGACTGAGCAAAGCAGGTTTTATCTCAAAGAAAGTATTTTCATCCACAGGTGGAGCAATAGGTTTGCTCATAAAATCATTGTTGTTGGTGCTAGTGAAGTCACACAACTTAGTGTTCTCAAGAGTAGTCATTTTTTTTGGGTTTTCAAATAAGAAAGCAAACTAGTAAAACTAATTTTTTTGTGTTTTTTGAAGAATAAAACAAGCAAATAAAGCAAAAAGAAACTAAGCAAAACAAAAAACAACAAAGTAAAGAGATTGGTTATGAGGGACTCCCCTTGTGAAGATGTCCTTGACTCCCCGTCAACGGCGCCAGAAAAATCTTTGCTGGCTCGTGGTTGATGTAGAGCTTGTTGGGAACCCCAAGAGGAAGGTATGATGAGCACAGCAGCAAGTTTTCCCTCAGTTATGAGACCAAGGTTTAATCGAACCAGTAGGATCAAGGAAACACCCCAAAGGTGTTACTAGATGAGCTTTGGCAGGGTGCACTACTGGTGCTAGTAGCAACGTGGAGACCTGCTCAACACAACCACAGAACTTTGTCCCCAACTTGCGATGAGGTTGTCAATCTCACAATGTTTTGCGGAAAACAAAGGATTAAACGTATCGAATGGAAAGAAGTAAAAGTTTGTAGAAAGTAAACACAAAGCAGTAAAAGATTGTAGATTGTATGTAAAGTAAAGGACCGGGATCCATTGTTCACTAGAGGTGGCTCTCCTTAGATAGATAACATGCTGGGTGAACAAATTACAGCGGGGCAATTGACAAACACCGAGAAAGCAATACATGCATATACTAATCATCTTGACTCCTATGAGACTTGATTGGGCATTACAACATAATACATAGACCGCCATCCAACTTCATCTATGACTAATAATCCACCTTCAGATTATCATCCGAACCCCCTCCAGTATTAAGTGGCAAGCAACAGATTATTGCTTTACAAACTTCGTGTAAAGTAAACAATACAATTGTTCTATGAACAAAGGATCGTTGTTTTTCCCTAGTAGCAACATCACATCTAGTACCTTAGAGATTTCTGTCACTTCCCCAGATTACCAGAGGCATGAACCCACTATCGAGCATAAATACTAACTCTTGGAGTTGCTAGCATCTACTTGGCCAAGATAGCTACTAACAATGGAAAGCATGCAAGATCTCAAATAACAAAGACATGATAGAATCCATAATCAATCTGAAATAGCATCTCAATATCCATCGGATCCCCGCAAACACAACATGTATGGATTACAAATAGATGATCTTGATCATGAACGGAGCTCACAAGATCTAAATATGAAAGCACAAAGGAGGAGAAACCATCCATCTAGCTACTACATGGATCCGTAGTCCAACGATGAACTACTCACGCATCACACCTGAGGCTTGCATGGTGATGAAGAAGGCCTCCAGGGTGAATTCCCCTCTCTGGCAGGGTGCCGGGAAGAGCTTTAGATCCCTCCCGATCTAGGGATGGAGATGACGGCAGCTACAGACTCTTTCGTGGATTTTTGATCGGGTACTTAGGGTATTCATCCCGAGGGCAACTTATAGGCGGAAGGAGAGGCCGGGGGGGTGCCGGGAGCGGCCACACCACCCCCTGGCGCGGGCCAGGCCTGGCCGCGTGACCAGGTGGTGTGGTGGCTCCCCAACCCTTCTCCGTCTCGTATTCTGGCACTTGATCCCTTCCGAAAATAGGTACTTTGGCTTTTGTCCCATCCAATTCCGAGAATATTCATTTTCTGACTTTCCTGGAACCAAAAATAGCAGAAAACAGGCAGCTGGCACTGTGGCTCTTGTTAATAGGTTAGTCCAAGAAATCATATGAAAAGTATTCCAAAGTTGGAACAAAACACAAGAAAGTGGATAAAACCTAGCATGGAACATCAAAAATTATAGATACATTTGCAATGTATCACCATCCAACTACATCTATGACTAATAATCCACCTTCAGGTTATCATCTGAACCCCCTCCAGTATTAAGTTGCAAGCAAGAGATTATTGCTTTACGAATTGCATGTAAAGTAAATAATACGATTGTTCTATGAACAAAGGATTGTTGTTTTCTCCCTAGTAGCAACAACACATCTAGTACCTTAGAGATTTTTGTCACTTCCCCAGATTACCAGAGGCATGAACCCACTATCGACCATAAATACTAACTCTTGGAGTTGCTAGCATCTACTTGGCCAAGATATCTACTAACAACGGAAAGCATGCAAGATCACAAATAACAAAGACATGATAGAATAAATAATCAATCTGAAATAGAATCTCAATATCCATCGGATCCCCGCAAACACAACATGCAGAATTACAAATAGATGATCTTGATCATGAACGGAGCTCACAAGATCTAGACATGACAACACAAAGGAGGAGAACCAGCCATCTAGCTACTACATGGATCCTTAGTCCAAGGATGAACTACTCACGCATCACACCAGAGGCTTGCATGGTGATGAAGAAGGCCTCCAGGGTGAATTCCCCTCTCCGGGGTCTTTGGGAAGAGCTTCAGATCCCTCCCGATCTAGGGATGGAGATGACGGCGGCTACAGACTCTTTCATGGATTTTTGATCAGGTACTTAGGGTTTTCATCCCGAGGGCATCTTATAGGCAGAAGGATAGGCCGAGGGGTTGCTGGGGTCGTCCAAACCACCCCCTAGCGCGGGCCAGGCCTGGCCGCATGGCCAGATGGTGTGGCTGCCCCCCAGCCCTTCTCCGTCTCGTATTCTGGCATCTGATGACTTCCAGAAAAATAGGCACTTTGGCTTTTGTCCTGTCCAATTCTGAGAATATTCATTTTTTGACTTTCCTGGAACCAAAAACTGCAGAAAACAGGCAGTTGGCATTATGGCTCTTATTAATAGGTTAGCCAAAGAAATCATATGAAATGTACTCCAAAGTGTGGACAAAACACAAGAAAATGGATAAAACCAAGCATGGAACATCAAAAATTATAGATACATTTGCAATGTATCAATGCCTCTATTCTAAACTGATGTTACTTCGTTAATTGACTTGGTACTTTTCTATGAAGTACCCTGTAATCTATGGCTTTGCTCAGGAATCTATCTTGATACTGTGTAGAACCATGGTGAATAATATTTATTCTATTCTCTATCATGATTATTGAATTGATATTGTAGAAGAATGATTCCTATATGCTTATAGAAAGATGATTTAATTCCCTTGATTGCTGAGGTTCTCAATATTGTAGCCTGGTGTTAGACAATGTTGACTCTTGCTATTCTTTCTAATTAAAGTGAATAAATGATTCCTGAAATATTTTAGGAAGATGATTATGTGTATTTAAGATGGTGTACTTGAGCTTGTGCTTAAGCAAAAAAAATGAATCTGCTAGGTACATAGGTGCTACCCTTCTGGGAATGTGCCCTGTATGCTAGCAGCTGTGATTTATTGATATCTAGTTAAGACTAGATCCTCTTAGGTCTATGATGCTGGTCTGAGATCTTTCTTAAAGTAAAAACCACTTGTTTTTACTTGTTTCCTAACTACTCATGATTGATCATGCCCTTTCATGATCATATATGGATACCTATTGGTGGTTTTAATGTGTGCCCAAGTGATTTCTCCAGTGGTTCTTTCATAGATGATCTTGCTGTTGTGGTAATTAACTTGGTGGCTTCTACTATCATTAGATCTACTCCTGTGGTGCCCCCTTGAGGTGAGTGCACAGCAGTGGACCTAATAAGCATGGCCTGCTACTATGACCCAGCCAATGATGCATAGGTTGAGGCAAGATTTCATTAAAGAATAGATATTACTTGATGACTTTTAAATTCTCTGTGATGATTTTTCATAGCAATCTTTGTAGTTCTGAGAGAAACAATCCACCTATCCTCCTAGATATGTTCTAGTTGTAGGGTAATTGAATAGATATTGATTTGCAACATCCTATTGGATCCCCTTGTTTCTTATGGTGAAATAAAGTAAGAACAGATACTATGGTTGATCATGGAATAGAGAATAACCTAATGTTGGGTGAATTACTAGGACTTGCTGTTGATGCGCTTGATCAGCCAACTATCTTTGTCATTGTACTTGATCTTTTTGCTGATGGTGCCTTTCCTCCCAGTGATCCTAGCTTGTATTTCTCTGATGAGCATGATCTGCTAGACTAGCCTATTTCTGCTATGGAGTCATGGTGGCTATGGTATGATTGATGTAGATCTGGGAATGAATTAGTAGTGTTCTTGGGATAGCTCTGAAAGGGTTTCTTGGCTATGTGGAGAGAGTGAAGTAGCTAGCTGAAGCTACTATGGATGTGCTTCCTTTTATGAGTTTGCTGGGCTGTTGCTGTATTGACAACACATCTATTTGCATGGATGTGTATGCTTCTTACAACTAGGCCCCACTGGGTGCAAGTTCCCACATGTGGGAAACTTGGTGCTGTGGATGTGCTTCAGCTATTTTGATATTATCTTGGCTTGGACTTTATTCTTATGATGCCAAGGGCTAATCTGCCCCTTCCCAGCCTGTGATGCAGATTGTCTGAGGCACATCTCTGATAAGAACATATGCTAAGCATAGACCCTGAATTAAGTACTCGGTGATGTGATTAAGCAGTGCAACTGGCTGCTATAACTGAGAGTATCACTAACCCCCACTAATCTACTTTCTTTTGTTTGTCTTTTGTATTGTTTTGTGTTACAGGGATTAAGGTGGAGAAGAAAAGAAGAGTCAGGAAATGGACAAGGAAGATTTTAGATTTTCCCTTTACTCTTTGTTGTAATCTTTCTTCTTCATTTAAACATTTGTAGAAGCATTGTAATATTTGTATAAAGTTATATTTTTTTATTTCATTTGTTAATTGTATTGTTCCATATATGTTGTAGTAAATCTCTTTTTGTAATTTATTTATTCTTTTATGTATGTGTAAAGACAATTATTATTTGTTTGAGATAATAAAGTTTGATTTTTCCCCCTTTTTGGAGTTTAAGGCTTGTTATTATTTGTACTTATATTTTCATGTATTCTCATTTATTAATATAGTCTTTCATTTGTCTTGAGATACCTTTATCATAAAGAGTAATGTATTATATCTATTAATATAACGTGTACTTTATTCTATTATTGCAATTTATTTTCCAAATTCATCTCAAATTCTATTTGAATGTTCAAATTTGAATAACTACCCCTCAAAAGCAAAGATACAGTGGATGTCATGTTGAAACCTATCGCACTTGCCCAGATGTTTCCATCAGAGCAAGAGAGATCCCGATCCTTCACTGACTTCTTTAGTTTCACGCGAAAATTCCCAGATTTTCTATGCATGAATGCAATGCACACACCTTATCTTAGCTTATTTCTAAGCTCTAATGCTAGGATATTACAATATTTGTCTTGATTATTAGTATAATCATACTATATTGGTGAAACACACCACATTCAGAAATCTTGATTAGTTGAGAGAATGCAAAAATCAGGGGGAAACCAAAACTTTTTCTTGTTTAGTGATGAAGTGTTTGCTTTCTTGTTTGTTTTGCTTATACATCTGAATGTGTAGTTTATGATATACTCCTCTACCTTCCCCTTAGTGTACAAAATCTACTTAACAAAATTTTCTTGGGTCATTTTACATATTCTCAAATGTTCTAGCATTTCAAAACCTGAGCCAAGATTTTTTTGCAATAAAAATTATTTTTGTAGCCTCTATTAATAAAATTATGGAGATGTATATGATATAATCTCCTTATGTTTTCAAGACAGAAACTCCAACTACTCTTACCTCTACATTTTCCAAAAAAAAACTTTTAAATTATACTCTTGGTAGAAGTACCAATGGACTGTTAATTTCTTCCAAACTCAAGCTCTTCTAAATACTCCTCTTTACCTCAAGCTAGGCTTAATGGTACCCATAACAATAGCCTGAGTTGCTTGTTAAGATGAATTTCCTTGATCTGCTGTCTACAACCAGATTATCTTGATTTGTTTGCTTAGGAAGTAGTATGAGATACTCTAGGAGCTCATCCTCTAGTACCAAGAGAATTTAAGAATCCAAACCCTAAGCAAGTTACCCAAGATTGATCTGATCTCTAGTCACTACAGTGACCATCTATTCTCTTATCCAGACCAATTTAGAGTTAATCCTTTCTAATAGTTTCCAAGTCAATGAAGGCCAACTTTAAACATAGATCCCTTCTACTCAATCTAAACTCCAACCTCATCCACTTTATGATGAGTTTGGAACCTTTCATCCTCTCAAAACCATCCCCTGTTGAATCCTAGTCAAAAACTGCAAATCTGCAAAAATTTGACTAAGTCTGGAACTGTTATCATGAACCCATATTTGAGTACTTGACTTTCTCAACCCTTGTGCATTTTTGGAAATGCACTTGATACATATTGTAAACCATCCCAAGTACTTCCAAATACCACTACGTCCCTTGTCTAGATCATCCTTTGACCACCTTATTCTTGATGATTTTGTAGGCAAGAAAATAATCTTTTTTGCCAATCTCATCAACACACCTACTTTGGCAGAAGCTCCCATCTCCATGTCATCTTCTTTTGACCAACTCTTTGCATGATGGTCCTCTACTCATGCATTCATATCCATCCATACTTCCCGTGTTCCAATTGGATCCTTGTGATTCTTAAGATCACATGGTTTTGGAGGCTAAATAATAATCTGCTTTGACACCCTTATTTTTAGCAAAGTTTGACATCAATTCTTGGAGAACTCAATCCTGATCTAGGACAAACCTCTATACCTTGATGATCTACATCACTTGGAATATCAATCCATCTATCCCATGATTCAAGGTGAGCTCTTAGCTCCTTAATCCAACAACGTTTTGGTGGTATAAAAATATTTTGGCCAAGATCCTCTAGTCCTTGTTTTCTTCAAAACCAATTTGTAACATCCCAAAACTTTAATCCAAGTTATAAAGATCCAAATCACCCAAGTTAGGGTTAACAAAAACTTTTTCCATTTAAAATAATTAAGCATTCATATGTGTGTTGCATTAAATAGGAGTTGTTTTGAATTGCCATGATTGTTTGTTCTAATGGTTGTAAAATGATTCTAAGATGAATGCCACATCATCTAGATCATTCCCAAGAAAAAACCAAAGAAAAATAAATCAAATACAATTAATAATGGAAATGGTCACTTTTGCCATTTTAATCAACTAGCCCACTTTGGGTATTCCTAGCACTCAATTTCCAACAGAAACAATTGTGTATCTTTGCACCCCTTGCTAGTACAAGTAGTGATGTACCAAGGCTCACTTTGTGATCTTCCAAAAACATTCAAACTCTAAATTTAAAAGACATTTGAAAATGGAATCTAGTTCATATGTATAGATCACCCTTTTTCAAAAACCATCCAAATGAACTCCATTTAAAAATCCCAAGCAACCAGAGATGCTTAAGCATGTGAAAAACAACTCCACCAAATTTCATTTCAAAATTCCAAACTTGATTTCTTTCGGCCATTTTGTCAAACACTTGGTGTGCACAAAACAAACAAAAATCAAAAACACTAGTGTGAGTAGTGTTCTGGCCAAACTTGTCTCCCACATTGCAACCACAACCTATCAAGTGCATCCCCTACCCTTTTCTAGCCCGGCCAACCACTGTGCCCACGACTAAATGGGCATGGCCATTAATGCCGAGCACCTTGCGCACCCTCACCGGCGATAGTGCGCCCCGAGCGCCGCTAGCCTCACCCACCTTGCCCAACGCGTCGCCCGTGCACCACTCCCTCCTCTAGGCCAGCCCCAGCTCGAAGACAGGGAGAGGAGGTGAAGGGTTCGCATCATAGAAAACAAAAAATTTCCTACAATGAGAACTATACGCCAAGATCTATCTACTAGATACAGAGCAACGGGTGGATATACATCCATGGAGAACTTACCCTTGAAGACAACGAGTTTTGTTAACAAGTTGGAACTCGTGGATGATGTAGTCATACACTTGCCGATCTCAAGATCATGATGAAGTCCAGCAGGTCCGGCTCCAGCACGTCCTTCAGATCTAGCTCCAGCAAGTCCAGCACCACCAAGTCCAGCACCGCAAAGCAGCGGTGCATCCGTGGTCGCACACACGTCCGGTACCCCGACAACCTCCATCCCTCGCTCTAGCAAAGCAGCGGAAGCAGCAACTCCTTTCCATATAAAGCCACCGGGAACATGTATCTCGCTAATCCGAGACCATGGGGAAATAATACTAGAGGGGGAGAGAGATCCTTCACGAGGAGGTGTGAGGAAGAAGGGGTGTGATGGGGGGTGCCCCTCCCCATGGCCGGCGCCCAAGGGGTGACCCCTCACCTCCTCATTCATGTGGTGGTAACTCCCTCTACATAGATTTGCCCCTTCACATTCTCTTTTAAAGTCCCCACTTTAAATGCATTAAATTTCTCCAAATTTAATGCTCTCTCACTTAATAAAACTATTTTATTCAGAATTTTGTTAATTAGTTTAATTAACAAACATTCACATAAAATCCCCTACAACATTTCAATATTACATGCAGAACCAATTTCAACAATTTCACCCGAAATAGTTTCGGTGTCTATTGAAATAATTCCAGCGCTTTCTTAAATCTTTATCTGAAACATATTTGCTCCAAATGGTGTCGGTATCCCTTAAGTGTGTCACCCTACAGTTCGTGAATAATGCAGACATGATTGAGACCCCTCTCAGATCTATAATCAGAAGCAGGACCTGGATATCCATACTGACTCCTACACATTCAACGGTGACTTCTATGATCGTGAGAACCTTTAATGCTAGTAACTAAAATCCCTTTGTCTCATGATATAATACATGTCCGAGATTCGATCATCGGTATCCAAATACCTAGTTTGATCTCGTTACCGACATGCACTCTTTTCTCGTTCCTGTGATATAACATTCTAGTGATCACATCACTTGCTTGCAAGCTATTTCAATGTGATATCACCGAGAGGGCCCAGAGTATATCTATCCGTCATCGGGATGGACAAATACCACTCTTGATCCATGAGCCTCAATATAACACCTTCATAGCACTGAACACACCTTTATAGTTACCCTGTTACGATGCGACGTTTGATGTTATCAAGATACTCTTCCGGTGTTAGCAATTAACATGATCTCATGGTCTAAGGACTAAGATTACTTTGTATGATGTTATAGCAATATAAACATAATGACTCTGATCGTAATGCTATACTTCAGATGAATGTTCATCACATCATTCCACCAATGTTGTGACCTCGTTATTAACAACATCCAATGTCCATGATCAGGAAACCTTGATCATCTTGTTAATCAACGAGCTAGTTTATATGAGAGGCATTACTAGGAACTTTGTATTTTGTTTATTAAACACACATGTATTAACGTTTCCAATTAATACAATTATAGCATGCAAAATAAACATTTATCATAAACATGGAATAAGATAATAACCACTTTATTATTGCCTCTCGGGCATATTCCCTTCAGTCTCCCACTTGCACTAGAGTCAATAATCTAGTTTGAAAAACTTTGCGTATTGAACACCTATGGCTTTTTGGTGTTGCATATACGCGATTGCTAGTGGTTAACATAATCTCCGGATCTGACACTTTCAGGTCCGTGTGTATTTGCATGTCTTTGCGTCTCTACACATCACTCATTCTCAAATGAGATGGCATTGTATAAATTTGGTCCTTTGGTGAGACCTTTAGTTCGTTCGGGTCAAAATATGTTGATATTATTGTCATACAATATATCTTCATAGTATTAGCCCACTTTGAACCACACCTAGTTTGATAAAAAACTACTTAACACAAATGCCCTCCTTTGCTGCTACTATAGCAGTCATATACTTAGCCTTTCGTTGTAGTGTCCGTCACAATGTCTCAACTTTGGAACTCATACAAATCTATCATGGAACATCCTTTCCATTACATTGTGCCACCCATAGTCTAAATTGAGATAAATTTAATTTGTATCTTGTGAAAAAACTAGTATCAATGTAACACTTTACAATGAACTCCTTTAACTATTTTTCACTTATACATGATATATTCTTAGTTCTTCCAAAGCTCATAAGAATATCTTCACTATCATCCTATGATCATCTTATGAATCATTCTGGTATGTTCTCATAACATTTAGAGCATAGGACATATCTAGATATATACATATCACGGTATAATCGATCAAAATCTTCATGTGATTTTACTCACCAAGTGTTGAAACACTTGAATCTTGATACAATCCTTTACATGCAGCAAGAACCTTTCTTGTTGTTTCCATATTCAACCCTTTCAATATCTCATATATGTATGTCTAGCACAACCATATCAGCGCCTCAATCTATCCATATAGATATTGATGCCTAATATTCTGGTTTTGCCCAAGTCTTTCATCGAATCTTATTTTAATGAAATTCTTAACTTGTGTCAATACAAGATACATCATTTCCAATCAACAATATGTCCTCTACATAATGTATTAGAAATATGTCTTAGCGCTCCCACTTAATTTCTTGCAACTGCAAGCATCTTCATCATCTCCGATGAATTGAAACTCTTTTAATAGTTTCATCATGGTGAAGATTCCAACTCCGCTATGCTTACTTCAACTATTGAAGTTTGCATGCCCTTTTAGCACCCTTTGAATTAACAAAACCCTTCGGACCGTGTCATGTACACGTCCTAGGTAACCATTCTATTAGAAGAACCTTGTTTTGTTTGTTCAACTACCATACATCAAATTATATGTAGTGGTTGCTACATTAATCCGTCAAGACTAAATATCGCTATGAAAGATCAAATCTTGTCATAGTCAACTCCTTGAACATTGCCGTAAACTTCTTTCCGACATGTCGACTATTTCATAGATGTTAAGAATCCATGTCTATTTCTTTATAGATCCAAACACGATCGATAGGCTTCACGCCTTTCCGGAGGGTCTTCCAAGTTCAGAAACTTGATTTCTCGTGTATGGATACTATCACGGATTCTATGACTTCTAGTAATTTTATGGAGTTAGGGCCCATCATTGCTTCCTTGCATGTAGTCGGTTCATCATTGTCAAAATAATAACGACTTGCTTATCAAATCACACTATTTGATTTTTACCGACCCTCACGGTTCAATAGGAACTCTAATCTCCGAGATCACAACCTTTGTAATCACGGCAGCCATGAGCATTGTGGCTGCCACTGGGACACTTTCTGGCGTTGCGCTACTTAGCACATATAGCTAAGGTTCCACAACCTTATCAAAGTTCTATTGTCCTCCCACTTAACTTTTCGCGAAAAATTCCTTCTCAAGAAACTTGATGTTCCAAGTAACAAACTCTTTTGTCCTCGGTGTTATGGAGAAATTCCCAACAAATTCTTTGGGATAACCTACAAAGACGTGCTTATCCAACTTTTGTTATAAACATTTTACCTATGCATAGCATACCAAAATTTAAGAAAAGACAATTCGAGTTTTATCCCAAACCATAACTCATATGGTGTCATTTCAACGGATCACGATGGTGCTCTTTTCAGTGTAAAAGCGGTAGTCTCTAAAGCTTCAATCTTTAAAACATAATGGCAGTTTTATAAATGATACCTTTGATCTTACCATGTCAAACATGGTTTGATTTCATCTCTCGAATATGCCATACTCCTATGGTTTATCGGGAAACATAAATCATGGAACAATTTCTCAAATCTTAGATGTTTTGCTAAACATGTAACTCAAATATCTTCCTTTATGATCAAATCATAAACTCTTTTATATTCTTGTTACCATGATTTTTCAATTCATCTTGAAAGTCTTTGAACAATTTTCAAATGTTTCAGACTTCTTCCTTATTAAGTAAATATATAGATATATTCACTCAAATTTCTGGAGAAAGCATATGAAGCCAAAAGATCCATCGCATATGGCTACACATAATGGACTATATACATCAACATGCATAATATCTAATAAATTAGTCATCCGTTCCTCTTTGGCCTATGGACGGAGTTTCAATTATCTCGAGGAAATTTTCACAAGCGTCAATTGATCAAAATCGAAGACTCTAAAAATCCATCAACATGGAGTGTCTTCATGTTTTCTTTCCAGTATAATTTAAACAGCGATGTCACTTCATAAGTGATCTTTCAATCATTTGTCTTGTGACATTTTAGCAATAGTGTTCATGGATGTGATTTCTCCCACTAGACTTGTAAAAGTTCATCCATCTTTTATGGAATACGGTAATTATTTGAACAACCATTGTTCTCTTAATACCGGAACAAAATAACAATTATTAAAACAAATCTTGAAGACTAGGTTTGACGTCAACGAAAAGCACAATAACACTTTATTTGTTTTTGATGATCATCATCACTTATTCTCTTGCTAGTTACTTAGGACATTTCAATTCATGAATTGCATTGTCATGTATGACAATTCATACCAACCAATTTGGTATCCAATACCGGTATCCAATACCTCAGAACCACATTGTTTAACAAGCAAGGAATATAGCCATAACATGTATATCTTCTATATACCTAAGTTGGACATCTCCAACCTTTTCTTTTCTGCCAAATATTTTATAGATTCTCTTTCAACAATTCCTTTTCTTTTAAAAGAATCTATCAACATCAATAGTGGTGTCATTCACATGACACATAGTACAAAGCGTGTATAGTCAAATACTAATACCTTTGGACTTGTACTTTGAACTGGATCACCATCATCAAATGTTTGGTGTTCTTTCAAAAATCCATTCTTTAGTAATCTATCAGTGTAGTAAACATTTTACTTACATCTTCTATTCATCCTTATCATGACAAATTTCATTATCAAACTACTATAGCCTGTAAGGAAGAATCGTGAGTATAATGTTAGTTCCCAAAACCTTTTTGGGAGATCCAGATGCTTAGCATCTCCATCCTTCACAAATTCTCATACAATATGAGAACATGTATTTTGCTAAATTATACTCTATCATAATGCAACCAAAAACATTGTTTCAGATATCACAATATCTTTCACACATGATGGTTTCTAAAACAATTTTCAGCTCCTATATAATCTTGATATTAAAACAACTTTTGAATATCAATAATCATGGAGGCAAACATGATACTTTAGATACTAACATTGGAATTCTTACTCTTGATTTAATACTACTTATTAAACTTCATGGAGTAAATAGAGTTTGATAAAAGTTTGCAATAGGACTTATAAACTTTAAATTGACATTCAAAACAATACGATACCAGTTCGTAAAGTAAATATCCAGAATTCTATAGTTCTATTATCTCAATTAAAACTAAGCATAAGGTAGTGAACAGACGCCAATGACTACAACAAATTATGCAAATTCACTTTGATTTAGTTTATGACAAATTGAGTTCGACTAATCCAAATTAGAAATGAACTCCCACTCAAAAACGACATCCCTCGTGCCTTTTTGGTGATTACATGAACCAAATCCACTACACCAAGTCCGATCATCACGTGAGTTGATGTAGCTTCAAAGGCGAGCATCTATATGGGCATCATATCAACTATATGACTCATGCTTAACCTTTCGGTCCGTGTTCCGAGGCCATGTCTGTACATGCTAGGCTCGCCAAGTAAGAACCTTAGTATTCACGTGTGTAAAACTGTCTTACACCCGTTCCCATGAAAGCGTAGATTCGAGTACACCCGATCATCACGTGATGTCTCGAAACACGATCCACAAAACGGTGCATACTTAAGGAAGAACACATTTTTATCTTGATATCTAAATGAGGGATCATCTTATAATGCTACAAAAAAGCGCCAAACTAGCAGTATAAGATGCTAACATCTAATGCGTAAAGTGAGATGATATGGTCCATGCATTTGATCTCTATCATTTGCATCGTGGTATGATCTCTATCATTCCTTTGTGTGTAAGGCCAAGGTCTATGTAACTTACACGTTGAGTGTGTTGTAAGAGTATCTATCATACATCTACTTACAACAATACCATATCAAGACACTAGCCCAACAACGATCTAAACTAGACGCCTCTAATTTATCAATTGCAGGTTTTACGTGGCTTAGGGCTTTCGGAGATAGAACCGTTCTTACCTACGAACATGAACCACAACGAGGATAACCAAGTTATTAGCAACTCGTTGTAAATCAGATATTGACTATAGTAGGAGAGACAGACACCCGCCAGCCACTTATGCAAAACAAGTTGCATGTCAGTCGTGGAACCGGTCTCATGTACGAAGACATGTAAGGTTGGTCCGGGCCGCTTCATCCCACTATGCCACCAATATCCAAAATACATAGAAGATGCAATAACATGATCATCATCGCCCACATATAAACATATGTGTACTACCCATGCAAAGCACCTACGCATAGATCAGGCTCTGATACCACTAAAGGGTTCGCACCATAGAAAACAAAAAATTCCTACGATGAGAAGTATACGCCAAGATCTATCTACTAGATACAGAGCAACGGGTGGATATACATCCATGGAGAACTTACCCTCGAAGACAACGAGTTTTGTTAACAAGTTGGAACTCGTGGATGATGTAGTCGTACACTTGCCGATCTCAAGATCGTGATGAAGTCCAGCAGGTCCGGCTCCAGCACGTCCTTCAGATCCAGCTCTAGCAAGTCCAGCACCACCAAGTCCAGCACCGCAAAGCAGCGGTGCATCCGTGATCGCACACACGTCCGGTACCCCGACAACCTCCATCCCTCGCTCTAGCAAAGCAGCGGAAGCAGCAACTCCTTTCCATATAAAGCCACCGGGAACATGTATCTCGCTAATCCGAGACCATGGGGAAATAATACTAGAGGGGGAGAGAGATCCTTCACGAGGAGGTGTGAGGAAGAAGGGGTGTGAGGGGGGCCTTTTATAGGAGGAGGGCGGGTGCCCCTCCCTATGGCCGGCGCCCAAGGGGTGACCCCTCACCTCCTCATTCATGTGGTGGTAACTCCCTCCACATAAATTTGCCCCTTCACATTCTCTTTTAAAGTCCCCACTTTAAAAGCATTAAATTTCTCCAAATTTAATGCTCTCTCATTTAATAAAACTATTTTATTAATTTTATTCAGAATTTCTTTCATTACTTTAATTAACAAACATTCACATAAACCCCCTGCAACATTTCAATATTACATGCAGAACCAATTTCAGCAATTTCACCCGAAACAGTTTCGGTGTCTATTGAAATAATTCTAGCGCTTTCTTAAATCTTTATCTTAAACATATTAGCTCCAAATGGCGTCGGTATCCCTTAAGTGTGTCACCCTACGGTTTGCGAATAATGCAGACATGATCGAGACCCCTCTCAGATTAATAATCAGAAGCGGGACCTGGAGATCCATACTGACTCCTACACATTCAACGATGACTTCTGTGATCGTGAGAACCTTTAACGCTAGTAACTAAAATCCCTTTGTCTCATGATATAATACATGTTCGAGATTCGATCATCGGTATCCAAATACCTAGTTTGATCTCGTTACCGACATGCACTCTTTTCTCGTTCCCGTGATATAACATTCTAGTGATCACATCACTTGCTTGCAAGCTATTTCAATGTGATATCACCGAGAGGGCCCAGAGTATATTTATCCATCATCGGGATGGACAAATCCCACTCTTGATCCATGAGCCTCAACATAACACCTTCGTAGCACTGAACCCACCTTTATAGTCACCCTGTTATGGTGCGACGTTTGATGTTATCAAGATACTCTTCCGGTGTTAGCAATTAACATGATCTCATGGTCTAAGGACTAAGATAACTTCGTATGATATTATAGCAATATAAACATAATGACTCTGATTGTAATGCTATACTTCGGATGAATGTTCATCACATCATTCCACCAATGTTGTGACCTCGTTATTAACAACATCCAATGTCCATGATCAGGAAACCTTGATCATCTTGTTAATCAACGAGCTAGTTTATATGAGAGGCATTACTAGGAACTTTGTATTTTGTTTATTAAACACACATGTATTAACGTTTCCAATTAATACAATTATAGCATGCAAAATAAACATTTATCATAAACATGGAATAAGATAATAACCACTTTATTATTGCCTCTCGGGCATATTCCCTTCAGGAGGAGCTAGGAACCGTCGCGCCCGGAATGTGTCTGCCATGCCGATGCTTCCCGTAGAGCACGCACGGTCCCCGCTCAACCAGACCCCGCCTCGCTCTTGCCACCCACCTACATGATCACCACCGCCCTAGGAAGTTACCAGACATGCCCATTTCCCTGACCATGACCTGTAGCCGTCGGACGCTGCGAAACTCGCCGTCGGTAGAGACAGCATGCGCGCCGTGCCACTCACTTCTGCCGACCACAATTCTCTGCACGCGCACCGCCATGACGACCGCTAGGGAACCGTCCACCATCCTAGCCCACCGCCCACACCTCTAGCTCGCTGTGTCGTCATCTCCGACGAGCTCCGCCCATGCCTCTCTGCACCCCTCGCCCCGCTATAAATAGAGCGCCTCCTAGCACCGTTTCCTCACACCATCTCCATCCACTCCCCCTCAAAGAACTCCCAGTGCCCCACCGGAGCAAGCCGCAACCCGTAGCGCCCCAATTTCGCCGGAGTCTGGAGCGGAAGGAGGAGAAGGGCGCCAGTGATCTAGGCCATCTCCCGGGACGCCGCCGGTACCAGGAGAACCACCATCGTCTCCTTGTTCGTTTTCCCGCCTTGCCGCACTCACTGGAGCCCCCGTACGCCCCCACTGCACCCTCACCGACCGTGCTAGGGTTCGTCCCCGTCGAGAACTGTTCCGGCGAGGACGATAGATGTGAGCCGTTGATCCAGGATCTAATCCTGCGGCCACCGTCCTCCCATACCGATTCGGCAACCTCTGTCCGACTGACAGGTGGGGCCCTCACTTAAAACCATCCTGGGCGCTGCGTGGAGTAAACTGGTCAGGCCCATTTATTTCCCGCGCGACCCATTTAATTCAAATAAATCCTTTTCTATTTTAGTTAAAACTTAGTTCTGTCCTTTAGTTTGAAAATCAATTTAGGGAGTTCTACAGATCCAAATTGAGTGATTCCAATTTGATAGAAATCTAATTAAAATCTCTATCCAAGCCCGTTGGATTGAAATCATTTAGAGTTATATATCTCTCCTAGCTAAAATAACAAACAGAAGCTTTTTTCACATTCGAACATTTTTATAAAACCAACCATAATAGCTTTTGAGTTGATTCCAACTCTCAAAAATCACATTTAACCATACCTATCTGAATATGTAATAATATTAAGGTTTGCATGCAGTGACTTTGGATTAGTACCAAAGTAATGCTATATAGGCATTTCTAGTCACTTTAAATCATTAATTATTATACTTAAACTTATTAAAATGTGATCCAACCTTTAAATCACATTCCCATATATTAGAATATGTGGTGGTGACATGTGTCCACATGATCCCATATTTTAATGGGAGAATATTAAATCTTAGTTAATTTCAATGAGTAGAAATTACTTTTCTCAAATAAAATAAATGAAATTAGTTCATTAAACCTTGTGATGTTTGTGATGATAATAGATCATCAAATGTGTTCCTTAGTGTACTAAGTAGACTAGTTAAGTATTGTTTGGTGATTGTGTATTCCGTATGTATTTATAGACGATAGTACCGACCAAGTCTATACGAAGGAGAAGTTCTACCCCGAAGAAGAAGAAGAGAATTTCAACCACTGCACCAACCAAGGCAAGCTAACCCTTGCAAGTTAGATAACCTAAGGAAATGCATTAGACATGCTTTGGTTATACCTTTTGCCTTATAACTACTCCAAGTTTTATTTACAAGCTTTACTTTCTTTACCAAAGTTTCTTACTTGTTTAGAGATAACATAAAGAGTATAAAACTTGACCTATCTAGTTAGACTTAGATGTCATTCTATGGCCTGAGATTGATATTAGCATGCCACCTTAGTGAACACACTTAACTTAGTAGTTTAGAGCTAAACCAAAACTTGATCACTTTAGATGGGAATATTTGGTGAAAATGAATTATGAAAACCTTGGAATGATGAGTCATTCTATTGAGATGTTTTGACATGTGTTGAGAAACACAAATGGTTTATGATGATGAAAATGTTGAGGCATGAGCCTTAGCCCTTTTATAAAAACTGATGGTTGGGTTCGGATGTGATGCCACTCCAATTTTATCGTACAACCACAATACTTGAATTGGGTAAGGCTTAGCCGGAAGTTTATATGCATTAGTATTAGTTCCCTCACGGGAGATGTTTGAGCTGAGGCTACCTCTCAATGTTGTCCACCTATGCAGTGCCCAGGATGACAGATGGTCATGGCTGGGAGGCCAAGCTCATAGGATAGGTGTTTATACTAGAGTGTGTAAAGGAAATGTTATGTTTGATTATCTGCATACTAAGTATGATGATTTAGGGTTATCCCTGACATATGTATCGAATTTTGTGGTGAAAGTGTACCACCTCTGCAGAGTGTCAAACTATTCGAATACCGCGTCCGCGATTATGGACAGTTGGAGTGGCCAGACTGTTCTGTTGTCAAATGTTTTCAAAATGACTTATGAAATAAATTGTGACATGACTTGACCACAACATGGTTGTGACTATGACAACTAAGTTCCCACTTAGGTGATTTTAAACTTTATTTTATCTTTCTTTGTTTCTGAACTCAGCTTAGGTTTCAAACTTAACTTTACAAATAAACTTAGAACTTAGCATTTCCTACTAGAACTACCTTACTTGTTAGTGATAGTTTGTGAGTACTTAAAGAGTACTCATGGCTTTGTCCCTGGCTATTCCCGTGGCCAGACTATGAGGAGGACTACCATGAAGGAGGACAACAGGACGGCTACGACAACTAGGATCATCTCCCATTGTCAGCATTGCATGTGACACTAAAGATGGAGCCCACCGCTACGCTATTTATTCTGCTACTTGTTTGTACTAAGACTGGATCATGAGATCCTTTATTTGTGTAAAACCTTATTATGGTTTATAACGGATGATGTACTATGATATCCAATCTTTTATATCTCGCAAATATGGTAATCTTGGAATTGTGATGTATGGCATAACAGGCATCTGGGATTAAAAATCCAGGTGTTGACACAATTTGTGATATTCAAACCAAAGGTGTGAAAATGATAGCTACATAATGTGTCCATCATCTACCTTGGATATAAAAGTTTAATGACACCTTTTCCATAATTATTTTGGCTTAAAATATTTTATTTTTTTTCTTTTATCAAAATTTCAAAACTCCTAATGAAGAAAGTTTGTTTTTCTCCAAAACACTTTTGCAACTTTAGGCTCATATGAGGCATATATATTGTTCGCAACCTTCCTACTAGAAAAAAATATATTTTTAAAGAGTTTTATTAATTCTTCTTGCCTATTTTCTTCAATGAAGAAATGAGAAAATAAATGTTTAAATACTTTTCTTATTCAATAAATCTTGGGTTCTCCAATGTGTGAAATGATGTCTGGGATAATCTCACACCAAAAACGCTTATTGTCCAATACAAAAATTTCAAATGAATTCAATAAAACATATTCAACACTTTTTGAATAATTGATATAAAAGGGATCTAAGAATATCTGAAAAATCCCACATAATCCCCCAAGGTGTGTGGTGACCCTACCCATCTAGCAGCACCATTACACCACCTTGTCAAGATAAAAATTTAAAAGTTTCATTCATGATCACCAATTGGGCAAAAAGTGACATCCTTCAAAACTTAAGCTAAATCTCATCCAAACTATCACCCTTGATCACCACAACAACCTTCCTCCCTCTATGGTCATGTTCATCACTATAGCATGCATTGTAGAACAGACGTTTCCCTTGTCCTTTTTGTTTCACTACAGGAAATAAATTATTTGCCGCGTAACACATAGTACACGGCAAAGCCTAAAAAGAGCACGCCAAAGGCTTTGCCGTGCAAGGTTACACGGCAAAGATCGCACGACAACAAATGAGCCAGCAAAGAAGTCTTTGCCGTGCGCGCCCGAAAAAATACACGGCAAAGCCTTTGCCGTGTGTTTTGCTGCCCCTCACGGCATACAAAAGTAACTTCACGTTATCCTCCCACGAGACGGCGCTGGGTTTGTGGGTCCTGTTAGAAGAGTTTGCCGTGTGATGACGCATGGCAAATCGGCAGGCCTTTGCCGTGTAACCTCACACGGCAAAGCCCTCTTTGCTGTGTAACCTGACACGGCAAAGCCTGAGGCCTTTGCCGTGCACCTCTCTCTGCCGTGCGCCTCCCTCCCCCTTCTTTGCCGTGCACCTCTCTCTGCCATGCGCCTCCATCCCCCTTCTTTGCCGTGCACCTATCTCTGTCGTGCGCCTCCATCCATGCTCTTTGCCGTGTGCCTCCCTCGCACGGCAAAGTGGCCATTTGGTTTCAGGATCAGCCCCCGGGGCACCTTTGCCGTGCGCATATACACGGAAATGGTCTCTTTGCCGTGTATTTTCACACGGTAAAGGGGCCAGTAAAATTCATTTTTTCCACAATTCTTATTTTTCACAGCAATTTAGTAATCAAAGCCAACATCAGTGGCATAATCACAAATATGTATCAAAACCAACATCAGTGGCACAATCACAACATATTTTAATACATATAACATCAATTACACAATACAATGATCTATTGCCACAAATAGATCACATACAAGATCCAACGCCACAAATAGAAGTGCATATGTCCATAATAAGTGCATACAAGATTCAACACCACAAATAGAGTGCATATGTCTATAATAAGTGCATACAAGTTCACACATAAAATTCAAACCATACGCATTGAGTACAACCATAAGCTCCTTCCTTCATGCACATGCTACAAAATAGAAATCAATGACATAAGATTCATGTATAAGTCTATAAATTTTGACAAGTAAAGAAACATTACAATATACAAGATCACGATCATAAGAGAAACATACAAATATATACAAGTGGCTCCCATGTGCTCTACTTAGAAGATCATGTATTTTTGGATGGCTAAGCTCTTCTATGGCTAAGTGCATAAGTTTCTATGACTAGGTTTTTCTATGAATATGTGGAATTCTACAAGTCACTAGAATTAGAGTACAAACCTAGAAGACCGAGCGAGCGGGTTGTCAGGGTTTCCCCCCGTAGGAGGCGTCTGCATGGTCTCGTCCTGAGACGATTGTTCACCGAGCTCCATATTGTTGGATCCACCCGAGGCATGTAGCTACAAGATGGAAAATTGTGAGCCTTAGTCAATATGCATTAGACATGTGGTATTTTGAGATTGGCACCTAATACGCAAGACAACTTATCAGGTCGCTGAGGTTAAAAGAAGGTGGATCAACCCTAGGAAGAGTGGTGCCACTTGGTAGAAAGGCCTGCAAATCAAGCATGTGGGGGTAAGGTGCATGAAATGAGGATTCGTCTTAGGTCCTATAAGCAACTTACCGATAACTGGGACTCGTAGGCTGTCATCCTCTGTGCAAACCACTCCATCATCTTATTCTGTTGTGCCATTATCTGACTCCGCTGATCAATGAGGGCCTGGGCCTGCTCCGTCTCTCTCCTCTCTCTCCTCTCGTTCTCCAGGTCCTCCTACATTGTGTCATTGAAAGGTCATGGATGTTGCAATGGAAAACATGAAATGAAGTGTGGATAACCAAGGAAGAATAGCATACCCGGAGCTTCTCAATGGCTATAGATGATGGCGTAGGACGGGACTGTATGGTAATGGAGGAGCTTGAGCTGTCACCCCTAATCTCTCTCATAGACCGGACGGTCCTAGGATCGACGACGCTATCACACATCCACAAGCGGCCATTCTTCCTGCCGCCTCCCCTACGCATGGCAACCTCGGGGTCAAAGGGCTCGGTCTCAGGGTTCGTCTCGCCATATGATTAAGCAAAGCCGGCCCGGTACTCCTTGTCCTTGAGCCTGCCTCAACCTGCCAGCTAGCGCCTGCCCTCGTGCCTTTGTCCCGGTCGAACATCTCCGAGATTGCACTGTTGTCCCGGTCGTGGGTCTCCGATTGCACTCAAGCTTGACTGCCCTCTCGCTGTTAGCCGGTTCGATTTGACTGCCCTCTCGCTGTTAGCCGGTTTGATTTTTGCTAGAGTATTACCGTACAGCACTAGCAGTTTCTTTCTACCAGTAGTATGAAGGTTTGTGTCTACGAATAATTACTTTGTTATCAAGAATATCGCTACCATGCTGCAGTAATATGAATCAAGTTACAACTACTCAGGTTTCTGATGTGAGAACCCATCGAACGATTTCATGACAATCTAGTCAAGTCCTGCTATAATTGTTTTTCGGTTTTCAGGTTCTTGTTGGGTATTTTACCAACATATACTCAACTTTGGCTAGATAATCCAAGGCTAGTAAACTTTTGGGTAAATAACCAATTTTCCTTTTTTACTCAGTCTAACTTTGTCTAAATGCCATAAATTATATTTTTTTTCACAGCTATATGATTGTCCTGATTCCACCGCTTATATGTAGCATATCATGTGGTAGTTTGGCCCCCCAAGAATTTGTGTTCAAGGTCCGCCACTGACTAGATGCGCCCTCCCTGGAACAAGAAACTTACGGGTGGAGTACGGCGACGTGGAAGACGGCAGCTCCGGCTCGCGCTCTGGCTCCGACGTGGACGACGGCGGAGGTCGGAGAAGGGGCAGCGGACGACGGAGCAGGGGGTGGCAGGAGCGGCGGCAGCTCCGGCTCGCGCTTGGCGGCCTCTCCTCCTCACCCGGGGCCCATGGGGCGATGGAGGTCGGAGCAGGGGTGGTGGAGGACGGCGACGTGGGCGCGGTTGGGCGAGCCTAGGAGGGGACGGCGGCGGCAGGGCGGGTGGAAGAGCTCTCGAGCGGCGGCGGCGGCTGGAACAAATCGAGTGGCGGCAGCGGCTGGAACAGGTGGGCGGGAAAAAAATCTTGGCCACACACGACAGCTAGCTCGAGTCAAACCATCAAAGCGATAGAATTTATCTCAGCCGGAAGGTTTTACCGTGCAGTTTAGGCAGCTGTACACGGCAAACAGTTGGAAATATCTATTTGTTGTGTGCGATACACGGCAAAGAGCTAATTATTTTAAATTTTAGCATTTTAACTGTAGTTGAACATTCAGTTTTATTTCAAAATTATATTAAGTCTGAAGTGGTTGATATTTAAAAATTATTTCAAAAGAGCTAGGGCGATTTTGTGAAGCAACACCAAATGGTCAAAATCGGGCGTTTTGTGAAGCAACACCAAACGGCGAATACAAAATGTTACCACCCCATTTTTCAAAAATACTAGCCCAGCTTACATGAATAATGTCCAAACCGGTGTTTCGTAAACCTCTCTGTCCACCCCTGGTCAAAAAGACAAATATCTGTCGAATCGGTAGGAAGTGGGTCCGGTTTGAACTACAGGTACATGATCTAATGCTCAGGATTTTTTGAAAAAATCATTTTTAGACTCACAATATGATGTTTCTTCAGAGATACAATGCAAGTTTAGAGATGCTCATCTCCTATCTCACGGGTGTCACCGTCTTCACGCGCATGCGATAGCACTTAGACAAGTGATGGACGTGTCGCTGAGAAATTCCCGCGGCGAGTTCAACGGGAGGCAACGGGTGGAACATTGGGTCCAACCGTGTTTTATATGTAGATAAGGCCTAAACAAACAAAAAAGTTCATTGGTGGAACCTCGTACGGAGATAGCTAGAGGGTAGATCCCCCGGGGCCAACCCCGACTAGGGTTTCGATGGGAGACGGCCGTCAGAGCGCCGAAATCACACCAAAACTTCATGTGGCCATGCCATGTGTACACACGTGTGGTAGATGGTCCATAGATGCAATGGCTAGCTCCCGGGTGTCACCGTCTTCACGCGGATGTGATAAAACTTAGAGAAGTGATGGACGTGTCGCTGGGAAACTCCCATGGCGGGTCCAACGGGGGGCAACCGCTTCGGGTATACCGGAGGCTTGAATGTGCCAAAGGGAACCCAAGCTAGTTTTCCATGTACCTATGTACTAAACATACCTAAACCTATGAAAAAGTACATCGGTGGAACCTCGTGCGGAGAAAGCTAGGGGTAGATCTCTCGGGCCCACAGAATAGGGTTTTCGCCGGAGAAGGACCGCCGCAGCGCTGTAATCACACCAAATTCTCCATGTGGGCCTAAGATATGTGTGGAAGTGTTGTGGAATGTGTAATTAACCAAAATGGTGCAATAGATGGCTCCCCGGTATGACCTTCGTCACATTCAGGCGATAACAATTGGTGGATTCCTCGAAATGTAGGTGGAAATGTCCCGCTACGGGTATACCGGAGGCTTGAATGAGCTAAAGGGAACCCAACCTGGTTTTTCCATGTACCTATGGACTAAACATACCTAAAACTATGAAAAACTACATCGGTGGAACCTCGTGCGGAGAAAGCTAGGGGGTAGAGCTCCCAGGCCCACAGAATAGGGTTTTCGCTGGAGAAGGACCGCCAGAGCACCGAAATCACACCAAATTCTCCATGTGGGCCTAAGATATGCATGGAAGTGTTGTGGAATGTGGAATTCACCAAAATGGTGTAATAGATGGCTCCCTGGTATGATCTTCGTCACATTCAGGCGATAACAATTGGCGGATTCCTCGAAATGTAGGTGGAAATGTCCCGCTACGGGTATACCGGAGGCTTGAATGTGCCAAATGGAACCAAACCTGGTTTTCCATGTACCTATGGACTAAACATACCTAAACCTATAAAAAGTACATCGGTGGAACTTCGTGCGGAGAAAGCTAGGGGGGTAGATCTCCCAGGCCCACAAAATAGGGTTTTCGTTGGAGGAGGACCGCGGGAGCACCAGAATCACACCAAATTCTCCATGTGGGCCTAAGATATGTGTGGAAGTGTTGTGGAATGTGTAATTCACCAAAATGGTGCAATAGATGGCTCCCCGGTATGACCTTCCTCACATTCAGGCGATAACAATTGGTGGATTCTTCGAAATGTAGGTGGAAATGTCCCGCTACGGGTATATCGGAGGCTTGAATGTGCCAAAGGGAACCAAACCTGGTTTTCCATGTACCTATGGACTAAACATACCTAAACCTATGAAAAAGTACATCGGTGAAACCTCGTGCGGAGAAAGCTAGGGGTGTAGATCTCCTGGGCCCATAGAATAGGGTTTTCGCCAGAGAAGGATCGCCGAGCAGCGGAATCACACCAAATCTCCTCTGTGTGGATCTAGGATATGTGTGCAAGTGTTGTGGAATGTGTAATTCACCAAAATTATGCAATATATGGCTCCCCGTTGTGACCTTCCTCACATTCAGGCGATAACACTTGGCGGATTCCTCGAAATAAGGTGGAAATGTACTGCTACGGGTATATAGGAGGCTTGAATGTGCCAAAGGGAACCAAACCTTGTTTTCCATGTACCTATGGACTAAAAATATCTAAACCTATGAAGAAGTACATCGGTGGAACCTCGTGTGGAGAAAGCTAGGGGGTAGATCTCCCGGGCCCACAGAATAGGGTTTTCGCCGGAGAAGGACCGCCGGAGCACCGGAATCACACCCAATCTCCTCCGTGTGGGCCTAGGATATGTGTGGAAGTGTTGTGGAATGTGGAATTCACCAAAATGGTGCAATAGATGGCTCCCCGGTGTGACCTTCCTCACATTCAGGCGATAACAATTGGCAGATTCCTCGAAATATGGTGGAAATGTCCCGCTTCGGGTATACCGGAGTCTTGAATGTGCCAAAGGGAACCCAACCTGGTTTTCCATGTACCTATGGACTAAACATACCTAAACCTATGAAAAAGTACATCGGTGGAACCTCGTGCGGAGAAAGCTAGGGGGTAGATCTCCCGGGCCCACATAATAGGGTTTTCGCCGGAGAAGGACCGCCGGAGCACCGGAATCACACCAAATCTCCTCCGTTTGGGCCTAGGATATGTGTGGAAGTGTTGTGGAATGTGTAATTCACCAAAATGGTGCAATAGATGACTCCTCGGTATGACCTTCCTCACATTCAGGCGATAACAATTGGCGGATTCCTCGAAATGTAGGTGGAAATGTCCCGCTACGGGTATACCGGAGGCCTGAATGAGCCAAAGGGAACCCAACCTGGTTTTCCATGTACCTATGGACTAAACATACCTAAACCTATGAAAAAGTACATCGGTGGAACCTCGTGCGGAGAAAGCTAGGAGGGTAGAGCTCCCAGGCCCACAGAATAGGGTTTTCGTCGGAGAAGGACCGCCGGAGCACTGGAATCACACCAAATTCTCCATGTGGGCCTAAGATATCTGTGGAAGTGTTGTGGAATGTGTAATTCACCAAAATGGTGCAATAGATGGCTCCCCGGTATGACCTTCGTCACATTCAGGCGATAACAATTGGTGGATTCCTCGAAATGTTGGTGGAAATGTCCCACTACGGGTATACCAGAGGCCTGAATGTGCCAAAGGGAACCAAACCTGGTTTTGCATGTACCTATGGACTAAGCATACCTAAACCTATGAAAAAGTACATCGGTGGAACCTCGTGCGGAGAAAGCTAGGGGGTAGATCTCCCGAGCCCACAGAATAGGGTTTTCGCCGGAGAAGGACCACCGGAGCACACCAAATCTCCTCCGTGTGGGCCTAGGATATGTGTGGAAGTGTTGTGGAATGTGTAATTCACCAAAATGATGCAATAGATGGCTCCCCGGTGTGACCTTCCTCACGTTCAAGCCATAACACTTGGCAGATTCCTCGAAATATGGTTGCTTCGTGTATACCGGAGGCTTGAATGTGCCAAAGGGAACCCAACCTGGTTTTCCATGTACCTATGGACTAAACATACCTAAACCTTCAAAAAAAAGCACATCGGTGGAACCTCGTGCGGCGAAAGCTAGGGGGGTAGAGCTCCCGGGCCCATAGAATAGGGTTTTCGCCGGAGAAGGACCGCCAGAGCACCAGAATCACACCAAATCCTCAACGTGGGCCTAGGATATGTGACCAAAATGCAAGATGGGCGATAATAGAATTAAAATGTATGCTAAAAAAACTGAGGTAAAGATCTTGCCGTGCTAAAATGCGTGCAAAAAGGAGATAAAAAAAGCAAAAAATACCTTGCCTTTGCCGTGCAACACTACACGGCAAAGATCTCTTTGTCGTGTAACACTACATGGCAAAGACCTCTTTGCTGTGTAAGACTACATGGCAAAGACCTCTAATATTTGCAAAATTATAAGTTTTGGCAAAAAAAAATCACGCGTTGTTACAATAATACGGCGGGAAAATTTCTCGCGTAAACAAAATTTGCAGATTCAAATCTTTGTCGCGTGACAGTGTGGTACACGGCAAAGGCATACCGTCACCACGACGCCGTTAACTGGGCCGAGGTGGTGGGCCCGATGCGGCGTTGTGCCGTGTATTTTCTTTGCTGTGTACTTTTTATGGCCTATGCCGTGCATTATTTCTTTGCCGTGTGTCTTTCTTGGACTTTGCCGTGGATATTTTCTTTGCCGTGTAATCTGACCGGTTTTGCCGTGTATGTGTTCTTTGCCGTGTGTTTAGCTGAAATGGTGCACGGGAAAGCAGTGATGCACGGCAACGCTATTTTTTCCTGCAGTGTTTGGAGGAGAAGAAAAGTGAGGGACAAGCTTTTCTAGACCCTTTAATTACTTGTTGTTACTGCACACCCCCTCGCTGCCTCTCTAGAGCATCCTAGGGCACCAGCACGACCCACTCCATCGCTCTCCTTGCCCTATCCCCGAGAAGCACCCCTCCATGCCCTCCCATGGACAGGGTCTATCATACCCTCCCTCTCATGGGGTAAATAGGATTGGAGCCTCTTCAGCATGCCTCTGCCCCTCCATTCCACTCCTCTCCCTCACCGCTCTCCCCTCCCTGAAGCCTCGAAGCTCTCTCTCTCTCAACTTCTCAAGAAAAACAGGAGAACTCCTCTCGTCTACAAACTTGCAGCCAATGTTGCAGCCCATCCTGACCACCTCCACTCTCGCTCTTCACATCCTGGTGATTCCCTAGTGTTGATCTACCGCCCCTTCTTTTATTTTCTTCCCAGGGAAACCGGAGCGGCCGCCACAGGTGCATGTCCGAGCTGAGCTTCCTCAAAGAGCTCGACCTACCTGGGCCTCTCTAACCTCGCTGGGGGCCATCTCATGGACTCCGCCATCTCCTCGGCTCGCCTGGACATCCTCACGACGACATGCAGGCTCCCTGAACTCACTCCGGCGAGCACCCGAGCGAGCTCCACCCACGGGATGCTAGAACCCACTTACCCGCACCAACTCCGGCCAAGCCTCCCGTCGTTGGAACTGCTCCGGCTCCCCACGTCGCCTGGTCGCCCTTCCTGCGCCTCTCCGTCCTCAGGTGATCATCCCCGCGCCTCCCAACCCTCGGTAGGGTTCCCGCCTTCTATCCCACGGCCGAAGGTTGAAGACAGCCCCGCGGCATCCGATCCGTTCTCTTGCGGCCAACAACAACCAATACGGGTTCGGCCGCCGACACTCACTGACGAGTGGGCCCTGCATGGGCAGTTCAAAGCTGCGGTCCCCCACGCACCCGTTTTCCTTGGTGCGCCGAGTTCCCTCGGTGCGGCCCATTCTGTTCAGAAACCGAGCGTGCCTGATGTTTTCCCTTTCCTTTTTCTTTTAACACTTTCAGGTATGTAAAGTACTGATTCGTTTAAATGCCAAAAAGTAGGAAAATACATAAAAACTTTCACATGCAAATTTTAGCAAGCCCCTTGATGTTTTCCCTAACATGTAGAGCAAGACCGAGGCCCAAATTACTATACCTTATTTTCTGACAACTAATCTCTTAATTAGTGTCTTTTCTATCAATAAATCCCCCAGGGAGTTTCACATCTCAAAATGGCATGACTCTAATTGATATATCTATCTGTTTGCCTTGGTCTCATGCCAAGTGGATCCATGGTTCTTCTATAGTAAAAATACCAAAATCAATTCAATATGCCTTGGAGAAATTCCTTGAGTAAATTTACTACACATTTTGAGTTATTTCCAACTCTCGATGATGTGGAACTATAAGACCTCCCAAATCCCAGGAGCTCATATTTAAATGAGCTTCTAGTGAATTAAACTCTTCTTCTTAGGGTTGTTTTTCAAAATAAATCAAAGCATAAGGTATTGGTAATACTTATAAAACGTCCTTGGTTTCATACCAAATTATCCTATAGATTAAATAGGGTGAAAAGGACTAACTGCCAGCAGAATTGACTTTGGGATTTTCCCAAGAGAATTCTGATAACTATTTTGGAGTGAATCCAACTCTCAAATATCTACAAAAAACACTAAGGAAAATTTTATTTGACTTACGGATCATTTCTGGTGATTTATTCACCAAAACAAGGATTATTTCCACTAGAAAATCCATAACTAAATAAATTAAAGTGATAAATCAAGAAACTACTTTTGGTGGGTTTTTCACCTCAATATCTATCTATTGACATCATTTTTGTACATTGGTATCATACAGAATCTGGCCTTGGCTCAAAACGCATTACTTAGGTAGTTTTGGCATTTAAATCACAAAGGAAATATCAATAATGCAATTCAAGTATTTCCAAATGCCTTCAACTCATATTATCAAAACATACTGAAGACAGTGGTGTATGGTATGTTTGTATGATCTATTGTACTGGTGTTTGCTTGTCTTGTGTTGATTGTGGCCTTGGTTTATTTGCGTGTGTGATCCGTGATGACGATAGTTGCGATTGTATCAAAGTCAAGAATAAGAAGATTTTGGTTATTATGGATTTCTAAGAAGAAGCCTAGGAACATATTGCCATATTTCTAGTCACAAGCAAGCCACCTACTTGCTGATAAGCTTTGTCCTAATACTTTACTTATGCATGTTTTATCTACTTGTTTATGCGAACTTCTTTGTTTTACTATATGACAATATATATCTAGTAGTGGCTTGGATTCTCCAAACCATTACACATTTGTACAACCAAGTAGAACCCCCCCCCCCCTTGATGGTACCTACTTGTCCCCAGTAGTGTAAGTGGTGTATAATACCATACACCCTTCGGAGACCTCGTTTTAGCCGAAGCAAAACTATAGGTTGGGAAGACCCTGGAAAAGTATACAAAATGTTTTTTGTAAAACCTTGGTAAGGGTTGCCCTTCCAAGATGAGTTTGAGAAACATACAATTTTTTTACAAATGGTATTGATGTGGAGAGGAGGAAAAATATTTATGAAAAAACACCCGGTTTTATGCAGTTTGCTAGAAAAATTAACATGTGCAACCACATTACCTTGGAATGAGTCAGAGCGTAACTTGAAGTTTCTTTACTCTGGAATGGGATTCCTCACAACTACTTATAAGGTATTATCTCTCTTGAATGCCAAATTTCCCTTATAGAAAGGGTCATCTTTGGAAGCAATGACCCGAGGGAGATGCGAACTTCCTTCAGGAGCAGCCAGACGATACTATGAGCCTCTTATTGAAAGTGCCCAATCTTGAGGAGTGTAAAATGCGCTCTGGTTGGTCCGGGGTACCCAATGTCCTAGTGTTGAGAGGAACAACTCATAGGGTAGGGCAAGTACTCGACCCACGATCCATGAAGGATCAGGGCAGGGTACAGGATGGTGTGTGTAAAGTGTACAACCTCTGAAGAGTGTAAATCTATTCTAATAGTTGTGTCCATAGCCATGTACGGTTGGGAATGTATAGCGTTGTGGTTTTGGTTTCTAAAAAGGTTTTTGAGAATAAAAGAGTTATCAAAGCAGGGTGGTCTAGAGTGACCACAAAGGAAGTTAGGTGATCTCGGAGGATCACGGAAGATGGAAAGTCTGATCAAGTGAGGGCTGGGAGATGAGAATTGGGTAACCTTAACCTAGTGGTTTTCAACTCAAAATGTTTTCAAAAGTTTTAAAAAGGTTTTTAACAAAGATATAGAGATACTATATCTACAAGAGAAATTATTTGAGAAAAGAACCTCTTATGGAGCCCTCCTACTCCCACAACCATATTGCATATTATTTTTATTGTTATCATGTTAAGGTGGTTTTGCAAGTACATTCAGAGTACTCACTGGCATTGTCCTTGGCTATTTACTTGGTTCGACTTCGAGACGACTAAAGGTGAATAAGAAGGGTGACATTGACGACTATGCGAGCTACGACATTCTCCCTGCTAGCTGCATGTAGGGTTAATGCATGGCTCGGGCTCGATGTTGTCCTAAAGTTTTGTTGATGATGATCGATGTAGCCATAATGGCATTAAGGTATGACTTGTATCCGGTCACGTATTGGATGTTTACTTTGATACTTGTCGCTTATGTGCCATGACAGACTGATCATGGGATCATGGTCAAATGCAT
Source organism: Avena insularis (assembly GCA_023614405.1). Taxonomy (NCBI): domain Eukaryota; kingdom Viridiplantae; phylum Streptophyta; class Magnoliopsida; order Poales; family Poaceae; genus Avena; species Avena insularis. The sequence goes on from CM042688.1 coordinate 293,003,803, forward strand.
AACAGGGATTCTCAGATGACTAATCCAGGGGCCCCACAGTTGGCATGATGATTCATACCCAACCCCTGAAGGAGATATATCGACGATCCCGCCCCTTGGTTGTTGCTGCATATTGGGCCATCGAAGTACAACTTCCATGGTACTGCCGATATAACTGGTAAGTCGGCACTATCTTGGATCCGATGTTTGACTATGAAATCGGCTACAATCTGACCCTTGATAGATCATAGAGGTACATAAGTCAGATCATATTCAATCAATCCATCATCCCACATACCAATTCTTCCACTTAGATCAGCCTTTGAATCATATGTTTAATGGCAATGGCTTGGCAGGCCACTACACATTCACTAGATAGTAGATAATAACGAAGCTTGGTGCAAGCGTAATAAAGTGATAAACATATCTTATCGATGAAACTATACCAAGTTTTGGCATCCAATAACCACTGGCTAAGATAAGTAACAGTGTGTTCCTTACCACCAGTTAGTTGAGTAAGAGCATCACATATAACACCTGATATGGATGCTATGTATATCCGAAAAGGCATGCCTATTTTGGGTGCTCTCAAGACTAGGGTGTGGACAAGCAGGTTTGGATTGTATCGAATGCTTCTTGCTGCTTTTCCCCTAGGCGAAGTTGCTATCTTTGTTGATCCAAATAATAAGAATAAAGGCATCAACTTTTCCGGATAAATTCATGATGAACCTCCGAAGATAATTGACCTTACCGAGAAACTGTTGAACCTACTCCTTATTAGTCGGAACTTGCACCTTTTGGTTAGCAGTAATCTTCTTCATATCTATCTATATGGCTTGTTGGGGTATAATGAACCCTAGAAACTTGGTGGGTGATACGCCGAACGCACATTTCAATGGGTTCATCTTCAAGCCATACTTTCTCATCCACTCAAACATGAGTCGTAAGTTGGTCAAGTGATTATCATGCGAGTCCGACTTAACTATAACGTCATCGATGTAGACTTCCAGTATGACTCCCAACTGATCATGGAAGATCAGGTTCATAGCCCTCTTATAGGGTATCTCTCGCATTCTTCAAACTGAAGGTCATCACCGTCCACTCAAATAACCTGATGAACCCTAGACAGCGAAACACTATCTTTGATGAGTCTTCTTCTGCCATGGATATCTAATTATATCCGGCATTCCTATCCAGGAAACTAATTATTTTTTGGCCAGATGCATTGTTGCTCAACATGTCAGCTATGGGCATAGGATACTTGTCTTACGACATAGCTCGGTTGAGATATCTGAAATCAATGAATCCTCGGAGCTTGTTAGAACCCTTCTTCTCAACCGACACGATGTTTGAAATCCAACTAGCATATCTGCATATTTGAATGGAGTTGGCTTTCAACAATTGACCTATATCTCTTGCTTGATTCAGTCGTACATAGCGGGGTTGAACTTCCTTGGGCCTTGCTTGAAAGGACGAAAACCGACTCTGATCGGCAATCGACGTTCTACTAACTCTCTGCTTAAGCCAGTCATCTCGTTATACTCCCAGGGGAAGCAATCGACAAAGTGCACATAAAAGACTAGTGTTGGTATGTAGGGACAGTCTAGATATCCTATTAAGCTGTCAGGAGCAACAACTCGGGCACGGATAGTCTGGTGTGTTACAAGAGGTATCGGAGTCGATCCTCACGGTTACATGGACGTGTGCGGGTTTGTGGCAGACATGTGGAGCATGGAATATGTGGCCTAGAGTGGACACGACATGATACATGTGTCGGCACTGAACGCATAGATGTGTGCCAAGAGAGGACGTTCTTGGCTTGTGGTCGATCGACGAGGGCATCGATCTACTAAGGGTTGTAGTATGTGAGACCCTGGAGTATGTCTTAATAGCACCGATAGGATACTCATAGCAACAAGTTGCAACTTCTTTTTCGGAAGCTCATTTGAAAAAAAAACTCTGAGATTAAGCGTGTTTCGCCTAGATAAAATTTGAGGATGGGTGACCGACCGGGAAATGGGTCCCGGGTGCGCAGGAATTAGGACAAAGTCTGTAGAAAAGACTAGTATTTGTATGGGGTTAGTCTAGATATACTATTAAGCTGTCAGGACTGACAGCCCGACATAGAGAGTCTGGGGTGTTACATGCTGCTAGCCACTCCTGGCCGTGGGCGGTGTCGGTGGACACTCCTTGGCTGCGGGCAGTGCACTGTGGTATTTGATGGTGAGGAGACAGCACGGCAGGGTTTGTAAGCTCGCCAACGGCACTTATCTCCTTCGTGAACCTTGTCGTCGGATTGATGACAAGTACGCCATGAGGGGGTCCTCGAGGCGTGCGAAAGAGAGGGGTGTGAGACGTACGGTATTCCAGGACGGTGAGCACACATGTTTACCCAGGTTCGAATCCGCCGGCTTTGGACGGATCCTACTCCTGCTAGCAATCCAGTAATACAGCAGAGCCGGAATATGGGTTACAAGGGTTTCGCCTGTGCGAAATGAGATTGTAGACTATTGAGGTGTGCCCTAAAGGCTCTCCCTAGGACGGCTTATATAGATATCCGGCCTTGGGTTTATAGGAGAGATCTATCCAGCTACGACTAAGAGTCGGTTACAGAGTACATCTTGAACTACAAGTAACATTATGGGCCTAAGTCGGTAAGTCTTCTGGGCCTTCCCGTAGCCGGATTGGACTCCGTCTTTCTCCATGACTAGGTCGCCCGTGAAGCAATGCTCTAACCCAAAGTGGGCCACCCTGGTCAGTGAGGAACTGTGAGGATACCCGGAAAGTATATCCCCAACAGCAGCCCCCGGAGGCCTCCAAGATCCAAAGTCAGATTTATCATCATCTAGCTTGATCTTCGGCTTGCAGAATCTTGAAGGGTTCCTGAAACTTCACAACAAAAAATACGATCCAGGTCTTAAGAATAAGTCGGACCTATCAATAGGTTTACTCGGATTTTCTAGCTCGATTTCAAACTAAGCCGGAACTTGGTTCTCAACGCCACCTGACACAAGTCATGGTCAAGTCACGTCATCTAACAGGCATTCCGTCAGCATGACCATTGGTGGGTCCGCGGTTCATGGAACCGAGGCGCCGTTTCAATGCATGCATGGAGATCGAGGCGACGCAATCATCGCGTGGGTCCTTCCCAGTTCCTTCCACGACGTGTGGCGGTTACACTGTAGCATTTGCACGAATCTTGACGCAGGTAGGTGGATATAAGGGGTTTGGATTTTCCTTCTCCTTTCCACCAGTCCTTTGCCGTTCCTTTCCTCCCAATTCTCCTGCATGCATAGATCTTCCTCATTCTTCCTCCACAGAGCTCCCAGCGCTGCCCCTTTTAGGTCATCTTCTCACCGGAGCAATGGCTTCATCTTCTTCCTCCAGTTTGGCGGCAACGGCGGTGGCGGCGACGGCGGAAGCAGTAGCAGAGAAAGAGAGCTTCCGCGGGATCTAGATTCCCTGCACTCTCAACGAGGAGGGCCTGAAGAACATGGAGAAGGAGGGGCTTCTCGTCGCCGGCGACTGGCGGAGCGGCTTCGGGGAAACCGTCCCCAACCCGCGTGACGATGAGCGGGTCCACTTCGGCACCCACCTCGATAGAGGTCTGTCCTTTCCTCCCTCGGAGTTCTTCTTCGAGGTGATAGATCATTTCGGAGTTCAACTCCACAGTCTTCCTCCCAACTCTCTCTTAGAGATGACTGCGTATGCTTCACTTTGTGAGGGCTTTCTTGACATTAGGCCGAGTTTGACTCTCTTCCGGTACTATTTCCATGTCTGGAGAAATTCCATTACCGCCGGTGTTCCTTACATCACCGGCACTATCATCTTTTCACTTAGACGCGACCGGGCTTATCCCAAGATTCTAGCTAGTGATTCGGTCAAACAATGGCCGGACACTTTTTTCTATCATAGGGATATTCCGGCTCCTGACAAAGCTACTGCTTTGCCGGCTTTTGTCGACAGAGCTGCCACGACCCAACCTTCTTGGGACGAGGCTGCTCCGGATCTCACCGATGATCTGATCCTTGCTAAGAGGCAAATCGAATACTTAATCAAACACATGGATCTAAAAGGATCCGACTTGGTTCAGTGCTGGGTCTCGCGTCGCATCCAGCCACTTTAGTACCACGGGGATAGACTGATGCACTCCATCACGTCTTCCAAAACCGACTCCCTCCGCATCAGCCCCAAAGCCTACACCACTCAAGGCTACATAAGCCAGATCAAGTGGCTGATCAAGGAGCGGATCGAGAGGAGAATTCCGGAAGTTTCTCTGGATATGCACACGGCGAAAAACCCCGTGGTGCCGGTAAGCTTCCATCATCACACCTTTTATGTGTTTCATTCTTTGAATTACACTGCAATACTAATATGTTTTCTTATTTTCAGCTTGCTAACCTCCCCGAGTCAGAACTTGCTCCGCTCGAAGGATATCCTCTGGAGTTTTCTCAGGAGGTGGAGGTAGTTCCATTGCCGGATCTTGCGCTCAAGAAGCACAAAGCTCCGATAGTGGTAGTTGGCACAAAGGAGGTGCCTGTCGTGAAGAGGTAACATTCAATCACAACTTCCGCCTTTATACCTTATTCAAATTTCTTTCCGAGATGTAATGTTTTCCGACTTTTACTACATTCTCAGAGCAAACCGCTCGCCAAGGCCAAGGGGAAAGGGATTCCTTCGAAGCCGCTGCGGCAGAAGAAGCTTACCATAGCTTCCCCTGCCGTGGCTCCTCCGACTCCTGCCCCTCAACCTTCTGCAACGCCGGTTATCTCGCCGGACGCTGCAGAAGATCCAGCTCCTTCAACGGGGCCTGTGAACCTTGGATCGCAAACTGATGTCACCACGAGTGCGTCAGATCTAAATAAGGGTGAACCCTCTTCGGATAATGATCCCTCGGCTGAAACCTTCGCCGAAAACCTCATCAAGAATCCGGGACTGGCCAAGTTTGGCATGTCTCGGAAATCTACTGAAGAAATCCAGTGGCTCGCTAGACAATGCCTGGAGAAAAGCCATCTATCTCCCGAAGAGGAAGCGCAAGAAGCAGAGGACGTCAAGTTCTCTGACATTCTCGCCCAAGTCCGCCTTCACGACGAGAGGATTAGGATCGGTGAGCTTCCAACAGCTCCAGTGATTCCTCTGACTCTCGCCGAGAAGGTGGCTGCTGAAGTGAACACGGGTCTAGATAAACTCACCCGCGAACAATATGTAAGTCGGATTTCCAACTCCTATTTTTCCTTTATTGTATTTTATATCATATCCTCTATCCCCCAAGCATGAAGTAGGATAAACAATCCGGGTTTATGCTTTATTAGGATGCCAAAGAACGAACTAGTATAGCCCCCAAGGCTCGTGCTGATATTTTAGTAAAAATATTAGCCCGAGTCTTAAGTAGCTTTCTAACTTTGGGTATTCTGACCTACAGAAAGTATGTTCCTATAAACAGGAATTATTGACCAATGTCTGCGATAAGCGAAGAGAGATCAAAGCTCTCTGGCTTAAAAATGCTGAACTCAAAGTTGCCAAGGATGAGGCCGAAGGTAAACATTCCGAGACTCAACCCTTGTCTTCTTATTTTCAATGTCGAATTTTTTTGAACTTTTGTTCTTTTTGACTTACAGCACTGGTGAAACAATTCGTCGCCATGATTGAAGAGGCCGAGAACCTCAAGATCCTGGTGGTGGAGAAAAAGGAGCTTCGCCAAGAGCTGGATCAGCTCAAGGCCAATCATGAAAAGAGCATAGCTCAAGTCCTTGAATCCTCCTACATGGCCACTGAAGAGCGTGATCGCAAGATTGCTGCTCAAGATAAAATAATCTCGGACCTCAAGAATGAGTTGGATAGAGAGAAGGACATGTCCCAGGCGCTCCAGGCTGAACTCCAGAGTCTCCGGGAGGATAAGACCAAGATTGACGACGTCATTTTTGGTACGTTCCATCTATCTGACTTGTCTCTTTCTTCGACTTTTACCAATGTCGGTTTTTTCTTAACTTGTTCTGTGTATAGGTCCTCTGAACTTGACGGACTCTTCCTCCTCCGAGCCCCGCACCCACCAGCTTACCCAAGTCGGTGACCTGCTTCATGACTTCCGCCAGTCCCTTGAGGACGTCAGCGAAGCTCTCAAGATTCCAGACATGCCAAGCATGTCCGACTTCCAGGTGCGGGACAAGGCGAAGGAGATGCTGCAACTTGTTCGGGACTGGAACATGTCCTACACGCAGACTGCTGCGTAGAACGCTCTCACCATGGTCATGAGCCACCATGGAAACATGGAAATATGGCAAGTGACCAGAGGGTACTGCAAGGTAGACGAAGACGGCCAGGAGCAGGACCTTCAAGCCATCATGCACTCCTGCGCCGGATATGGGTGTCACGTGGCTGACCTGACCAGCTACGAGATCCCCTTCTTCACCCGCGTGGATACTCCGCCTCCTCTTCCGGAAGAACCAATAGAAGTTTCCGACGATGAACGCACCAACTCGGATGCGGACATCTCGGAACGATATCAAGGCAGAGTAACCAGCAAGCCGGCAGCTCCTTCATCTCCTCCTGCATCGTAGACCAGAAACTTATGTATTATTCCGGAAAAAACATGATACGTTTGTAAATATTTAATACTTTAACTTTGCTAGTGCTAAGCTTTTGATCTATTCAGCACTTTTCGGCTTTGAATTTTTTTGTGTGCCTGAAATGTTTTACATAAGCACTTGTATTTTTTGTCTCTACTTATCGTTTATCTGGCTTTCCGCCTCGTCCCTTTCAAGAGCCGGCTAAACGTTCCGCCAGAAACTTTGCTGAGCAATGAAGCTCAATTGCTAAACCAGTTTAAACTCGGAAACAAAGCCGGCTTCCAGTACCAACAATTCACTACTCAAAAAATGCCCGCATCCAGCAATCAGACAAATAACCAAAGTAAAGACTAGAAACTTTAGAGTTATACCCGAGGGTAGCAGTTTTAGAATCGGAATCTAAACCAAAACGAGCATGAGCATAAAGTACTTTCAAGCATTCTGGGATTTTCGACTATGACATGATCATTCGGAAATAAGATGGTTTAAGAACTTCTCAGAGAAAACTTGATGTAACCAAAACTTATATATCTCACAAAACATGTACATATATATGTTTACAAAGAAGGATAAACTAAGAATAAAAGGTACGTAGCTGAGCAATATTCCATGGTCTGTCTAACTCATCCGAGTTTGTACTGCCTCCATCTCTCTTTCTCTTCTTAGTAGCAGGTCTTTCTTTGACTAGCCTCATGTCAGTTAAGTAGTACGATCCATTGTGCAATACTCGACTAACTAAAAAGGACCCTTCCCATACTGGGGAAAGTTTATGCTTTCTTTGTTGCACAAGCCGGAGAACCAAATCACCTTTATTGAAATATCTATTTCAGACTCTCTGGTGATAGGCTGTAGATCTCATTTCAGCAACGACGCGAACTTCTTCGACTAAGTCGAGATCATTTTGTCGAGAAATCTCGGCATCCTCTTCAATATACGCGGCCACTCCAGGAGAAGTATGAATAAAATCACTAGGAAGAACTGCTTCTGCGCCATAGACCAAGAACAAAGGTGTGTATCGTGTTGACCTGTTTGGAGTTGTTCGTAAACACCAAATTACAGAGGGTAATTCCTCTGCCGAAGCCCCCGCAGCACGTCGTAGTGGTGCTTCGAGTCTTGGTTTCAGGCCTTGTAGAATTAAACCATTTGCCCTTTTGACTTGTCCATTAGCCTGTGGATGTGCGACTGACGCAATGTCAAGCCGGATATTTTTCTCATCGCAGAATTCAGCCAGTTCTCCCATAGAAATTGTACTCCCGTTGTCCGTGATGATGCTATGCGGGTAACCATACCGGATTATAACATTCTTGACAAATCTTTTGGCTGTTGCTCCATCACAACTACTGACGGGTTTAGCCTCGATCCATTTTGTGAACTTATCCACCATCACTAAGAGGTGAGTGACTCCACTTGGGGCTCGTTTAAAAGGTCCTACCATATCAATCCCCCAGACCACATAGGGCCATGTTATAGGTATTGTTCGTAGCTGATTAGCCGGAACATGAGCTTGCTTGGCGTACTTTTGGCAGCCTTTACACATCTTGACTAACCGTTCGGCATCTGCCTGAGCTGTAAGCCAGAAAAATCCGTGTCTAAAAGCTTTTGCCACTAAAGATTTGGCTGCAGCGTGGTGACCACACTCGCCTTCGTGGATTTCTCTTAAGATTTCCACTCCTTCCGGAGATACATAGCGCTGAAAACCGCTAGAAACACTCCCTTTATGGAGCTCACCTTTAATAATAGTATAGGCTTTTGCTCGTCGGATAATCTGCTGGCTCAGCACCTCGTCTTCGGGTAATTTTGCATCTACCAAATAATCGAGGTAGAGTTGAGTCCAGCTGGGAATTATAGCCAGAACTGCTATCAAAGGTGATTTGGATTTGGTCGGATATTCCTCATCTACTCCCTTTATCGAGGGAACTTTGAGGTGCTCTAAAAACGCGCCATCCGGGACCTCTTTCCACGTAGAGCCTACCCGAGATAGTGCATCTACTTCCTCATTTTCTGCTCGAGGGATGTGTTGAACTTCAAACCCTTCAAACGATTTAGATAGATCATCCACGACAACTTTATATGCTGCCATGTGTTTATTTGCATTACAAATATCCGACACTTGTTGAGCAACAAGATCCGAATCTCCGTAACACATCAAACGTCGGATGCCAATATCTTTAGCAATACGGATTCCATGTAGCAGTGCTTCATACTCGGCAATATTGTTTGTCGCTGTGAAGTGGATCTGCAACACTTATAAAAGTTTATCTCCTTGGGGTGATTTGAGCACCACGCCAACCCCCGAGCCCCCTCGAGCCTTAGACCCATCGAAAAAGAGGGTCCAATATTCCGACTCAGGGAGTATCATATTCTCCTTCGTCTCTGTCAGCAATGATTTGGGATTTGATTGCTGTCTGAGGTTTGTACTCAATATCGAAAGCTGAGAGCTTTATGCCCCATTTGACGACGCGTCCTGTGGCGTCACTGTTGTTGATTATATCTCTCATGGGAGCCGTGCTCACCACGGTAATTAGATGCTCCTGAAAATAGTGGCGTAACTTACGAGATGCTAGAAAAACACCGTAAGCCAACTTTTGATAGTGCGGATACCGCTGTTTTGATTCTGTCAGAACCTCGCTGACAAAGTAAGTCGGACGCTGCACCAGGTGTTCCTGATTTTCTTCTGGTCTCTCCACCACCATGACGATACTAACGACCATATTTGTCGCAGCAAGATAGAGCAACATCGGTTCCTTAGGTTCCGGCGCTGCAAGGATAAGAGCAGATGAGAGTACTTTCTTCAGGTCTTGTAGTCAGCTTCAGCTTCATCAGTCCAAACAAAATCTTTGGTCTTTTTCAGGAGTTTGTATAATGGTGCAGCTCTTTCACCAAGCCGGCTTACAAATCGACTGACCGCAGCGATGCAGCCAGTTAATCTTTGTACGTCCTTCAAAGTAGTTCGCTGAAATATTGAGTATAACCTTGATTTTGTCTCGGTTCACCTCTATGCCTCTTTGAGACACGATAAAACCTAACAATTTCCCGGCTGGTATTCCAAAGAAGCATTTCTTCGGGTTAAGCATGATGTTATATTTTCGTAGATTGGCGAACGTTTCCTCCAAGTCGGAAATTAGCGTTTCCTTCTTTTTGGACATCACCATGATATCATTCAGGTATGCATGTACATTGCGTCCGAGTTGGTCATGGAGGCAACACTGCATCGTGCGCTGGTACGTAGCTCCTGCGTTCTTCAGCCCAAAGGGCATCGTAACAAAACAGAAGGTTCCAAAAGGGGTTATGAATGAAGTTTTGACTTTGTTAGATTCCTTCATCCGGATTTGGTGATAACCAGAATATGCGTCGAGAAAGCAGAGGAGTTCCGAGCCTGCCGTAGAATCGATAACTTGATCAATCCTAGGCAGAGCGAACGGATCTTTTGGACAAGCCTTGTTCAAGGCAGTATAATCAACACACATCCTTAAATCAGTGGTGTCCTTTTTAGGGACCATTACAGGATTGGCCGACCACTCAGTGTGGATGACCTCTTCTATGAATCCGGCTAACTCGAGCCATGCTAGTTCCTTAGCTATTGCCTTACACTTTTCATCACCAAACCGTCGTAAGGACTATTTGACGGGTTTAGCGTTCGGGTTTACATTTAGAGAGTGCTCGGCAAGTTCCCTAGGTACTCCGGTCATGTTAGATGGCTGCCATGCGAAGATATCTTCATTTGCTTGGAGGAACTTGACGAGCGCGCTTTCCTATGCGCCATCTAGGACTACGCCTATCTGGGTCACCTTGGAGGGGTCATCATCCTTCAACGGTGCTTTCTTCGTCTCTTCTGATGCCTTGAACTCTAGATTTGCCTTGGTCACCTCCTTCTTCGTTGCGGGCATCTCGGATGGATCTATGCTCTTTTTGATCTCCTGGTACTCCTGGGGGTGCAGCACGGCTTCGGCAAAGGCGGCATTTCCATCCTCGCATTCTCGCGCTTTCTTCGGGTCTCCCCTGATGGTGATCACGCCGTTGGGACCTGGAATTTTCATCATATTGTAAATGTAACACGGACAAGCCATGAAAGCCCAGTAAGCCGGACATCCAAATATAGCGTGGTATGCGCTCTTGAACAGGACCACCTCGAAGGAAAGTGCCTCCGTCCGATAATTCTTTGGAGTTCCAAAGGTAACATCCAAAGTGATCTCTCCCAGGGAATTAGCTCGTCTTCCTAGGACAACTCCGTGAAAAATCACAGAGCTATGGTTCAGCTGGGTCTCCGAGATCTTCATCCGGCGTAGCGTTTCGACATAGAGAATATTGATGCTGCTACCACCGTCCATGAGGGTCTTGGAGAAACCATAACCGTCAATAAGTTGGTTGATGATTAAGGCGTATTTTCCTTGCCTGTGTAACTTAGGCGGATGATCATCGCGGTCAAATGTGATTGCCATTTCCGACCAGTCTAGGTACTGTGGGACAACCGGAACTGTTGCATTGAGCTCATGTAGAACTGCTTTCTTGACCTTTGCTGGTTGAGATCCGAGGAAAGTGACATAAGTGTCCTTCTTGGTGCGAAAAGTCTTTTGCCCTTCCGACTTGGGATTTGAAGCATCGGCTTCCTCCATGTCGGAATCTTCCTTGCTCTCTTTGTCCTTTTCGGGATTTTTCTTTCCCTTCTTCCGCTTAGCTTTGTAGCCCGCGGTGTCATCTCTTTTGATGTCGTCATTGAAACGACATTCAGCGTTGGTGTGGGACGAGCCCCCATTAGCGTCTAGGTGATGCACACATGGGTTATTGGCAATGTCGGCCCAAGAGTAGGTTTTTCCTGGTTGCAGATCTCCTCTACCTTGGACCCTTGAAGTCCCACGGCCACGCCCGCGGCCTCCGCCACGTCCACCTCGTCCTCCAGACCCGGAAACAGTAGTAACCACCGCTGTTTACGTGTTGGGTTTTTCCTCCGAGGTGTTCTTACGCTTTTGAGCTTGTTGCTTTGTTTTTGCTGACTGAGGTACAGCCAGGACGTTGAGTAATCCCTCTGCATCGTCGTCAGCATCCGCATACTTGCTCACTATTTCTATCATCTCTCCCAAATCAGTGACCTTGTCACACTTCAACCGATGACGCAGTAGACCAATTGGGAGACCTGCAATGAAAGCTTCAATCACGGTTTGGTCGTTAACTCCTTCATATGAGTTCTTGGTGTCGATCCATCATCCAAGATAATCTCAGCAAGTTTCTCCGGCTTTCTGGGTGCAACGCTGTAGGTCTCTGACCGAACAGGGCCTCCGATATGTGCCTTCGAAATTACGAAAGAACGCACTTTGCATGTCATACCAGTTATGGATGGTGTTCTCTGGAAGTTCATTGAGCCATGATCGTGCCGTCTTCCGCAACATAAGTGGGAGATATCGGGTTGCGACCAGGCTGTTTCCGCCTTTGGCGATGCAACAAGCTTGGAAGAAGTCCTGTAGCCAGGTATCTGGCCGAGCAATGCCATCGTAGGCTTGGATATGTCTTGAGATAGCAAATCCTTCCGGGGATTTTGTAGCTCTGATGCGTGGTCCGAAGCACTTTGGGCCCACGTAGAAATCATCGTTGTCATAGCGCCGAGCCTCTATGTTGGAATTGATCCTGTGCCTTGCATCGTTCGGGGATAGAGATCGTCCTGAATGCCGACTGTGGCTGCGGTGCCGTGGAGCCGGACTTCGGCTTCTGCCACCACCTCCTCCGCCATGTCGTCCTCCTTGCCCTCCATCGTAGCCGTTGTGATGACTATGTGGTGGAGAGGGTGGAGCAGCTGGATAGTTTTCGGCTGATCGCCGGCCTCCGTCCGGAGCGTCATTATTCCGGTTCCGGGGAGGATCTTGACTACGACGAGCCCCCTGCCGGCTTGTGCCAGCATGGTTTCCATCGTTCCTTCGTCCGTCGTTCCCACCATGGTGAGGCTCAGCCGGACGGCTTGTATACTTAGGAGGTGGCATTTTTTCATGATCCTCCTCCCGTCGTTTTTCTTTATCTTCTCCCCTTCGATCCTTAGATTCTCGATGGAGAGGGTTCATCGGATTCAGGGCGTCAATGGCGTCTTTCTTGGCCGCTGGGGCGACGTTGCTCTAGTTACGCGAAGTTTTGTGATGCTGTCCTGAAGATCCGGTTCTTGAATAGTTGTCTTCCCGGTGTTCGGGGTGATGATACTATGCCCGGACGTAATGGGATCTTACGCCAGACCATGCCGGATCTGTGCGACATTGCTCAGAATCTGAGACCAGTTTTTGACTTCCGGACAGGGCGACCTTTTGCTGCCACAGTCCCTTGTTGAGTAGTTTGATACCCAAACGGATCTCTTCCGGTCCTGGATTAGCCGATAGAATTTCTCGGGCTGCCACGGTATTCTATACTGGTGTTGGGTATACCCAATCTTTGTTGCTATCTTTCCGTGGCTTCCCCATCTCATCTCCAAAAAGAACAGCACGGACACGTGGGAATTGGTTGTCATCTATGTAACGCTTTCATGTCTTCTGATGTAAACGAGACATGTATTCCTTGTTTGACATGCATTTCTACTCCACCTCGATGTTTTTGGCTTTATCGAGGAGTTGTTGATGACGCGCTTCTAGGGCCTGCGCCCTTTCGTCCAGCTCATCCGCAGTAAGTTCTGCTGCTATAGGGATAGGTGTGGTTAATTCGGCATCGATGAGTTTACGCGCACCTTCGGTGATACGTGTCCATCCACCGATGCTTCTTTTTTCGGCTCTTCTGAGATAAGCGCTCCATCCGAGTCTTCTTCGTATTCCTCGGCAATCACCTCCTCAGCCAGAGGGTCTTTTGTCGGGGTTTTGTTTTTCTTCTTTGCCTTCTTGGCAACGCCGATAGCAAAGACGGCTTTGGGTCCATTTCCCAGAGTCAAGCTCTGATCGGTACTTTCGGACATCTGGACTTCGGGATTGTCTCCGACGTCCATGTCATCCTGCGCTTTGGGAGAGTGTTCCCGGATCCTTCATCCATGGCTTCTCCTTCTTCTGCAGCTTTGGAGTTGTACTCCTCTTCATATTCCACGGAGAACTTTCGGAAATCTGCTGACGTCATTGATTCATCCGAGGATGCGGGTACGTCGGCGTTTGTTCCAATTGCCTCCAGCACCGAGTCGGTGTTTTCTCCAGCATCGGCAGATCCGGTTCCGGATCCCACGTATCCGACGAAGTTCGACGCGTGCCTCCTGAGGTACCTGCGGCTTTCACGATTAGCCATGTCGAAACTTTTGATGGTCTCGAGAATTGCATCTGCGCTTTCGCCTTGCAGTATCATACGTCGTAATGTGTACCTTAGGAAAGGTCTGTCTGTCCCGGCATCATCAGAGCCGGAATCAGTGTCACTGATATGCTCCTCCTGGATTTCGACTTCCGCGGGTGGGTCGATCTGGGATCCGGCTCCTCTAGGGAGATCCACTCCAGATTTGACATGGACCGCTAGGTCTTCTTCAGGCTCGGATTTCTCCACTATCTCCACAACTGGTGCGGGCTAGGTGGGATTAGGGTTTTATGAGATCCAGAACTTTGCCGCCTCTGCGGACAAAGGGGACCCAGAAGTTTCTTCTACCTCTATCATCACCGCTAGGGTGGGTTGGGCAGGTTCAGTGAAACCGATGTAAACATCGATCTCGCCAAAAGACATGATTTTGTAGGCAGTCACGGCCTCCCTAGCCGGAATCCAAGTCTCGTCGAGAACGATGAGAGGGACGTCACTGGCGTAGAGGATGCGACCGACGGTGATAGTCTCGCCGATTCCGATTCTTGCAGATTCCGCTCGGAACGCAGATCAGAAGCTCATCTGCCCCACGGTGGGCACCAACTGTCGTCCGATTGATGACAAGTACGCCATGAGGGGGTCCTCGAGGCATGCGTAAGAGAGGGGTGTGAGACGTACGGTATTCCGGGACGGTGACCACACAAGTTTACCCAGGTTCGAATCCGCCGGCTTTGGACGGATCCTATTCCTGCTAGCAGTCCAGTATTACGGCAGAGCCGGAATATGGGTTACAAGGGTTTCGCCTATGCGAGTTGAGATTGTAGACTATTGAGGTGTGCCCTAAAGGCTCTCCCTAGGACGGCTTATATAGATATCCGGCCTAGGGTTTACAGGAGAGATCTATCCGGCTACGACTAAGAGTCGGTTACAAAGTACATCTTGAACTACAAGTAACATTATGGGCCTAAGTCGGTAAGTCTTCTGAGCCTTCCCGTAGCCGGATTAGACTCAGTCTTTCTCCCTGACTGGGCCGCCCGTAAAGCAATGCTTTAACCCGAAGTGGGCCACCCTGGTCAGTGAGGAGCTGTGAGGATACCCGAAAAGTATATCCCAACAACCCTATGCACGAGCCTGCTTCCCTACAAGTTAAATGCATACACAAGTCATAGTGGACTTACTCAAGGGTCTCCACATGTGAGAGGGGCCAAGAACACCCATGGAAAGCGTTCCACTCCCTCTATACCACGTAAGGTTGGAGATGTTCAATATATAGTAACATAGTTCAGAGAAAGTGATTGTCTTGTATTTTCTCATGGAGAAGAGCTTGCCGGGGAGTTAGTCCCTTTCCACGCACCGAGACGCAATGTGAGGGTCCCAGATATGTAGTTCAATTAGTCGTTTGCTGTATCTGGTATGAATATTTTCTTATTGCAGATCTATAAATGTATGTATCTTTCTGCAATCTTTCATGGATCTGTAAGGATTTAATTTTGTTGCATGTCAAAACATTGTATTCATCCGTATTATGTGACCAAATCAGGGTTAACTGTTATTTTATTTTTTGTCATCGCACGCTGAGTGTTCAGGGTCACCATGAACTACTATTTTTTCACTCTCTTACCGCCATGACTCATTCCCCTCACAGTTCTTTATGCATACGACTCTCAGATTCAAAATTTGAAATCACAAAGTTGTTTCAGATAATCTTATACCGAACGGGGTTCTTTCCGGGCGATCGTGACCATGGTCGAACCTGACCACGCGCGATGCACTCTTTTTTTTGCACCGTCTATTCCCTTTTCGCATGTCCTCTTATTTTCTTTTTGGGCAAACAACGTGTCATTCCAACCAGAGTGCACGACTTCTTCCTTTCTCCTCTATACTAGTTTTGTTAGATAAATCCGTTGCTATTGTTTGTTCAGTTTCTAGACGACCAGGCTTATCTTAGCTAGACTGTTTCAAAAAAAATTGGATACAAAAGATGACATGTTTTTGAATCATGTATAGTATTTTTGAAACGAACTGCCATTTGTACGGATGCCAAGTCGGAGTAGACGTTCGGCACGCTAGCGACGACGGATACGAAGACGAGCCGTGCGTCTCAACAAATCAGCGGTTAGGGTTGTCGAGTCGGAGTAGACGTTCGGTGCGCTAACGACATCGGACACGAAGACGAGCCGTGCGTCTCGGCGAGGCAGCGGTTAGGCCTGTCGAGTCGGAGTGAATGTTCGGCACGCTAGCGACGACAGACACGAATATGAGCCGTGCGTCCCAGGGCGGCAGCTGTTAGGGCTGTCGAGTCGGAGTGGACATTCGGCACGCACTCGTGGAAAATGGGTATTTTATCCCGGTTTATAACGGCTTTAGTCTCGATTGCTCCGACCCAAACGGGACGGGGAAATCGGGACTAAAGCCCCAACCCTTTAGTCTCGGTTGGGTTGCGAACCGGGACAAAAGAGTGGTCCACGTGGCCACTGGCTATCGCAAGTGGGAGGGGCACTTGTCTCGGTTCGTAATACGAACCGGGATCTATAGGCTCTGCCGCGGCAGCATTTTGTGCACTTTTTGTGCTGTGGCAGAGATTTTTTTTGTATATTTTCATTTATTTTGTTTCCCCTTTATCTATTTCCTTTTTATGTTTTGGGCAGCATTTATTTTGTGTTTTGCACTTAGCAATAAAGTAACCATTATATTATATTCATGCATATATACAATATAAAGTCTTTTATGATCCCTATTATATTATCATCATCTTCCGATAATATTGTCCTTTTGGATCTAGGACCTCTGCATCTAAGAATCCCGCAATTTTCTCTTGGATTGCTTGTATGCGATCGTTGGTAGAAGATGGTCCCCTAACCGTTCGATCTAATTTAAAATAAGGAGTCACCATATATGAATGAAACTAAACACAATTGATGGTAATAAAAAAATTGAATATTGTTTACATACTTGAAGTGTTTCTAAATTTCTACACTTCTCACAAGTCGTCTGACGAATAAACTCGCAAATATAGTATCCACATAAGTTATTTCAGTCTGCCTTTTTTAGACACTTTACGAGAACAACGTTCAATCAAAATAATATAATTAAGCATGATAGTGGTATCGAAACTAGAATAAATATATGTTTCTCTTTTCAGTCACCCTTAGCCTTATTGGTGAACCGTTTCCAAACGTTTCCCGACAAAGAAAATGAATAAAATAAGTTATTAATTACTTGATATCAGTAAATGAATGAAAGTTGCCAATATAGTGTCATAATGACTGAAATTACTACCGGAGCATATCCTGCATGGGGGCCCACTTCTCAAGGGTTTACGTTTAGAGTCCATGACTTGTACTACTCCATTTTTAGGTTGAATGATTAGCAGAATATAATGAAAGTTGTGCATGCATAACTCATCAATTACACACTTAACATCGAGTAATCGAAATAGGATGTGTACAAGACAATAACACTCAATCAAAGTTGTAAGGTAATAATATTTTCCTTTTGGTTTCCTGAAACCTTAACGCGCCATTACAATTTTATCCTCTGTGTCCTTGGGATTAAGTTTCACAGTAAGTTCATGAACCCAATATGGGTCAATGAACCCAATGTCATAGATCTATCCTCTTCTGCATTCAAAATCTTCAGTCCGTATAATATAGTGAGTATGATTATACATTTGATATAAACGAGGTGAGCTAATTAGAGACTTAATTATTACAGAAATAATACTTACAGACAATAGGCACTGACGATCGATCGGGTGTCTTGATTGAAAAACTGATGTAGTTCAAGAAATTCATTCAGTATTTGGGCATCTCCATACCCGTAATGCTCGTTTCGAACTCTAATCACTGTCCAGTTTCCCTTTCCTTTGTGTCTTTCATGTAGCAATTATGCAATCTTCGCATTTTTGTTGGTAGATACTTGACGTCCTTAGGTCTGACGAGAGATTTTCCGTACTAGTATTTGTATGCTTCCTCAGCCACGGGGAACTCTAACTGGTCTAAGTACTGTGCAATATTCAAACCATGAGCAGCGGTTGCATCTCTGTACAGTGCGACAATTTTTGGATCATACTGCTCATCCGCACCTTTGCTCGACTCCACCTAGTATCGAAAATCACTTTGAGCGGGGGCCATTCCTGGTTTTTCTATAAACCGAGCTAGGGAACTGAATTCCCGCTTGCACTACTGCTCTTCGACCACACCATTGATTGCTGTGACTTGGCAATAGAGCGGTCATAGTCTTACGACAGCCTTGGCTCGGGTTGATGAAGGGTCTTCAACATTTTTTGCACTTTGGCTTTTTCTTCTTTAGTGCTGGGGAACTCTAGCTCTTTCGCCCGCTTGAGGCTATCAAACCACTTTTGCGTATGGGCATTTGCGATCACCATATTCTCCTCTTCAGTATAGTCGTAAGCTCTTTTGGGAGGAACCTTTGGTACTCTTGGGAGGGGCTCCGGTAGACGCTTCGGTGATTGGTTACTCTTTCGCTTTTGGCCCTGACCCTTTTGTACTTTTGGAAGGGGCTAAGACGGCTAACGCGGCGGAGAAAGGGCATGTTTTGGCGGAGACGGCTGTAGCACCCTGAGAAAATCACTACTAGAAAATTGTTGTTGTTTTTATATTGTGCATCATCATAACCACATGCTCATGTCATCATGCCACATTGCATTTGAGCATCGTTAGTCATCATGCATGGTTTTCCTAAAACTATTTTTCATAAAAGGATATCTTTGTTTTCTAAATATCCCCCTTCTCTTTTCAAATTATAAACCCTGGCCTTTTCAGGATCTTTTATTTGTCTAAAAACTATGATTGGTATTAGTATCAGGTTGGATCCGAATAGGTCTTTCTTACCCCTCTCTAATAGCTGACAGTTATATCGAGTCTCTATAGGTTGTATAGTGCATGCTTCGCTGCCGCTTAGTCCACCATATCTATATAGGCGAGAGCCACAGAATTCTAGACTCGCCGTGTACTGGCCTCAGTACTGACCGCTCCCTTTTTTCTTTTCCCTTTGTTGGCACCCCTTTTGTTTAACAGGTATAAGTTCCACGTCGTTAGCAGGGTTACCCTTCCAGCTTGGCCTGTGCAGGGTTATGGACGCCATTGGTTATTCTTCAGGGCTCTTAGCCCCATTTGCATCTTATCCATACTCGGATGTTGTATCGTTTTCAAGGTGATTTGGATCTTTGTACTGTATATCTGTATCCTTGACTCATGGAGTCGTTGTTGTATATATATGTTCTGTGCGTTCCATCGTGAACTATCGTGTAATGGTATTACTTTGTTTTCCACCCGCACGAAAGTGCCTGGTGGACATCTTTGAATTGTTTCTCTGCGGGTTTGGCGGGAAGCGCTAAAATCTGCATAGGACCGATTCGAGGGTGTTACAACGGCTGCACTAGAGAAATGACCTATTGTGGTGGAGACGGCGCCTTCCATGGCGACGACAAAGATGGCTGATGCGCTGGAGACGGGTGAGGCTGCGACGAAGATGGAGCTGTGCTCTGAGGAGTGGATGGCCTTGGTGTCCGATTTTAAAGCACGATTTGTTCCTTTCGCGATAGAATGGTCATGTTTTTTGCTTCTCCTAGTTCAGTCACATCTCCTTCACCTGTAGGGTAGTCAAGCTTGAGATGCACGAATTTGTCCATAACTTCATCCACCCTGGCAATAGCGTAGCCCTGTGGAACCTGACAACAATGGTAAGTTGGTACCGGTCCAACTAATGGTAAGGCATAGCCGACGACCACCTTCATGGTTATGTTGATAACTTTCACATGTAGCTCATAATGTGTCATCTTTGTGATATCATCCACTAGGTAGCGAAGAGGAGCCATCGCTAGTGCATCATCAGCATCATCATCGGGGAGCTCCGTGGAAGCCATGATGCTTTTTCGATTAGTGGATGGGCCGGTAGCATCGAAGGCAGCTTCGTCTACCATGTGCTACTTAGATGGGACGGTAGCTTGCTGGCTAAGTACGTCAAGTTAATTATGTTGCCGCTTTAATTGTTCTTCTATGTTGCGTATCCGGTCTACCTACTTCATTACTTCAATTTCCTCCCTTTCCTTTCTCCTCTGACGGCTTCTATCAGGATATTTCTTCCGGATGTCGGAAAACCCAAGTTTCCATGATTTGGAGCCTTTTGTGCCTCGTGTTCGTCCCTCGTGTTCCTTGTTCCCAAGGGCGAGTGCGAGCTCGTCATTCTCTCTATCGGGAATGAACGCCCCATCTTCAACATCCTTTATTGAATTTATAATCTCTTCGATGGGTATGGGAGTTTCTTTATGTCTTATGTTATATATGCTCTTCCCTTCTGAGTCCAACATGCCCCCATGCCCGTAAAACCAATTCCTTACCTATTCGATCCAATTGTATGGCTCTAGAGTGATCCCTTTAGCAAACAAGTCAAACTCGAGTTTCTCCCACTTAGGCTTGCGAGCCTTGTATCCACCTTGTCCTATAGTATGGTGATACTGCTTTTTAGCAGCATTTTGCTTATTCGTCTCAGACCTTTTCTTAGATGGCACCTATGTCTTGTACGCCACAAAATCAGCCCAGTAGTCTTTTAGCTTCTCAAACTCTCTAGTGAATTTTGGAGTCTTCTCTTTCACGACATAGTCAAGGTGCAATCTTTTCTTACAATTGTTGAATTGTTGGGCCATCTTATTAAGAGCCCACTCCTTGACTTTTTCCTCTACGTGTTTCTATAGTTCCTGCTGAGTTCGAATCCCCTCATCTGGATCGAACTCATCTGGATCCACCTCTAGCGTCGGTAGGATGAAATTAACCATGAGATTTTTCCAAAGATTATCTTTGGCTAAGTCACTGACATATAGAGCTTCCGGATCCTTTGACCTATTCCATTCTCTGACGGTGATCGGGATGTAGTCCCTAATAGTAACTCCCAATTGCCTTACAAATTTATTTGCAGCATCAATGGGAGCCTTCGGTTCGCCGTCTAGAGCGATTTCTTCGATCATGTACCTTTCATGGTCTCCCAACTTTCTGGATAGGCCTTGTTTATTTTTTGTAGAAGATTTGCTCGATACTGAGGGATAAAAGAAGAAAGAGCGTTAATATATATGTATATAGACAACAAAGGCTTAATTAATTAATATATATGCACCTCGCCGTCTTCTGCCTCGCCGGCTTCTCCCTCAACAACTTCTCCCTCGTCGGCTTCCCGCTCACCAGAGCCGTCTGTTTGGTCGAAACCCGGATCTCCCTCACCGGAGTTGTTCAGATATAGCGAGGTAACATCGTTATGGATATGTCCTCCCTCATTGATCATATCCTCAAGCGCCATTTCTTTTTCTTCGTCTCTAGGTTCCATAGTTTCTGCAAAAGGGGGAAAGCGGATGAGTCAAAGCTGCCAAGCGAGGAGGTTAGGTAGGAGAGATTTGATGGGCTAGGGATATAAACCGTAATTCGAAGAAACCCTAATATATGGCGCGTGTTGCCGTGCCCGTCTATCGCCCCTATATGGCGCGTGTTGCCGCACCCGTCCCTAACCTCAAACGCCGGCGGGACCGTGTAACTCCAATGCTCATAAGCAATAACGACTATGTACAAACTCATTTAAACATAGAAAACATTTCTTGAAATATCCAAAGTAACATAATTTTAGGACTAATAAGAATGCAACATAATCCTGTCCTGGAGCCAACCGGCACTAGGAAGAAGTGTCGTCACGAGCCTTCGTCTCTGACTCCGCATCGTCATCGCGAACCACTACCACGACCACTATACTAATACTACCACTACCACTATACTACTAGTAATACTACTAATAATACTCTACAACTACCACTATACTACTAGTAATACTACTAATAATACTCTACAACTACCACTATACTACTACTACTACTATTACAAATACTACTAATACTACAGTACTAGTAATATAATACTAATAGTAATACTCTACTACTACAAATAAATACTAATACAAATACTACTAATACTAGTACAAATACTACTAGTAATACTACAACAAATAGTAAAAAAGACATAATAATAAAAACAAATACTAAAACTACTGATAAACACATAATAATAAAAAAGACATAAAAAGACAAAAAAATCACGCCGGCTCCCCTGCTCGCACTAACCTCTGCTTGTGACGGCCGGCTCCCCTGAGCTGCCCGCACTTGTGGCTGTTGTCTGGAGACGCGCCGCCACAACACGACCGCCATGACCTCGCCATCCCGCGAGCTCCCATGCACCTCCTGGCGGCCCCTGCTCGCGGCCCCTACTCGCGCCACCGCCTTGTTCCACACCGCCTCTCGCAGCACGCGCCCCTGCACCTCCTTGCGGCCCGTGCTCGCGCCACCGCTTGCTCCGCCGGTGGCTCCCTACGTACGGAGCTTGAGAGGGAGGGAGAGGGGCCAGGGTGCACCTAGGACACGAAGACTACGGTGACGGTCGATGGTGCGGCATAGACGACAGCGACGGCCCCTGCTGTAGCTCCTCCTGGCGGCGGCGACGGAGAGCGAGAGTGAGATTGGGGAAGGAGAGAAAGGGGCACGGGGTTAAGTAAAAAGGATCGTTAGTCCCGGTTGGTGCCACCAATAGGAACAAAAAGGTCTGTAGTCCTGGTTGGTGGCACCAACCGGGACGAAAAGCCAGAGCATACGTCCCGGTTTGTGGCACCAAATGAGATTAAAAGTCCTTTTTTCAAAAGTTTTTCAAACTTTTCAGATGTTCCCGCCTTATTTCTTATTTAAGTATTTACATTTGAAATGATTTGAATTTGAAAAAACTTTCCGTCTTATAAAATAATTATTCTAACTATTCAAACTATAAAATTTGAAATGGTTAAAATTTGAAATTTCTGAAATGATTTAAATTTGAATTTGAAAAAACTTTCAACATGAAAAGTGTTTAAATTTGAATAACTAATGCAAAACTATTTTCTGTTTCCTAAAATAATTGTTGAATCTATTGACCATTTTGCCATTTTCAAATAAAAATGCACTACATAATGAAAACAGTGGATCTCTCGACAATATTGGGTACACAGAAGAACCATTCGTTCTAGCCAATGGATTAGTCATAATCATGTCTAGCCATATAGTACACCGCTTCAGGGTCATGTTCCGAAACATCTTCATCGTCGTCGCTATGGCATATTCTGGGGATCCTCAGCCCTTCCTCGGCTTGTGTAGGAGGGAACCGGGGACCGAGAACCATGACATATTCTGGGGGCACCTGCCACTCCGGCCTCGGATTAATGACGCACGGGGAGGGGGCTCCCGGATGACGATGCTGCTACGGTTGCGGCCTTCACCATAGCCACACTTCTTGTGGCTTTGCGGTGGGTGCAAGTGTGGGTACCGCAAGCAAGGATGATCTCCCTCAGTGATGTAGTGCATCACACCGGCGATAGACCAGTTCGCCCACCATAGGCGACAACCAGTTTCGTTATGGTTCACCAGTTGCGGGCCGTCACCCTCGTACCTGGCGAGCTCCCTTTCCCACTGGTTATCGAAGAAGGCATTCCAGGTGTCTTAGTTGTCGGGATCCCAATGGGGATCCATCCGCTGCTCCGGCGTGAGCTCTATGTAGTAGTGGTTCGTGATGGACGGCTGGCGGGCGGAACCTTGAGGCACAGGAGGGACATGAACTCCTCCAATGCTTAGCATCCAGTCAGCGGGTAGCCGGTAGCCCACTGGGCATTGGTAGCTGGAGGTGCACAGCGCCTCGGTCTCTTTGAGTGTCAGAATGGCCCAGTATGTGTCAACACCCGGATTTTTAATCCCAGATGCCTGTTATGCCATACCTCGCAATCCTAGGATTACCATTTTTGCGATACATAATAGATTAGATATCACAGTACATCATCCATTACAAACCATAATAAGGTCTTACAAATAAAGGATCTCATGATCCAGTCTTAATACAAATCGAGCAGTGGAAAAGATATGTAGTAGGAGCTCCATATTTAGAGTCACAGGCAATGCTGACGATGGGAGATGATCCTAGTTGTCGTAGACGTCCTACTATCCATCATCCTAATAGTCCTCCTCATAGTCTGGCCACGAGAATAGCGAGGGACAAAGCCATGAGTACTCTTTAAGTACTCGCAAACTATCACTAACAAGTAAGGTAGTTCTAGTAGGAATCTTAAGCTCTAGGTTTATTTGCAAAAAGCAAGGTTTAGCTAAAACTTGGTTTAGAAGTAAAGAAAACCAAGTTAATGTTCTAAATCACTTAAGTGGGAACCTAGCTTTCATATTCACAACCCTATTATGGTCAAGTCAAAATCATAGTTCACTTCACAAGTCATTTTGAAAACATCTGACGACGGAATAGTATGGCCACTCCAACTATCCATGACCGCGGACGCGGCTATTCGAATAGTTTGACACTCTGCAGAGGTGGTACACTTTCACCACAAAACTCGATACATCCATCAGGGATAACCCTAAATCATCATACTTAGTATGCGGATAATCAATCAAAACCTTTCAATTACACACTCTAGTATAGGCACCTCCCCTATGAGCTTGGCCTCCCAGGCATGGCCATCTGACATCCTGGGCACTTCATAGGTGCACATTCACACTCACGAGGTAGCCTCAGCTCAACCTCTTCCGCGAGGGAACCCATACTAAGGCATATAAACTTCCAGCTAAGCCCTACCCAATTCGGGTATTGTGGTTGTACGGTAAAATTGGAATGGGACCGCATCCGAACCCAACCATCCGTTTTTATAAAAGGGCTAAGGCTCATGCCTCAACATTTTCATCATCAAATCCTTTGGTGTTTCTCAACACATGTCAAAACATTTCAATTGAATGAATCATCATTCCAAGGTTTTCATGATCATTTTCACCAAGTATTCCCATCTAAAGTGATCAACTTTTATGCTTAGCACTAGCCACTAAAGTTAAGAGTGTTCACTAATGAGGGGTGCTAATCTCCAATCTCATGCCATGGAATGACATCTAAGTATAACTAGTTAGGCCTAGTTTTATACTCTTTATGCTATCTATCCTAGTTTTCCAATACTCACAAAGCACTCACTAAAAGTAAAGAACTTTGGTAAACTAAATAGAATAAGCTTGCAAGTAAAACTTGGGATTGGTATAAACCAAACATATATAACCAAGCATGCCTAATGCATCTTGCTTAGGTTATCTTGCAATTAGTGATGGCTTGCATAGGTATGAAGCATGCAAGTGTTAGCTTGCATAGTTAAGCTTGCCTTGAGTAGAACAGTGGTTGAAGTTTTCTTCTTGTTTTTCTTGGTAATACTCCTCCTCCATGTATCCCAGGTCGATACTATCATCTATAAATGAATACAGGGTACACAATCACCAAACAATACTTAACTAATTCTATTTAGCACACTAAGGCTCACACTTGATGATCTAGCATCATCACAATCATCACATGGAATAAAGACTTAGTTTTATTATCTTATTTTAGAAAAGTAATTCTACTCATTGAAAATAATTAAGATTTAACATTCTCCAATTAAAATATGGGATCATGTTGACACATGTCATCACCACATATTCTAATACATGGGAATGTGATTTAAAGTGTGGATCATATTTTATAACCTTAAGATTATTATTTAATAGAATTAGAGTGACTAGAAATGCCTATATAGCATTATTTTGGTACTAGTCCAATGTCACTTCATGAAAACCTAAATATTTTTACATATTCAGATACATCTTGTTAAATGTGATTTTTAAGAGTTGGAATCAACTCAAAAGCATTTATAGTTGATTTTTTAAAAATGTTTGAAGTTGAAAAAGTCTCTGTCTTATTATTTTTGGTATAGGTGATCTCTAACTCCAAATTATTTCAATCTAACGGGCCTGTATAGATAATTTAAATACCTTTATAACAAAATTGGAATCATGCAATTTGGTTCAGTGAATCTCTTTTAATTGATTTTTGAATCTACTGACAGAATGTGGTTTTAACTAAATTGGAAAATCCTTATTTGAATTCCCAGGCCTGCGCGGGAAACTAAACAGGCCAGCCCAATCTGCACAGCACAGCATAGCGGGCTGATGATAGGGGGGTCCACTAGTCAGCGACTCTAATTAACCGAAGCGGTATATTTGAATCTAGGCCCTACGATTAAAAGATGATCCAACGCCTGCAGTTCATCATCGACGACGAACAGCTCCGGCGAGGTCTAAACCCTAACGTGGCGGTGGGGGTCGTGTGGGGATCACCTGGGCTCCGGCTAGGGTGGGCGATGGGGGCGAATGGCGTTGTCGATGATGCGGTTCGAATGGTGGTCACGGCATCTCCTAGAGCGGCTTCAATCAACGGAGCCCTTCTCCTTCTGCAGCAGCAGGCTCCGGCCAAATTCCGGCGAAGCGGCGCTCGCCTTGCTCCGGGGAAGGGTGTGGAAGGCTCAGTGATGAGTGGGGAGTCTGTTGGTGTGGAGAATGGAGGCGGAGGGGCCTCTATTTATACACCGGCGAAGGGACATTGGGGCATGGGCTCGGGCTCGTCGGTGACGACGATACTGGCGACTAGCAGCGCGGCTGACGGTAGGGGATGGTGCGGTGTTCCCTGGCGATCATCACTGGCTTAATGGCACGGCACAGGGCAGTCTAGATTGGTCAGGTGCGTGCGATGCTCTGTGCGGGAGCGGTGGTGTTCGAGACGACGTACGGGTGCTACGGGTCGCGCGGCGGTGAACGGGGGTGTCTTGGAGGTGGCTGTGATCATGGCGAGTGTGCGCATGCGCGGAGAGAGCGAGGCCTTCTGTGCGAGCAGCCGGGTCGGTGCTCGGTGCGCCTCAGCGCAGCTCTCAGAAGAGAGAGACTAAACCTGTGGTGGTCCAGGGCCAGGCTTTGGTCGAGGCTTGCATAGGGGGTGGCGATGGACGGTGGCGTGTCTGGTGCGTGTCGTGGGAAAGGGCGGCGTGATCTCTAGCACTCTATCCACTGTCGGCTAGCGAGTGTGGCTTCGGGCGGCGGCGCACTAGTGCAAAACGGCTAAGGGGGAGAGTGTCTGGTGCTGCTAGACACTAGGGAGACAGGGGGAGTGTAATGGGGGCATTTAGTCTAGTGATCAATGCCCCAAACAGTGAAGTTAGGCAAAATTAGATTAGTGTCTACAAGGTGTCTGTCTTAATGGCCTCATGAGATTTAGTTTGAAAATTTTGAATGAAATTTGGTGAGTGTTTGAATCTTATGCTTGAGTGTCTATGATTGCTTGGAAAAGTCAAGTGGAATTGATTTGAGTGGTTTTTGCAAAATGGTGATCTTACCATATGAACTAGATTCAAATTTGAATTGTCCATTAAATAGATTTGAAAATAGTTTTTGTGGGTTTGTAAAATGGGCTTGGGTGCACTTTTACTTGGTCGAGCAAGGGGTGAAAAGAAGTGGAATTTTTTTGTTAGAATTTCTCTTCTAGGAACACTCAAAGTGGCCTAGTGGTTAACTTTAGTCAAAATTAGCTTATTTAATTCATATTTGATTTCTTTTTATTTGGATTTTGTTTGTAAATGTCCTAGATGATGTAGCATTCACCTTTAAACCATTTCTCATCATTTGTAGCAATCAAACATGGAAAATTCACTCAATCCTATATTAATGCAAATCACACATGCATTCATATAGATTTTTGGAATAAAAGTTTTTGTTAACCCTAAATTTGGGTGATTAGAACTTGATAATCTTGATTAATGTTTTTGGGGTGTTACAAACCTTTCCTCCTTAAACAAAATCTTGTCCCGAGATTTAAGAAAAAATAGGAACTAAAGAGATTTGGAAACTCAGTCCTAATGTAATCTTCTCGCTCCCAGGTAGCTTCTTCTTCGGTATGGTTGCTCCACTGGATCTTGAGAAACTTGATACTCCGGATCCTGGTGGTTCAGAACGCTTCTTCCAAAATACGAATGGGTACTTCCTGATACGTTAGATCCTTGTTGATATCAATGGCTCGGTGATCGATGTTCTTGAACACTTCGGTCTTCTCCGGAACTTCTAAGCATTTGCAAAGTAACGAGATATGGAACACATCGTGGATGGCTGACATCTCCTCTGGCAGTTCCAGTTGATAAGATACTTCTCCTCAACGATTCAAAGTATTGAAGGGTACAATATATCTGGGGGTTAACTTCCCTTTCAGTTGAAAATGTTGCATTCCCTTCAAAGGCGACACTTTGAGATACACAAAATCTCCGACATTGAAAGTCAGGTCTCGACGTCTCTTGTCAGCATAACTCTTCTATCTGGCTTGGGCGGTCTTGAGGTGCTCACGGACTTTGTGAACATTCTCTTCGGCTTCTCGTAGGATGTCGGGTCCGAAAATCTGACTCTCTCCTACTTGCGACCAATTCAAGGGGGTACGACACTTTCTTCCATACAAAAATTCAAATGGGGCCATTTGCAAACTAGCTTTATAACTGTTGTTGTATGAGAATTCTGTGAAAGGCAGACAATCTTCCCATTTTGATCCATACTCTAGCACACAAGCTCTCAACATATCTGCTAAGATTTGGTTGACTCTTTCAGTCTGTCCATCGGTTTGCGGGTGATAAGTTGTGCCGAAGTTCAGCTTGGTTCCTAATCCTTCTTGGACTTTCTGCCAAAATCTTGAGGTAAACTGGGTTCCTCAATCCGACACTATGGTCTTAGGGGTTCCATGCAAACTGACGAGTCTAGCAATGTACAATTCTGCTAGCTTCGAACTCTGGTAGGTAGTCTTGACAAGTATAAAATGGGCTACCTTGGATAGTCTATCAACTATGACCCAAATAGAGTCACTTCCCCTACTAGAAGTAGGCCAACCGGTGATAAAATCCATTCCGACAGAATCCCATTTCCATTCTAGAATCTGCAATGGTTGCAAAAGTCCTGCGGGTCTCTGATGTTCCGCTTTGACTCTCTGATAGATATCACACTTGGCTATGTAGCTTCCGATTTCTCTCTTCATCTTGTGCCACCAAAATTGCTCCTTCAAATCCTGATACGTCTTTGTTCCTCCGGGGTGGATAGAATAAAGAGTAGCATGAGCTTCCTACATGATAACTTTCTTCAGCTCAGAATCTGCTGGCACACAGATACGTCCTTTGTACCACAAAACTCCTTCTTCATCTTCGGTGAATCCGGGTACCATTCATGTACCGATACAACGTTTGATTCCGTCGATACTTGCATTTACTTTCTGTTGGGGGGACAACCCCGGGTAGGGTCACTCCGGGGTATAAGGGCCGAGTTAGCCGAGGGTCGGCAAGGTCAAAGCGGTTGCTTGCCGAGTCACCTCGAGGCAGGCCGGATCACGGAGTAACCCGGACCAAGGGGGTCACCTAACATTGTCTCGTCCGACTCAAGGAGTAAGTCGGAAATACTTGTCTAGCTTATATGCAGGAACAGGTGTGGCCGGATCAACTATGATCCGGATCCTCTCTTGGCTTCTAGGAGAAGGAAGGAATCTCTCTGGTCAAAAAAGAAGGTCCGATGCGTACTGGATGAGCGAATAAAGCAAGGGCAGGACCACCGGATCATGGCCGACAAGGTTGACGACGCTCACGTCGGCTGACGCGGGCGGCGCAGAGGCTACGTCGCTAAAGAAAGTGTGACGCGGGGGAAAAGCACCCCTGTCGGGTTACTACTTTGGGAGGGGGCATATTCTTAGGAATATGCCTCCACGTATGCCCTAGGCCAGGACCGAACCGCCTCTATATAAGGGGGGTTAGGGTTCTGGTAAGGGGGTTTGGTTTTTCGGATACATAGCAAGGAGCATTCTAGTTGGTCGATCACTAGTGGATCTAGGGTTCTTGGGCTAGTTGGTAGGCAAGAGTAAGAGAGTTTCTTCTTCCTCCTCTTGTCAATACAGCTCGAGGAGCACTTGTAATCTTGGAGATTGAACATCAATACAAAGCTTCTGTGTAGAGAATCACTCTACTATCCGTCCCTGGATTCCCCTAGCGCATATTATTCCCCACCTTTAGCCTATCCATGGCATCTGCCGTGACACCACCACGACGGTTGGCGCCCACCGTGGGGCTAGCGGCGCTAGAAGGGGTGAAGATCCGGACGGGAAACTTCATTGGCACCGGCGAACGCATCGTCTCCGGGCTCGTTCAGCGCTTTGGAGCGCTGGACTATGTCGGCGACAACGCTGGCTGCTTCGGCACGCGCCCCCTTCCGCGCAACGGCATCTTCGTCAAGCTCGGTGCGCACAAGGTCTACGTTGTTGTGGACGTGTCTTGCGTTCATCCGCGTCGCGTCGTCGATGCAGGAGAACCACCCCTCACTGTGGCTCACGGGGCGCGTACCGCTCGCTCCCCGGACCATGCAGAGGTGATGATGACTGCGCCAGGCGCGGGCGTGAGCAAGAATCTAGCGCCAGACCCGGAGGTAACGCCCAAGGCACCGAGGAAAGCTAGGGGTCCTCCGCTAGAGAGGCCTGAGAACATGCTGAGGGAAGCTATGGATAGCTTGGCGAACCCGGTGACAGCAGTGGCAGATCCGGCTCAGGCACAGGCCGAGCTAGAGGAGACCCGGCAAAAGATACTGGAGGGCACAAAGAAAATAGCAGCGGCTCAGCAGTCGTTGAACATGACGCTGTGCGTGTACGCGAAAGCGAACAAGGTTGACGCAGTAAGGGTAAAAGGGAAAAATATCATAAGTGAGATGAACAGAGAAGGTGATGATGGACCAGAAGGGTCGGAAAACTATCTGTCCATGGGGTTGCCGAAGTATAGTACCCCGGCAAAGAACCTCAGAGCAGCAGATGCCGCGGCGTCCGAGCTAGACGGTCTGACGGGTGAAGCCCGTCAAAGATAGCAAGACCGGGTTAACGAGCTGGTTCGGATCGCGAACAGGCAGAACGAGGAGCTGCTGAGAGCTAACCCGGAGAGAGTCGGAGCTTCTAAGATCGTCCATTCGGTGATGGGTAACCTGGACAAATCCGCTGGAGCCGCATCGTTGCCTCATGGTGGCCCAATGAGAGAGGAGGTAGTAACCTCGGCCAGGCGGAACAAGCAGATCGTTCCGTATGACCCAACGCGTGCGGGAAAAGAAAAAGAGAGGCGGAAAAACGACGATCGACGAAGTGTGAGCCGAGGTGAAGCGGGCCGAGGTAATCACGACCAAGGCAATGCCGGTCAAGGGAATGCTGCCAACGGCAATGCCGGACAGCGAAACTCGGCAGGAGCAGGTCAACCGCAGCAGCGGAATATACCAAGGCAAGAGCAAAGTGCCGGCCGTGGTATGCAACAAAGAGGAGCACAACGAGAGCAAGACCGATACAATGACGGAGACTCGGAGATGATGAATGCGGGATACGCAAGACCGGACTATCATGTGATAGGATCGAGATTGGGAAGCAGGGACTTGATGCTGGACGACGCCAGGTTAAAGCTGGATCGTCTATATAGGTCGGAACAGATCGAATGTCAAGGTCCTCCGGGTCCAGCGTGCTTTGGACCCCGGATCATGAAGGAACCGCCAGTACCCAATTTCCAACTACCCAGGGGCACGAAGACGTATGACGGCAGTACAAAGCCGGAGGATTGGCTGATAAACTACGCAACCACTGTGAAAATTGCAACTGGCAACTTGAGATGGGCTGTTCGATACGTACCCCAAATGTTGGAAGGTCCGGCTAGGGTATGGCTGAATAATTTACCACCCGGAAGCATCAATTGCTGGATAGATTATGAAGAAATGTTTATCAGCAACTTCTCAAGTACATATCAGAGACCGAATAGACCGCAGACCCTGGCAATGTGCAAGCAGAGATCTAACGAAACATATCGTGAATTCTTGACCCGGTGGTGTACCGTGAGAAACTCGTGGGAGGGAGTCATAGAGTCATCGTCTATAGCATGGTTCGCACAAGGGTGCAGATATGGCAGCGAGTTGTGGATGAAATTGCAAAGGAAAATGCCACTCACATTGGCAGAGATGATCCGGATCGCGGATTCTTATGCTTTGGGTGATCCGACTCAACCTAGGATCGCGTCGAACGAGTCAAATGAGGAGTACTATCCGAGGGACGGAGCCGGGTCATCCCGGAGGAACGATTACAGGGGAAAAAGGAGAGACAATAGACCGGACCATCGGTATAGTTCGCAACAAGTTGCAGCCGTGAATCAAGATCAGCCTGGAGCAGGGAGCAACCAACGCCAGAAAACGGGAGGGCAATGGACTCCTCGGAATGATGGCAAGAAAACGTGGACTCCGGAGCAGAATAAGCAATGGCAAGAAAAGAAAGATCGTCCGAGGTATACCTATGAGTCAATGTTAGACCAGCCGTGTAAATTTCACACGCCAAATCCGAACAGCCCGGCGGGTCACACAACGAGGCAATGTGAGTGGGTGCGCAAGATAGAATAAGGTGGTTCGGGGAATGCTCAGGCACCCCGGAATGATCAACCTCGGCAGGAGTTACCCCGGCAGGAATTGCTTTCCGGAGCAAACACGCAGCAACTGATGTTGCCTCCCCCTCCGCCGAGGTATGACAACAGTGAGAGAAGGGATGCAGTGCATCAGGTGGGAAACCAGCCTCAGCCGGATCAGAGGTACTCCGGAAACGAGGGAAGGAATGAGTACAGGGAACATCACCAGAGCTATTGTGTGTTCACAACAGAGGAGACAGATAGGAAGAGCTTGCAGCACCGACATATGGAGGTTAACGCGGTTATGCCTGTAGTGACGAGGTACATGTCTTGGTCGGACCAGGAAATTACCTGGAGCGTCAAAGATCACCCCAAGTTTATGCCAAGTCCGGGCTCGTATGCACTGGTGTTAGATCCGACGTTCATTGGACCAAACATTAATGTGAGGTTCTCCAAGGTACTGATCGACAATGGCAGTAGCATTAACATCATGTACGTGGATACGATGCGCAAGTTGGGCATCTCGGAGAACATGCTCCAGGCTACAAGAACAACTTTCCATGGTATCATACCAGACATATCCTGTGAACCCATAGGCAAAGTCCGGGTCGACGTGCTATTCGGTACAAGGGATAACTGCCGAACTGAGAATCTGGAGTTTGAGGTGGTGAACTTGGAGAGCGCGTATCATGCATTACTCGGGAGACCAGCACTAAGCAAATTCATGGCAAGTTGCCACGTTAGTTATCTGAAGATGAAGTTGCCCGGGCCAAATGGAACAATTACTATCGCTAGGGATTTCCGACGTTCTATTGAGTGCGCCTCAGCCGGGTCTAACCTAGCCGAGTCACTCGTAATTGCCCAAGAGAAAAGAAAAATTCAAGAGGTGGCGGCTTTAGCTCAGTCCAGCGCGAGATATGCCGGCGTTAAGCAATCGCATGGAAGCGTTTCATTTCAAGCGAAGGATACCAAGAAGATTCCGAAGGATAACTTGTTTCGGGCGTCTCGTAACAATTGGTGCGGGTTAATCGACAAATAGGAAAGCGAGCTCATCAACTTCCTCTGTGAGAATCGGGATATTTTGCTTGGTCCACAGGACTTGCAAGGTGTTCGAGGGAGTTGGCGAGCACTCTTTGAACGTAAGACCGAGCAAGGCGGTGAAGCAGCCTCTCCGGCTTCGAGGATAGGAGAAAGGTCATTGGTGACGAGATAGCTCGGTTGCTAGCGGCGGGGTTTATCATGGAAGTGCTGTATCGGATTGGCTCTCTAATCCGTGCTGGTAGAAAAGAAGAAGGATGATCTGAACGTGGCGGTGGTTTGGCGTATGTGTATCGATTACGAACCTGAACAAGGCGTGTCCAAAAGATCCATTCCCGCCGAGGATAGATCAGGTCATCGACTCTACGCTGGATGTGAACTGTTGTCATTCATTGACGCTTATTCTGGTTTCCACCGGATACCTCGAACCCGATGATCAAATAAAAACTACCTTTATTACCCGTCGGGCTTATTGCTATCACACTATGCCGCTCGGTTTACGAAATGCAGAGCAACGTACCAAAGATGTATGCAAAATGTTTGCACGATCAAATAGGTCAAAATGTACAAGTCACGTGGATGATGTGGTTATTAAGACCAAGGAAAGCGCAACGCTCCTTGACGACATAAAGGCAAACATTCGCGAACTTGAGGAGATTCGGATGAAGCTTAACCGGAGAAATGTACCTTGATTGTCGGCTGGGAAATTACTCGGATTTCTCGTCTCCAGCCGAGGTATCGAGGTTAATCCAACTAAGATCCGAGCCATCGAACGAATGGAGCTGCCGAAGTGTCTCAACAACGTCCAGAAGTTCACTGGATGCCTGGCGTCGTTGAGTCGGTTTGTATCGGTTAGGGAAAAGGCCGCCTCTCTACCAACTCATGAAAAATCAGATAAATTCGCTTGGATGCCGCAGCCGATGAAGCTTTTGCCCACTTGAAAAGATGTTGGCCATCGCACGATGTTAGCTTCTCCACTGTCGAAGGAGCCAATGTTGCTCTACATAGCCGCAACCAACCGAGTTGTAAGTGCAGTGAATGTAATGGAGCGAGATGAAGAGGGTAAGTCGGTGCAGAGGCCAGTGTATTACTTGAGCGAGGTACTGTCAGCCTCAAAACAGAACTACCCGCATTTTCAAAAGGTGGCATATGGAATTTATATGGCGGCAAAGAAGTTAAAGCACTACTTTGAGGAGCATCCCATCAA
The DNA here is from genome assembly GCA_023614405.1 of Avena insularis. Classification (NCBI taxonomy): domain Eukaryota; kingdom Viridiplantae; phylum Streptophyta; class Magnoliopsida; order Poales; family Poaceae; genus Avena; species Avena insularis. The sequence goes on from CM042688.1 coordinate 293,038,165, forward strand.
AGTGATATGCGAAGCCCCCATATCCGAGATAATGGGTAACAAAGATGTGAATGGCAGAATTGCGAAATGGGCAATTGAGCTAGCACCTTACGCACCCCAGTATGATAGGAGAGAAGCGATCAAGTCCCAGGCTATGGCGGACTTCTTCGTGGATTGGGCCGAGGTACAGTACGAACCACCTCCGCTAGATCCGAACTACTGGAAGATGCACTTTGACGGATCGAAAACCAAAACCGGGTTAGGTGCCGGGGTTGTGCTTACCTCGCCAAAGAAGGATCAGCTCAAGTACGTAGTGCAGATCCATTTCGCGGCATCAAACAATGTTGCTGACTACGAGGCTCTTGTGCATGGTCTCTAAGTGGCAAAGGAGATTGGCATACGTCGGATAATCTGCTTTGGTGACTCGGATCTAGTAATACAGCAAGTGTCCGGAGTGTGGGACGCCCTGGATCCAAACATGGCACTATACAGATTTCATGTGCAGAAGATCTCGGGTTACTTTGAGGGATCCGAATTTCACCATGTACCTCGTGTGGAAAACGAAGCTGCCGACATGCTGTCAAAGCTCGGATTGACCCGACAGGCAATTCCACCGGGCGTGGCATTGGAGCACCTCAGAAAACCATCTATCAGGCCTTCCCTAGGAACCGATTCAATCTATGTCCCAGAAAACGCGGAATCCGGAGTTGAGCCCATGGACATTGACATGGGAGGTAGCACGCCGAACCCGGGGACTACCTCGGCGAACCCGGGGACTACCTCGCTAGACCCGGGGATTGTTCAGCGTGATCCGGCTGAATTTATGCCGGTGGATCGGATGGAAATTGATGAGGAGATGTTCCCTGCGCGAGCAATACCAGCTTGGGCATTGCCTATATACCAGTTCTTGAAAGATGGGACGTTACCCACTGAGGAAGTGCTAGCCAAGCAAACTCGGAGGAGAGCCAAAGCGGAGTTAACCAATGTCCTCTAGCGGTGTGTTGACCCGGAAGAAGGACTTGACATCCTCCGAGATATGCACCAAGGAGAATGCGGGCATCATGCCTCGTCGGGCCTTAGTGGCAAAGTCATTCCGACATGGATTTTACTGGCCAAGCGCCTTGGAGCAAGCAGAAGATCTGGTGAGAAAATGCAATGGTTGCCAAAGATACGCCACCAAGACACATATGCCTATGTCGGAACTTAAAACCATACCAATTACATGGCCATTTGCTGTGTGCTCCTTGGATATGGTTGGCCCATTCAAACCGGCAAGAGGAAACATGACACACATTCTGTTCATGGTGGACAAGTTTACAAAATGGATCGAAGTGAAACCTATAAGAAAATGTGATGGGGCTACGACCGTAACATTTCTCAAAGACATTATCTTGAGATACAGTTATCCTCATAGTATCATAACTGATAACGGCACAAATTTTGCTGAAGGAGCATTTGCACGATTCTGCCGAGATAAGAAAATCCGACTCGACATTGCCTCGGTAGCCCACCCCGCATCGAACGGACAAGTGGAAAGATCCAACGGATTAGTGCTATCCGGGATAAAACCCCGGCTCATTGAGCCGCTGCAAAGATCAGCGGGGTGCTGGATAGAAGAACTGCCAGTGGTATTGTGGAGTTTAAGAACAACTCCGAATCGATCAACAGGCTACATGCCGTTCTTTCTGGTATATGGGGCAGAAGCTGTATTACCAGCCGACATAGAGCATGATTCGCCTAGGGTCACCCAATACACAGAAGCCGAAGTGCAAGAAGCCCGGCAAAATGATGTTGATCTGCTGGAAGAAGCGAGAGAACTAGCACTATCCAGATCCGCCATATATCAGCAAAATCTCTGACGCTATCATAGCCAGAAAGTGTGCCCCCGAGTCTTCCGGGAAGGCGATCTGGTGCTCTGGTTGGTACAGTGTACCACTGGCATGCATAAATTATCCCCCCCATGGGAAGGACCATTTATTGTGAGCAAAGCATTGCACAATGACGCTTATTATCTCATAGATGCAAAGCCACAGGAAAAGAACAAGGCGGACAGGTCCGGAGAAGAATTGAAGCGACCGTGGAATGTAGCACTACTTCGCCCCTTCAACACTTAGCTAAGAAGTGTATGTATCCGAGTCGTCTCATATGTCGGTATGTATGTTGGCAATGAGCTTATCAATGAAATAGCGCAGCCTCGAGCAGTAACTCGGGGACTGCCTTAATAAATGATTGTTGTTACTTTTTATGCGTTAGCTGGAATGACTCATTTCACTTAACCCGGATTAGTAATGTGTGAGCACCAAAAACCCAACCCTTCAACTTGCTGCTGTCCAACAAGAATTGGCTTCATGGCAAGCAAGGGAACAAGTTTGGAATTGCGTAGCACATGAAAAACTACTAAGGAAACGATCCTATTCCAGCTAACGTTTGTTTTTTCGGACTAACCCCGTATTTACTTTCAAGCTATTATGTTGAATTATTTTGAGCCAAGCCTCAAAGTTTCTTAGTATTGTTAAAACGATTCTTGAGGCTCGGTTTCGTAAGTCGTAAAACCGAATCAAGGTAGACACGGATCGAGCCGGAGAATTGGACGAACAAGAAAATGAAACTCGGGGACTACGCCCAAGTTAATCCGGCATACAAGCATAGTAGCAAAATATCATGTATTCAGCATACAATTGCACCGACATCCGGGATCGATAAATTTTCAAGTTTTTAACTAAGGAGCGGGGAGGAGGCAGTTCGGTGTCATCATCACCGCCTTCAATATCGAAGCAGCATCTTCTCCATCGCCTCGACCCATCCTCCACGTTCTCCATCTGCTCCTCCTGCCAGATTCGTAAAGCTGGGCCCTCAACCCGATCATGGACTGGAGAATATTCGACGAGGCTGTAGGCGCAAGCCTGGCGCCGAGCTACCCACTCCGGATCATCGGTCCATTTGGATCCAGTGCACCGACGGGTGAGGAGGCTCAGATCGATCTTCTCGTACCATGAAAGGATATGATGGAGAAGGGTATCTGCTGCGGCACGCCCGGCGGATTCTCTCCAGAGGTCAAGCTGAGTCTCAATCTCCATCAGTTTGTCGGCAAGGAGCGTGATCCTTTCCGGAGCGCTCTCGCTTGGCCAGAATGTGTTGTAGATCCGGACCGCAACGTCGAGGAGATCTTTCCCATAGTTCTTAATAGTTTCCACCCGAGCTGACACGCTGACCAATAGGTCCTCCATGTCTAAAGGGATGCTCTCACCATCTGGAGCGATGGGAGTACCCCTCTCTTGGCGGAATTTGGCAACGGCAGCACTGGCGATGGCAGTACCCTCCGGAAAATGATCTGAAAACAAGGAAAGGGAAGATGCTGAAGCAAAGGCATATGAGCTAACCCGAAAAAACTATGTCGGATAAGGGGAAGAAACTTACATGAGATATGGCGATGGATCCGGGTCAACTCCTTGATACAACTGTCGCGTCTTTGGTGAAGTTGTTCAAGCTCAGCGAGCGCCGACCCAAGCTGGACCTCGAATTCCTTAAGCAGGTCCTGGTCCTTGGAGATCTGGAGGGTAAAGCGCTCACGTTCTTCGATAAAATTCTGGCCAACTTTTTGGAGGTCGGTTTTGTGTTGGGCCTTCATCCTCTCCATCTCGGCCTTGAGTTTGGCTATTTCGTCGTCCTTGGTCCGGAGGAGGGCGAGCTCATCGTTCTTCTTCTTCAGCTCGGCTTGATGCTGTCCTGCTTGTTCGAGAAAATGCAGCATCATATCAGGCACGGGCACACTATCCTCAAGCGATGCTGAAATAGTGTGTTGACCCGGCAAAGCCGAGGAGTGAATGTTTGCCGAGCCAAGGAGAAGAAAGAATGGAAAACACAACGACGTTGGCCGAAATAGGACATACCTCGGATTTCCTCCAAGTTCTTCCGCATAATCTTGTTTTCAGCCTCCACCCCAGCTGCAAAAAACCGAATAAGGAGGTTAGTCCGGCAGAAACAAACGAAACGGAGAGGTGTTAAGAGAGGAAATTACCCCTCTTTTCATGCTCCACGCCAAGTGCAACATGTTTTGCGCGCAAGATCTTCTGGGTATCAAGCAGGCGCTAAAACTCGGTGCTCCGACGATTGGTGGTTACCTGACAAAGGTACAGGCGTGTAAAATTAGTTCGGTGCATATTTGAAGTATACAAGATCCGGGTCAAGCGGAACTTAACCCAGCTCTAGGTGTGTTCATATTTGAAGTGTACAAGATCCGGGCCAAGCGGAACTTAACCCGGCTCTAGGTGTGTGCATATTTGATGTATACAAGATCCAGGCCAAGCGGAACTTAACCCGACTCTAGGTGTGTGCATATTTGAAGTATACAAGATCCGGGCCAAGCGGAACTTAACCCGGCTCTAGGTGTGTGCATATTTGTAGTGTACAATATCCGGGCCAAGCGAAACTTAACGCGGCTCTAGGTGTGTGCATATTTGAAGTATACAAGATCCGGGCCAAGCGGAACTTAACCCGGCTCTAGGTGTGTGCATATTTGAAGTTTACATGCAGCTACGTTGATCTTCTAAGGAGCATCCGGCCGAGTAACAAGTTACTCCGCCGGAGGCTCGGGGACTAATGGTTATTATCTACAGCATGTAAAGAAGAAACGACGTACCTCCATCATACGCCCAGCGAGGTTAATGGCCTTGGCGGCGGTATTCATCTGAGCGGAAAATTCAGCTGGGCCGAACTTTTCTGGGAGATCGTCATTGTAGACGAACTCCGCCTTATTCCAGTTCATGACAAACTCGATGAGGCTCGGAGGGTACCGTTCGCCAGTGGGCATGTGAGGTGCCACCAAGCCCTTTGCGTGAGCTTCTTTCCTTTCAATCAGGGCAAGAGCTGGGCTAGTGTGAAGAACCATCTGCTGCGAATCGGCTGGCTCGGCAGGAGGATCCGTCGCTGCTGGGGACTTCTTTGGAAGCATCGACGACAAGGTTCACTGCCCGGCCTCGACGGAGGTGGACTTGCCTTTGGCTTGCTGGGAGGATGTGACCACAGTGGATTTTCCCTTGGAAGCCGCTGGAGTGGTTCCTCGCCGAGCTTGGGATGACTCGGACGAGGTAGACGAACTTGGCATAGGAGCTTTGGTGGCTGGTGCTGGAGCTACTGTTAGTTTCTTCGGAGCCGGGACAGGCGCTGGTTCGGTGGCTAGTGCTGGAGCTGCTGCTGGTGCTGGAGTTGCGGTAGACTTGGTGGTTGCTGGTTGCGGAAATGCCGAAGTAACGGACGCCGTTGCCTCGGCCGATCCGACCCCTCCCGATCCGAGGTCGTGTTCCTCTGAAGGAGGTACTGTGGAACCCGGAGCGGCCGCAGAGTCCTCCGGAATAGGGCTCAGCGGGCATGACTCGTCGTCACGAGGAGGGGAAGGACTGGACCGAAGAGGAGAGGAGATGCTCGATCCGCTCTGAGGGACCTCCACAGGAGCCCTGCAAAAGAAAATTATGTCAGGAGTGAAATTACCCCGATGCAGGGAGAAGTGTGTTGCGTAGTGAAAAATGACTTACGCGTCCGAAGTCTCGGCCTCCTTGGGTTTCCGGGACCTCCGTGCTGGGGCTTTGCCTGCCTGTTTGGAGGCAGTCTTATCTCCGGCGTTCTTTTGCCTTTTGGTAGGCTGAGAAGGTTCGGAAGAAGAAGACGTGGATCCGCGCTTCTTCTTCGACGCCACCGGAACAAGCTCGCCCGTGGCAAGTGGAGAATCCTCGTGGATGTGCCCACCAGGGTTAGCTGATGTCGGGAAGGCAAAAGAAAGAGGGACAACCTCAACGGGTTCAATCACGTCGATATCCGAGTGATCCTCATCGTCGGGCCAATCTCTAAGAGAAGAGAATTTACCGCTGGGTCGTTTGGTAGCGTCGGTTGTGGGGAGGAACATCTCCTGGTCCGGCTCCTCCTCATCCGGGATTTCTCGGTCCGGGGCCCACTTAAGGGTCGGATCAGTACCATCCTCGAGGGTTTGTTGGAGAAACAGCTGAGAAAAAAGCACAAGGAGCAGAGTCAAAAATACGATAAGAACCGACACGTAATTGATCTAAAATAAGTTTACTCCGCGAAGATTACCGCAGGAGGGAGCCTGTCACGGCAGTAATGCTCGATTCCCCACGTCCATTCGGCGGAAAAATCCTTATGGGTGGTGAAAAGAGCCTTGACCCGGTGGAAGATCTCCGTATTGCTCAACTCGAACGAGGAGGTTCGGTTGGGGTCGCGGCTGAAGCTCATATGGCACAACTTGTGAGTGCACCGCTGGAGGGGACAGATTCGGTTGCGCACGAATGTGATCATGGCATCCTCGTTGCGCAATCCGAGCTTCTTCAGCTCCGCAAACCTTTTGTTGACTTGGTTGGCCAGAGCTGTAGGTTTTTTGGCGACCTCCTCCCAGAAATTCGTGTCCAGGGGACCCGGAGCGTAGGGCAGCAACCGGATCAAGTCTTCGGTGCCCTCGTTCCGGACGTAGAAGAAGGTCCGGGCCCATCCTTTGCAGGAGTCAAGCCCGGTGACCCGGGGAAAGATTGAAAACCTCCGGGGCAAGATCGAGGCAGCTCTGAACTGAGTGAGCTGCTTGTCCTCCGACTCGACGTGGATGTTGGGGATGATGTTGCGACGGAGGCCGAAGAACTGGATCCACAGCTCCTTCGTGGGCCATAGTCCGGTGTAGCCCTCGATCGAAGAGACGAAATCGGACAGAGAGGTGATGGCGTTCGCCGGGAGATGAGGTGGTTGTAGGTGATAGGTCCGGACCCAGTCCCGAAAGAAATCACTCACCGGAAGACCAAATCCCCATTGGAAATGGGATAGGAAAACAACGAACTCACCCGGATTGGGTGAGGCGGCCAATTCCAAGGAGGGGAGACGAGCGGCGACGCCGGCGGGAATACGCCGGGTCTGGTAGAGCCAGTCGATGTCGTCCTGGCAGACCCACGAACCGGCCCACGCGCCGCGGTCCGCCGCGCCGGTGTCCTCCTCCATCTCCTGCTCGACAATGATGAGCTCCTCCTCCGTCATCTCGAATCCGCTGTCCTCGCTGGAGCTAGCGGCGGCAGGGCTCTGCGGTCTAGATTGACGAGGACCCGTGGCTAAGCAGTGGTGCAGCGGTGGCTGCGGTGCGGAGGCACGGAGAAGGTGCGGCGGCGGTGCTGCTACGACGGGCACTGGCGGCGGCGCGGTCGCGAGGAAGAAGAAGAGGAACGAGCGAAGGGGCGCGGAGATGGAAAAGTGCTAAGGGGCGCGCCCCTCCCCTATTTAACTGTCCCCAGTAATCAACAAGTGGGATCGCTGCCGGAGAGCCACGCGTGTGGCCGTGTATCGCGCATTAGCCAATCGTAGAGAAGCCACATGAGGCCACAGGGCAAAAATGATCCCATGACACGACGTGTAGTTGCGGTAAACGAGGAGACAGGCGTGACGTAACCGCCGCAGTAATCACCGATTCAAGGGCGATTCTGATGCAGGCCCTTAAAATGAGGCAACACAATGATTAACCCAACGTGGGTTGGCGTATGAGAGAAGGAAGCAAGGCCCGGATTCGAGCCTCCATGGTAACCCTGTCAGCAAGTGAAAACTTGGAACGTGCGAAGGGAACATAAATCCATATAATCCGAGACAAGAAGTTAATCCGGAACTAAACGTCCGAGGCTTAAATACGAATGAACCTGATGTGGCCTTAGCGACCAAGGTCGCTAAAGCCGCACCAGCTTCGGGGACTAATGTTGGGGGGACAACCCCGGGTAGGGTCACTCCGGGGTATAAGGGCCGAGTTAGCCGAGGGTCGGCAAGGTCAAAGCGGATGCTGGCCGAGTCACCTCGAGGCAGGCGGGATCACGGAGTAACCCGGACCAAGGGGGTCGCCTAACATTGTCTTGTCCGACTCAAGGAGTAAGTCGGAAATACTTGTCTAGCTTATATGCAGGAACAGGTGTGGCCGGATCAACTATGATCCGGATCCTCTCTTGGCTTCTAGGAGAAGGAAGGAATCTCTCTGGTCAAAAAAGAAGGTCCGGTGCATACTGGATGAGCGAATAAAGCAAGGGCAGGACCATCGGATCGTGGCCGACAAGGGTGACGACGCTCACGTCGGCTGACGCGGGCGCCGCAGAGGCTACGTCTCTAAAGCAAGTGTGACGTGGGGGAAAAGCACCCCTGTCGGGTTACTACTTTGGGAGGGGGCATATTCTTAGGAATATGCCTCCACGTATGCCCTAGGCCAGGACCGAACCACCTCTATATAACCGGGGGTTAGGGTTCTGGTAAGGGGGTTGGGTTTTTTCGGATACATAGCAAGGAGCATTCTAGTTGGTCGATCACTAGTGGATCTAGGGTTCTTGGGCTAGTTGGTAGGCAAGAGTAAGAGAGTTTCTTCTTCCTCCTCTTGTCAATACAGCTCGAGGAGCACTTGTAATCTTGGAGATTGAACATCAATAAAAAGCTTCTGTGTAGAGAATCACTCTACTATCCCTCCCTGGATTCCCCTAGCGCATATTATTCCCCACCTTTAGCCTATCCATGGCATCTGCCGTGACACCACCACGACACTTTCTGCTCCTCCTTGATCTGACTGATCAATGTGGGTTGAAGTTCAATGCTAGCTAAAAATCCTTTGCTAACCAGCTCCGTTCTAAACTGCTCAAACTCTTCATGCAAACTTGGCTGGGCTTCTTTTATCATGGTGTTTAATCTACACGACAATCTGCTAAGAGCATCCGCTACCACATTGGCTTTGTCGGGGTGATAGTGAATGTCAAGGTCATAATCCTTGATTAACTCTATCCATCTCCTTTGCCTCATATTCAGCTCCTACTGGGTGAAAATATACTTCAGACTCTAGTGATCTGAATAAATCTCACAGCGGTTACCCATAAGGTAATGACGCCATGTCTTCAAGGCTAAAACTACGGCTGCTAGTTCAAGATCATGGGTAGGGTAGTTTTGCTCATGCTGCTTTAGTTGTTGTAGCATCCCAATTGTCTAACAATTGCAATGCTACTAGCCTAGTCTATATAAATGCTACTTCATATATAAAATTGTTGCATCATCATTATATCATGCTCATGTCATCATGCCACCTTGCATTTGAGCATCATATAAAACCTTTCTCCTTTTGGTTCTTATCTCATATGCATTATTAATTGTATTTGCCTCTTGATATTGTATTTGGTTGTTGATATATTGTTTAAATGCCAAGTTGAGTTGGGGGCATATCTTTTAGTTAACTCCACCACCCTTTCTTTTCACCACCTTATATTCCACCATCCAACTAAATATGAGCTTTGCACTTTATTGGGTTTTACCTCTAGCTCATGTGGGTTGGGATGGATCCAATTCTTTTCCACATGCTCCCATACATGCACCATGTTGTTTTCACATTATGGATATATGAGAGCCACATGGCCACCTTTGCATGCCTTGTGAGTGGAACCCTTTTTCCCTAGCTTCCATATGGATTATCATGGATTTATGCTCATGTGGGAATATTTTTGGGACTAGTAATCATCTAGTGGAACATACACACTAGCATGTCCCATTTTTATTTCAAACATGGCCATCTCCAACTACTCCACATGGGGCATCCTTTCATTTCTTTTGCTTGGCTTTATTCCACTTTTGGAAATGCAAATGAACAATGCCATGTTTAATATTATTGTTTTCACAAGAATCAACATGGCAATAAATATTTTGCATGGGCCATGCAAGTGCCACCTTTTTCTAGCATTTGGTTTTTATTTGAATTTTGAGTGGATATTTTATAAAACCACATCCCTCTCTCTCTCTCTCTCTCTCTCTCTCTCTCTCTCTCTCTCTTTTCCTCATGATCTTGCTTGATCTAGGTTTGGAGCATGCATGCTTCTAAAACCCTAGCTCTCACCCCTCTTTCTCTAATCCTCTATCTAAGTTCCCTCTAATCACCTACCCCATCATCACCATACCCCTCCACCCCATCCTAATCTAAACCCACACCCCCATCTAAACCAAAACCCTAAGCTACCACCCCTCTCTCTCGGCCTCTCTCTCTTCTCTCTACCTAGCTGGCCCCACCTGGCCACCCTCTCTCCCTGGCCCCACCTAGCTACCCCAACCCTAATGCCAACCCTAGCCCGAGGCTACCACCACCCAACCCGAGCCTACCCTCTCTCCCTCTCTTCTCTCCCTGCCTTGTGGCCCCCTAGCCCGAGCCTGCCCCTGCCTCCTTGGCCTCGCCCTCTGGTCCCACCTGTAAGCCCCCATGCACCTGTCCTGGCCGACCCAAGCACGTGAGGAGGGGAGGAGAGAAAGGTGGCACCGAGGCCACCTTTTCCCATCTACCCCATCTCCCCACGGCACCCCCTCTCCCCCTCTGCTTTACCACCACCTCACGGTCCTCCTGCATCTCCAGATCTGGCCGAGGCGCCCTGCCCGCTCCCCTCTCTTCTCCATCGCCGCCAGCTAACCATCGCCGGCCACCGTCGGTTTCGGCGTCCACCTGCAGTACGAGGAGGCGGGCGTGGTGTTGTGGTCGTCGAGGAAGAACAGGAGATCCCCGGCGTCGCCTCTGTACACAGCAGCGAGGAGGAGGAGCCCCAGGCCGCTGAACACCGACGCGCTCCGACGTGAAACCCTAGCTCCGGTCCGTCTGCGTCATCGCTGTCTCCCTGCGCCCCAGGCCGATCCGACCATGTCAAGCAACTCTCGGTGAGCTACCCAACCCCCCAGACATCCTTGTCGTTGCAGCCTTGCCCTGGTCGCGCCGGACCATCCGACGAACGGCCTCTATGCGCCGGCGTCGCGTACGTTTCTCCTCGCCATAGCGTCGCGTAAGCCCCATCTAGTCCTCGCCCACCTCCCTGACAGCTACCCCCGCATAGCCCAGTGGCCACCGCCTCCGTGCCCGAGCCCTATGTCACGGGATCGAGCCCCCGTGCTGCAAGGCACCGCTGTCAGTTTCGTCAGAGAGAGAAGAAGCACAGTGCATCGCATGGTCGTTTTCCACTTACCCCCCTACTTCTTTTTGTGGCTAAACCCGCGGTACACCGAGCCCAGCTGTCAGCCTCCCGTGGCGCTTTGCAAAAAGGATCCCGGAGTTTCGAACCCCTCAACCCGCAGTCCCCGGATGCCCCACGTGTCGCGTCCCCGCTGGCGCGCCCGCGAGTGGGTCCGCGTGAGCCGTGACCCCACCTGTCATTCACTGGGGCTAGCCTAGCTCGCGGTGAGAAAAACACTTACACAAGCGTCCCAAATTGCAGAGAGGCCCACCCACAGCCGGGGCTAGGTTAGTCTGGGTATAAAAAGTATGTCTGCTTTTCTGTTTAAATTCAAATCCTTTCCAAATTAAATCAAATTCCAATTTAATTCTGTTTTTAAATAACTTTTAAAATACAAATCCAAATAATACAAATAATATATGTTTTCAAATCAGGAAAATGTGAGGAATTCAAATATGCCATTCAAAATATATTTGGAACACTTAAAATTTCAAGTTGATTTAAATTACAATAAATGCCCTTTTCCTTAATTAATTAATAACTTTTGTTTTATAACTCCAAATTTAACAAATAATATGTCTAAAATGATTAGCTCGACGAGACCTTTCTGTTTATGCATTCCATGGTTTGTTTTGAAGCATGCATCATATAAATATAATGTGTACAGCAACTAATATGAGGATAAAATGTGGTTAAAACCCAACAAAAAGGTTTATTCTTGTATTCCACATCTCACCCATGCCATGCTACCTTATTGCCATGCAAATTGTGCATCATTCATCATGGCATGATTGTTGCTTGACGCATTTAATTCATATGCTTGTGCACTCTATTTATGCTGGCCCTTGTTTGTTTGGTTCTTCTTCGAATAGACGCTGAGCAGGGGATATATCAAGACAACCAGGAGCACTACCCAGATCCATCCCTTGCTTCAACTGAGCTGCCAGGCAAGCACTACCACATGCTTGCATACATATAGTACCTATTGCCTCTATCTTATTCTTGCATCATCGAGTCGCGATTGCATTAAATTGAATCCCAAGTACTGCATAGCCTTTACTTTTATACCCCACCGGAGCTTGTTCCTCCATCCCATGAGCCCTTACTACAGGAGTTGTTTGAGCCATGCGAGTCGTAGAACAGCATGTGTAGGGTATGTGAGAGGCTGATGGATAACGAGGTACCCAAACAACTTAACGAGTAGTAATGGGATAACTAATGAAAGTGGCACCGTGAGCCATATCGTTATTTGGTTTTCAGGCTCACTTGTGTCCCGTGGGACCCAGTACTTGATTCCTGTTCCTTGAATATTCGCTATCCACATCCGGGAGGCTTATGAACCCCCGAGCTGAGCTTGATTCATTCTTATTTCTTGGGGCCACAAACTAGTTTGAGGTTTTATTTACTATCCTGCACTTATGCCATGCTTTCTTGCTTTATTTAAAATTGTGCGAGGTAATCGCACTGTCTTTATTTAGGTAAGCGGAGTGTTTTCATGTCGACAAGCCCAGTCACATTTTTGGGTTCCCGATCGTTTACCATTGGCGCAAACCTTGAGTCCATCTCGAGTCGGCCAACTTCGTGCAGTAGCTTAATGGGTGGCCCCTGAAATATTTCTCAATCCTGTGATCACTTTGTCGTGTGGCCTCGTTGGGTTTTGATTTGGTTTTTCCGAGGTTGATCGAGTGTGTGTCGCTATTTGTGCACCCCTGCAGGGTAAAACTTTCTGAAAGCCGTGTCCGCGGTTATGGACGACTTGGAGCACAGTTTCTCGATCATAGACAAGCATAACTAAAGTACCGCTTTTAATTTTACTAAGTACCTGACTAGTAAATAGTGCAACACTCATGGAATGGATAATAAAACTGCCAACGGATGGGGGTTGTTAATCCGCTTCCTCGCTTGAAGCGAGGAGGAGGATGGATCTGTTAAGATTACCGTTATAAGCTGTTATTAATTCACGGACATCCGCTATCTCTGGTTAGGCGGATGGTTAGCGTATCTATAGAACTGCTAGGGTTTATCTTTTGCTGCTATTGCGTCACCCCGGTTGTGTCCCTTTAGAGGCATAAAGACTTTGAAAACCCCTAGGATCTCACACGATAAATTATTGGTTCGTGATGAACAGTACACTCGCAAGATGGATCTTTGGGTGGAGGAGACAGACGATGTGGGCAACGATCATTCGGTGTAGAGATTCCGGGAACAGGGATCCGTGAGATCTGTGGGCGGGATGTGTTTATTTATGGGGCATCTTATGCCGATTTGCTTCTTATCCGTACTCGGACTCTGTCTTCCGCTTCCGCCTGATACTCTGATGTTTGATGTATGACGAGATATCCTAAACTATTATATCTATCTAGGATATTTGGATCTTGCCGTATGGCGTTGCAATATTTCCTTTCTTTTTAGATGGAATGACTCTGAGAACCATTGTATGGTGGCTTGCATACATACTCATTTGTGTATGTAGTTGATCCCTTCGCCTGCCGATTACGCCGCCCGTTCTTGTCCCGATGTTTGGAAATGGTTGGGACGGCCGAAAGGTCTACCTGTGAGTGGCATTTGGGCCCCACCGTACTATTTCAACCATTTCTGCTCATCCAGGCTTGTAACTAGGAGCGTAATTCACCGAGGTAGTTACAGTTGTCGGGACAGATATGCTATGGCTTTGCCTTCCTGCATCAACACACATCCGAGACCAATCTTGGATGCATCACAATACACATCAAACGGCTTCTTGATATCTGGCATAATCAGAATTGGGGCTGAAATCAGTCTCTTCTTGAGCTCTTGAAAACTTGCTTCACATTTGTCCGTCCATTCGAACTTCTTATCTTTCTTCAACAATTGGGTCGTTGGTCTTGCGATGCTGAAAAATCCTTCAACAAACTTGTGGTATTATCCCGCTAATCCGAGAAATGCATGGACTTGGGTTTGAGTGGTTGGGGCTTTCCATTCTTCAACATCTTTGATCTTGGCGGGATCGACAGCGACTCCTCCTGCTGACACAATATGTCGTAGGAATCCTACTTCCTTCAACCAAAACTCACACTTGCTAAACTTGGCATACAACTGATGCTCTCTAAGGGTTTCAAGGATGGTTCTCATGTGTAGCTCATGGTCTTAATCTGACTTGGAATAGATCAGAATATCGTCGATAAAAACAACGACAAATTTATCTAGGAAGTTCATAAAAATCTTATTCATGAGATTCATGAAATAAGCGGGGGCATTGGTTAATCCAAAAGACACTACTGTATACTCATACAATCCATATCTGGTGGTAAAGGAGGTCTTTGGAATATCTATTGCACGAATCATGAGTTGGTGATAACTAGTTCTAAGATCAATCTTAGAAAACACTCTAGCACCAGTCAACTGGTCAAACAGATCATCTATCTTCGGTAGTGGGTACTTGTTCTTGATGGTGACATCATTCAGCTTCCGGTAATACGTGCACAAATAGTTACCTCCATCTTTCTTATCCATAAACAAAATAGGCGATCTCCATGGCGATGTGCTTGGTTGAATCAGACCTTTCTCTAGCATAGCATCAAGTTGCTTCTTCAGTTCCACTAATTCAGATGGGTTCATAGTATAAGGTCTCTGAGCTATGGGTCCAGTTCCAGGAATTAGTTCAATGATGAACTCGATATCTCGATCTAGGGGCATACCGGGCAATTCATCTGGGAATAGGTTGGGGTATTCACATACTACTCTGACTTGGTCAATGGTTGGTTGGGCTAGACTTTTGTTGCATTTGAATTGACGGGGCAAGGTCTCAGATACATGCTCTACTAATACTCCAGAGCTACTGGTCATGGTTATGGCTTTCTTGGCACAGTCAATCAATCCTTTATGTTTCGACATCAAATCCATTCCAAGTACTACTTCCAAACCTTTGGTTCCAAGTACTATTAGATTAGCATAAAAATCTATTCCATGGATTCTGATAGGTACAACCTTGCAAAAAAAATTAGCTTTGGTGGTTGAACCAGGTATTTGACCTATCATAACATGCTTCAATTTTGTTGGTTGAATCTTACTAGTGCATGCAAATTCTTCTGTAACAAACGAGTGCGATGCTCCAGAATCAAACAACACTCTTGCAAGTACTAAGTTAACAGAAAACATACCCATCACGACATCTGGCGCTTCCTGAGCTTCTTCAGCATTCATGTGGAATAGACGGCCGTTGCGGTTTGAGCGAGTTCCCTAGGGAAAATCTCCTTCCAGGCTGAACACGACATTGCTGCTGAGCGGGTGCATTCACATTGGGGGCTGCTGCAAGCTTCTTGGGGCACTCATTGGAGTAGTGGCCCTTGACTCCACATTCAAAGCAAGTAATTTGGGACTTGTCTTTTCCTGCAACAGGCACAACATTGCTTCCAGTCCTTGGGGCAATATTGTTGTTGTTGTAGTTGTAGTTGGACTTGGGCGATGCACGGTTGAAGTTGTTGGAGTTGCCGGGGTTGTTGTTGTGGTTTCCTGCATACTTCAGGTTTCCTCTGCTATGATTGGGGTAGCTGGGATGGGACATCAGGGGTCTGTTGTTTCTTGGGGCATATCCTGCAGACGGGTTGGGGTGATACTTTTGAGTATTGTGGGATCCAGTCTGGTGCATCATGCGACGCTTGCGGTTGTCATTGGCTTGGTTGATCTTCCCTTCCATCTGAATGGCAGAGTCTACTAGCTCTTCTAGATCCCAAAAAGGATGTTGACTAACACAGTCTACATCTCATCATGCAATCCATTCAGGAACCTTTCCTTCTTTTTGGCTTCGGTGTTAATCTCATCAGGGGCATATCTATCTAGGGATAGAAATTTGTCACGGTATTCAACTACCGTCATCCTTCCTTGCTTCAGTTCCCTGAACTCATCTCTCATCCTGGTGACCAAAACTTGGGGCACATGGGTGCGGCTGAATTGATCTTGAATGCTTCCCAAGTCATCATCTGACCGTCGTTCATGGTACGGGTGCTATTCCACCAGGCTCTTGCATATCCTGCCAGACAATGGGTGGAAAACAGTACTTTCTCATTGCCTTCAACTCCTGCGACCTCCAGGTTATTCTCCATGGTTTGCAGCCAGTCATCAGCATCTAAGGGATCCTCAAACTTATTAAAGATTGGTGGGTTGGTATTCTGAAAGTTCTTGAGCTTGGATCCATGGTGATCCTGGTTTCCGTGACCTTGGTTATTGTGGGCCATCTGAGCTATCTGTTGAAGAGTGGCTAGGTTGGCTTGGTGTTCAGCTCTACTAGCCTCACGGGTAGAAACTAGCATTTGCAGAATCTGCAACATATGGTCCTGAGATGAACTGCTTCCTCCGGGGTTTCCATGAGTCATCTGAAAATTGAGATAGATAATGAGATAAGAGAGAAATTTCTAAGGTTCATGGTTTTGTTTCAAAAGCTTTAAACTTTGAGTTTGAATCAGGTTTTTCAATCTAACAACTTATTTTCATTCATTCATTCAAAGCACACCAATACAAACACACATGACACATAAATAGAAAATAGATGGTTTTAAGAACCATTCTGTGAAACTACGATACAGTGGGACCGGTACAACTCATTCCTACGGTAGTGATCAAGTGCATCTAATCATCATCAATGAAGTCAGAATCATCATCATCAGTGTGGAACTCCATGGCATCATCCTCCAGGTAGTCGTTGTCATCACTAAGGTAAGAGTAAAGATCTCTCTGGATATCTTCACCTTCCTCCTCCTCCTTGCTTCAAGCTAGACTTCCTGTTTACGGATGGTTTTCTCGAGAGCGGCCACCTTCTTGCGAAGACGATCGATGGTCCAATCCTTCTTGCCGTGTTGACGGCGAAGTGATTGGTGCTCCTTGGCGAGAATGGCGAGAGTCTGGCCCTTCTTGACGGTAATGGAAAGGTTGTAGTTGGATTAGGCTCGGGCATTGTCCAACTCCTTCGGCCTATGATACAGCATGAAGCCAAGATTGTCCACCTGGTGCTTCAGCTCCAGGTGTCCTGGCATCTCCAAGGGCATTCCCATAAAATCACGCCTCGCAAAGTGAGCAAAGCGAGTTCCCTGGATCAGGTTGATGTTTTGCCCACATAGACGAGCAAGAGCTTCATGCATAGCCCTGGCTAATCCATCTAGCTAGTTGTTCTCCCGCAAGGTGAATTGGATCTTCTCAGAATTGTGTGCTTCCATCTTGCCTATGAGATCTGCAACTAGCAGCCATTCTAGATCTCCTCCTATGTGATCGTTGGTTGGGCCCCAAAGAATTCCGGGTGCAGGCCCTCAAGATACTCTGACAGTGCATCTAGATCCCTCTCAAAGATTAGTTGGCCTCCGTTTCCCAACTGGTAGAACTTTCAATAATGGACTTCCATCTATAAGAATTTAGGATGAGCAAGTTAGTGAGGTGATCAAGTGTGTCAAATATTTATGTAGGATTGCAAGAATTTTTGAGGAACATGATTTTTTTTGAAAGAATCAAGGATAAGAGTAGGAATAGGTTTTCATAAATACTCACTTGTTTTGTTTTGAAACTAAGTTTTTCTTTGAACGTCCATTCTAACTAGGGTCTCCTACGGTCAGGATGGCTCTGATACCAACTTGTGAACACCCAGATTTTTAATCCCAGATGACTGTTATGCCATACCTCACAATCCCAGGATTACCATTTTTGCGAGACATAACAGATTAGATATCATAGTACATCATCCATTACAAACCATAATAAGTCCTTACAAATAAAGGATCTCATGATCCAGTCTTAATACAAATCAAGCAGCGGAAAAGAAACGTAGTAGGGGCTCCATCTTCAGAGTCACAGGCAATGCTGACGATGGGAGATGATCCTAGTTGTCGTAGACGTCCTGCTGTCCATCATCCTGATAGTCCTCCTCATAGTCTGGCCACAGGAATTGCCAGGGACAAAGCCATGAGTACTCTTTATGTACTTGCAAACTATCACTAACAAGTAAGGTAATTCTAGTAGGAATATTAAGCTCTAGGTTTATTTGCAAAAAGCCAGGTTTATCTAAAACTAAGTTTAGAAGTAAAGAAAACTGAGTTAATGTTCTAAATCACTTAAGTGGGAACATAGCTTTCATATTCATAACCCCGTTGTGGTCAAGTCAAAATCATAGTTCACTTCACAAGTCATTTTGAAAACATCTAACGATGGAACAGTATGGCTCACTCCAATTGTCCATGACCGCGGACGCGGCTATTCGAATAGTTTGACACTTTGCAGAGGTGGTACACTTTCACCACAAAATTCGATACATCCGTCAGGGATAACCCTGAATCATCATACTTAGTATGCGGATAATCAATCATAACCTTTCAATTACACACTCTAGTATAGGCACCTCCCCTATGAGCTTGGCCTCCCAGCCATGGCCATCTACCATCCTAGGCACTGCATAGGTGGACATTTGAAACACCCCCTAGATCAGGGTTAAACTAATCCAGACCTTAGCCTGACATAAGCTTAACCTAGAGCTCGAGGATATCCAGTGAGAAATCGGTAACACAACAGTAACTCCGCGACACAAAAGTTATTACAGCAAGCTCATAACTGAGCGAAGAACCAAAATACTACAAGCAGAGGTCACTGACCACAAACATCAAACAACGGAAGGCAAATTATGCTATTAAGTATATCAAACTTAACAAAAGGCCTAAGAGTCCTGAAGCATAACGATGACGTCCCAGCCCATAGATTCAAGGCTGCCAGCCGAGAACCCCAAGATACTCGTCGGTGTTGATGTAGTACCAAACTTGTCTTCAAGGGAACACTTATTCTTCTACAAAAAGTATCAACAAAGGAAGGGTGAGTACCGGGTGTCCTCCGCAAGTCTTATGGCTGGTGGGGTTATTTTGCATAAAGCCATCTTTGTTTATGAAACAAGAGGGAGAAGAAGCTTGTCTAATCAGAATATTTTAAAAGGGGATAAGAGAGCGACATCATCGAAGAATTGATCATCATCTTGATATCCACCAAAGTAATCCTCATCTCACAACTAGGATCACCCCCTCGTACCTTGAGGAAGCATCCTTAAGAACACGTTGATCTGCCAAGTTTTACGATTAGGTTATAGTTCTCTATGATCTTAGAATTCGGTCACCAAGCGTTCATAACCGTGAACACGGCTTTTCGAAAAGATTTAACCCTGCAACGGTGTACAACTTTACCCACACATACCAACCAACTCTTAATGCCAAGCTATTAGCCCTCTTCCTTGGAGGGCCGACAGAGGGTGGATGGACACGACCTTTACCTTGCTTTCGTCGAGACCATGAGTCACGCCCTAAGAATGGTTCTGTTGTAACGGGTCAAATCCTGAAGACGGTCCCTAGAGAGGTGAGTCGAGGTTGGTTCACCAGGGGCTCCATCCACCCTAAGCAACCCCGACCACTCTAATCTACCTGTATGAATGCACCTCCTTCACCGCCTTCGAGAACAACCATAATACATATGTCGAGTGGAACGCCCAAACTATGTGACTCATGGAATCTACTAGGCAAGTTAGTTACTCGTGAGGATTTCCACGCCTGCAGTGGTCAGACGCTCTCGGTTCCAAAGGCAAGAACTCGGTTCCTAGTAGTGGCGAGCATGGGACTAGAAAAACCACATCCCACTATGGCCTCCCATACAAGCCTTAGCATGTTTAACCTTTACCACTGATCTTACCTCATCAGTATACCTTGTTCTCCTATCATACTAGATTCTCTACATTTGGTACATCTTAAGGATGAACCAGCACTGACAACTAAGCATGGCTAAGCAAGACACAGATGTAAGCTCTAGCAGTGCACACAAGCCAAACCTAGTTATGCTAGGGGCAGTGGATCAGGTAATATAAGCTCAAAGGGAGTAATGCAACAAATAGGATACTCTATCTATCGATAAAATATCATAGTAGAATCGTATGCAACATGGCAAGAATGAAATACTTTCGAAATCATAGGATTGTATAATGGTGGGGCTATGCTTTCCTTTTCCTATTGATAACCAAAGAGAAGATCTTCAGAAGCCTTGAACTTGACTTGATTACGGTTGGTCAAGTATTGATCTTTTATCTTTGATGGTGTTGATCTCGGTCTTTGATCTCGATCTCGATATCGTATTCTACCAGAAAGAACCAAACACCAAAAAGAAAGGGAACAACAATCAACACATGGCATCGATGCAATGCTCAAGCCAGGATGATGATATGAAAAGTTTAATAGTATTGAAATGAAACCCTAAAGCATGCTTGGCAATTTAAGCGGCGTCCGAGGGGTGCAAACCCTAATATAGGAGAGACCCCGGAATCACCTACGGGGGTTCATTTAGTTCTCTAATTAAACTTGCAATTAAAGTTGTTGAACAATGCATGATTATGAGTCTATTGTAAAGATCTCATTTTTCTGAACATTTTGATATATTATACACATTTTTCTGACTTATAAATAATTAGATATTGAATTGATAAGATTTAACTCTTTTCTAAAATTATTAAAACAACTTAAAAGCTTTACTACGTCATTATGACGTCAGCGCAGAGCTGGGGGCATTTTCACTGGGCTATGCCTACCCACAGTGACTGAAAGAGGGGCCCCATGGCCACCTCAGCTGCCACGTGGGAAGGGTGGGACCCAGCCCGGGTCTGACCTGTGCCGCTGACATCAGCATGACGTCGGCATGACATCATGCCGGCGGTGGCTCACAGGACGGTGATGGGGGCGGCGCAAAATGGCGAGCGAGGCTGCGTGGGTATGTGCGTTGGAGAGAGGAGGTCGAGGCGGACCTACTAGAGGTGGCTCCGCCCAAAAATGGTTGCCGAAGCAACCCCTACGACAAGCATCTACGGTGGACGACGATGGTGCTCGGCGGCAGAGCGAACTAGAGGGAGAGGGGAAACACGATATGGTGCTGGAGCACCGAACACTCACCTTGAACACGTTGATTGCGGTGGTAAGGACGGAGGAGCTCCGGAACGACGGCGATTGAAGATGGTGGTGTCAGCCGGACCTCGGGGAGACGAGCTCGATCCTCACGATTTATGGCGCCCTAGCTCCATCTTCTTGGCGGAGATGGACAAGGGGACGAGGAGGAGATGCTAGCATGCTCGGCTAGGCTCGGGGCATTCTCTAGCGGCGTCACGACGCAGTGATTGGTGGCGGTTAGGGTTCGGGGAAGCTCTCTAGAGAGAGGAAGAGACAGGCCAGGGGAGTGAGTAACGAGATAGGGACGAGAGGGAGGGCGTCGTGGCGATCTTATCCTTGCCCAGCTTGTCAGCGGGGCGGGCATCTTGGCGTGCGGCGGCCGGCGATGTGTCGACACCGAGCTGCTTCAGTGGATCGAGATGTCGACGATGAGCGCAGGTAGACGACGAACTGGTAACTGGGCCTTGGCCGCGATGGGCTTCTGTCTGGGCTGGCTTCAGGCACTATCGGCAGCAGGTAGGAGAGAGGGAGGTGGGCTTCGGCCTGGGCCACTGCTGCTTCTCCACTTTTTTTCTGAAAACATTTTCCCTTTTCTGTTTTGTAAATTCTTTTCAAATCTGTTTGCATATTTCTCAATTGTGTTTGAATATCAAAATTGTTTTGAACCATTTCAAAAATACCAGAGGTTTTGTAGAAGTATTGAAATATTGTAGGGGCCCTATTAGTCAATTTGGGCTCCACTATTTTGGTGGTTTTCAAAATATTCAAACCCATTTTGAATTATTTTTAAGAGGAAGGAGAAATATCTAGGGTTTAGGGTTTTGCATTCTTTTCTTTGCATGTATTTTAAAAGATGATGCTCATGAATGCACAAACAACCCTAATTAAACATTAGCTAAAACTAGGGTGTTACATCTCTATCCCCCTTACGGGAATCTTGACCAGAGATTATGTAGGTAGGAAGAAGGAAGAGAAACAGGGTCACTTCTAAGGATAAGAGGGAAACGCACTAATAACACACCGAGTATCTCATGGTCAACTCATGAAAGAGTGTTTAGAAACAACTCTGAGGTGACGAACATGAAACACATCAAGGTAACGGAGGAAACAAAATGAGATAGGTTTCAAGTTGTTAGATAGATGGCCTTCATAAGGATTGAGACCATGGAGTTCCAGAAGGGTTTAAGCTTCTGAAAAGGAAAGCTTACAACAGAAATAACATGACCACAAACTCCGCGAGATGAAACTCTACTAGACGTCTTAAGCCGAGCTTCATTGATACGAAGATAGATTAGGAGGACCAAGCTGTTGAGCTACTTTTGATACAGATGGTCACTCTTCGTTCAACAGAAGGTTAAGATAGAAAGGTGTTTTGGGGAGAGGACTCATAAGAGTCACAAGGAACATATAGCAAGAGAAACTTTTGAATATCAAAATCATAGTCACTCTATGAACATGATCGAGACATGAAGGATACTCCTTATTCATCCGGGTTTACCAAAATCTTTGCCAAAGATCGTGATATCACTTTACACCAGCAAGATGATTAAGTAAGAAGATTCCTGATGACACGAGGAAAAAGAAACTTCATTCTCAGACTTCAATTACCTAGCATAACAAATGCTTGCCAACATAAGAGGGCCTGGAGGATTTACCGAGAGACATTTAGCAACACTACTTTAAATGTTCTCCTTGATGTTCGAGAAAGTAGACATCAAGTAAAGATCGGACTTCAGATACAAAGGAAACCATAAGCACAACCCCTACGACGAGCATCTACGGCGGACGATAGCAGCGCTTGGTGGCAGAGCGAACTAGAGAGAGAGAGAGGGGAAACACGATATGGTGTTGGAACACCGAACGCTCACCCTGAACACGTTGATTGTGGTGGTAAGCACGGAGGAGCTCCGGAATGATGGCTATTGACGACGGCGGTGTCGACCGGACCTCGGGGGGACAAGCTTGATCCTCACGCATTACAGCGCCCTAGCTCCATCTTCTTGGTGGAGATGGACAAGGGGACGAGGCGGAGACGCTAGCGTGCTCGGCTAGGCTCGGGGCATTCTCTAGCGGCGGCGCGACGCGGTGACTGGCGGCGGTTAGGGTTCGGGGAAGCTCTTTGGAGAGAGGAAGAGAGAGGCCAGTGGAGTGGTAAGGAGATAGGGACGAGAGGGAGGGCATCGTGGCGATCTTATCCTTGCCTAGCTCGTCGGCAGGGCGGGCATCTTGGCGCGCGGCGGCCGGCGATGCGTCGACAACGAGCTGCTTTAGTGGATCGAGAGGTCGACGATGACCGAAGGTAGACGACGATCCGGTAACTGGCCTAGGCCATGATGGGCTTCCGTCTGGGAAGGCTTCAGGCGCTCTAGGCAGTAGGCAGGAGAGAGGGAAGGTGGGCTTTGGCCTGGGCTGCGGCTACTGCTCCACTTTTTCTCTAAAAACATTTTTCCTTTTCTGTTTTGTAAATTCTTTTCAAATCTGTTTTCATATTTCTCATTTGTGTTTGAATATCAAAATTGTTTTGAACCATTTCAAAAATACCAGAGGTTTTGTAGAAGTATTGAAATATTGTAGGGGTCCTATTAGTCAATTTGAGCTCCACTATTTTGGTGGTTTTCAAAATATTCAAACCCATTTTGAATTGTTTTTAAAGGAAGGAGAAATAGCTAGGGTTTAGGGTTTTGCATTCTTTTCTTTGCATGCAGTTTAAAAGATGATGCTCATGAATGCACAAACAACCCTAATTAAAGATTAGCTAAAATTGGGGTGTTACAGCTCTATCCCCCTTACGAGAAGCTCGACCCGAGATTCCGCAGGTAGGAAGAAGGAAGAGAAACAGGGTCACTTCTAAGGATAAGAGTGAAACGCACTAATAACACACCGAGTATCTCATGGTCAACTCATGAAAGCATGTTTAGAAACAACTCTGAGGTGACAAACATGAAACACATCAAGGTAACAGAGGAAACAAAATGAGATAGGTTTCAAGTTGTTAGATAGCTGGCCTTCATAAGGATTGAGACTATGGAGTTTCAGAAGGGTTTAAGCTTCTGAAAAGGAAAGCTTACAATAGAAAGAACATGACCACAGACTCCGCGAGATGAAACTCTACTAGACGACTTAAGCCGAGCTTCATTGATACGAAGATAGATCAGGAGGACCAAGTTGTTGAGCTACTTTTGATACAGAAGGGTCACTCTTCATTCAACAGAAGGTTAAGACAAAAAGGTGTTTTGGGGAGAGGACTCATAAGTCACAAGGAACATATAGCAAGAGAAACTTTTGATTACCAAAATCATATCACTCTATGAACATGATCGAGACACGAAGGATACTCCTTATTCATCTAGGTTTACCAAAATCTTTGCCAAATTCGTGATATCACTTTACACCACCAAGATGATTAAGTAAGAAGATTCCTGATGACAAACTTCATTCTTAGACTTCAATTACCTGGCATAACAAACGCTTGCCAACATAAGAGTGTCTGGAGGATCGACCGAGAGACATTTAGCAACACTACTTTAAATGTTCTCCTTGATGTTCGAGAAAGTAGACATCAAGTAAATATCGGACTTCGGATACAAAGGAAACCATAAGCACAACTCCTTTAATAAAATCATAGAAGGAGCCTCATGAAGAGTGGTTATTATTGCTGATTCAATAGAATTTGTCGATAGGCCTTCCGACTAATTGTGTCAACCATTACATCAATCTTGCCAGATTTACAAAGAGACCTATGTCAAAACCTTGAAGAACACCAACCATCATATCTTCTTGAGATTCATATTTGGTTAGGTGATATGATACTTCAGACTCAGCATGTCCGAATAGAAAGTGTGCGACATTTACCGTAAGGTAAGGTCACTAGATTCTCAAGACATGGACTTCGGTGTTAAGCTCCAATAGACTGAGCTACATTGCTAGACTATTTATTAGAAAATTGTAGAAGGACAACTGCACCTACATATAGTACTTGCAACAAAATACACTGTGTCCGTAGAGAGAACAAAAATAACTCTACTCGAATCCATGACGACATCTTTCTACCATTGCGCGTGAATTGGAGAAGGTTACTTCTAACATCCAGAACACATACTTCAAGATAACCTGAAGATGGTTCTCAAAAGTTTTCCAACGTTAATGCCAAATGTTTCATATGAGTTTGTTCTAGTATGGAGAAGATAAGGATATTGTCGATGGGCTCAACAACAAACTTATCAAGATACTCCAGGAAGATGGACTCATATGTTGTATGGACAAGACAAAACTATTGGTCAAACCAACGGATATGAAGATGTACTCAAGTGAAACATCACGAGTAGCAACATCATCAAGATAGTCCTTGGAACTGAGTTTGATTTGATGATAACCCAAATCAAATCAAAGGTGGGGGAAGATAACATATCCACGAAGGAAATACTATCTTTCTTCAACACAAACAAAACTAGACATCCCTTTAAGATGAACTAAGTCAGATAGAACTTTTGTCTTACAACTCTCCAAGTTATTGTTTAAGCTCAACCAACTAGTTCAGGGGCATCCAATACGGATCCTTGGAGAAAGGAGCAGTTCAGAGAACTAGCTTGCTCAAGAACTTGATAGCACGGTCATGTGGCAACATGGCAATACTTCTAGTAGACATCTAGAATATCACGGACCACCCATATGTCTCTTAGTTCGAGAGGAAACTTGCTTGATAAGACAAGAATACACAATCTCAGAGCTTCAGCACAAGCCTAACTCTTTGACCGAGTAGAACGTACCAGAATGGCGGACTTGGTAACATAATCATCCTTTGCTTAGCAATAGGGTTAACCATCATGCTAAGAATTACTCAAATGTCCTTGGAGTTCAAAGCAATAAATAATGCTAAGAATCGCATATGGCCACATTATTACGCACATGCATCATTTTCGAGCACGAAAGCTCGGGGGAAGGGTGGGTAATTATGTGTAAGAGCATCACTTCATTAAGGGGTCATGAAACTCAATACAACCTCTTAATATAAAAGGGTGTGATACGCTAAGGTAGAACAGATAGAAGCTAATCATGCCTCTTAATCTGCGGACTACAACACTTTGACCTGGTCCTAGATATGACAAGGTACTGGAGTTTCTTTCTCCTAACATCCTGAAATGGGTTGTCATGACAGACCAAAAGAGTATCTTGCATCAGAAGGCACCAATGCACATTTACTACTTGGCTACCAACTGGTAGACAAAGGTCAGAAAAAAAACAAGGGGACAAGGAATGCGCAACACACACAACTCTAGAGAACTCTACACTAGGTTAACTAGTTGAGAAACGACATGCCAAGAAGGCACCTAACTTTTGAAAGACTAGAAGAGATATCAAAACTTTTCCAAAGTCAAAACAAGATAAGATGACCCTGAGTTAGAGCGAAACTAGATAAGGAGAAAAAGCAGCATACTAGAGTTTTCACAATTAATTTTCAGTTTTCAAATAGTTTTCACAAACTCTAGACTCAACATTGACCAATAGCAAGGTTTTCCTACGGTCGGTACTTCTCTGATACCAAGAACTGTAACACCCCTGGGATCAGGTTTAAACTAATCCAGACCTTAGCCTGACATAAGCTTAACCTAGAGCTCAAGGATATCTAGTGAGAAATCGGTAACACAACAGTAACCCTGCTACACAAAAGTTATTACAGCAAGCTCATAACTAAGCGAAGAACCAAAATATTACAAGCAGAGGTCACTGACCACAAACATCAAACAACGGAAGGCAAATTATGCTATTAGGTATAGCAAACTTAACAAAAGGCCTAAGAGGCCTGAAGCATAACGATGACGTCCAGCCCATAGATTCTAGGCTACCAGCCGGGAACCCCAAGCTACTCGTCGGTGTCGATGTAGTACCAAAATGAGATTCAAGGGAACAATTATTCTGCTACAAAAAGTATCAACAAAGCAAGGGTGAGTACAGGGTGTACTCCGCAAGTCTTATGGCTGGTGAGGTTATTTTGCATAAAGCCATCTTTGTTTATGAAACAAGAGGGAGAAGAAGCTCGTCTAATCAGAATATTTTAAAAGGGGATAAGAGAGCGACATCTCCAAAGAATTGATCATCATCTTGATATCCACCAAAGTAATCCTCATCTCACAACTAGGATCACACCCTCGTACCCTGAGGAAGCATCCTTAGGCACATGTTGATCTACCAAGTTTTACAATTACGTTATAGTTCTCTATGATCTTAGAATTCGGTCATCAAGCGTTCATAACCGTGAAAATGGCTTTTTGAAAATATTTAACCCTGCAGGGGTGTACAACTTTACCCACATGTACCTACCGACTCTTAATGCCAAGCTATTAACCCTCTTCCTTGGAGGGTCGGCAGAGGGTGGTTGGACACGACCTTTACCTTGCTTTCGCCGAGACCATGAGTCACACCCTAAGAATGGTTCCACCGTAACGGGTCAAATCCCGAAGCCGGTCCCTAGAGATGTGAGTCGAGGTTGGTTTACCAGGGGCTCCATCGACCCCAAGCAACCATGGCCACGCTTACCTACCTGTATGACTGCACCTCCTTCATCGCCTTCGAGAACAACCAGAATGCATATGTCGAATGGAACGCCCGAACTATGTGACTCATGGAATCTACTAGGCAAGTTAGTTACTCATGAGGTTTTCCAGGCCCCGTGTGGCTGTACGCTCGTCTTGGTTCCAAAGGCAAGAACTCGGTTCCTAGTAGTGGCGAGCATGGGACTAGAAAAACCACATCCCACTGTGGCCTCCCATACAAGCCTTAGCATGTTTAACCTTTACCACTGATCTTACCTCATCAGTATACCTCGTTCTCCTGTCATACTAGATTCTCTGCATTTGGTACATCTTCTGGATGAACCAGCACTAACAGCTAAGCATGGCTAAGCAAGACACAGATGTAAGCTCTAGAAGTGGATCAAGTAATATAAGCTCAATGGGAGTAATTCAACAGATAGGATACTTTATCTATCGATAAAATATCATAGTAGAATCGTATGCAGCATGGCAAGAATGAAATACTTTTGAAATCATAGGATTGTGTAATGGTGGGGCTACACTTGCCTTTGCCTGTTGATAACCAAAGAGAAGATCTTCGGAAGCCTTGAACTTGACTTGACTACAGTTGGTCAAGTATTGATCTTTGATCTTCGATGGTGTTGATCTCGGTCTTCGATCTCGATCTCGATATCGTATTCTACCGGAAAGAACCAAACACCAGAAAGAAAGGGGAACAACAATCAACACATGGCATCAATGCAATGCTCAAGTCAGGATGATGATATGACAAGTTTAATAGTATTGAAATGAAACCCTAAAGCATGCTTGGCAATTTAAGCAGTGTCCTAGGGGTGCAAACCCTAATACAGGAGAGACCCCAGAATCACCTACAGGGGTTCATTTAGTTCTCTAATTAAACTTGCAATTAAAGTTGTTGAACAATGCATGATTATGAGTCTATTGTAAAGATCTCATTTATCTGAACATTTAGATATATTATACACATTTTTTTGACTTATAAAAAATTAGATATTGAATTTATAAGATTAAACTCTTTTATGAAATTATTAAAACAACTTAAAAGCTTTACTAGGTCATTATGACGTCAGCGCAGAGCTGGGGGCATTTTTCACTAGGGCTACGCCTACCCACAGTGACTAACAGAGGGGCCCCATGGCCACCTCAGCTGCCACGCGGGCAGGATGGGACCCAGCTCGGGTTTGACCGGGTCTGACCTGCGCCGCTGACATCAGCATGACGTTGGCAAGACATCATGCCGGCGGTGGCTCATAGGACGGTGACGGGAGCGACGAAAAATGGCGAGCGGGGCTGCGTGGGTATGCGTGTTGCAGAGAGGAGGTCGAGGTAGACCTACTAGAGGTGGCGCCGCCCAAAAATGGTTGCCGGGGCAACCCCTACGACGAGCATCTGCGGTGGCCGACGGCGGCGCTCGGCGGCAGAGCAAACTAGAGGGAGAGGGGAAACATGATATGGTGTTGGAGCACCGACGCTCACCCTGAACACGTTGATTGCAATGGTAAGGACGGAGGAGCTCTGGAATGATGGCGATTGATGACGGCGGTGTTTCCCGGACCTCAGGGAGACGAGCACGATCCTCACAATTTATGGCGCCTTAGCTTCATCTTCTTGGCGGAGATGGACAAGGGGACGAGGCGGAGACGCTAGCGTGCTCGGCTGGGCTCGGAGAATTCTCTAGCGGCGGCGCGACGCAGTGACTGGCGACGGTTAGGGTTCAGGTAAGCTCTCTAGAGAGAGGAAGAGAGAGGCCAGGGGAGTGAGTAAGGAGATAGGGACGAGAGGGAGGGCGTCATGGCGATCTTATCCTTGCCCAGCTCGTCGGCAGGGCGGGCATCTTGGCGCACGGCGGCCGGTGATGCACCGACACTGAGCTGCTTCGGTGGATCGAGAGGTCGACGATGAACCGGTAACTGGGCCTGGGCCACGATAGGGTTTCGTCTGGGCTGGCTTTGGGCAGTTTGGGCAGCAGGCAGGAGAGAGGGAAGGTGGGCTTTGGCCTGGGCCATGGGTGCTGCTCCACTTTTTCTTTGAAAACATTTTTCCTTTTCTATTTTGTAAATTCTTTTCAAATCTGTTTGCATATTTCTCATTTGTGTTTGAATATCAAAACTGTTTTGAACCATTTCAAAAATACCAGAGGTTTTGTAGAAGTATTGAAATATTGTAGGGGCCCTATTAGTCAATTTGGGCTCCACTATTTTGGTGGTTTTCAAAATATTCAAACCCATTTTGAATTGTTTATAAGAGGAAGGAGAAATAGCTAGGGTTTATGGTTTTGCATTCTTTTCTTTGCATGCAGTTTAAAAGATGATGCTCATGAATGCACAAATAATCCTAATTAAACATTAGCTAAAACTAGGGTGTTACAATATTCACACCCACGAGGTAGCCTCAGCTCAACCTCTTCCGCGAGGGAACCCATACTAAGGCATAAAAACTTCTAGCTAAGCCCTACCCAATTCGGGTATTGTGGTTGTACGGTAAAATTGGAATGGTATCGCATCCGAACCCAACCATCAGTTTTTATAAAAGGGCTAAGGCTCATGCCTCAACATTTTCATCATCAAATCCTTTGGTGTTTCTCAACACATGTCAAAACATTTCAATAGAATGAATCATCATTCCAAGGTTTTCATAATCATTTTCGCCAAGTATTCCAATCTAAAGTGATCAACTTTTTTTCTTAGCACTAGCCACTAAAGTTAAGAGTGTTCACTAATGAGGGGTGCTAATATCCAATCTCATGCCATGGAATGACATCTAAGTATAACTAGTTAGGCCTAGTTTTATACTCTTTATGCTATCTATCCTATTTTTCCAATACTCACAAAGCACTCACTAAAAGTAAAGAACTTTGGTAAAGTAAAAAGAATAAAGCTTGCAAGTAAAACTTGGGATTGGTATAAACCAAAGGTATATAACCAAGCATGCCTAATGCATCTTGCTTAGGTTATCTTGCAATTAGTGATGGCTTGCATTGGAATGAAGCTTGCAAGTGTTAGCTTGCACAGTTAAGCTTGCCTTTAGTAGAACAGTGGTTGAAGTTTTCTTCTTCTTTTTCTTGGTAATACTTCTCCTCCATGTATCCCAGGTCGATACTGTCGTCTATAAATGAATACGGGGTACACAATCACCAAACAATACTTAACTAATTCTATTTAGCACACTAAGGCTCACACTTGATGATCTAGCATCATCACAATCATCACATGGAATAAAGACTTAGTTTTATTTATCTTATTTTAGAAAAGTAATTTCTACTCATTGAAAATAATTAAGATTTAACATTCTCAAATTAAAATATGGGATCATGTTGACACATGTCATCACCAAATATTCTAATACGTGGGAATGTGATTTAAAGTGTGGATCATATTTTATAACCTTAAGATTATTATTTAATAGAATTAGAATGACTAGAAATGCCTATATAGCATTATTTTGGTACTAGTCCAAAGTCACTGCATGCAAACCTAGATATTTTTACATATTTAGATAGATCTTATTAAATGTGATTTTTGAGAGTTGGAATCAACTCAAAAGCATTTATGGTAGATTTTTGAAAAATGTTTGAAGTTGAAAAAGTCTTTGTCTTATTATTTTTGGTATAGGTGATCTCTAACTTCAAATGATTTGAATCCAACGGGCTTCGATAAATAATTTAAATACCTTTCCAACAAAATTGGAATAATGCAATTTGGTTTAGTGAATTGATTTTTGAATCTACTGACAGAATGTGGTTTTAACTAAATTGGAAAATCCTTATTTGAATTCCCAGGCCTGCATGGGAAACTAAACGGGTCGGCCCAATCTGCACAGCACAGCGCAGCAGACTGCTGATAGGGGGGGTCCACTAGTCAGCGACTCTAACTAACCGAAGCGGTATCTTTTAATCTAGGCCCTACAAGTAAAAGACGATCCAACGGCTGTAGTTCATCATCGACGACGAACAGCTCCGGCGAGGTCTAAACCCTAACACGGCGGTGGGGGTCGTGTGGGTGTAACATCCCAAAACTCTAATCCAAGTGATCAAGATCCAAATCATCAAATTTAGAGTTAACAAAAACTTTTCCAATTAAAATTATTAAAGCATTCATATGTGTGTGCATTTTAAATAGGAGTTGTTTTGAATTGCCGTGATTAAGTGATCCATTACTTTTAAAATGATTCTTAGGTGAAATAAACATCATGTAGATCATTCCCAAACAAATCCCAAAGAAAAAGAAATCAAAATGAATAAAATAACCAAATGGTCATTTGTGCCATTTTAATCAACATGCCTACTTTGGCTATTCCTAGGACTCAATTCTTAACAGAAACAAATGTGGATCTTTGCACCCCTTGATAGTACATGTAATGATGTACCAAGGCCCACCTTGTGATTCACCAAAAACTTTCAAACACTAATTTTAAATGGCAATTGAAAATTGAATGTAGTTCATATGAGAAGATCCCACTTATTCAAAAACCACTAAAATGAATTCCATTTTCAAAACCCAAGCAACCAAAGAGGCTTAAGCATGTGTCTAGCAACTCCACCACAAATCATCCAAAAATTCAAAACTTGGATTCTTGCGGCCATTTCTACAAACACCTGGTGGGCAGAATTCAAACAAAAACCAAAAACACTATTTGGAGCAGTGTTTGGACCAAATTGGTCTCCCATTTTGCAACCACAGCCACCCAGTGCACCCCCTACCCCTCTCTAGCCCGGTCACCCACTGTGCCATGACCAAATTGTCATGGCCATTAAGGTCGAGCACCATTTGGGCACCCCACCAGCGACAGCACGCCACAGCCGTCGCCGGCGTCGTCCACCATGTCTAGGAGGTCGCATGTGGTCCACCTCCACCGCCCAACCAGCCCCAGCCCGAGGACAGTGACCAGAGCAACCAGGAACCGCCGCTACCGAGATCACCTATTATGCCGACAGCGCCCGCAGCCAGCCAGACCACGCCTCGCTCTAGCCGCCCGCCTACACGATCACCATCGTCCTAGGAAGCTAACGGACACGCCCATTCCCCTGACTGTGCCCCGTAGTCGCCGGCCGCCGCGAAACACGCCGTCGGTAGAGACTTAGTGCGTGCCGCGCCACTCACCTCCCCCGACCACAAACCACTGCACACGCACCACCGTGACACTCGCCAGGGCACCGCCCACCGTCCTAGCGCACCGCCCACACCTCTAGCTCGTTGTGCCGTCGTCACCGGCGAGCATCGCCCATACTTCCCTGCCGCTTCGCCTCGCCTATAAAAGGAGGCCTCCCCAGCACCAATTCTTCACACCACTCTCATCCCCTCCCTCTCACAGCACTCCTAGATCCCCACCGGAGCAGGCCGCCGTCCGTAGCGCCGGAATTTCGCCGGAGTCTGCCATGGAGGGAGGAGAAGGGCGCCGTTGATCAAGGCCACCTCTCGGGACGCCGCCGGTACCAGGAGAACCGCCGTCCTCGACTTGTTCGTTTGCCCGCCTCGCCGACCCTCGCCGGAGCACCGGTAAGCCGCCACAGACCCCCACCGAGCTGCTAGGGATCCACCTCGCCGGCGACCTATCTGTCGTCGACGACGATCCTCAGCCGTAGATCGTCCTTTTAATCTAACGGCCCACATCGCCCCGTACCGCTTCGCGTGTAAAGAGCCGCTGACCTATGGACCCCCCTGTCAGGTGTTCTCTATGCCACGGAGTACCACTGGGCCGGCCCATTTCCGTTCCCACGCTAGCCCAGCAATTCAAACTTAGATTTTTCTAATTAGGTTTGAACTTAGTTCTGTCGCCTAGTTTGAAAATCATTTCAGAGAGATTTACAAATCCAAATAGAGTGATTCCAGTGTTGTTAGAAATCTACTGAAAAGATCTATCCAAGCCCGTTGGATTTAATTCCTTTAGAGTTAGGGATCTCTCCTAGTAAAAATAACAAGACAGAAGGTTTTGCACATTCAAACATTTTTATAAAATCAACCATGATAGCTTGAGTTGATTCCAACTCTCAGAAATCACATTTCACCATACCTATCTGAATATGTAATAATATTAAGGTTTGCATGCAGTGACTTTGGACTAGTACCAAAATAATGCTATATAGGCATTTCTAGTCACTTTAAATCATTAAATATTAAATTTAAACCAAAGTAAATGTGATCCAACCCTTAAAACACATTCCCTTATGTTAGAATATGTGGTGATGACATGTGTCCATTTGATCCCATATTCTAAGTGGAGAATATTAAATCTTAGTTATTTTCAATGAGTAGAAATTACGTTTCTTAAATAAAAAGAATGAAACTAGTTAATAAAACCTTGTGATGCTTGTGATGATATTAGATCATCAAATGTGTGCCTTAGAAGGCTAAGTAGCCTAGTTAAGTATTGTTTGGTGATTGTGTACTTCGTATGTATTTATAGACGATAGTGTCGACCAAGCTCTCGAGGAGGAGGAGTTCTATCAAGAGGAGGAAGAGGAAAACTTCAACCATTACACTACACAAGGCAAGCCACCATTAACAATGCAAGCTAACACTTGCAAGTTTAATGCTTCGCAAGCTAGAATTAAGCTAGATGATTTGAGAAAATATGCTTTAGGCATGCTTTGGTTATACCACTTGACTAGTACCTACCCCAAGTTTTATTTCCAAGCTTTACTTTCTTTACTTTACCAAAGTACTTTACTTGTTTTGAAGGTAGCATAAAGAGTATAAAACTTGACCTATTTAGATAACCTTAGATGTCATTCTATGGCATGAGATTGATCCCATCTTTCCACCTTAGTGAACACTCTTAGCTTAGTAGTTTAGAGTAGATAAAAACTTGAGTCACTTTAGATGGGAACACTTGGTGAAAATGAATTATGAAAACCTTGGAATGATGAGTCATTCTATTGAGATGTTTTGACATGTGTTGAGAAACACAAATGGTTTATGATGATGAAAATGCTGAGGCAGGATCCTTAGCCCTTTTATAAAAACTGATGGTTGGATTCGGATGCGATACCATTCCAAATTTACCGTATAACCACAATACCTAAATTGGGTAAGGCTTAGCTGGAAGTTTATATGCATTAGTATTAGTTCCCTCACGGGAGAGGTTTTAGTTGAGGCTACCTCTCAATGTTGTCCACCTATGTAGTGCCCAAGATGACAGATGGTCATGGTTGGGAGGCCATGCTCATAGGAGAGGTGCTTATACTAGGGTGTGTAAAGGAAAGGTTATGTTTGATTATCTGCATACTAAGTATGATGATTCAGGATTATCCCTGATAGATGTATCGAATCTTGTGGTGAAAGTGTACCACCTCTGTAGAGTGTCAAACTATTCGAATAGCCGCGTCCGCGGTTATGGACAGTTGGAGTGGCCATACTGTTTCGTTGCCAGATGTTTTCAAAATAACTTATGAAATGAATGATGACTCTTGACTTGACCACAACAGGGTTGTGACTATGACACTAGCTTCCCAACTTAAGTGATTCTAGAACTTTATTCTATCTTTCTTTGTTTCTGAACTCTTCTTAGGTTTCAAACTTAACTTTATAGTTAAACTTAGAGTTAGCACAATACATTAGAACTATACTACTTGTTAGTGGTAGTTTGCGAGTACTTAAAGAGTACTCATGGCTTTTGTCCCTAGCTATTCTCATGGCCAGACTATGAAGGAGACTACCAAGATGATGGCCAGCAGGATGGCTATGATAACTAGGACTATCTGCCTTTCTCGGCATTGCCTGTGCCCCCTGAAGATGGACACCACCGCTACGCTTATCATTTATTCCGCTGCTTGTTGTATTGAGACTGGGTCATGAGATACTTATTTGTGTAAGACCTTATAAATGGTTTGTAATGGATGATGTACTATGATATCCAATCTGTTATGTCTTGCAAAAATGGTAATCCCGGGATTGCGATGTATGACATAACATGCATCTGGTATTAAAAATCCGGGTGTTGACACGTTGGTATCAGAGCCATCCTGACCATAGGAGACCCTAGTTAGAATGGATATCCGAAAAAAAACTTAATTTCAAAACCAAAGTGAGTATTTATGAAAAACTATTTCCTCTCTTACCCTTGGGAATTCATTCTTTCTCAAAAAATTCATGTTCCTCAAATCCTTACATTACTACTTCAAATTTGACACACTTGATCACTTCACTAACTTCCTCATCCTTAATTCTTGTAGATGGAGACTCAGTTCAGCAAGTTCTACTAGTTGGGAAACGGAGGTCAGCTGATCTTCGAGAGGGACCTAGATTCACTATCGGAGTTACTGGGACGCCCGCATCCAGAGTTTCTTGGAGCTAAACTTCCAGAACCCCCAGGAGGAGACTTACAGTGGCTGGTCACCGCTGATCTTCGAGGAAGCATAAAAACACCAACGTCCGGGAGAATCCAGTTCTATGTCCGAGAGAACAACTGGCTAGATGGATTAGCCAGGGCAATGCATGAAGCTCTCGCATGTCTATGTGCCCTCAGTGTCAACCAAATCCAAGGAACCCGTTTTGCTCACTATGCAAGATGTGACTTTATGGGAATGCCAATGGAGGTGCCGGGTCACCCGGAGTTGAAGTGTCAAGTGGAGAACCTTGACTTCCTGCAGTACGATCGCCAGAAGGAATTGGACAATGCTAGGGAGTTCGCCAACCACAACCATGCCATTGCTGCCCAGAAGGCCCAGACTTTCTCACTGCTTGTCAAGGACTGTCAGTCTCTTCGCCTCCAGCGCGAGAAGAAGGATCGCACCATCGCCCTTCTTCGCAAGCAGGTGGCCGACCTTGAGAAGATCGTCAAGGAGCAAGAAGCTCATCTTGCAGCAAAGGAAGAAGAAGAAGAGGGTGAAGACATCCAGGGAGACATGGATTCTTACCTCAGCAATGATGATGATTTTATAGAGGAGGATGCCGTGGAATTCTACACTGACGATGAGGACTCCGACTTCATGGACGATGAGTAGATGCACTAGAGCATTGTCGTAGCATGAGATGAATCGGTCCCACTGTATTGTAGCTTGCAGAAAGGTTCTTCAAACCATCTGTTTTCCTTTGTTGTTGTGGTGTGTGTTTGTATCGGGTGCTTGTTTGAATGAATGAAATGAAGTTAGTTGCAAAACCTGAGTCAAACTCAAAGTTTTAGCTTTGAAACCAAAACTATGAACCTTAGAACTTTCCCTCTTACCCCTTTATCTACCTCAATCTTCAGATGACTCGTGGAAACCAAGGAGGGAGCAGCTCGTCGCAAGACCCAATGCTGCAGATCTTGCAGAATCTCATAGCAGACAGAGAAGCAAGTAGGGCAGAGTGCCAAGCAAATCTAGCAACACTGCAATAGATCGCCCAGATGGCTCTCAACAACCAAGGGCATGGAAATCAGGATCATCAAGGATCCAAGCTGAAGAACTTCCAGAACACAAATCCCCCAATCTTTAGCACTTCAGAGAACCCATTAGATGCAGATGAATGGTTGCAGACAATGGAGAACAATCTGGAAGTAGCCAGAGTTGATGACAATGAGAAAGTGCTCTTTGTCACCCACTATTTGGCAGGAGATGCAAGAGCGTGGTGGAACAGTATCCGTCTGATGAACCATGGTCAAGTGAAAACATGGGAAGCCTTCAAGATCAAGTTTAGCCGCACCCACGTGTCGTAGGGCTTAGTCACCAGAATGAGGGATGAATTCTGCGACTTGAAGCAAGGCAGAATGACTGTGGTAGAGTACCGTGACAGATCCTATCGCTTGCCAGATATGCACCTGATGAGATCAACACGGAGGCCAAAAAGAAGGAGAGATTTCTGAACGGACTACATGATGAGATGCAGACTGTCCTCGTCAACATCCACTTCGAAGATCTCAAATAGCTAGTTGACTCTACCATTCAGATGGAAGGGAAGATTAACCAGGCAAACGACAACCCCAAACGTCATATGATGCAGCAATCTGGATCCAGCAGTCACCAGAAGTACCGTCCCAAGCCCTCACCAGGATATGCACCAAGGAACAACCGACCTCCAATGTCTCTCCCCAGCTATCCCAACCGTAGCGGAGGCAATGTGAAGTCCAGAGGAAACAGCCACAACTCCGGCAACACCAACAATTTCAACCGTGCCCCTCCCAAGAGCAACCACAACAACAACAACACTGCACCCAGAACTGGAAGCAATGTTGTGCCCGTCGCAGCTAAAGACAAGTCCCAGATCACTTGTTTCGAGTGCGGAGTGAAGGGTCACTATTCCAATGAGTGTCCCAAGAAGACTGCCGCCACGGCCAATGTGAATGCCCCAGCTCAACAACAGCGTCGTGTTCAACCAGGGAGAAGGTTTGCCCCAGGGAACCCTCACAACCGCAACGGTCGTCTCTTCCACATGAACGCCGAAGAAGCCCAAGAAGCGCCAGAAATAGTGCTGGGTATGTTTTCTGTCAACTCAGTTTTAGCAAGGGTATTGTTTGATTCGGGAGCATCGCATTCATTTGTCACCGAAGAATTTGCATGCACTAGTAAGATTCACCCAACCAACTTGAAGCATGTCATGATAGTTCAAATCCCTGGATCAACTACCAAAGCTAGAAAAATTTGCAAAGTTGTGCCTATCAGAATACATGGGATAGATTTTTATGCCAACCTAATAGTACTTGGAACCAAAGGATTGGAAGTAGTACTAGGTATGGACTGGATGTCAAGGCATAAAGGACTGATAGACTGAGCTAAGAAAGCCATCACCATGACCAGTAGCTCTGGAGTAACAGTAGAACATATATCTGAAACCTTACCTCGTCAATTCAAGTGCAACAAGAGTCTAGCCCTACCCACCATTGACCAAGTCAGAGTAGTCTGTGAATACCCTGACGTATTCCCAGATGAATTGCCAAGTATGCTCCCGGATAGGGATATTGAGTTCATTATCGAACTAATCCCTGGAACTGGACCCATATCCTAGAGACCCTATAGCATGAACCCCTCAGAGTTAGTAGAATTGAAGAAGCAGTTGGATGCTATGTTAGCAACATGCTTGATTCAACCAAGTGCTTCGCCATGGAGATCACCAGTGTTATTCATCGACAAGAAAGATGGAGGCAACCGTTTGTGCACAGACTACAGGAAGTTGAATGATGTCACCATCAAAAACAAGTACCCTTTGCCAAATATAGAGGATCTATTTGATTAGTTGACTAGAGCCCAGGTGTTCTCAAAGATTGATCTTAGGATTGGTTATCACCAACTTAAGATTCGTGCAACAGATATTCCGAAGACCGCCTTTACTACTCGCTATGGTTTATACGAGTATACGGTTATGTCTTTTGGATTAACCAATTCCCCTGCTTATTTCGTGAATATCATGAATAAGATCTTTATGAAATTCCTAGATAAGTTTGTCGTTGTGTTCATCGACGATGTCCTTATCTACTCCAAGTCAAAAGAAGAGCATGAGCAACATCTGAGAATCATCCTCGAAACCCTGAGAGAGCATCGGTTATATGCCAAGTTCCGCAAGTGTGAGTTTTGGCTGAAGGAAGTAGGATTCCTAGGACATATTGTGTCTGCCAGAGGAGTCTCTGTTGATCCTGCCAAGATCAAAGATGTCGAAGAATGGGAATCCCCAACCACTCAAACCCAAGTCCGTGCATTTCTCGGATTAGCAGGATATTACCGCAAGTTT
This sequence comes from Avena insularis, assembly GCA_023614405.1. Classification (NCBI taxonomy): domain Eukaryota; kingdom Viridiplantae; phylum Streptophyta; class Magnoliopsida; order Poales; family Poaceae; genus Avena; species Avena insularis. The sequence continues at coordinate 293,077,230 of CM042688.1, forward strand.
GTCGAAGGATTCTCAAGCATCGCCAGACCCATGACCCAATTGCTGAAGAAGGACAAGAAGTTTGAATGGACCGACAAATGTGAAGCCAGTTTCCAAGAGTTGAAGAAGAGGTTGATATCAGCCCCAATATTGATCATGCCATACATCAAGAAGCCGTTTGATGTATATTGTGATGCATCCAAGATTGGTTTCGGATGTGTATTGATGCAAGAAGGCAAGGTTATCGTCTATTTGTCTCGACAACTAAAGAAGCATGAGCAGAACTATCCGACCCATGATCTTGAACTAGTAGCCGTAGTTTTGGCATTGAAGACATGGCGTCATTATCTGATGGGTAATCGCTGTGAGATTTACTCAGATCACAAGAGCTTGAAGTATATTTTCACTCAGAAGGAGCTGAATATTAGGCAAAGGAGATGGATAGAGTTAATCAAGGATTATGACCTTAACATTCACTATCACCCCGGCCAAGCCAATGTGGTAGTGGATGCTCTTAGCAGATTACCGTGTAGGCTAAACACCATGATCAAAGAGAAGAAACCAAGTTTGTATGAAGAGTTGGATCAGTTCAGAACTAAGCTAGTTAGCAAAGGATTCTTAGCTAGCATTGAACTTCAACCCACATTGATTAGCCAAATCAAGGCAGCCCAGAAGGGAAATGAAAGTATCGACGGACTCAAACGTCGTATTCGTATAGGAAAAGTACCTGGATTCACCGAAGACGAAGAAGGAGTCCTGTGGTACAAAGGTCGTATCTATGTGCCAGCAGATTCCGAGCTAAAGCAAGTTATCATGCAGGAAGCTCATGATACTCTTTATTCTATCCACCGCGGAGGAACAAAGATGTATCAAGATTTGAAAAAGCAATTTTGGTGGCACAAGATGAAGAGAGAAATCGGAAGCTACATCGCCAAGTGTGACATCTGCCAAAGAGTCAAAGCAGAGCATCAGAGACCCGCGGGACTGTTGCAACCTTTGCAGATTCTGGAATGGAAATGGGATTTCGTCAGAATGGACTTTATCACCGGTTTGCCTACTTCTAGTAGGGGAAATGACTCAATCTGGGTCATCGTTGATAGACTGTCCAAGGTAGCTCACTTTATACTTGTCAAGACCACCTACCAGAGTTCGAAGCTAGCAGAGCTGTATATTGCTAGAATTGTTAGTCTGCATGGAACCCCCAAGACCATAGTATCAGATCGAGGAACCCAGTTTACCTTGAGATTTTGGCAAAAAGTCCAGGAAGGATTAGGCACCAAGTTGAATTTCAGCACCGCGTATCACCCGCAAACTGATGGACAGACTGAAAGAGTCAACCAAATCCTAGAGGATATGTTAAGAGCTTGTGTGTTAGAGTACGGATCAAAATGGGAAGACTGCCTACCTTTCGTAGAATTCGCATATAACAACAGTTATCAAGCTAGTTTGCAAATGGCACCATTTGAGTTCCTATACGGAAGGAAGTGCCCCACCCCTTTGAATTGGTCGCAAGTAGGAGAGAGTCAGATCTTTGGACCCGACATTCTCCGAGAAGCTGAAGAGAAGGTTCACAAAGTTCGTGAGCACCTCAAGACTGCCCAATCCATACAGAAGAGTTATGCTGACAAGAGAAGGAGAGACCTGACTTTCAATGTCGGAGATTTTGTATATCTCAAGGTTTCGCCATTAAAGGGAACGCAACGCTTTAGTCTGAAAGGAAAGTTAGCCCCTAGGTATATCAGGCCCTTCAAGATTCAGAACCGTTGAGGAGAAGTATCATATCAAATGGAACTGCCTGAAGAGATGTTAGCCATCCACAATGTGTTCCATATCTCGTTACTTCGCAAATGCCTGGAAGTGCCGGAGAAGACTAAAGTTTTCAAGAACGTCAATCACCGAGCTGTTGAGATCAATAATGACCTGACATATCGTGAAGTGCCCATCCGTATCTTGGAAGAAGCTTACAGAACCACCAGAACCAGGAGTATCAAGTTTCTCAAGATTCAATAGAGCAACCATACCGAAGAGGAAGCCACTTGGGAGCGAGAAGATTACATTAAGACAGAGTTCCTAGATCTCTTTAGTTCCTAGTTTCTTTCGTAAATCTCGGGACGAGATTTTGTTTAAGGGGGGAGGTTTGTAACATCCCAAAACTCTAATCCAAGTGATCAAGATCCAAATCATCAAATTTAGAGTCAACAAAAACTTTTCCAATTAAAATTATTAAGGCATTCATATGTGTGTGCATTTTAAATAGGAGTTGTTTTGAATTGCCATGATTAAGTGATCCATTACTTGTAAAATGATTCTTAGGTGAAATAAACATCATCTAGATCATTCCCAAACAAATCCCAAAGAAAAAGAAATCAAAATGAATAAAATAACCAAATGGTCATTTGTGCCATTTTAATCAACATGCCTACTTTGGCTATTCCTAGGACTCAATTCTTAACAGAAACAAATGTGGATCTTTGCACCCCTTGCTAGTACATGTAATGATGTACCGAGGCCCACCTTGTGATCCACCAAAAACTTTCAAACACTAATTTTAAATGGAAATTGAAAATTGAATGTAGTTCATATGAGAAGATCCCACTTATTCAAAAACCACTCAAATGAGTTCCATTTTCAAAACCCAAGCAACCACAGAGGCTTAAGCATGTGTCTAGCAACTCCACCAAAAATCATCCAAAAATTCAAAACTTGGATTTTTGTGGCCATTTCTGCAAACACCTGGTGGGTAGAATTCAAACAAAAACCAAAAACACTATTTGGAGCAGTGTTTGGACCAAATTGGTCTCCCATTTTGCAACCACAGCCACCCAGTGCACCCCCTACCCCTCTCTAGCCCGGCCACCCACTGTGCCACGACCAAATGGTCATGGCCATTAAGGCCAAGCACCATTTGGGCACCCCACCGGCGACAGCACGCCATAGCCGCCACCAGCGTCGTCCACCATGTCCAGGAAGTCGCCTGTGGTCCACCTCCACCGCCTAACCAGCCCTAGCACGAGGACAGTGACCAGAGCAGCCAGGAACCGCCGCGCCCGGAGACTGTCGGCCATGCCGACGCTACCCGCCGAGCGCGCCCGGTCCCCGCTCAGCTAGACCTCGCCTCGCTCCAGCTTCCCCCTACACGATCACCATCGTCCTAGGAAGCTAACGGACATGCCCATTCCCCCGACCGTGCCCCGTAGTCGCTAATCGCCGCAAAACTCGCCTTCGGTAGAGACTTAGTGCGCGTCGTGCCACTCAGCTCCCCCGACCACAAACCACTGCACACGCACCGCCATGACACTCGCCAGGGCACCGCCCACCGTCCTAGCGCACCGCCCACACCTCTAGCTCGTTGTGCGGTCGTCACCGGCGAGCACCGCCCATACTCCTCTGCTACTTCGCCGCGCCTATAAAAGGAGGCCTCCCCAGCACCAATTCGTCACACCACTCTCATCCCCTCCCTCTCACAACACTCCCAGAGCCCCACCGGAGCAAGCCGCCATCCGCAGCGCCAGAATTTCGTCGGAGTCTGCCGCGGAGGAAGGAGAAGGGCGTCGTTGATCAAGGCCACCTCTCAGGACGCCGCTGGTACCAGGAGAACCGCCGTCCTTGACTTGTTCATTTGCCCGCCTCGCCGACCCTCGCCGGAGCCCCGGTAAGCCGCCACAGACCCCCACCGAGCCGCTAGGGTTCCACCTCGCCGGCGACCTGTTTGTCATCGACGATGATCCTCAGCCATAGATCGTCCTTTTAATCTAACGGCCCACATCGCCCCATACCGCTTCGCGTGTAAAGAGCCGCTGACCTGTGGACCCCCCTGTCAGCTGTTCTCTATGCCACGGAGTAACACTGGGCCGGCCCATTTCTGTTCCCGTGCTAGCCCAGCAATTCAAACTTAGATTTTTCTAATTAGGTTTGAACTTAGTTTTGTCCCCTAGTTTGAAAATCATTTCAGAGAGATTTACAAATCCAAATAGATTGATTCCAATGTTGTTAGAAAGCTACTGAAAAGATCTATCAAAGATCGTTGCATTTAATTCCTTTAGAGTTAGGGATATATCCTAGTAAAAATAACAAGATAGAAGCTTTTGCACATTCAAACATTTTTATAAAATCAACCATGATAGCTTTTGAGTTGATTCCAACTCTCAAAAATCACATTTCACCATACCTATCTGAATATGTAATAATATTAAGGTTTGCTTGTAGTGACTTTGGACTAGTACCAAAATAATGCTATATAGGAATTTCTAGTCACTTTAAATCATTAAATATTAAATTTAAACCAAAGTAAATGTGATCCAACCCTTAAAACACATTCCCTTATGTTAGAATATGTGGTGATGACATGTGTCCATATGATCCCATATTCTAAGTGGAGAATATTAAATCTTAGTTATTTTCAATGAGTAGAAATTACTTTTCTTAAATAAAAAGAATGAAACTAATTAATAAAACCTTGTGATGCTTGTGATGATATTAGATCGTCAAATGTGTGCCTTAGAAGGCTAAGTAGCCTAGTTAAGTATTGTTTGGTGATTGTGTACTCCGTATGTATTTATAGACGATAGTACCGACCAAGCTCTCGAGGAGGAGTTTTATCAAGAGGAGGAAGAGGAAAACTCCAACCACTGCACTGCACAAGGCAAGCCACCATTAACAATGCAAGCTAACACTTGCAAGTATAATGCTTCGCAAGCTATAATTAAGCTAGATGATTTGAGCAAAGATGCTTTAGGCATGCTTTGGTTATAGCACTTGACTAGTACCTACCCCAACTTTTATTTCCAAGCTTTACTTTCTTTATTTTACCAAAGTCCTTTACTTGTTTTGAAGGTAGCATAAAGAGTATAAAAGTTGACCTATTTAGATAACCTTAGATGTCATTCTATGGCATGAGATTGATCCCATCTTTCCACCTTAGTGAACACTCTTAACTTAGTAGTTTAGAGTAGATAAAAACTTGAGTCACTTTAGATGGGAACACTTGGTGAAAATGAATTATGAAAACCTTGGAATGATGAGTCATTCTATTGAGATGTTTTGACATGTGTTGAGAAACACAAATGGTTTATGATGATGAAAATGCTGAGGCTGGAGCCTTAGCCCTTTTATAAAAACTAATGGTTGGATTCGGATGCGATACCATTCCAAATTTACCGTACAACCACAATACCTGAATTGGGTAAGGCTTATCCCGAAGTTTATATGCATTAGTATTAGTTCCCTCACAGGAGAGGTTTGAGCTGAGGCTACCTCTCAATGTTGTCCACCTATGTAGTGCCCAAGATGACAGATGGTCATGGTTGGGAGGCCATGCTCATAGGAGAGGTGCTTATACTAGGGTGTGTAAAGGAAAGGTTATGTTTGATTATCTGCAAACTAAGTATGATGATTCAGGGTTACCCCTGACAGATGTATCGAATCTTGTGGTGAAAGTGTACCACCTCTGCAGAGTGTCAAACTATTCAAATAGCTGTCATGATTATGGACAGTTGGAGTGGCCATACTGTTTCGTTGTCAGATGTTTTCAAAATAACTTATGAAATGAATGATGACTCTTTACTTGACCACAACAGGGTTGTGACTATGACACTAGCTTCCCAACTTAAGTGATTCTAGAACTTTATTCTATCTTTCTTTGTTTCTGAACTCAGCTTAGCTTTCAAACTTAACTTTACAGTTAAACTTAGAGTTAGCATAATACATTAGAATTATACTACTTGTTAGTGGTAGTTTGCGAGTACTTAAAGAGTACTCATGGCTTTTGTCCCTGGCTATTCTCATCGCCAGACTATGAAGGAGACTACCAAGATGATGGCCAGTAGGACGGCTATGATAACTAGGACTATCGCTTCACAAGATTGCTGTGCCCCTGAAGATGGACCCCACCGCTACGCTTATCATTTATTCCGTTGCTTGTTGTATTGAGACTGGGTCATGAGATCCTTATTTGTGTAAGAACTTATTTATGGTTTGTAATGGATGATGTACTGTGATATCCAATCTGTTATGTCTCACAAAAATGGTAATCCTGGGATTGCGATGTATGACATAACAGGCATATGGGATTAAAAATCCGGGTGTTGGCAGTGGGGCTCACCTGGGCTCCTGCTAGGGTCGGCGATGGGGGCGAACGGCATTGTCGATGACGGCGGTTCGAATGGTGCTCGCGGCAGCTCCTAGGGCGGCTTCTATCAATAGCGCCCTTCTCCTTCTACAGCGGCGGTCTCTGGCCAAATTCTGGCGAAGCGGCACTTGCCTTCCTCCGGGGAAGGGTGTGGGAGGCTCAGTGAGGAGTAGGGAGTGTGTTGGTGTGGAGAATGGAGGCGGAGGGGGCCTCTATTTATACACAGGCGAAGGGACATTGTTGCATGGGCTCGGGCTCGTCGGTGACGACGATACAGGCGGCTAGCGGCGCAGCTGAGGGTAGGGGCGATGCGGTGTTCCCTGGCGATCATCACTAGCTTTATGGCGCGGCATGGGGCGGTCTAGGTTGGTTGGGCCCATGCAATGCTCTGCGCGGGAGCAGTGGTGTTCGAGACGGCGTACGGGTGCTACAGGTCATGCAGCGGCGAACAGGGGTGTCTGGGAGGTGGCTGTGATCATGGAGAGTGTGCGCGTGCACGGAGAGATCAAGGCGCGGTCTATGCGAGCCGGTGGGGTGCGGAACTCTGGCGCGCTCTTGGCACGGGGCAGAGAGACTGGGCGCGGTGCTGCTGGGGTGGTCTAGGGCCAGGTTGTGGTCGAGGCTTGGACAGGAGGTGGCGGTGGACAGTGGTCTGTTTGGTGCGCGTCGTGGGAGAGAGCGGCATGATCTCTGGCGCTCTTTCCACTGTCGGCTGGCGAGTGTGGCTTCAGGCGGCGGCGCACTGGTGCAAAACGGCTAAGGGGGAGAGTGTCTGGTGTTGCTAGACAGTAGGGGAGATAGGGGGAGTGTAATGGGGGCATTTGGTCTAGTGATCAATGCCCCAAATAGTGAAGTTGGGCAGAATTAGATTAGTGTCTACAAGGTGTTTGTCTTAATGGCCGCATGAGATTTAGTTTGAAAATTTTGAATGAAATTTTGTGAGTGTTTGAATCTTATGCTTGAGTGTCTATGATTTCTTGGAAAAGTAAAGTGGAATTGATTTGAGTGGTTTTTGCAAAATGGTGAGCTTACCATATGAACTAGATTCAAATTTGAACTGTCCATTAAATAGATTTGAAAATAGTTTCTATGGGTTTGTAAAGTGGGCTTGGGTTCACTTTTACTTGGTCTAGCAAGGGGTGAAAAGAAGTGGAATTGTTTCTTTTAGAATTTCTCTTCTATGAGGACTCAAAGTGGCCTAGTGGTTAACTTTGGTAAAAATGACCATTAGCTTATTTAATTCATATTTGATTTCTTTTTCTTTGGATTTTGTTTGTAAATGGCCTAGATGACGTAGCATTCACCTTTAAACCATTTCTCATCATTTGTAGCAATCAAACATGGCAAATTCACTCAATCCTATACTAATGCAAATCACACATGCATTCATATAGATTTTTGGAATAAAAGTTTTTGTTAACCCTAAATTTGGGTGATTAGAAGTTGATAATCTTGATTAATGTTTTTGGGGTGTTACAGTATGCGGTGTCCATTGTTGTGAGAGAGGAAGGTGTGGATAGCCATGGCGTGGGCATGAAGATAGGGGATGAGCCTCGTTAAAACTTGCATTGGACCTCTGAAGAAACATCACATTATGAGTCTAAAAATAATTTTTTTCAAAAAATCATGAGCATTAGATCATGTACCTGTAGGTGAAACCAGACCCACTTCCTGCCGATTAGGGAGATAGTTGTCTTTTTCTCCAGGGTGGACATAAAGGTTTTAATATCTCTGGTTGGGACATTGTTCATATAAGGTGGTCTAGTATTTTTGAAAAATGGGGTGGTACAATTTTTTTGTTTAACGTTTGGTGTTGCTTCACAAAAACGCCCTGATTTTGGCACTCAGAAAATAGAAAATGGCTTTTCCATGCGACGAAAAATAAAAGTTGCTCCTATAACATTGTTCGCCATCGCAAGATGCACATGCATGCACAATATGGGCATAGTATCACAAACTATGCCTCGATTATGCATATAACATTGGTCGAAAGCCATGAAACCTCGAACATGATAGGTCATTTTGTGAAGGTGTTTTCGTGACATAATCAATATACCAAGTTTCGTATTTTTTCATGCAACTATGTCACATAATATGACACCACGCGAAGGATTTACATTGTTCATACCGTTTTTGAATTTCTTATGCCCATTTCAAAATTTACCCGTTTCCAACTATGGTCATAACGGCGGACATGAAGATAGGGGATGAGCGTCGTTAAAACTTGCATTAGATCTCTGAAGAAACATCACATTATGAGTCTAAAAGTGATTTTTTTCAAAAAATCACGAACATTAGATAATGTACCTGTAGGTCAAACCGGACCCACTTCCCATCGATTCGGCAGATATTTGTCTTTTTCTCCAGGGGTGGACGGAAAGGTTTTAAAATCCTCGGTTGGAACATTGTTCATCTAAGGTGGTCTAGTATTTTTTAAAATGGGGTGGTACCATTTTTTCTATTTAACGTTTCGTGTTGCTGCACAAAACGCCCCGATTTTGGCACTGGGAAAATAGAAAATGGCTTTTCCATGCGACGAAAAATAAAACTTCCTCCTGCAACATTGTTCGCCATCCCAAGATGCACATACATGCACAATATGGGTATAGTATCATAAACTATGCCTTGATTATGCACATAACATTGGTCATTTGAACCGAAAGCCATGAAACCTTGAACATGATAGGTCATTTTGTGAAGGTTTTTTCGAGACATAATCGATATACCAAGATTGGTATTTTTCCTTACAAATATGTCACATAATATGACACCACATGAAGGATTTACATTGTTCGGACCATTTTTGAATTTCTTATGCCCGTTTCAAAATATACCCATTTCCAACTATGGTCATAACGGTGGGCATGAAGATAGGGGATGAGCCTCGTTAAAACTTGTATTGGATCTCTGAAGAAACATCATATTATGACTCTAAAAATGATTTTTTTTAAAGTCATGGGCATTAGATCATTTACCTGTAGGTCAAACCGGACCCACTTCCTACCGATTTGGAAGAAATTTGTCTTTTTCTCTAGGGGTGGACGGAATGGTTTTAAAATCATCGGTTGGGAAATTGTTCTTGTAAGGTGGTCTAGTATTTTTGAAAAATGGGGTGGTACTGTTTGTTTATTTAACGTTTGGTGTTGCTTCACAAACGCCCCGATTTTGGCACTCGGAAAAAAGATATTGGCTTTTCCACGGAACAAAAATTAAAACTTCCTCCTGCAACATAGTTCGCCATTTCTAGATACACATGCATGCACAATATGGCACAGTATCACAAACTATGTCTCGATTATGCACATAACATTGGTCATTTGGACCGAAAGCCATGAAACCTCGAACATGATAAGTCATTTTGTGAAGATTTTTTCAACACATAATCAATATACCAAGTTTGGTATATTCCCTTGCAACTATGTCACATAATATGACACCACGCGAAGGATTTACATTGTTCGCACCGTTTTTGAATTTCTTATGCTTGTTTCAAAATTTACCAGTTTCCAACTATGGTCCTAACGACGGGCATAAAGATAGAGGATGAGCCTCACTAAAACTTGCATTGGATCTCTGAAGAAACATCATATTATGAGTCTAAAAATGATTTTTTCAAAAAATCACGAGCATTAGAACATGTACCTGTAGGTCAAACCGGACCCACTTCCTACTGATTCGACAGACATTTGTCATTTTCTCCAAGGATGGACGAAAAGGTTTTAAAATAACCCCTTGGGACATTGTTCATGTAAGGTGGTTTATTATTTTTGAAAAATGGGGTGATACCATTTTTTATTTAACGTTTAGTGTTGCTTAACAAAACGCCGCGGTTTTGGCACTCAAAAAATAGAAAATGGCTTTTCCATGCGATGAAAAATAAAACTTCCTCCTCCAACATTGTTCACCATCCCAAGATGCACATGCATGCACAACATTGGCACAATATCACAAACTATGCTTCGGTTATGCACATAACATTGGTCATTTGGACCGAAAGCCATGAAACCTCGAACATGATAGGTCATTTTGTGAAGGTTTATTCGAGACATAATCAATATACCAAGTTTTGTATTTTTCCTTGCAACTATGTCACATAATATGACACCACGTGAAGGATTTACATTGTTCGGGCCGTTTTTCAATTTCTTATGCCCGTTTCAAAATTTACATGTTTCCAACTATGGTCATAACAGCGGGCATGAAGATAGGGGATGAGCCTTGTTAAAACTTGCATTGGATCTCTGAATAACATCACATTATGAGTCTAAAAATGATTTTTTTTAAAAGTCACGAGCAATAGATCATGTACCTGTAGTTCAAACCAGACCCACTTCCTACATTCGGCATATATTTGTCTTTTTCTCTAGGGGTGGACTGAAAGGTTTTAAAATCCTCGGTTTGGAAATTGTTCATATAAGGTGGTCTTGTATTTTTGAAAAATGGGGTGGTACTGTTTGTTTATTTAACGTTTGGTGTTGCTTCACAAAACGCCCTGATTTTGGTACTCGGAAAGTAGAAAGTGGCTTTTCCATGCGACAAAAAATAAAACTTCCTCCTGCAACATAGTTCGCCATCTCAAGATACACATGCATGCACAATATGATACAATATCACAAACTATGCCTCGATTATGCACATAACATTGGTCATTTGGACTGAAAGCCATGAAACCTCGAACATGATAGTTTATTTTGTGAAGATTTTTTCAAGACATAATCAATATACCAAGTTTGCTATATTTCCTTGCAACTATGTCACATAATATGACACCACGCGAAGGATTTACATTGTTCGCACCATTTTTGAATTTCTTCTGCCTGTTTCAAAATTTACCCGTTTCCAACTATGGTCATAACGACGGACATAAAGATAGGGGATGAGCCTTATCAAAACTTGCATTGGATCTCTGAAGAAACATCACATTATGAGTCTAAAAATGATTTTTTCAAAAAATCACGAGCATTAGATCATGTATCTGTAGGTCAAACCGGACCCACTTCCTACCAATTCGGCAGACATTTGTCATTTCTCCAAGGATGGACGGAAAGGTTTTAAAATCTCTGCTTGGGACATTGTTCATGTAAGGTGGTCTAGTATTTTTGAAAAATGTGGTGATACCATTTTTTATTTAACGTTTGGTGTTGCTTCACAAAACACCGCGATTTTTGCACTCGGAAAAGAGAAAATGGCTTTTCCATGCGACGGAAAATAAAACTTCCTCCTCCAACATTGTTCACCATCCCAAGATGCACATGCATGCACAATATTGGCACAGTATCACAAACTATGCCTCGGTTATGCACATAACATTGGTCATTTGGACCGAAAGCCAGGAAACCTCGAACATGATAGGTCATTTTGTGAAGGTTTATTCGAGACATAATCAATATACCAAGTTTGGTATTTTTCCTTGCAACTATGTCACATAATATGACACCACGTGAAGGATTTAAATTGTTCGGACCATTTTTGAATTTCTTATGCCTGTTTCAAAATTTACCCGTTTCCAACTATGGTGATAACAGCGGGCATGAAGATAGGGGATGAGCCTCTTTAAAACTTGCATTGGATCTCTGAATAAACATCATATTATGAGTCTAAAAATTATTTTTTTTAAATTCACGAGCATTAGATCATGTACCTATAGTTCAAACCGGACCCACTTCCTACCGATTCAGCATACATTTGTCTTTTTCTCTAGGGGTGGACGGAATGGTTTTAAAATACTCGGTTGGGAAATTGTTCATGTAAGGTGGTCTAGTATTTTTGAAAAATGGGGTGGTACTGTTTGTTTATTTAACGTTTGGTGTTGCTTCACAAAACGCCCCGATTTTGGTACTCGGAAAATAGAAAATGGCTTTTCCATGCGACGGAAAATAAAACTTCCTCCTGCAACATAGTTCGCCGTCTCAAGATACACATGCATGCATAATATGGGCACAATATCACAAACTATGCCTCGATTATGCACATAACATTGGTCATTTGGACCGAAAGCCATGAAACCTCGAACATGATTCGTCATTTTATGAATATTTTTTCGAGACATAATCAATATACCAAGTTTGGTATATTTCCTTGCAACTATGACACATAATATAACACCACGCAAAGGATTTACATTGTTCGGACCGTTTTGAAATTCTTATGCCCGTTTCAAAATTTACCTGTTTGCAACTATGGTCATAACGGCGGGCATGAAGATACGAGATGAGCCGCATTAAAACATGCATTGGATCTCTGAAGAAACATCACATAATGAGTCTAAAAATGTTTTTTTCAAAAAATCACGAGCATTAGATCATCTACCTGTAGGTCAAACCGGACCCACCTCCTACTGATTCGGTAAACATTTGGCATTTTCTCCAAGGGTGGACGGAAAGGTTTTAAAATCCCCTCTTAGGACATTATTCATGTAAGGTGGTCTAGTATTTTTGAAAAATGGGGTGATACTATTCTTTTATTTAACGTTTGGTGTTGGTTCAAAAAACGCCCCGATTTTGGTACTCGGAAAATAGAAAATGGCTTTTCCATGCGACAAAAAATAAAAGTTCCTCCTGCAACATTGTTCGCCATCGCAAGATGCACATGCATGCACAATATTGGTCAAATATATCACAAACTGTGCCTCGATTATGCACATAACATTCTCATTTGGACTGAAAGCCATGAAACCTCGAACATGATAGGTCAGTTTGTGAAGGTTTTTTCGAGACATAATCAATATACCAAGTTTGGTATTTTTTTCTTGCAACTATGTCACATAATATGACACCACGTGAGGGATTTACATTGTTCGGACCGTTTTTGAATTTCTTATGCCCTTTTGAAAATTTACCCATTATCAAGTATGGTCATAATATCGGGCATGAAGATAGGGGATTAGCCTCGTTAAAATTTACATTGGATCTGTGAAGAAACATCACATTATGAGCCTAAAAATGATTTTTTCATAAAATCACGAGCATTAGATCATGTACCTATAGATCAAACCAGACCCACTTCCTACCGATTCAGCAGGCATTTGTCTTTTTCTCTAGGGGTGGATGGAAAGGTTTTAAAATCCTTGGTTGGGACATTGTTCATGTAAGGTGGTCTAGTATTTTTTAAATGGGGTGGTACCATTTGTTTATTTAACGTCTGGTGTTGCTTCACAAAACGACCCGATTTTGGCACTTGGAAAATAGAAAATGGCTTTTCCATGCGACAAAAATAAAAATTCATCCTACAACATTGTTCGACATCTCAAGATACACATGCATGCATAATATGGGCAGAGTATCACAAACTATGCCTCTATTATGCACATAACATTGGTCATTTGGACCGAAAGCCATGAAACCTTGAACATGATAGGTCATTTTGTGAAGGTTTTTTTGAGACATAATCAATATACCAAGTTTGGTATATTTCCTTGCAGCTATATCACATAATATGACACCACATGACGGATTTATATTGTTCGGACCGTATTTGAATTTCTTATGCCCGTTTCAAAATTTACCCATTTCCACTATGATCATAACGGCGGACATGAAAATAGGGGATGAGCCTCGTTAAAACTTGCATTGGATCTTTGAAAAAACATCACATTATGAGTCTAAAAATGATTTTTTCAAAACATCACGAGCATTAGATCATGTACCTGTAGGTCAAACCGGACTCACTTCCTCCTGATTCGGCAGACATTTGTAGTTTTCTCTAGGGTGGACGGAAATTTTTTAAAATCCCCGCTTGGGACATTGTTCATGTAAGGTGGTCTAATATTTTTGAAAAATGGGGTTATACCATTTTTTATTTAACGTTTGGTGTTGCTTCACAAAACGCCCCAATTTTGGCACTCGGAAAATAGAAAATGGCTTTTCCATGCGATAAAAATAAAACTTCCTCCTGCAACATTATTGGCCATCCCAAGATGCACATGCATGCACAATATGGTCATAGTATCAGAAAGTATGTCTCGATTATGCATATAACATTGGTCATTTGGACCGAAAGCCATGAAACCTCAAATATGATAGGTCATTTTGTGAAGTTTTTTCGAGACATAATCAATATTTACCAAGTTTGGTATTTTTCCTTACAACTATGTCGCATAATATGACACCACGCGAAGGATTTACATTTTTCAGACCGTTTTTGAATTTCTTATGCCTGTTTCAAAATTTACCCGTTTACAACTATGGTCATAACGGCGGGCATGAATATAGGGGATGAGCCTCGTTAAAACTTCCAACTTTGTCACATAATATGAACTAGAGGTACATAATATGTGGACATGAACACATCTTGGCGTATTTCCCTTGCTTATGATCGCTTCGGCCGGAACCATGGAGCATCTTCTTTGCTTAATGGGATGCTTGGGTCAGTTTTCATTGTGAAGGGCGGAATTTCATCAAACTTATTATAATCTTTTGACATGTCTGTCTTGTCCTCGACTCCCACGATGTTTCTTTTCCTTGAAAGAACTATGTGACGCTTTGGCTCATCGTGTGATGTATTCGTTTGCTTATTTTTTCTTTGTTCGGTATGGAGGACATGTCCTTCACATAGAAAACCTATGCCACATCATTGGCTAGGACAAATGGTTTGTCTCTGTAACCAAGATTGTTGAGATCTACTGTTGTCATTCCGTACAACTGGTCTACCTTTACCCCTTCTCCATTCAGGTTGATCCATTTGCACTGAAACAAAGGGACCTTAGAAGAAACTCCATAGTTAAGTTCCCATACCTCCTCTATGTAACCATAGTATGTGTCCTTTTTTCCATTCTCGCCGGTTGCATCCAAGCGGACACCACTGTTCTGGTTGGTGCTCTTTTTATCTTGCGCGATCGTGTAAAATCTATTCCCATTTATCTCGTACCCTTGGTAATTCAATATAGTAGAAGATGGTGACCCAGCCAACAAGTCGAGATGATCTCCAACAATGGTGTCATTCATTAGATGTGTTCTCAACCAAGTGCCGAAAGTCTTCATGTGTTCATCTCTAATCTAGCAGTCAGGCTTTCCCGGGTTGTTGGAGCATACAATATTCTTGTGTTTCCCGATATAAGAAGTTGCCAAGGTGGAATTCTGTAGAACCATGTAGTGTGCTTGAGTGAAAGATTGTCTGTCTCTATATATCATTGCTTTCTTTCCAAGCATGCCTTTTCCACTCAGTCTCCCCTCATGCCACGATTTAGGAACACCAATCGGCTTAATGTCAGGAATAAAGTCAACACAGAACTCAATGACCTCCTTTGTTCCATAGCCCTTGGAGATGCTTCCTTCTGGCCTAGCACGGTTATGAACATATTTCTTTAACACTCCCATGAACCACTCAAAGGGGAACATATTGTGTATAAATATAGGACCGAGAATGGAAATCTCTTCGACTAGGTGAATTAAGAGATGCGTCATAATATTGAGGAAGGATGGTGGGAACACCAACTCAAAACTAACAAGACATTGGACCAAATACTTTTGTAACCTTGTCAGAATATCTTGAATGATCACCTTCTGAGATATTGCATTGAGGAATGCACATTGCTTCACAATGGGTACTTGAACATTTTCTGGTAGAAGCCCCCTCAATGCAATCGTAAGCAACTATGTCATAATCACGTGGCACTCATGAGACTTCAGGTTTTTGATTTATTTTCTCGGCCATATTTATTATCCCCTTTATATTATACGAGAATCCAGACGGCACCTTGATACTGTAAAGGACTTTAAAAAGATTTCCTTCTCTGCTTTCGTAAGAGCATAGCTGGCAGGACTTAAGTGATGCCCTTTATCCGTCTTGTTCTATGGATGTATGTTTTGTGGGTCTTTTCATACGTTGTTGGTCCTCTCGTGCTTCTGGTGTATCTTTTGTCTTCCCATACACGCCCATGAATCCTAGCAGGTTCACGCAAAGAATCTTCATCATGTGCATCACGTCGATTGAAGGGAGGACACGTAGGACTTTCCAATAGGGTAGTGTCCAAAATACATATTTCTTGTTCCACATGGGCGCGTGTCCGGTAGCGACGTCCTTCGGAATAGGTTGACCGCCAGGACCCTGTAACATCCCAAAACTTTAATCCAAGGTTATTAAGATCCAAATCATCAAAATTAGTGTTAACAAAAACTTTTCCAATTAAAAATTATTAAAGCATTCATATGTGTGTGCATTTAAATAGGAGTTGATTTGAATTGCCATGATTAAGTGATCCATTGCTTGTAAAATGATTCTTAGGTGAAATAAACATCATCTAGATCATTCCCAAACAAATCCCAAAGAAAAACAAATCAAAATGAATAAAAGAATGAAATGGTCATTTGTGCCATTTTAATCAGCATGCCTACTTTGGCTATTCCTAGTACTCAAAACCTAACAGAAACAATTATGAATCTTTGCACCCCTTGATAGTAAACATAATGAGGTACCAAGGACCACTTTTTGATCTGCCAAAAACATTCAAATACTAATTTTAATTGATAGTTGAAAATGGAATCTATTTCATATGAGAAGATCCCACTATTTCAAAAACCACTCAAACAAGCTCAAATTTCAAAACCCAAGCACCCACAGAGTCTTAAGCTTAGTACTAGCACACCCACCAAAAATCTTTTCAAAATTCAAAAAGAAAGTTCTTGCGGCCATTTCATCAAACACTTGGCATGCAGGGTTTAAACTCTAAACATAGCTCATTATTTGCAACAGGGTTTTGCACCCAATTTTTCTCAAAAACATCCCTCTCTTCCCAAATGATCTAACCATGCCATTTAAACCCCATCTCCTACCCCTTAGTGGCTAGGCCAAGCCATGCTGAGCACCAACTCGCCGGCCAACCTTGCCCTCACCCCAGCAGACCACCTCCCTCTCTCTCACCATGTCTAGCAGTTGCTCAAACCTCACCGCCACCCTATGTCCCCTACCTCGAGCCACGCCGCTAGCACACCTGTGCAGCCTCGGCCGAGTCGCTGCCCATCCTTCTCCGGTCGCTGCCGTCCTATAAATAGAGGCCACCCCCAGCCATTTGCAGCACACCACTCACCTCCCCTCACCTCACTGACCATTCCCCACCTCTAGCCGGAGCAAGGCGAGCAGCCGTTCGCCGGAATTGCACCGGAGCAGGCCGCCTCGGGAGGAGAAGGGCGCCGCTGATTGCGACCACCCCCGGAGCTGCCTCGACCGTCCCTGAGCTCGCCGTCGACCACCAGTCTGTTTGCCCGCCTCGCCGTCATCGCTGGAGCCCTGGTACGCCCCCTGAGCACCCCCACTGAGCCGCTAGGGTTAGAGTTCGTCGGCGACAGGTCCGTCGTCGACGATGATCCCCAGCCGTTGATCCCCGTTCTAATCCAACAACCCACATCGCCCCGTACCACTTCGCGCGCTATGAGCCGCTGACCGGTGGACCCCCTGTCAGCTGAGCCCCGCGCCACAGAGTGTCACTGGGCCGGCCCGTTAGCGTTCCCGCGCGACCCAGTTAATTCAAATTACGATTTTCTATTTAGTTTGAACCTAGTTCTGTCCCTTAGTTTGAAAATCAATTCAGAGAGATTTGCAAATCCAAATGGAGTGATTTCAATTTTGTTAGAAAGCTACTGAAAAGATCTACCTAAACCCGTTGGATTTAAATCAATTAGAATTAGATATCTCTCCTACTAAAAATAACAAAACAGAAGCATTTGCACCTTGAAACATTTTTATAAAATCAACCATGATAGATTTTGAGTTGATTCCAACTCTCAAAAATCACATTTAACCATACCTATCTGAATATGTAATAATATTAAGGTTTACATGCAGTGACTTTGGACTAGTACCAAAATAATGCTATATAGGCATTTCTAGTCACTTTAAATCATTAAATAATGAACTTAAACCAAAGTAATTATGAACCAACCCTCAAATTACATTCCTACATGTTAAGATATGTGGTGATGACATGTGTCCACATGATCCCATATTTTAAGTGGTGAATATTAAATCTTAGTTAATTTTCAATGAGTAGAAATTACTTTTCTTAAATAAAAAGAATGAAACTAGTTAATAAAACTTGTGAGGCTTGTGATGATAATAGATCATCAAATGTATGCCTTAGAGTGCTAATTAGACTAGTTAAGTATTGTTTGGTGATTGTTTATACCGTATGTATTTATAGACGATAGTACCGACCAAGCTTTCGAGGAGGAGGAGTTTTATCAAGAGGAGGAAGAAAACTTCAACCACTGCACCAACCAAGGCAAGCTATTGTTAACAAGCTAGAACTAAGCTAGAGAAAATAAGCAAGATGCATTAGGCATGCTTTGGTCATACCACTTTGACTATTCTTTACCCCAAGTACTAATTTCAATCTTTATTTCCTTTACTTTACACAAAGTCCCTTACTTGTTTTGAAGGTAGCATAAAGAGTATAAAACTTGACCTATTTTAGATAACTTTAGATTTCATTCTATGGCATGAGATTGATCCCATCTTTCCACCTTAGTGAACACTCTTAACTTAGTAGTTTAGAGTAGATAAAAACTTGAGTCACTTTAGATGGGAACACTTGGTGAAAATGAATTATGAAAACCTTGGAATGATGAGTCATTCTATTGAGATGTTTTGACATGTGTTGAGAAACACAAATGGTTTATGATGATGAAAATGTTGAGGCATGAGCCTTATCACTTTTATAAAACTGATGGTTGGATTCGGATGCGATACGATTCCAAATTTACCATACAACCACAATACCTGAATTGGGTAAGATTTAGCCGGAAGTTTATATGCATTAGTATTAGTTCCCTCGCGGGAGAGGTTTGAGCTGAGGCTACCTCTCAATGTTGTCCACCTATGCAGTGCCCAAGATGACAGATGGTCATGGTTGGGAGGCCATGCTCATAGGAGAGGTGCTTATACTAGGGTGTGTAAAGGAAAGGTTATGTTTGATTATCTGCATACTAAGTATGATGATTCAGGGTTATCCCTGACATATGTATCGAATCTTGTGGTGAAAGTGTACCACCTCTACAGAGTGTCAAACTATTCGAATAGCCGCGTCCGCGGTTATGGACGGTTGGAATGGCCATATTGTTTCGTTGTCAGATGTTTTCAAAATAACTTATAAAATGAATGATGAATCTTGACTTGACCACAACAGGGTTGTGTTGATGACACTAGCTTCCCACTTAAGTGATTCTAGAACTTTATTTTATCTTTCTTTGCTTCTGAACTCAGCTTAGGTTTCAAACTTAAATTTATAGTTAAACATAGATTTAGCATTTTAACTTAGAACTATACTACTTATTAGTGGTAGTTTGCGAGTACTTAAAGAGTACTCATGGATTTTGTCCCTGGCTATTCTCATGGCCAGACTATGAAGGAGACTACCAAGATGATGGCCAGCAGGACGGCTATGATAACTAGGATTATCTGCCTTCGTCAGCATTGCCTGTGCCCCTGAAGATGGACCCCACTACTACGCTTATCTTTTATTACCGTTGCTTGTTGTATTAAGACTGGATCATGAGATCCTTATTTGTGTAAGGCCTTATTTATGGTTTGTAATGGATGATGTACTATGATATCCAATCCGTTATGTCTCGCAAAAATGGTAATCCTGGGATTGCGAGGTATGGCATAACGGGCATCTGGGATTAAAAATCCGGGTGGTGACAGACCCTTTCCAAAGATTACTTCTATGTCCTTGACCATACCAAATACATCATCACTAGTAGGGAGGTCAGGCTTCTTCCGGTAATCTGCCTCATCTTTGAAATGATTGCCTTTCTTTCTTACTTGATGATTGGTCGGAAGAAATCAACGATTCCCTAGGTACACAACCTTCTTACATTTATGCAAATATGTAGCTTCAGTATGATCTAAACAGTGCGTGCATGCCTTGTATCTCTTGTTTGTCTGTCCTGAAAGGTTACTAAGAGCAGGCCAATCATTGATGGTTATGAAAAACAACGCTCGTAGGTCAAATAGCTCCTGTTTGTGCTCATCCTACACACATACACCTGGTTTTCCCACAACTATAAGAGTTCTTCAAATAATGGCCATAGGTACACATCAATATCGTTGCCGGGTTGCTTCGGGCCTTGGATGAGCACTGGCATCATAATGAACTTACGCTTCATGCATAACCAAGGAGGAAGGCTGTAGATACATAGAGTCACATGCCAGGTGTTGTGACTGTAGCTCTGCTCCCCAAAAGGATTCATTCCATCTGTACTTAGACCAAACCATAAGTTCCTCGTGTCACCTACAAAGTCCAGGAACTCTCTCTCGATTTTTCTCCACTGCTACCCATCAGTGGGGTGTCTCAACATCTCGTATTTCTTATGGTCTTCACTGTGCCATCACAACAACCTGGTATGCCCTTTGTTTCTGAAAAAATGTTTCAACCTTAGTATTATAGGAGCATACCACATAACCTTAGCATGAACCCTCTTTTTGGGGGGCTCGTCATCACCATCAACATCACCAGGGTCAACTCGTCTGATCTTATACCGTAGTGCAGTGCATATCGGACATTTATCTAAATTCTCGTACTCCTCACCGCGGTAGAGGATACAGTCATTAATGCATGCATGTTTCTTCTGCACATCTAATCCTAGAGGGCAGAGAATCTTCTTTGCTTCGTAAGTACTCTCGGGAAATTCGTTATCCTTTGGAAGTTTCAACTTCCTTATTTTCAGTAACTTCTCAAATCCCTTGTCAGATAAACCAGTCTCTGCCTTCCATTTCAGCAATTCCAGTGTGGTACCGAGCTTTGTGCTGCCATCTTCGCAATTTGGGTACAACAATTTTTTGTGATCCTCTAACATGCCCTCCAACTTCAACTTCTCCTTCTCTGTTTCATAGTCTTGCTTTGCATCAGAAATAACATGACCGAGATCATCAACGGGCTCATCTGATGCCCGTTCTTCACCTCCTTCTTCTTCATTCTCTTCCATTGCAATATCATCGTATTCAGGGAACATATGACAATAGTTGTGATCATCCTCTTCTTCTTCATTGTCTTCCATCATAACCCCTCTTTCTCCGTTCTTGGTCCAGCAATTATAGTTAGGCATGAAGCCTCTCCGAACCAGGTGGCCACGAATGATTTTCGAGGAAGAGTACTCCTTGATGTTCCGACATTGAACACATGGACAACACATAAATCTATTCTCTTTGTTTGCCTTAGCCACATTGATAAATTTATCCATGCCTTGAATGTACACGGATTCACATCAGTCAACGTACATCCATCCCTGCCGATTCATCTGCACCATTACAGAACATCATGAATAGTGAGATGACCACTTTACATCGACACATGCTATATTATATCAATGATAGATGAAAGGATAAGGTTCCTAACCTCGATTGAGAAGGAAAGAAAGAGGAGAAAGGCTTAAGTGTGGCTCGGGCACCTCATATCATTTTTGTTTTGTGTGAAATCAAGCGGTATCATTCTCTCAGGCATTTTGTCGAACACCTAATGTGCATAGGAAAAAACTAGCACCCACACCTCACTCTTTCCACCAAGACAAAAAAAGAGGGAGGGGCTGGCTGGAGCAGCGCATTTATAGGCGGATTATTCGTCCCGGTTGGTATTACGAACCGGGACTAAAGGTGTGCGGTGGGCCACGTGTCGGGCGCATGACCTTTAGTCCCGATTCGTAATACCAACCGGGACTAATAGTCCCTTACGAACCGGGACGTATGCCCCTGGCTCCCGTGCGACGCTCGGGCCGGTCGAACCGGGACAAATGCGAGCATTAGTCCCGGTTTGTGGTGAAACTAGGACTAATGCTCTGGGCTGCTCCGAACGAAAGCTAGTTTTTCTACTAGTGGCGCTAGCGTCGACGGACACGGAGATGAGCCATGCGTCCCAGCGAGGCAGCGGTTAGGGCTGTCGAGTCGGAGTGGACGTTTGGCGCTAATGACGACGGACACGGAAACGAGTTGTGCGTCCTAGCCAGACAACGTTTAGGGCTGTCGAGTCGGAGTGGACATTCGGCGTGCTAGCGACGACGGACACGTAGACGAGTCGTGCATCCTAGCGAGACAGTGGTTAGTGTTGTCAAGTCAGAGTGAATGTTCGGTGCGCTAGCGATGACGGACAGGGAGACGAAGCGTGCTTGCTAGCGAGGCAGTGGTTAGGGCTGTCGGGTCGGAGTGGACATTCGGCGTGCTAGCGACGAGAGACACGGAGACGAGCCGTGCGTCCCAGCGAGACAGTGGTTAGGGTTATCGAGTCGGAGTGGTCTCTCGGCGCGCTCGCGATGACGGACACAGAGACGAGCCGTGCGTCCCAGCGAGACAACGGTTAGGGCTGTCGAGTCGTAGTGGACGTTCGGCGCGCTAGCGACGACATACACGGAGACGAGCCATGCTTCCCAGCGAGGCAGCAGTTAGAGCTGTCGAGTCAGAGTGGACGTTCGGTGTGCTAGCGATGACGGATACGTAGACAAGCCGTGCGTCTCAGCGAGATATCGGTTAGGGTTGTCGAGTCAGAGTGAACGTTCGGCGCGCTAGCGCCGATGGATCCGGAGACGAACCGTGTGTCTCAGCGAAGCACCGGTTAGATTCATAACTTTTTTTGGAAATCGTTACCTAATTTAATTTGTAATTGTATTTTCATCCCATTTTTATTCCCAAAATAGCACGTCCCAATACTAATTTATTTGTGAAATATAAAAGATAGCCCATCCGGCCGAGCAGTACACGGATCAGAAAGGGAGTAGGCGCGAGACTAGGAATCAAGAACACGCGAGCTTGTTCGCTCGACCTAGAGAAAAAGCTGGTGCAATCTGTGCCTGACAAAAAAAATAAGAGAGACCTTCCCTAATGGACCACGCGCTGTCCGAAAATCAACCGGAGCGCTGTCCAAAAATCAACCGGAGCACGGTCACCCGTAAGCTAGCCACGCCCTATTATTATTTTACGTGGGACCGTTCGACGCGAGTGTGATTGTAGGTCGAACCTAACTCCATCTAAACTACCAGGAGATTACGATACCTAGAGGCCAAAATGGTTACGAGCACACGCAAGTACTGAACCCGGTCTATAGATAGTCGCGCACGTGGGTGAGAAACAAACTGAGTGTACGGCTGGGTAGGCGGCGCACAGCACGCTGCCAATCTGCTACATCCTGTCAGCGGCATGGCGATGTGCATGGGTACGACGCTGCGAGGTTCACATGAGGCAGCTCGGCTTTGTCTATGAACTCACCGTACCCAACGCCATACCTTGGCTCCGCTATGCTCGACCTCGACCAAATTTCCATGGCCACGACGGTAGCCGAGCTCCACGGACATATATCCAGTCGCCACACGTGTTGTCCTTGGATGCATTCAACTTCCAACAGTTTCGTATGCCAAAAAACTAAACCCAATCCTAACCGTGAGTCCCCAACCTTCGACCAGAAGAATCATGTAAAGGAAAACTGATTCGGTTTCATGTCCGCGTGTTGGTATTCCCTCGCACCCTAGGACAGATTGATGCCTACAAAGAAGGAGCAGATGCATGCTAACATTTAGCCTAAACACATGCACACGTATCGGATGCGAGTACATATCGTCACACGAGACTCTGCCATGACAAGAAAATTCAAGTGGGGCATAATTATATCTTTCATCCAGAGGTCGCAAAAGGTGAGCTCCTCTATGATCTCCCGGTACCAGAGGTGCCCGAGTAGACCGCTAGCGGTAGCAGCGTCGATGCTAGGCTAGTCCAAGTTCTACACCATGCACACTAGGCACTCGGCACAACGAATGAAAACCTCAACGATGGAGAGCTGGAGGATGATTGGCCATCATCTTAACTCTGCAACACTACTACCTGGTTTCTACAAAGGTCGCAATGCTCGCCTAGCGTCCCCACACCACCACCTAGCAAGTTGAGCATCTCAAGGTCGTTGTACTCGGGGCTGGATACAGCATTGGCCAACCCCACCACCCCACCCAGCAAGTTGAGCGTCTCAAGGTAGTTGTACTCTGGGCCGAAGACCAAGGGTGTGACCAAGGGCATGTCACGTTGTCCGCCACAAAGAAGAGATGCACCAGATCCTTCAAGTAGCCGTTCATAACCAGCATGCATGCCCGTGCCAATAGGGTACAAAGACGGCTTCGCCCATGGTGGCCGACGGCGTCTCACGCCGTCCGCCTCCAGGAAGAGCCACAAGTAGCCGCTCTCCACAGTCACGCATGCCCGCGCCGACGCCATGACTCAGGCTGAGACTGGGGCAACACTCGCGCCCAATCCGCCCCACACCAAATCATTCTGAGATAATTTCCTAATCCACCCCAACCCAAAAAATCTCTATGTTAACCCGCACTGCACCGCACCACTTGTAATTCCGGTCCCCATCCGCACCACACCACATAAGAACGTAGGTTGAAACCTCTCTGCGCCAAACAGCGAACGTGATTTGTTTTGTCTCGTGAGTCCTAGCGATTAGCATTCCCTAGCTATTCGAGGACAGGAATTTCATGCATGTGTGGGTGTGACCATGAGCTATAACCACGGGTTCAACCCGTTTCTCTCGTTGTGGGTTGGAACGGCAACAACTCATAATATTGGCCAAACTGCACCAATCCATCATAATAGCTAGGTGAAGCTGTTTGAACCCATCCCATTTAGCCCAATAAAAAACCCACCCCATTTAAGCCAAACAAGCCTGCACCATTCTCAGCCTGAGCCACAACCGTTTTACATGTAATACTTTGCAACTTAACCATTTGCAGTTTGACTTGTCTTAGGAGCTAATGAGAGATTTTGCTAAGCCCATGCTTGCTATTGACAGTTTGTTAGTATCTTCATAATACTACTTAAGTGTTCTGCATATGAGTCCCTAGACAATTAATGTCGTTCTAACATACCAATATATCTTCATATGTGCGGTGAGGGAGGTCGATAAAAATAAGCATGGCAGCAAGAGAGGTTTTAGTGAGGGGAGAAACAACATCACGAGTTGTTGGCGGTAGTGTTGGTCTAATAGAAGATACAAACTTGGTAATTGGATGCCGCAAAGTGGGAATTTTGAAATTTTCATCAAAAAATTAAGAGGCCGTAGCAAAGCACGAGCATTTAGGTAGTGATTTATACATGTTCTTGTATGTTCTAATTTTGGTCCATATATTCTCGAAAGAGAAACAATGGTTCACTGAGTTTTGATGATAGTTAGCCTAGCTTAGATCACACATAAAATCTAGTAGGCGAATTGGAATGTATAATCTCTGAAGTTATGTACTCCCCCTAATCTGATTTAATTATAAGAATAAGTTAATTCTTTCTCCAAAATATGGTCTTATCTTCGTCAGCAATGGAAGCGCATGATGAGCCGATGTGCGTCTTAGAAACGGGAGTGCAAGACGAGCCGATGTGCAATGTGGAAAGGGTATATATACACGTTGACTATCAAAAAGGAAATGGGGAGCTTCCCCCTCCTACACTCAAACCTCTCCCCAAAGAATTAAAATACAGGTTTCTTGATAATACTAACAAATATCTTGTTATTATAAGTTCTACTCTTGCAGAAAATAAAGAGGAGAATTTAATGATAGTTCTAAGGATGCACCATAAGGCTCTTGGATATTCTATGGATGACTTGAAAGAGACTAGTCCTTCGATATCCACTCATAGAATATATATGGAAGAGGGAGCCCATCTGGTTGCTGATTTCCAAAGAAGACTTAAACCTCAAATAAAAGAAAAGGTAAGAAAGGAGTTAATCCGCTTCTTAGATGCAGGAATCATGTTTCATGTGGAGGAAAGCAACTAGATAAGTCCAGATCACTATGTTCTAAAAAAGTTGTGTTCACTGTAGTCTCGAATGAACATAATGAGTTAGTCCCTACTCATACTGTCATTGGTCATAGAATGTGTATTTATTTTAGAAAACTTAATAAGGATCACTAAACTTTGACATTTATATATCAAACTTTAGAGAGACTTGCTATGCTCTCTTATTTTTGTTATTAGATGGATACTCTGGTTTTTGTCAAATAGCTTTCCATATAGATGACCAACTAGAAACAACGTTCACATGTCCTTTCGGTTTATATGCCTATAGTCATATGCCTTTTGGTCATTGTAATGCACATTCTACCTTTCAAATATGTATGACCGTTATATTTGTTGATTATGTTAAAAATATTATGGAAGTATTCATGGACGACTTTTCGGTTTATGGGACTTCATTTAACCATTACCTCCATAATCTCCATATGGTTATGTATAGATGTGAAGACACTAACCTGGTTTTGAATTGGGAGAAGTGCCACTTTATGGTTCAGACAGGTATAGTACTTGGTCACAAGATCTAAGGTCACAGAAGTCAATAAAGCAAAAATAGAAGCAATAGAGAGGCTACCACCTCCTCTAGATATAAAAGGTATATGAAGTTTCTTAGGTCATGCAGAGTTTTATAGACGGTTTTTTAAGAACTTATATAAGGTTGCATAACCACTAACTAACCTTATACAAAATAATGCTACTTCTAATTTTGATGAAAACTATCTTACTGCTTTCACTATATTTGTCGAAAAGTTGCGTCCCGTGAAGGAACAAGGGGTCCAACGAGCCCTAAGTTTGAGAGGGGGCTAAACACGCGTTCTAGGCTAGCCGGCGACACAGGAGATGGTGGAGCTCGCACATGACAGAGAGTGACACGTTTTTTTACCCAGGTTCAGGACCCTCATGAGGAGGTAAAGCTCCTACTCCTACTTTGTTGTACTACTCGCGGTGCTTCGCGAGGGTACAGTGGTAGACGAGTGTCGGTTTGAGATCTCTAGGATCAATCCCCTCTAGGGCAGGTGTTGCCCCCCTTTTAAAGGGGCGCTGGGCCTCGTCCCCCAATCTTTGGGCGGGAAGGGTCACCACATTACCGCCCAAAGGAGCCCTCGTCTACAAGGTTGCTTTTGGTGGACTAGACCTATTCCCCCGGGTGGCGCCAGTCCATGCGTCGCAGCGGTCATGGCTGCCGTCCTACCATTTTTTACCACGTATCAGGTAAAACCACTACTAGAAAATCGCTGTGTTTTTGTTTTGTGCTTCATCATGACTACATGCTCATATCATCATGACATATTGCATTTGAGCATCTTCATGTTTGCATGCATATAATTTTACTAAAAACTATTTCTCCAAAAGCCTAGTTTTATTTTCTAAATATCTCCCATCCTTATTTCAACACAAATCCCGTGTCTCCTTCGGATATTTTTTTGACCAAAAGATATTTACAAAATGATTTATTTTAAATAAATCAAATAAAACGTTTGATTAGTAGGGGAGGCAACCCAGTCGGCCAGGCCCAAAGGCCAAGACAACAGGACACCTACTACCCCACTAGACCAAACCCTAGAGCTTTCCTGACAAAACCCTGGCCTACCGGCGCCTAACCCTAAACTCCTTAAGGCATGCACATTGGTTTAGATAGATGGTGTCTGTAAAGATAATATCATAGATAACTTATATAATAGTCTGTCTGCATGATATCTATTTTTAATCAGCTATATGTTAGTATAAATTACAGACACCACTCATAGAACAAGAAAATACCGTCTGTAAGTTGTCTGTAAGATTACTACAGACTATCTAGAACTTTATAGACAGCCTTACTCTCTCTCTCCTCTCCACATCGTCAAAACCATCTATAACCTCCCATTGCAGACAGCTGACTCAGCACTATTGTACATGCCCTTAGCCGCCGCCATGTAAGAACATGCCACACTCGATTACTGCCGTACCTCACCCCGCTCACACTAACCACCTGGTCAACCGACCGACACTCGCCCATGCTTTACCGAGCCCGCCCGTGGCCCCTGTCACGCTTGCAACGCACGCAAGCAACATCGCTGCCGCTGCAACCAAAGCCACCCACATCGCGACCCTGGCCCACCTGTCGGACGACCCGTTCGTGTTGCACTCCTCGTGTATATCGCAGCGCACTGACACGCCCGCACCCAGCACTCCAACCGAGTCACACCTGCCGCCCTCGACACGCCCGCTCGCCTACCACGCGCGACACGCACACTCACGCCCCAGCGCTGCAGCGCGATTCCCTTGACCCCACCCCACTTCGCAAAGCACATGAGACCCCGCTCCATGGCGACCCTTCCTTGCCTCGCTTTCCTCTCGCTCGTCCCATGCCTCCCTCTCCAGATCCCCGCTGCCAAGCTCCTCTCGGCCCCTTCCGTCATCCTCACCCCAGGCCTCGCGTCGCCACGTCGCTACCGCCACTGCCGCGATCCCCTCTGCCGCGAGCGCGTGCCACAGCTCTTCGGCCAGGCCGGCCCTTCTCTGCAACCTCTTTGAGCCGCTGCCTCAGGCCGCCCCTTGATACATTGCAAATGTATCTATAATTTTTGATGTTCCATGCTTGGTTTTATCTACTTTCTTGTGTTTTGTTTCAACTTTGGAGTACTTTTCATATGATTTCTTGGACTAACCTATTAAAAGATGCCACAGTGACAGTTGCATGTTTTCTGCTGTTTTTGGTTCCAGGAAGTCAGAAAATGAATATTCTCGGAATTGGACGGGACAAAAGCCAAAGTTCCTATTTTACCGGAAGACTCAGGGAGCCAGAATACAAGACGGAGGAGGGCCAGGGCCTGGCCACACCCCCCCAGGCGCGGGCTAGCCCTACCCGCGCCACCAGGTGGTGTGGGCCCCCTGGCACCCCCTCGGTCTCCCCTTTCGCCTATAAGAGCCTCCCGATACCAAAACCCTAAATCGTCAATCATAAATCCACGAAAAGTTCCGCAGCGCTGCCGCCACCGAAGGGGAGATTCGGGGAACATAAAGTCTCTGTTCTGGCAGCCTACCGGGACGGGGAAGTGCCCCGGAGCCATCTCCATCGATCTGCACCACCATCTCCATCACCGTTGCTGATTCCCATAATGAGGAGCGAGTAGTTCTCCTTCGAGGCTAAGGGTTCTACCGGTAGCTATGTGTTCATCTCTCTTTCTATGCATGATCATATTGTGGTCATGAGCTTTGTAATCAAGTAGATCTACCTTGCTACTCAAGTGCTTTATTAGATCTCTGCTCTCCCCATGTGTGTGAAAGTGACAGCGTGCACACCATGGTGGCACTTAGGCTAGAGATTACAAATACTTGTTATGAGTTATATTTGGAGTTGGATGTATTTATGAAATTGTGGTGTTTGTTGGACTCATCTAGTACTCAAGGTGACAGTGTGGGGTTATCTAGATGGGAAAGGCTTACTTTGAGGTGTGCTGTTATAGCCCTACCATGGATTAGAGTGTCCAACCGGAGAGTAGTTCAGCGTAGTATCATGAAGATGATATATTTATATGAGAGTGTTCACTAGTGAAAGTATGATCCCTAGGCCTTGTTTCTAAGCACTGAAACACCATTTGCTATTACATCTATTACATGTTTGTTTGCTTCCATCTTTATTTCAGTTTTCCTTTAGTCTTTTCCACGTCATCAAGCTATTTTATATCACCGTTACCACTTATAATTATCCATCCCACTTGTGTTTCACTATCTCTTCACCGAACTAGTGCACCTATACACCTGACAAGTGTATTGGGTGTGTTGGGGACACAAGAGACTTCTTGTATCTTGATTGCAGGGTTGCTTGAGAGGGAATACCTTTGACCACTGACTCCCTGAGTTCGATAAACCTTTAGTGATCCACTTAAGGGAAAACTTGCTGCTATTCTACAAACCTCTGCACTTGGAGGCCCAACGACTGTCTACAAGAATAGAAGTGCGTAGACATCAAGCTATTTTCTGGCGCCGTTGCCGGGGAGGTAAGGTAAAAGGTATTCACACCGGAGGATTAAAGAAGAAGAACCTCCCACAGCGAATGCCTATTTTCTAGCGCCGTTGCCGGGAGGTAAGGTAAAAGGTACGCATATCCTCCGGTGTGAGTGCTCGAAGTTATTTCCTTTAGATTCTGCAGTTTTGTCTTTTTGTTTCTTGTTTTTACTAGTTAGGCTTAATGGAAAACAACAACAAAAATAGAGAGCTTTTTAGTCTTTTTCCTAAGTTAGAACTCGAATTCTTTGAAAAGAAAATTAAAAAACCCTTGGAACTTTATTTGCATGCTAATAGCAATGTTGTTAGTATGAATTATTTGGACACCATTATTGCTAATGGTATGGAAAAGTTTAAGCTTGAGGAAGCTAGTTCTTATGAAAATGATCTTTTTAGTTCCCCAGCTTTGGAAGATAGTTATTCTATTGCTTATGATGATACCAAACCTCCAATATATGATGATTACAATGATGAATATGATATTTTCAGTCCACCTACTATTGAGGACAAAATTAATTATGATTACAATATGCCTCCTATATTTGATGATTATGGTGATGATAATAATAATGATAGCTATTTTGTTGAATTTGCTCCCACTATGATTGATAAGAATGACTATGCTTATATGGGGAGTATTAATTCTTTTATGCATGTGGCTCATGATATGAATGTTTTATGTGATAGTTATATTGTTAATTTCATTCATGATGCTACTGAAAGTTATTATGAGAGAGGGAAACATGGTCTTAGGTATCTCAACATTATTAAGTTTCCCCTCTTAATATTGAAAGTCTTGAAGTTGCACTTGTTTTGATTTCCTATGATTGTTGCTTTGTGCTTTCATGACTTGTTTCTTTACAAGATTCCTTTTCATAGGAAGTGGGTTAGACTTAAATGTGCTTTGAATTTGCTTCTTGATGCTCTCTTTTACTTCAATGCATATTTCTTATGTGAGCATCTTCTCAAACTATCATGCCTAACTTAAAGGCGTTAAAGAAAAGTACTTATTGGGAGATAACCCAAAAGTTTTAGATGAGTCTTGCAAGTTATTACCTCAGTAATAACCGCCCCTTATACTTTTTATATGCTTTTTGTGCCAAGAGTAACCTCTAATGAGAGTGAAGTAATGATTGGGAAAGTTGCTGTCCCGAAACAGATTTTTGTGCTTCACCGTAAAAATACGTGAGAGAGCTCTGTACATCGTATTGAGCTGTAATTGTTTGTGCTTCTGACCCAGGTTGTTATCTAACTTTCGTTAGTTCAACACTTTTTGATTTGAGCAACAGAAGGTCTTCGAAAAAATTTGTCTTTACCTTCTGGTCTGTTTTGACAGATTTCTGCCATTTTCTGCATTTGCTTCTTGTGGGTTCCTTTTTGAGTTCTTTTGGGGAATTGAGCTTTTTGAGGGAAGTGATACAGTAGCTAGTGTTCTAATGGAAGTTTATTTAGTGTTAGAACTGAACCTTGAGACTTATTTATCTTAAGTGCACTAATGTTGCTAATAAAGATTGTGTGAAGTTTTGTATGAAGGAAAAATTTCAGGTGTATGGAAGGAATGCGTAATAAGATGAAGGATGGCCTAAAGATAAAGCTTGGGGATGCCACGCGTGTCACCCTAAGAAATATCCAAGAAGTACAAGCGTCAAAGCTTGGGGATGCCCAAGGCATCCCCTTCTTCATCAATAAAAATCCCAGGTTTCTTCCAAACGCTTCATTTTTATTGTTTCATGCACAGTTGTGTTGTTCTTGGAGCGTCTTCTTTTTCGTTTTCATTTTGGTTTTTCGTTTTCTTGGTTTTCTTAGTTTACTGAATAAATTAGTTGGACCCCCTCTTTCATACATTAGTTTTCAAATAGTTTGGTTTGGATTGGGAAAGAGTAGGAAAGTTCATGCTTAAGTGTTAAAGAGAGCTTGTTTTTGACTGTGGCCTATGCTTTGGCATGCCATGCTTGATATTGTTTTGGCTTTATTCTTAGTATTATTTGTTGTAGCATGACTTGTTATAAACAATTGAGATTGCTTAATGTCCCTTGGATGAATCATGCGTTGTTTTAGCATATTAAAGCATAGTATAGTGGTATTCTCCTTTGTTGCTTTATTTGGGTTGACTTGGCGCATGCTCACACCATGTTATGATTATCCCAAGTCACCATAAGCCTTTATGATCCTTTAGTTTTCAACTTGTAGTATCACTTTATGCTTTGATCAATGATGTTTTGTCGCTCTGCATGATTATGCCCATTATTGCTCTCTTAGTTTGTCGCTCCCAGTCTTTTGCTAGCCTCCACAACCAAGTATGTGTTCCACTCATGCATCCAGCTCCCTAAACCAAGTTATTTCAAAGTGTCCACCATACCTACCTATTAGCTTATGTTGTTCCAAGTATATTCATGCTTTTGTTTACCTTCCAAATTAAACTTGTTATGAGAAAACTAGTGATTAAAGCTCTCACGAACTTGATGGCACACTTTACTTTTCTTGCCCTTAATAAACTTGAACCATTGTGTCGTCTATGTTGTATATGCTTGCACTTATTTGTTGGGGATTAGCAGAACCATGCTGTCATGGGGAACGCTTTCAACATTGCACTAGTACTTTGTACCTAGTTGATATCATGATCTTTTGTGTATGGATGTCGTCGGTGTGAAATGAAAGGGGAGCTTGTAAGTCCATGGAGTTATGTATATGTGTTAGATAAACGCCTGGGCCGCTGGTCTAATCCATGCTGACATGGTGGAAACCTGCAGCGTAACCATAATGAGCTGTCTATGAAGCATTCTTCTTATAAAAAAAGAGTCCTATATTGAGAAAAAAGAGAAAAAAAGAGATATTATGAAAAGAGGAAAGAGAGAAAAAAGCACCATATTCCCATCGTAAATAAGAAGATTGCTGAGATGCTCGTTGTTTGCTTGCCTTGTCATTTTGATATGGGGATTCTTCCGTATTATCGGGCAAGGGGTACCCCGTTGGCGGTTCTCTATGATACACATGTACTTACGATGACAAGAACTTACAGGTGACTAAACTTGAGTAGCATGAGGAGCGGCCCTCGTATACAAGGGACATGAGATTTCTAACTTATACTTCGTCAAGCATGTACACCATAGTTTGTTCACTTTAACCTTAATCACTTCAAGATGCTTATGATAGGGGCAATGAGAGATGAAAGCTATAAGTACCATACTTTTTGGAAGCTCTTTATGAGACTTGAATCCCTACTTCCTTTTACAAAGGCCTTTCTTCCACCATACTATTGAGTCTCCACCTTCTAACTTTATGCACCTTCTTTGAGAGCATAGTGGCCATTCTTAGTTCTATGTGCATTGTCCTAAGACTAGTTGATTGATAGATACTTTGATATTGCTTGTTTGAAACTATTGTATCTAGTCACTCTTATGACCTTTGAAGGTGTCCTATGCATTTATATTTGCTACTCTAATGAGGGACAAGCTAAATACTATTATGCTATGTTTTCTTTATGTGAAACAAACAAACGTCTTGCAACGCATTGTTATTCATGAATCTTTTGTTTGTGCCTTTTCATGTTGCAACATAGTTGCTTTGCCTTATTGCTAGAACTTTGTCTTTCATGTTATGATTGAAGTACTATGATCCCAGCTTTCAATGCTTTACAAATACTTTGATCAAGTTTATGATGGTGCATGTCACCTCAAAAATTATTCTTTCTTTTTATCACTTACCTACTCGAGGACGAGCAGGAGTTACGCTTGGGGATGTTGATACATTGCAAATGTATCTATAATTTTTGATGTTCCATGCTTGGTTTTATCTACTTTCTTGTGTTTTGTTCCAACTTTGGAGTACTTTTCATATGATTTCTTGGACTAACCTATTAACAACATGTCATAGTGCCAGTTGCCTGTTTTCTGCTGTTTTTGGTTCCAGGATGTCAGAAAATGAATATTCTCGGAATTGGACGGGACAAAAGCCAAAGTTCCTATTTTACCGGAAGACTCACGGAGCCAGAATTCAAGACGGAGGAGGGCCAGGGCCTGGCCAACCCCCCCCCCCTAGGCGCGGGCTACCCGCGCCACCAGGTGGTGTGGGCCCCCTGGCACCCCCTCGGTCTCCCCTTTCGCCTATAAGAGCCTCCCGATACCAAAACCCTAAATCGTCAATCAGAAATCCACGAAAAGTTCCGCAGCGCCGCCTCCACCGGAGGGGAGATTCGGGAGACAGAAAGTCTCTGTTCCGGCACCCTGCCGGGACAGGGAAGTGCCCTCGGAGCCATCTCCATCGATCCCCACCACCATCTCCATCACCGTTGCTGATTCCCATGATGAGGAGGGAGTAGTTCTCCTTCGAGGCTAAGGGTTCTACCGGTAGCTATGTGTTCATCTCTCTTTCTATGCATGATCATATTGTGGTCATGAGCTTTGTAATCAAGTAGATCTACCTTGCTACTCAAGTGCTTTATTAGATCTCTGCTCTCCCCATGTGTGTGAAAGTGACAGCGTGCACACCATGGTGGCACTTAGGCTAGAGATTACAAATACTTGTTATGAGTTATATTTGGAGTTGGATGTCTTTATGAAATTGTGGTGTTTGTTGGACTCATCTAGTACTCAAGGTGACAGTGTGGGGTTATCTAGATGGGAAAGGCTTACTTTGAGGTGTGATGTTATAGCCCTACCATGGATTAGAGTGTCCAACTGGATAGTAGTTCAGCGTAGTATCATGAAGATGATATATTTATATGAGAGTGTTCACTAGTGAAAGTATGATCCCTAGGCCTTGTTTCTAAGCACTGAAACACCATTTGCTATTAGATTTGTTACATGTTTGCTTGATTCCATCTTTATTTCAGTTTTCCTTTAGTCTTTTCCACGTCATCAAGCTATT
The DNA here is from genome assembly GCA_023614405.1 of Avena insularis. NCBI lineage: Eukaryota > Viridiplantae > Streptophyta > Magnoliopsida > Poales > Poaceae > Avena > Avena insularis. The sequence goes on from CM042688.1 coordinate 293,111,944, forward strand.
TTATATCACCGTTAGCACTTACAATTATCCATCCCACTTGTCTTTCACTATCTCTTCGCCGAACTAGTGCACCTATACACCTGACAAGTGTATTGGGTGTGTTGGGGACACAAGAGACTTCTTGTATCTTGATTGCAGGGTTGCTTGAGAGGGAGTACCTTTGACCACTTCCTCCCTGAGTTCGATAAACCTTGGGTGATCCACTTAAGGGAAAACTTGTTGTTGTTCTACAAACCTCTGCACTTGGAGGCCCAACAACTGTCTACAAGAATAGAAGTGCGTAGACATCACCCTGCTTCCCAGCAGCGCGTCGTCCCCGCCTCCCTCTACCGCCAGCGCGACCGCCATGACCTCGCCGTCACTGCGAGCTACGCGAGCGCCGCCTCGCCCTTCCTCTTTGCACCGCCCGCTCCGCGAGCGAGCTCGTCATCGGCGCTTGCGCCACCCTCGGCCTTCTGCGCGCTGGCCTCTCGCGTCATCCCTACACCTCCTCCATCCTAGTGAGCTTCCCCGCGATCTCCCCTCCTTGCTGCTGACGGGAGCCTCTCCCCTCTGTCCAAGGAAGCACGCCGACTGTCCCTCCTCGCCCCCACCAACATAGAGCACTAGCTCAACCTTTAGCGCGTGGATGATGCCTAGCCCGAGCAACTCGTCATGCAGGTCTCGTCGATCTTGCTTGCTGCAGGTCCTCACCCTAGCCATTTTTTTTCGCTGCAGCATGACCGGATGGTGCTTGACCATATGACCACCTAGCAGATGCCTCTTCACAGGGCACCTACATGCCTCCAGCTACCTCCCGATGTAAGTATAATAAGATGGATAAGGACTTACCAAGACGCCACGACACGTCAAGATTTCTGGGGCCCTTTGAGAGACCAAGGCCCACACAAGACCATCAGTGCCGAACTCCGAGAACTCCAACCCGGAACATCATGTTCTCCGTCATGGCATGCCATGTTCTCCTTCATGGATGCTGAGTTATTCCTCACGGGCTCGAATAACTCCGGTCGTGGATCCGAAGACATATCCCGACGAATCCCCAGACCCTCGGTTCCGAACCCCAACGTGTGACCCTTTCCGAGACCCCTATTTTTATAATATGATATTATCGCTTGATGCACATTAAATTGCTCATGATCATATCCATATTCAATTGTTTGAGGGCATTATACCGATTCATCTCATAATTAAATACGGAAACTATATGCGGGTTTTTTAGTCTTATATTGGCTCCATTTAAAGTTGTGTAGCGAACCAATGTTATGTTTTGCCATGTTAACCCAACATTTAAATTGTGGGGCATCTAAATAACTTGCACCATATAATTGATTGTCAGGATTTTGGTTCCGCTTAATATTGCCTAGTCGCATCGCATCGTTGCCATGTCATACATCATACATGCATCATGCTCGATCTTCTTCCATAGTATTAAATAGTGCATCCAATGTTTCTTTCAGTGCTCTGCTTCTTCACAGAATAGGCTGCTAAGTGGATGCGAGTATCGACAAGTCCTTTGGATATGTATCTTCGGCAGTGTTTCCCAGGCGATCATTCTCCCCCTTTCTACCTATTTTGCTTTTACGGTCTTTATGTCCTCCTGATGATCTATTACTATCCGTGTTGTGATGCTTTAGTTTCCGTGTACCATTTATATTCCTTGCAGCCTCTATATTGCCTTGGATACATCCTACTGCCTGTTGTTTGATAGAAAGTCGGTATTGCGAGTCGTAGTTGCTTGCTTAGGTGCTGCTTCACATCGTTGTCATTCCACCATTGATGGAAGGTTGTCACATGCTTAATGGTGGAGATGATCATGGCTTTCATTATAACTTGTTAACTAAAATGCTGGAAATAGATATAATACAGAGGCACTGGCAGGTAATAGTCAATATTTGGTTTTTAACTGCCCACTTGTGTCCACTTAGGACCTGATTTCTTGACACCTGTTAGGAGATCGAGCACGCTAACCACACGTGGGTGTGTGGGCACCCTATCGGCTTACTATCTAATTTCAATGTACTGTGCTGGGGGGCACAAAGTAGTCTGGGGCTTTATTACTATCTTGTACTTATGCCATGCTTGACTGCTTTATTTATGCTTGCGCGTGGAGTGCCTGTACTGTTTAGGAACCCCGTGCCATGTTTTTGCTGTATCGACAAGCCCAGTCACACTTTTGGGTTCCAAGTCGTTTACAGCCGTCGCCACATACCCTGGGTTCGTAGCAGAGACGACCGACTTTGTTGCGGGTAGCTTAGTGGGGTGGCCCCCATGTACTTGGTTTGTGTCTAGGAAACATTGTGTCCGAGTCCCTGCCGCATACCGTTGGGTGTATGTTCAGGATCTTGCTCATATTCGGATTTGACAACAAGGGTTGAAGAGCGTGTGGATACTTTGGTGCACCTCTGCAGGGCTAAATCTTTTTGTAAAGTCGTTTTCGCGGTTATGGACGACTTGGAGCACAGTTCTCGATCATAGACAACTATAACTAAAGAATTGCTATTATAATATGACTTGTATCTGATATGACTAGTAAGTTGGACAACCACAATGGAGTGAATGAATAAAACTGCCAACTGTGTGCGTTTCCTCGGCATAACTTCCTCATTTGGTCTCGAGGGGGAATTACCAGGATGGGTATGTTTGGTGTTAGTATCAGGGTGGTTCCGAACAAGTATTTCTTATCCCTCTCTAATAGCCGACAGTTGTATCTAGTCTCTATAGGTTGTTTAGTGCATGCTTCGCAGCTGCTTCAGTCCACCATACCTATGTAGGCGAGAGCCACCGAATTCTAGACTCGTCGTGTACTGGCCTCAGTACTGACCGCTCTCTTTTTCCTTTGCCCTTTGTCAGCACCCCCTTTTTTTAGCAGGTTTGAGATCGACGTCGTTAGCAGGGTTACCTTTCCGGCTTGGCCTGGGCAGGGTTATGGACGCCATTGGTTATTCTTTCGGGATCTTAGCTCTATTTGCTTCTTATCCATGCTCGGATGTTGTATCGTTTTCAATGTGATTTGGATATTTGTATTGTATATCTGTATTCTTGACTCATTGAGTTGTTGTTGTATATATATATATATATGTTTCTGTGGGTTCCATCGTGGACTATTGTGTAATGATATTACTTCGTTTCCCACCCGCACGCAAGCATCTGGTGGGCATCTTTGAATCGTTTCTATGTGGGTTTGGTGGGAATCACTGAAATCTGCATAGGGCCAATTCGAGGGTGTTACAAAATGGTATCAGAGCCCATCAGTTGCGATACCCCACTGGTCCAGCCTGTAGGATAACTAATGACTGCAAGTGCACAGATCGTTTGTAGCTAGTTTCAAAATAAAGATATCGATCCCACAGGGAGCAGGAGTTTGTAGTCTAATAACTCTTGAATTAAATACTACAATAGAAATGCTAAATAAAGTTCTAAGTAACAAGATAACATGCGAGTATTGTGTAAAAAGGTGTTTTTGGGTTTTTGGTATAAGATAACAATAAATAAAGTAAAACAAGTGAACATAGAAATTAAGTATCGTGTATGTAAAAGAGATTGGAACTGCAATCGGGAAAAAGAGTTCTTAGGGAGTAGCGGATACACCTCTAGTATTATAAGGAACTAAGGTAAAGATTATTATCATGAACATTCTCAACTATGTATGTGTGGGAGGAACTCCGTATTTACACAAATATGCAGCAACCACTGCTCACATCATCCTCATAACCACAGAAGTCAGCGATTGACATCAATCGAATTACTGCACTATTAAGGGACTTAATCTCGTAGGACGTATCCCATGGCATGGATAGTGTTCTGTGAGTTTACTTGGTTCCCAAGTTAATATGTAAGGGGTGCAAACAACTTTATAGTCACTGTAAGTGCTAACACACCCCCATCTACCAACAAATAGTTCCCTCCATCAAGTCCCCATAAGAGGAAAATATTGAGAGGTCGGCTTCTCCCAACATCAAGATGAACAAAATCTAACACATGGTCACAGCGATGAATATCATAATAAACTTTATCTTATTTCAATCTCATACTAGGGTTTCACCATCTCCCCAAGAACTAATGATCCACTCAGACATGGAGGCAATCAAGATCATGGCAATAACAATGGAATCTATCATAGATAAATAGTACTTGTATAAATCCACAACGAGTACGGAAATTACAACAAGATCTAGACAAGATGTAGATGGGATGGATGGAGATAGTGGTGATGCAGCGGTTGATGATGAAGATCGATGCCTTAGCCTCCCAGATCTACGCAGAGCGAAGATGGATCCCCGATGGACGAGTTCCCCCTCTAGATGCCTTCCAGAGGTGAGGTTTCGGCGATTTCTAGTTGTTCTATATGTCGTCTCTCTGATCCAGTTGCATGGGGTGAAACTATTTGAGGAGGCGGTGGCGGTGCCAACTATATGGCGGGAACTATACGGCCAGAAAATTATTCCCGCAGTATAGTTGGTCGTCAAACCCTGTAGATGCCTCGATCGCTTCGGGTTTTCTTCTGGTGTTATTGATATTTCCCAAATAAGAGATTTACATTGTTTTTGACTCCTTTTCTCCCTGATACAACTGCTCCAAGAATTGTGTCCATTGTATCTATCATCTGTCCTGATCCTGGTGAAAACAGACATAAAATGTGTGCACGAACGCCATAAAATACCATGATCCTACAACTACAACTACAATGCAAAATAATAATATAAAACATGATGCAATTATGCACTCATCAACTTCCCCAAGCTTAGACTCTTGCTCATCCCGAGAATTTAGCTTAATGGATGTGATCCTCATATTCATGAAGCTGAGTCGATAAAATAAATGAGGCAGTTGCAGCATGTGTTTATCATATATGATACATAGGAATGAGTTCATGAATAGTACCTTACTCGAACCTTGATATCTTCACTAGATTAATCAGGAGGCTGTAATGAACAAAAGGAATATGAATGGCTTGATATCTTCACTAAAGTAAACATGAATGGCTACCTAGTAAAAGGTACTAATGAGCAAGCATGCCTTGATATCTTCACTATATTAATCAGGAGGTAGTAATGAACAAAAGGAATATGCCTAGTAATGAACAGCAAGCATGTGCTAGGAACAAGCAAGCATCACTTAATATTTGCCCTGATGAACAGCACGAAATCCATACATTAGAGGCAGTAGCAAACTGCCCATCTTCACTACAGCAACCCACCTTTCTATCTCACTGCTTTCCCTTGGTTATTGAACTTCGTTTCGCTCAGTCTAACTTGCAAAATCCCTTGCCACTTTCCTGTGATGAACTTGTGGTTAGATAGCAGTACCAAATACACACAGAATTGGAGCATATATATAATTAGATAGCAGTACCATCTTATAACTAAGAAAATAAATTAGCTTCTATATAATTTACCACTACTTATCCATCATGCATATTAAATAAATCAAGATCAAAGCACAGAGTTCAACCATACTAGTTCTACTGCAAGGATGGATACCTAGCTGAACCATATCTAATAACTGTAATAAAAATTACATATCACATAAGCAAGGAACATAAATGTTGTTTAAGAAACAAGAAAAAGAAAAACTAAAGCACACATAATAAGAGGTAAATATCACTAAGGGGGACAAGATAATACTTCAGTGTTCTTGCAAAGGATTAGTAATTGATGCTTATAGTTCACCCTTAATAAAAATTTCACCAAAAATCTTCATGCAGTTACAAAAGAAACAATTAAAGGTATCTGAATAGAGAAGGCAAGTCCCACTCCACACTGATTAATCCATTATACAGTTGACTACTCAATTTTAGGTTGGCACAGATCACACATCATCTCCACCTAAATTCACTAAAACAATTTATGAAGGTGCATATTTGGATATCATGAACATCATCACATCTAAACAGTCCTAACATGGGAACATGAACAACATATATCAGCAAAGCATATCAGAATATCATACACACCAACCAGACTTGTATAGAATCCCCTGTTTGCAACATGAACAACTATTCCCTAAAACAGCAGGAGGCCTAGCCTAACAGTAGGTATTAGCCTAATCTAACCATCATCAAAACACCAACACATCATCCAGAGCGAGCACGGTTCCCACCCTGGCTAATCTAGCATGGCGCAGGAGGACAAACTGTAATGCAAACCCTAACCCTAGCAGGCGCGCAAGCCCTAACCCCGAGCCCTATCCCTAGCCATGGCAAGCAAGCCCTAACCCTAGCCATGGCAAGAAAACCCTAACCCTAGCCATTGAAGAGGAGGGGACGATCGTGTGGAAGAACTCTAACTGGAGGGAAAGATCCGAAAGAAATTGAAGAGGAGGGGACGAACGAAAATAACTTGCTTGAGCCGATCTGAGAGGAGGACCATCGTGCGTTGTCGCGAAGTTGTTGCCGTCGTTGCCGAGCGTCTCCTGCCTCCCGCTAGGCCGTCGTCGCTGAGCGTATCCTCGCCGAGCGTCTCCTCCCTCCCGGCGTGGCCGTCGTTGTCGAGCGTCTCCTCCCTCCCGCATGGCCGTCGGTGAAGTTTGGCTCGGTGGCATGGCTTGGGGGTGGGGATTGGAGATCTGGGGATGGGTGGGTGGGGTGGGGTTTGGGTGTGTGTGGTGGGGTGGGGTGGGGTTTGGTTGTGTGCGTCAAAAGTGTGGAGCGGGCATTTTGTCCAAAATATCGTGCGAGAAACCTGGGAGGCGGGAACAGCGGCGGGAAAATTATTTCGGGGAGGAAACCAGGAGGCGAGAAGAGCGGGGGCGGGAAAAATTCTAGGGAGAAAAGTGAGGGAAATTTTAGCAATATTTTTTATAAGTTGTTTCCTTTATAAAATAAATACAATTACATGTCCAACTATTTAAATTGTACCATTTTAAATCGGTTTTAAACTTTAAAAAATAGACCATAAACTAAAATTCATTCAAATTATATCGGCATGGCACACAACAATGTTACAGGAGTAGGTTTCCAACTTTATTGTAAAACAACCTATTTTTTTCCATGCATCACGAAACGGGTGTTTTGTGAAGCAGCTACTGGGAATATATTGCAAAATTGGGCCGACGCATTTTTATAAAATATTAGACCCTAGGTGTACAATTGATCAATTGTTGGCAACCCATCCTTTTTAGACACTCCTCGAAAAAAGACAAATTCGCGTCGATTCAGCATGAACTCTGACACATTTGAACCAGGGGTGATTCAAATATTGCTCGTGATTTTTTGTAAAAATAAAAAAATCATTTTTAGCTTCACAACATGTGATTTCATGGGAAATACAATAATAAATTTGCAAGGTTGCACACCTAGCATGTATTATACTAGTATGCTGTTCGAGCATGTATTATACCAGTATGCTGTTCGAGCTAGAGCTATCATGTCCAGGTTGCTTTTGTTGCTTCGAGCATGTATTATACCAGTATGCTGTTCGAGCACAAGACTTGTGCTACAGTCGTGTTTAGGAGCACAAGATAAAAGGCAATTTGACAAACTAAAGATCAGTGTTCTGGCACTCCATTACAACTTGACAAACTAAAGATCTGTTCTGGCACTCCATTCTATCACATTGCTCCATTATAATTTGAAAAACTAAAGATCAAAAGAAAAAAGATCAGTTCTGGCACTCCTCACTTCTTGAAGCAACACACCAGGACTCTCACTTCTGGCGGCAACAAGACTACAAAACACACCAGCACTCCTCACTTCTGGCAGCAATAGGACTGCAAAACACAAGGACTCCAACACTATTAGCAACAGGCCAGCATTTTGCATTGAGCAAGCAGATCAAAAAAAAGATAATGGAGGACAGAATTACCTTCCAGATTTAAACTAATCATCATCGTCGTCCTGCCTATTATCTTCACCATCGTCATAGTACTGGTACATTGTCACATCAACTCCATTCTCGTTTTCAGGTTCATCATCCACTAGCTCTGTCCTACGTTTCTTCATTCTTTCCACAACCACAACATCAACTAACACTTGTTCATGGCGCCTTTGCAATCTGGTTTCCACATTGGATTCATTAGCTAGCACCGTAACTTCTGGCGTGTCATCATCTTGGTATAATAGGCCACCACCACCACAGGGACCCTTTTCCACTTCACTTTCCTTCACGCTCCACAAATGTCTGTGCTGGAACTTTCACACAACGCGCCAATGCCTACCCAAAAGGGTGTCTGGCACATAGAAGACCTTCGTTGCTTGTGTTGTTAGAAGAAAAGGATCATTCGTGTACCAGAACCTTGCAGTGTTAATGCTTATAAAGTGTCGATCCTCCCGAACTCGGCTCGTCTTCTTGTCGCCAAGATCAAACCAATCACAGCGGAACAAGATGACCGAACGATGGACGCCTCCACTGGAATTGTATTGCAGCTTGATGATGCTTTTGAGCTGACCGTAGAAGTCAATGATGGTTGACTCATGGTCTCCCTCCGCGTCAATTCCACTATTATGCGTGTTTCTATTTTTCTCGCGGTCAACGGTTTGGCAGCGGACACCATCAACAACACATGCTGAATAGAGTCTCATTCGCGTATCCGGTGCACATGCCAAACAAAATAGATCATCACTGACCTCATTCTTCTCGTACAATTTTCCAATTTGCAAAAATAGGAAAAGAGTGAATTCCATCATAGTACTACTCCAAATTCAAGTAATTCCATCATAGTACTACTCCAAATTCGAAGTACTCACATGATTCTTAAACCATCTAGCAAATCCCTTCGCTAGCCATTTGTCAACATTGATGCGGATATCTTGACCAATCAGCTCTTCCTTGCACAAACTGCAATGCCAACAAAAATATATAGTTAATTAAATGTACATCAGGGTAAAATGTACTAGGAAAAAAGATATCGAGTGCACAAGAGAGATGACATACTTGATATACGGTAGAACCTCAGGGCAACTTCTGAGCACATACCAATGCATATTGTCATAGTCATCACCACTAGCTTTCAAATATTGTGACCCTCCAAGGAAGTTGACACCATGGTTGAAAACTGAGACATCAACACTTTGTGAATTGTTCCGCTCTCTATTTCTGCCCGGCCGATTAAATCTTGTTTCCACAGCATCAAAGTATAGTGAGCAAAACGTCAGGCACTCATCAACAACATATGACTCGGCTATTGACCCCTCAGGCCTCGCCGTGTTTCGCACATAACGCTTAAATGTAAGCATCCTTCTTTCAACGGGGTACATCCAACCGTATTGTACGGGACCTCTAAGTCTTGCCTCTTTGAGTAAATGGACCGCCAAATGGGCCATGCCAGTGAAGAAGGCTGGAGGAAAGATATTTTCGAGTTTGCAGAGGATAACCGGAATTTCTTTTTCGAGTCTTTCAAGAACAGATAGCTTAAGTGTTTTGCAGCACAGCTCTCTGAAGAAATTCCCCAACTCAGCAACCGCTTCATATATTTCTTTATCCATTATGCCACGTAGTCCAGCAGGTAAAATCCTTTGGAGGAGAATGTGACAATCATGAGTTTTCAGACCTTGGAGTTTGCATCCATCAGGAGACACACATTTTGCAAGATAAGCGGCATACCCATCTGGAAATCTCACCGCTCTGATAAATTCACATAATGCAAGCTTTTCTTCTTTAGTCATTGTATACCATGCTTGTGGCATCTCAAACGACTCACCGCCTTCAATAGGCCATAGATGCAAATCTTCTCTTATGCCCATATCTTCAAAATCAAGCCTCAAGTTAAGTGTATCCTTTGATTTCCTATCAATGTTCATAAATGACCAAAGAAGATTATCACATATGTTTTTCTCGATGTGCATTACATCGAGATTATGACTCAACTTGAGATCTGCCCAATACGGGAGGTCCCACAGGATACACCTCCGGTCCCAACATTGACCGTCCTCCCGCTTCCTTTTTCTTTGACCCTTTCCCGGTCTCACATCTTTCACCTTGTCAAGTTCCTGCTCGAGCTCTTCTTTACTGAACTCCGCCGGTGCGTCATGGTTTTCAGTCTTCCTATTGAAATCTCTGCTTCTTTGCCAATGATGGTTGCGAGGAAGAAAACGCCGGTTCCCTATCCAGCACAACTTGTTCCTTATTCTTTCTGAGCACGCGTTCTTGTCACACTGAACACATGCTTGATAACCAACCGTGAGCCTGCCCGACAGAGTGTGCAACACAGGGAAATCATGGATGCACCATATTACCACAGCCCGCAAATCAAACTTATCAGGACTCAGGGCATCATAGGTACGCACACCCTCCCATAGCTTCATCAGATCTTCAACGAGGGGCTCCATAAAGACATCAAAATCCTTTCCTGGAGAAGATGGACCCGGGATCAACAAAGCCATCATGAAGTTGGATTGATCCATACATGCCCAAGGTGGAAGCTTGTATGGCACAACAAATACAGGCGACATGCTATATTTCTTACTCATTCCAAAAGGGTTAAAGCCATCCGTGGCAAGGCCAAGTCTTATGTTCCTCGCATCGGCAGCAAACTCTTTATGTTTATCATCAAAGTCTTTCCATGCCTCTCCATCAGCTGGATGGCTAAGCTCATTATCCACAGGTTGCCGCTTTATCTTATGCCATTGTACCTCCTCGGATTGCTTCTTTGAAAAAAACATCCTCTGCAACCTTGGAATGATAGGAAAGTACCTCAACACCTTCTCTGGAATCTGCCTCCTCCCATCTGCATCTTTCCACCTAGAGGCATCACATTTCGGGCGCTTGTCAAGGTTGGCATATGCCTTTCGAAACAAGACACCGTTGTTTGGGAAGACATGGATTAAATCATAACCAAGCCCAGTCTGCGGATTACACTCAATGCTTCTTCATAAATTTTGGGAATTGAGCTTTTAGGGTACTGGATGGTCAAGATACGGAGTATTCCGTTGATGGGAACGTTGCTTGTCCGGTAGAAGGACTTGACATGGAGTAACTTCACAGCGAAAGCAAATCTGGACATTGTCCCACCATCACTAGCTGGACGATTCGCCTCCTCTATAAGCTCAGCATAGATTGTATTCATTCCCTCACCTTGTGGTTCAGATTGGTATAGATCCTTAAACAGATCAGGGATTCTATCATCTTCATCCCCATCCTCCTCCTCCAAAACAACATCCTCTTGCTGATCATCATCTTGTACAAAATCACCACCTTGTTGTGCATCAGGTTCATGATGTTCAGGTTCATCTCTAGGTTCTGCATGTAAAGTCTCTCCATGATGGATCCATCTATCATATGTGGATGCCATCCCACGCATCAGTAGATGAGCCTCTACATCATGTAGAGTCTAGTGATCACGGTTATTACAGCTGGGGCACGGGCAAACAACTTGAGCACCCTCGGCAACACTTATGTGAACAAGCTGCATGAACTCGTTCACTCCCCTTATATGCTCATAAGAAAGCCTTCTAACTCCTTTGGTAATCCAGCGTCTATCCATCTGCATGCAAAAGACCAAAGAATTGTTAGCATGTAGATTGCTAAGCTTAGAGTAACATCAAATGAAACCAAACCAGAAAATTCCATAGCTAAGATTAGAGTAACATCATAGTAAAATTGCTACAAGGAGCATTTGATTGAATTGCTACAGGGAGCATTTGACTGAAAATTTCATAGCTACAGGGGGAATTTGACCAAACAATTGCAACAGGGGCACAAACTATTCCATAGCAACAAGGACACAAACTATTCCAAGCATTTCACCAAACAATTCCATGGACACAAACTGAAGAACAGACCTAGACCTAGAGGGAAGAGGGGAGAGGGGAGAGGGGAGAGGGGAGAGGAGAGGGGCATAGACCTAGAGGTGCTCGGCCACGGCCCCTTGCTCGGCCGCTTTCTCTGCCCCTTGCTCGGTCATAAGACCGCCACTTGACGGGAGTCGCAAGGGCCTCGTGTGACGGGAGTCGCAGAAGGGAGCCGCTTCCTCCTATCCTGGTAGCAAGAAGAAAGCGGAAGGGGCTCCGTTGAGCAGCTGCACCACCAACGGGGAGTCCGGCAGCACCACCGCCCCTGCCCTCGCTGGTCGCCTACACCGGCAGCAAAGAGGAAGACCCGATTTTTCGGCAAGGTTCCCCGCAGGTCGCTGTGTATAGTCAGATACAAATAAAGTATATTCATATACATAATGAAGGCCACAATATCAACAATACTAGCCTGGTTCAGTGGTAGGGGGCTACCTAAAAGAACGCCCGGTCGTGGGTTCGAGTCCCCGGTGCGCTATTTTTTGCCAATTAACTGGGCGTGGGTTCTACTCTTAGTATGGGCCTAACTCGCCCACCATCCGGTGTAGGAGGTTTATTCGGGCCCAATATGCTAAATGGTCGAGAAGGCTGGTCCTGTCCAGCAAAGCATGCTAAATGGTCTGCAGAGAAAATATGGCGCAACATGCTAAATGCACCTGTCCCACCTGTTAGAATAGTCAAAATCATTGGGTCCCACTTGTCAGATGGTTCAAATGACACCTAGATACTGCCATGTAGACGCAACTGCTGATGTGGTGACCCAGTCATGTCAATACATCCTAGATAAGGACGTTATAGTATGGTCATAGATGTTATGACCATTTAAATTGGTCCTAATCTGCTAGAAAAAGGTCGTGGACCACTACTGTTTAGGCTATGACCAATTCATGTAAGAATATTATGACCTTTATTGCTAAATTGGTCATAAAATTTATGGCTTTGGACCCTCCCAAATGTCCTACGACCATTTCGAACCAAATGGTCACAGAACTATGACCAAAAAAAACCATGGTCATTAAGAAAAGGTCACTAGTCAACATATTTCTTATAGTGGCACGCGTGAAAATAACTATCTCCCATTTCCTTAGAGGGTAATAATTCGACACTCGTTGCATTAACCGCTCAATCTTTATTTCCCTTCTCAGTGTAAGAGTGCGAACGTATTAAAAAGATTGGTCGTGGATATCCACCTCATCGGGCAATGTACCAGGACAGGTAGGAGACCGGGTTTCATTTTAGAAATGTTGATGACTATGCCCTTATGTTTATACGATATTATTTATATGCCACCATGTACCATCGATTGTAGCAACACCATCAGAAATAGGGGATGATGACGTGGCGTGTTTTTTTTTTAAAGGGCATCAAAAATAGGGGATGACTACATGGCATGTTTTCTGACTGGCGGGCCCGCCTCCTCCACCTTCGACGGCGCGCATCCCAGGTTCGAGGGCTGGTGCCGCCCACCAACACATTATTGTGCAATTTTCCATGTGGAACCTGAATTCCGGTGCTGAGCTGATGCCCATGTCGAACATAGAAAATTCTGAAAGAAGCTACTAAAAATAAATACTTTGAATTCTGAAAGTACTAAAATTAAATACATTACAATTTTGTCTGAAAGGTAATACGCATACTGCTGATCGAAATAATATAAATACAGTAAAAAATTCTACTTCGAAAAATAGACCTGAAAATGCTAGCAAATAACCTAGGATAAATATAGGATTCATTCTCCCCTATATATTTCGTCGGCGGCGGCTCCCGCGTGCTGCAACACATATTCAGAGAACTCTCTCCGTCTGTAATGTGCTGCTAGTATCTCGTCCAGAGGGTAAGGCCTCGGTGTATGTTCAGACTTAAGCCATACATCATTGTTGGTTCCTCTTGCTAGGCTTGAACCTCATGATCGTACAGTCTGATATAATTCCTATAGTATATGCAACCGGGTTTGACTGTGGGGTGTAACCTGGTGTCAATAGAGATAGACCGATTGTAATCAACAAAGAGGGCACGACTTCCAATGTCATCGACGGCCTCGAGAGAGCGGTTCTCCGTGTCCACCCGGTACAACACCGGTTGCCCTTTGGCGAAATCCCCGTTCAACACAAGAAGCAGATCACCATCTGACTCCACAAGGTAAAATTTGTAAGTTCCGCGTACCTGTTCAAAGACTTGGGCCGAAACTATTTTGGCCATCGTGACAGTGCTCGCGTGCTTCTCTAACTGGATGTTGTCGACAAGATGTCTCCATTCTCAAGTAATGCATATACTTCCCCTCGGAATGCTGTCATGAAGTCCAGAAGCATAGCAGGAGGTGGCGAATACAATCCTTCTCCAAATGATTCATTGATTTGCCCCGTTGGGGTGCTCTCATCGGCCCATGCAATATGGTCTGGATAATCAGTGCAAACGAACACCATCGTCGGGGACTTCGTCACGATGATAGATTGCACAAGATCAGATGGTATGTGTGCTTGAAACTCAGTGTTAGACTTATGAGTGATTGGGTTCAGAAGCCGAATCTGGTATGGCTCCACCCTTTGAGCAAGCACGATGATGCCACGAGAAACACCGACGAAGTAGAATCTTTTGGAAGAAGAGGGCATCAGTTAGCACTAAGATGTTTACAATAGAAAATACCAATAAATATCGGATGTGAATGTGAACCTACGATGGACATCCATTAGATTTTTCCTAAAGCAACGACCAGTGGCAAGGTTGAGGAAGGTGAAGTCGCCAACGTCTAGAAGTGTGGGATCTATCATGATCAAATTGTTGAGATGGAATTCGGGAACCTTTAAAGTGCGGCGCCAATTGGTGTAGACTTCCTGACAAGTAGCATAGGTGTCGACGTACTCCTCTTTCTCCAGCAAGTAGTCGACGATCTTGCGAAGTGGGTCGGCCAGGAGATCGGACCAGTTCCTCTTCATCCGGCTACTGGCCATGGCTTACGTGTGGGAATGTTTTGATCGAGGAAGAAAGAAGAAATACCACTGCGAGGAGAAGAAGAAGAGGAGAACAGACGAGGGAGACGAAGCGAAACTGCCACTTCGAGGAGACGAGGAGACGAGGGAGAAGAAGCGGAACTGCCACTTCAAGTTTGGATCAACGGGCTTTTTTTCGGAACTAGCGCTTGAACCAGCCATGCACTGCATGCAAGTTTTGATCAAACATACTGATATGTGGGACTTGCTAAATAGTTCCGTGAAGTGCTACCGTGCATAGTGCACTGACAGGTGGCATGTTTTCTGACGGGCGGGCCCGCCTCCTCCACCTTCGACAGCGCGTGTCCTAGGTTCGAGGGCTGGTGCCTCCCACCAACACATTATTGTGCAATTTTCCATGGTTTGTCGCAACCAGCTCTGCTCCTCTACTCCTGCCGCTGCCACTCTGCTCAGTCGTGCACCACTCTCGTCGTCCCCTTGGGCCGTCGTCCTCCCGCCCTCCCCTCCCTGACATCCCCTCACGTCCCCTCCCCTCTCCTCCCTGCCCTATCTCCTTGTCGCCGTCCATCACCCAGGCGTGTCTGGAAACGAAAACCGAGAGTCGGCCGTTGGGTTAGGGGCCCAACGACGCTGGTAATCTGGATCCCGCTCGGAGATGGATCTTGCGAGGCTTGAGAACACGGAGATGGGTCCTGGGCGGCTAGAGAGCACAAAATCTCCTTCAAGTCTAGAGAGCACAGAGGACAACGAAACAGGGGGAGAGGAAGCGGGGTGTAGAGCTTTGGAGGTATGGAGCCCGTAGAAGGTGTCGTGCGTCCACATTGAAGGGTAAGAACTATGATTCCTTTTCTGCATACCCCAATTAGCGTTTCTAGTCCTGCGGTGATGGCAAGGATATGTGTTGGTAACCGCAGGACGTCTATACAGCTTGTCCTTGAGCATGATGCTTTGTCAAGCGAGCATGAAGGCACTGAAATGCGTGGCGGTGCGAATGATGATGAGAAAGCATATCTAGACGTGGCTGCTGACCCTGATAGGATGGATAGTAGGGAATATTTGGTTGATTCGAACTTTGAGCCTGACTATGGGACTGATGAGGAAGAGGAATGTGAAGATGTGGAAATGGGATGTAGATACGACGACGAAGACGAGGACACGCCAGTGATACACTTTGACAGGGACAATCCTACAGTCGATGAGGGGACTGTCTTTGACAATGTGGAGGACTGCAGATATGCAATTGCAACCTATGCAAACAGAGTTGGGTTTGAATTTATCATTGAAAAGAGCGACCAAAAGAGATTTAGGGTGCACTATAGGGAAAGTAATATGTGTAAATGGAGATTACATGCATCTCCAATGCGGGGTGGACACGCATTTCAGGTTGCAATAGCTACATTTAGTTTCAGTATTTCTCATATTTATTCTGCTGATAACTAGCTCTGAATTATTTGGATTCTTATCGAATGCAGATCAAAGTAAACACGAAGAAACACAACTGCCCTAATACTTCTTTAAGTGATAAAATTAGACCGGTGACTACCAAGTGGATTGCTGCTCATACTTGATCGGGTGAGGCGGGATCATAACATTGGACCCTTGAACTCGAGCAAGATTAGCAAAAGTTTAACATTCTGATTCCTTACCACAGAGTCTTTGATGGGAAGGAGATGGCTCTAGACTTCATTCAAGGCAAGTGGAATGACAGTTTTCATATGTTGTATAGTTTCAAAGCTCAGGTAGAGAAAACATCACATGGTAGTGTTGTTGACATTTATTATGAGGTTGTGAAAGGAAGAGAAAAGGTCTCGAGGGGGGTCAGGTATAAGCAGGCAGATAAGATATGCTTCAGGAGATGTTTTGTCTGCCTGAAGGCATGCTGGAAGGGGTTCCTAGACGGCTGCAGGCCATACTTGGCAGTAGGCGCAACTTCTTTTTAAAGGGAAGTTCAGGGGACATGTTGCTTCTACTTGTGCTTTGGACGCGCATAATTGGCTTCTACCCGTAGCTTATGTTGTTCTTGAGGGTGAATCAAATGAAAGCTGGACATGGTTCATGCAGAGACTACGGGAAGTAATTGGTCACCCTAAAGGCTTGGTGATACACACCGGTGCATGCGAGGGTCTTGAGAATGCTGTTGATGCTGTGTTTCCTGGGGTTGAGCATAGGGAATGCATGCGGCACCTCGCTACTAACTTCACGAGGAAGTTCAAAGGAAAGATCTTTGAAGAGGACTTATGGCGATCAACATACACATACACCCCAAGCACGCATGCTACTTACTTGCAGAACATGTATGTAGTGCCAAAGGTGAAAAAATACCTTGAAGAACATCACACCAAGCTGTGGGCCAGAATCAAGTTTGGTGAGTTAAGCAAGGTGGATTTTGTTCGCAATGATTTGGCAGAGAGTTTCAATGATAAGATTTCGGGCATGAAGACACTTGGAATTGTTATTTTGTTGGATGCAATAAGATAGTGCATAATGGTGAAGATAGATTTAAGGCAAAGAATTTGTGCAAGAAAATTTTTAGGCCATAAAATAGTTCTAAAGGTGGTTATGTTACTGAATGCAAGAACCAGGGCAATGAGAACGATAAAGATGAGGATGGTCAGAAGTTCCAGAACATTGGCTAAGGTTTATGCAGAATACAAGTGTGGAAGTGAACGGAGGTACACTGTAGACATTGGAAACAAGACTTGTTCATGCGAGCGTTGGCGGATTCTTGATGCGCCATGTCACCATGCAATTTACTTCATCTTAAAGCTTAGAGGTAGCGGAGCTGAAATAGAGACCTATGTCTACACCTATTTCTCCATGGACAAGTTTGCTGCAACTTATGCAGAAAACATACCACCTATGGCCGATGAAAATGATTGGGAGATTGTCGATCCAGGGTTCAAACTTCAATCACCTGTTCTTAGGAGGCCACCTGGGAGGCCTAGAAAGCTAAGGATCGAAGCCTCCACCGATAAAGGTTCAAGGCTGGAAGCTAGGAAAAGGAAATGCAAACGTTGTGGCGGATTCGGCCATATCAAGAGGTTGTGCAAAAACCCAGTTACACATGATATTGTCCCTGTTCACACCCCGGTGGCAGAAAATGAGGCTTCTCAGCCAGAACTGGAGGAAGAGCAGCACGAAGATGGTGATGAGCACTCGGAGGAAAACATACGTAAGTAGCCAATTTATGAAGAAGTAGAGGTGCCGGCGAGAAAAGGGTGTGAAAAGAAACAAAAGGGTAAGTGGAACAGGGAGGAAAGGGCAAATAATGGAGGTGTATTAGAATATGAAGAAGTTGCGGGGGTGATTGAGGATATGCTTGAGGATCTTTCGGCTAACTGCAAGAGAAATAATAAATCCCTGCTAATTTCATCTTTGTACGATTCTCCGGATGAAAGGTAAGCTTAAAAATTGTTTTATTTTCCATTTTATCATTTTTTTATCCTCATCGACTGATGCTTAATGCAGCGTGGGCTAGCAGACTAATAAGAGGAGCAGAAAGATGCGGGCACAGTAACATCATATGTTGAATTATACCATTGAAACTAAACTAGTCGTGTCGTCTTTATTTATATCTGGCGCATGCAACATGTCTGTGATGGGGTCATGTGGACCAGATTACAATTTTTTTAAATATTATTACATTAATTTTTTACCTGCGTTTGGACACGGCTACTAGTTCCCATCTCCCTTGCATTCCCATCTTCTCTAGTGCACTCCAGAATTATGGTTGTGTCATCAAGTAGCAGAGTCAGCGTATTGTCCCATCAGATGTGAACGCAATGACTTTGTTTGTTTAGAATTTGACGACTTTTGATTAGTTTGAAAGACAGAGAAACCTAAAACATGTATCTTGACATGTTTTGGGTATAGACACATTTATTAAATATCTAAAAAAACACTATTACAACATGTTCGATCCCTTCTCCTCTGGCGCACTCCAAATTATGGCTGTGCCATCAAGTGCTGGGAGCAGAGTCGGCGTATTGTCCCATCAGCTATGCCAGGAATGCGCAAACTTTATTTTCAGGATCGGATGAGTTTCGATTGACTAGTTTCCAAGACGAAGACAACTAAAACATGGCCAACATATATAGATTATGACGATAATCGACCATGACTCAAGTGACCCAGATCCAAAGAGCGCATTAAGATACCGTACATAGATTTAATTTATGCTTAAGTGGCCCTAATCGACTATGATGCTCCCGCAGTCTCCATCATTGACGACGTTGTCCGCGTCGCCGCCAGCCTCTTCCGCGTCGGAATCGATGCCGACGTTCCCGGCAGCATTCCTCCTCCTCATGGATTCTTCACGGCGCGCTACATCGATAACGGTGGAGGTCGTACGCCCAGGCACTGCCCAGAAGCGGTGCCTCCCTTCGGGGTTGCACAGATCCGGGTGGATCTCCCTCCGGTGGGTTCCGCATAGCTCAATCAACGCAGCCCGCTCCTTCTCGAATAGCTTTCGCCAGTACGCTCTCGTGCGTGAGTATCGTGCCATTGCCCTCTTCCGCTCCGACAGCTGCCGGCGGTGCTCCTCGATCTACCTCACCAACGTGTTATCGCGCAAGAGCGGCACGACAGGAACCCTGGTGTAGCTGAGCTCGAAACCGGCTGTAAGCCTCACGAACGGCGGCGCGAGTATGTCATAGTGGGCGAACATCTGAGCGTCGTGCTAGCTGAGTTTGGGCCTCTCCCTCTCCATGGCGATGAAGGAACACGATTTGAGCTTCGGCCCCGAGGTTAAGGGGATAAGGGCAAGGACGTAGGCCCAGCGTTGTTGCCATAGCCAATCAGTTCGTAGAACAGACTTCTCGCGGATTGCCCTCGCGAAGTCCACGCACCCAGATCCAACGGCGCCCAACAATTGGGGATCGGGTCTTCTAGAAGCCCAGAGCGGTTGCTGGTTAGCTCTGCGTCCCGATTGTTTGTCGCCAACAGCTGTAGCTGAAAATAATGCACATTTCAATGACACTGGTGGATAAATATGTGGTCTCTGAAGAGAACACACATGCAATGACTCTAGTTGTGATTAATGAGAAGAACACACATGCAATGACACGGGTGGATCCATATATGCTATGTGAAAAGAACACACATGCAATGACTCTGGTTGTTGTTAATAAAAAGAACACACATGCAATGACACTGGTGGATCCATGTGTGGTCTCTCAAGAGAATACACATGCAATGACTCTGGTGGATCCATATGTGATATGTGAAAAGAATAGTCATGAAATGACTCTAGTTGTTGTTAGTAAAAAGAACACACATGCAATGACACTGGTGGATCCATGTGTGGTCTCTGAAGAAAACACACATGCAATGACTCTGGCTATTGTTAGTAAAAAGAGTACACATGCAATGATACTGGTGGATTCATAGGTGGATTATGAAAAGAACACACATGCAATGACTCTAGTTGTTGTTAGTAAAAATAACACACATGCAATGACACTAGTGGTTCCATGTGTGGTCTATGAAGAAAACACACATGCAATGACTCTAGTTGTGGTTAATGAGAAGAACACACATTTCAATGACACTGGTGGATCCATATGTGGTATGTGAAAAGAACACACATGCAATGACTTTAGTTGTTGTTAGTAAAAAGAGAACACATGCAATGACACTGGTGGATCCATGTGTGGTCTCTGAAGAGAACACACATTTCACTAACACTGGTGGATCCATATGTGGTATGTGAAAATAATAGTCATGAAATGACTCTAGTTGTTGTTAGTAAAAAGAACACACATGCAATGACATCAGGATCCATGTGTGGTCTCCAAGAGAACACACATGCAATGACTCTGTTGTTGTTAGTAAAAAGAGCACACATGCAATGACACTGGTGGATCCATAGGTGGATTGTGAAAAGAACACACATGCAATGACACTGGTGGATCCATATGTGGTATGTGAAAAGAAAACACATGCAATGACTCCAGTTGTTGTTAGTAAAAAGAACACACATGGAATGACACTGGTGGATCCATGTGTGGTCTCTGAAAGAACACACATTTCAATGACACTAGTGGATCCATATGTGGTATGTGAAAAGAACAAACATGCAATGACTCTAGTTGTTGTTAGTAAAAAGAACACACATGCAATGACACTGGTGGATCCATGTGTGGTCTCTAAAGAGAACACACATGCAATGACTGTGGTTGTTGTTAGTAAAAAGAACACACATGCAATGACTCTGGTTGTTGTTAGTAAAAAGAGCACACATGCAATGACACTGGTGGATCCACGTGTGGTCTGTGAAGAGAACACACATTTCAATGACACTGGTGGATCCATATGTGCTATGTGAAAAGAACACACATGCAATGACTCTAGTTGTTGTCAGTAAAAAGAACACACATGCAATGACTCTGGTGGATCCATATGTGATATGTGAAAAGAATAGTCATGAAATGACTCTAGTTGTTGTTAGTAAAAAGAACACACATGCAATGACACTGGTGGATCCATGTGTGGTCTCTGAAGAGAACACACATGCAATGACTCTGGCTATTGTTAGTAAAAAGAGTACACATGCAATGACACTGGTGGATTCATAGGTGGATTATGAAAAGAACACACATGCAATGACTCTAGTTGTTGTTAGTAAAAATAACACACATGCAATGACACTAGTGGTTCCATGTGTGGTCTCTGAAGAAAACACACATGCAATGACTCTAGTTGTGGTTAATGAGAAGAACACACATTTCAATGACACTGGTGGATCCATATGTGGTATGTGAAAAGAACACACATGCAATGACTTTAGTTGTTGTTAGTAAAAAGAGAACACATGCAATGACACTGGTGGATCCATGTGTGGTCTGTGAAGAGAACACACATTTCACTAACACTGGTGGATCCATATGTGGTATGTGAAAATAATAGTCATGAAATGACTCTAGTTGTTGTTAGTAAAAAGAACACACATGCAATGACACTGGTGGATCCATGTGTGGTCTCTGAAGAGAACACACATGCAATGACTCTGGTTGTTGTTAGTAAAAAGAGCACACATGCAATGACACTGGTGGATCCATAGGTGGATTGTGAAAAGAACACACATGCAATGACACTGGTGGATCCATATGTGGTATGTGAAAAGAAAACACATGCAATGACTCCAGTTGTTGTTAGTAAAAAGAACACACATGGAATGACACTGGTGGATCCATGTGTGGTCTCTGAAGAGAACACACATTTCAATGACACTAGTGGATCCATATGTGGTATGTGAAAAGAACAAACATGCAATGACTCTAGTTGTTGTTAGTAAAAAGAACACACATGCAATGACACTGGTGGATCCATGTGTGGTCTCTAAAGAGAACACACATGCAATGACTGTGGTTGTTGTTAGTAAAAAGAACACACATGCAATGACTCTAGTTGTTGTTAGTAAAAAGAGCACACATGCAATGACACTGGTGGATCCACGTGTGGTCTGTGAAGAGAACACACATTTCAATGACACTGGTGGATCCATATGTGCTATGTGAAAAGAACACACATGCAATGACTCTAGTTGTTGTCAGTAAAAAGAACACACATGCAATGACACTAGTGGATCCATGTGTGGTCTCCGAAGAGAACACACATGCAATGACTCTAGCTGTGGTTAATGAGAAGAACACACATGCAATGACACTGGTGGATCCATATGTTGTATGTGAAAAGAATACTCATGAAATGACTTCAGTTGTTGTTAGTAAAAATAACATACATGCAATGACACTGGTGGATCCATGTGTGGTCTATGAAGAGAACACACATGCAATGACTCTGGTTGTTGTTAGTAAAAAGAGCACACATGAAATGACACTGGTGGATCCATAGGTGTATTGTGAAAAGAACACACATGCAATGACTCTGGTTATTGTTAGTAAAAAGAACACACATGCAATGACACTGGTGGTTCCATGTGTGGTCTCTGAAGAGAACACACATGTAATGACTCTAGCTGTGGTTAATGAGAAGAACACACATTTCAATGACACTTGTGGATCCATATGTGGTATGTGAAAATAAGACACATGCAATGACTCCAGTTGTTGTTAGTAAAAAGAGAACACATGCAGTGACACTAGTGGATCCATGGGTGGTCTCTGAAGAGAACACACATTTCAATGACACTGGTGGATCCGTATGTGGTATGTGAAAATAATTGTCATGAAATGACTCCAGTTGTTGTTAGTAAAAAGAACACACATGCAACGACACTGGTGGATCCATGTGTGGTCTCTGAAGAGAACACACATGTAATGACTCTAGTTGTTGTTAGTAAAAAGAGCACACATGCAATGCCACTGGTGGGTCCATAGGTGGATTGTGAAAAGAACACACATGCAATTACACTGGTGGATCCATATGCGGTAAGTGAAAAGAACACACATGCAATGACTCCAGTTGTTGTTAGTAAAAACAACACACATGCAATGACACTCGTGGATCCAAGTGTTGTCTCTGATGAGAACACAAATTTCAATGACACTAGTGGATCCATATGTGGTATGTGAAATGAACACACATGCAATGACTCCAGTTGTTGTTAGTAAAAAGAACACACATGCAATGACATCAGGATCCATGTGTGGTCTCAAGAAAACACACATGCAATGACTCTGGTTGTTGTTGGTAAAAAGACACATGCAATGGTTGGTTGTTGTAGTGGAAAAGAGTGAGTTGCAATGAAACTAGTGGATGACGACACTAAAAGAACACACATGCAATGATGACTGTGTTTATGTTGTATTAATACATGCACAGATACTAGTGGAATGGAGGGATGTAGAGGGACTCACATAGAACATTTCATTGACACTGGTGGATCCATATGTGGTATGTGAAAAGAACACACATGCAATGACTCCAGTTGTTGTTAGTAAAAAGAACACACATGAAATGACACTGGTGGATCCATGTGTGGTCTCTGAAGAGAACACACATTTCAATGACACTGGTGGATCCATATGTGGTATGTGAAAAGAATAGTCATGAAATGACTCTAGTTGTTGTTAGTAAAAAGAACACACATGCAATGACACTGGTGGATCCATGTGTGGTCTCTGAAGAGAACACACATGCAATGACTCGTTGTTGTTAAGTAAAAAGGTATGTTGCAATGACACTGGTGGATCCATAGGTGGATTGTGAAAAGAACACACATGCAATGACACTGGTGGATCCATATGTGGTATGTGAAAAGAAAACACATGCAATGACTCCAGTTGTTGTTAGTAAAAAGAACACACATGGATTGACACTGGTGGATCCATGTGTGGTCTCTGAAGAGAACACACATTTCAATGACACTAGTGGATCCATATGTGGTATGTGAAAAGAACACACATGCAATGACTCTAGTTGTTGTTAGTAAAAAGAACACACATGCAATGACACTGGTGGATCCATGTGTGGTCTCTAAAGAGAACACACATGCAATGACTCTAGCTGTGGTTAATGAGAAGAACACACATGCAATGACACTGGTGGATCCATATGTGGTATGTGAAAAGAATACTCATGAAATGACTTCAGTTGTTGTTAGTAAAAATAACATACATGCAATGACACTGGTGGATCCATGTGTGGTCTATGAAGAGAACACACATGCAATGACTCTGGTTTTTGTTAGTAAAAGAGCACACATGCAATGCCACAGGTGGATCCATAGGTGGATTGTGAAAACAACACACATGCAATGACACTGGTGGATCTATATGTGGTATGTGAAAAGAACACAGATGCAAGGACTCTAGTTGTTATTAGTAAAAAGAACACACATGCAATGGCACTGGTGGATCCATGTGTGGTCTCTGAAGAGAACACACATTTCAATGACACTGGTGGATCCATATGTGGTATGTGAAAAGAACACACATGCAATGACTCCAGTTTTTGTTAGTAAAAAGAACACACATGCAATGACACTGGTGGATCCATGTGTGGTCTCTAAAGAGAACACACATGCAATGACTCTGGTTGTTGTTAGTAAAAAGAACACACATGAAATAACTCTGGTTGTTGTTAGTAAAAAGAACACACATGCAATGACTCTGGATGTTGTTAGTAAAAAGAACACACATGCAATGACAGTGGTGGATCCATGTGTGGTATCTAAAGAGAACACATATTTCAATGCCAGTGGTGGATCCATATCTGGTATGTGAAAAGAACACACATGCAATGACTCCCCTTGTTGTTAGTAAAAAGAACACACGTGCAATGAAACTGGTGGATCCATGTGTGGTCGATGAAGAGAACACACATGCAATGACTCTGGTTGTTGTTAGTAAAAAGAGCACACATGAAATGACACTGGTGGATCCATAGGTGGATTGTGAAAAGAACACACATGCAATGACTCTGGTTATTGTTAGTAAAAGAACACACATGCAATCACACTGGTGGTTCCATGTGTGGTCTCTGAAGAGAACACACATGCAATGACTGTAGTTGTGGTTAATGAGAAGAACACACATTTCAATGACACTTGTGGATCCATATGTGGTATGTGAAAAGAACACACATGCAATGACTCCAGTTGTTGTTAGTAAAGAGAGCACACATGCAATGACACTAGTGGATCCATGGGTGGTCTCTGAAGAGAACACATATTTCAGTGACACTGGTGGATCCGTATGTGTTATGTGAAAATAATTGTCACGAAATGACTCCAGTTGTTGTTTGTAAAAAGAACACACATGCAATGACACTGGTGGATCCATGTGTGGTCTCTGAAGAGAACACACATGTAATGACTCTAGTTGTTGTTAGTAAAAAGAGCACACATGCAATGCCACTGGTGGGTCCATAGGTGGATTGTGAAAAGAACACACATGCAATTACACTGGTGGATCCATATGCGGTAAGTGAAAAGAACACACATGCAATGACTCTAGTTGTTGTTAGTAAAAACAACACACATGCAATGACACTCGTGGATCCATGTGTTGTCTCTGATGAGAACACAAATTTCAATGACACTAGTGGATCCATATGTGGTATGTGAAATGAACACACATGCAATGACTCCAGTTGTTGTTAGTAAAAAGAACACACATGCAATGACACTGGTGGATCCATGTGTGGTCTCTAAAGAAAACACACATGCAGTGACTCTGGTTGTTGTTGGTAAAAAGAACACACATGCAATGACTCTGGTTGTTGTTAGTAAAAAGAGCACACATGCAATGATACTGGTAGATCCATGTGTGGTCTCTGAAGAGAACACACATTTCAATGACACTGGTGGATCCATATGTGGTATGTGAAAAGAACACACATGCAATGACTCCAGTTGTTGTTAGTAAAAAGAGCACACATGAAATGACACTGGTGGATCCATGTCTGGTCTCTGAAGAGAACACAGATGCAATAACTCTAGCTCTGGTTAATGAGTAGAACACACATTTCAATCACAGTAGTGGATCCATATGTGGTATGTGAAAAGAATAGACATGAAATGACTCCAGTTGTTGTTAGTGAAAAGAACACACATGCAATGACACTGGTGGATCCATGTGTGGTCTCTGAAGAGAAGACACATGCAATGACTCTGGCTGTTGTTAGTAAAAAGAGTAGACATCCAATGACACCGGTGGATCCATAGGTGGATTGTGAAAAGAACACACATGCAATGACTCTGGTGGATCCATATGTGGTATGTGAAAATAATGGTCATGAAATGACTCTAGTTGTTGTTAGTAAAAAGAACACACATGCAATGACACTGGTGCATCCATGTGTGGTCTCTGAAGAGAACACACATGCAATGACTCTGGCTGTTGTAAGTAAAAAGAGCACACATGCAATGACACTGGTGGATCCGTAGGTGGATTGTGAAAAGAACACGCATGCAATGACACTGGTTGATCCATATGTGGTATGTGAAAAGAACACACATGCAATGACTCCAGTTGTTGTTAGTAAAAATAACACACATGCAATGACACTGGTGGATCCATGTGTGGTCTCTGAAGAGAACACACATTTCAATGAAGCTGGTGGATCCATATGTGGTATGTGAAAAGTACACACATGCAATGACTCCAGTTGTTGTTATTAAAAAGAACACACATGCAATGACACTGGTGGATCCATGTGTGGTCTCTGAAGAGAACACACATGCAGTGACTCTAGCTGTGGTTAATGAGAAGAACACACATGCAATAACACTGGTGGATCCATATGTGGTATGTGAAAATAATAGTCATGAAATGACTCCGGTTGTTGTTAGTAAAAAGAACACACATGCAATGACACTGGTGGATCCATGTGTGGTCTCTGAAGAGAACACACATGCAATGACTCTGGCTGTTGTTAGTAAAAAGATCACACATGCAATGACACTAGTGGATCCATAGGTGAATTAATAAAAGAACACACATGCAATGACTCTGGTTGTTGTTAGTAAAAAGAACACACATGCAATCACACTGGTGGATCCATGTGTGGTCTGTAAAGAGAACACACATGCAATGATTCTAGCTATGGTTAATGAGAAGAACCCACATTTCAATGACACTGGTGGATCCATCTGTGGTATGTGAAAAGAATAGTCACGAAATTACTCCAGTTGATGTTAGTAAAAAGAGCACACATGCAATGACACTAGTGGATCCATGTGTGGTCTCTGAAGAGAACAAACATTTCAATGACACTAGTGGATCCATATGTGGTATGTGAAAATAATAGTCATGAAATGACTCCAGTTGTTGTTAGTAAAAAGAACACACATGAAATGACACAGGTGGATCCATGTGTTGTCTCTGAAGAGAACACACATGCAATGAATTTGGTTGTTGTTAGTAAAAGAGCACACATGCAATTCCACTAGTGGATCCATAGGTGGATTGTGAAAACAACACACATGCAATGACACTGGTGGATCCATATGTGGTATGTGAAAAGAACACAGATGCAAGGACTCCAGTTGTTATTAGTAAAAAGAACACACATGCAATGGCACTGGTGGATCCATGTGTGGTCTCTGAAGAGAACACACATTTCAATGACACCGGTGGATCCATATGTGGTATGTGAAAAGAAAACACATGCAATGACTCCAGTTTTTGTTAGTAAAAAGAACACACATGCAATGACACTGGTGGATCTATGTGTGGTTTCTGAACAAAACACACATGCAATGACTCTGGTTATTGTTAGTAACAAGAACACACATGCAATGACAGTGGTGGATCCATGTGTGGTCTCTGAAGAGAATACACATGCAATGACTCTAGCTGTGGTTAATGAGAAGAACAGACATTTCAATGACACTGGTGGATCCATATGTGGTATGTGAAAAGAACACACATACAAGGACTCCAGTTGTTGTTAGTAAAAAGAGCACACATGCAATGACAATGGTGGATCCATGTGTGGTCTTTTAAGAGAACACACATTTCAATGACACTGGTGGATCTGATCCACATGTGGTATGTGAAAATAATAGTCATGAAATGACTCTAGTTGTTGTTAGTAAAAAGAACACACATGCAATGACACTGGTGGATCCATGTGTGGTCTCTGAAGAGAACACACATGCAATGACTCTGGTTGCTGTTAGTAAATAGAGCACACATGCAATGACCCTGGTGGATCCATAGGTGGATTGTGAAAATAACACACATGCAATGACACTGATGGATCCATATGTGGTATGTGAAAAGAACAGAAATGCAATGATTCCAGTTGTTGTTAGTAAAAAGAACACACACGCAATTACACTGGTGGATCCATGTGTGGTCTCTGAAGAGAACATACATTTCAATGACACTGGTGGATCCATATGCGGTATGTGAAAAGAACACACATGCAATGACTCCAGTTGCTGTTAGTAAAAAGAACACACATGCAATGACATTGGTGGATCCATGTGTGGTCTCTGGAGAGAACACACATTCAATGACTCTAGTGTGGTTAATGAGAAGAACACACATGCAATGACACTGGTGGATCCATATGTGGTATGTGAAAAGAATAGTCATGAAATGACTTCAGTTCTTGTTAGTAAAAATAACACACAAGCAATGACAATGGTGGATCCATGTGTGGTCTTTGAAGAGAACACACAAGCAATGACCCTAGCTGTGGTTAATGAGAAGAACACACTTTTCAATGACACTGGTGGATCCATATGTGGTATGTGAAAAGAACACACATGCAATGACTCTAGTTGTTGTTAGTAAAAATAACACACATGCAATGACACTAGTGGATCCATGTGTGGTCTCTCAAGAGAACACACATTGCAATGACTCTGGCTATTGTTAGTAAAAAGAGCACACATGCAATGACACTAGTGGATCCATAGGTGGATTGTGAAAAGAACACACATGCAATTACTCTGGTTGTTGTTAGTAAAAAGAACACACATGCAATGACACTAGTGGATCCATGTGTGGTCTCTGAAGAGAACACACATCTAATGACTCTAGTTGTGGTTAATGAGAAGAACACACATTTCAATGACACTGGTGGATCCATATGTGGTATGTGAAAAGAACACACATGCAATGGCTCTAGTTGTTGTTAGTAAAAAGAGCACACATGCAATGACACTGGTGGATCCATGTGTGGTCTCTTAAGAGAACACACATTTCAATGACACTAGTGGATCCATATGTGGTATGTGAAAATACTAGTCATGAAATGACTCTAGTTGTTGTTAGTAAAAAGAACACACATGCAATGACACTGGTGGATCCATGTGTGGTCTCTAAAGAGAACACACATGCAATGACTCTAGTTGTTGTTAGTAAAAAGAGCACACATGCCATGACACTGGTGGATCCATAGGTGGATTGTGAAAACAACACACATGGAATGATAGTGGTGGATTGATATTTGGTATGTGAAAAGAACACACAGGCAATGGGTCCAGTTGTTGTTAGTAAAAAGAACACACATGCAATGACACTGGTGGATCCATGTGTGGTCTCTGAAGAGAACACACGTTTTAATGACACTGGAGGATCATATGTGGTATGTGAAAAGAATACACATGCAATGACTCCGGTTGTTGTTAGTAAAAAGAACACACATGCAATGGCACTGGTGGATCCATGTGTGGTCTCTGAAGAGAACACAAATGCAATGACTCTAGTTGTTGTTAATAAAAATAACACACATGCAATGACTCTGGTTGTTGTTAGTAAAAAGAGCACACATGCCATGACACTGGTGGATCCATGTGTGGTATCTAAAGAGAACACACATTTCAATGACACTGTGGATCCATATGTGGTATGTGAAAAGAACACACATGCAATGACTCCAGTTGTTGTTAGTAAAAAGAACACACATGCAATGACACTGGTGGATCCATATGTGGTGTCTGAAGAGAACACACATTTCAATGACACTAGTGGATCCATATGTGGTATGTGAAAAGAACACACATGCAGTGACTCCAGTTGTTGTTAGTAAAAAGAACACACATGCAATGACAATGGTGGATCCATGTGTGGTCTCTAAAGAGAACACACATGCAATGACTCTAGTTGTTGTTAGTAAAAAGAACACACATAATATGACACTGGTAGATCCATGTATGGTCTCTGAAGAGAACACACATGCAATGACTCTAGCTGTGGTTAATGAGAAGAACACACATTTAAATGACACTAGTGGATCCATATGTGGTATGTGAAAAGAACACACATACAAGGACTCCAGTTGTTGTTAGTAAAAAGAGCACACATGCAATGACACTGGTGGATCCATGTGTGGTCTCTTAAGAGAACACACATTTCAATGACACTGGTGGATCTGATCCACATGTGGTATGTGAAAATAATAGTCATGAAATGACTCCAGTTGTTGTTAGTAAAAAGAACACACATGCAATGACACTGGTGGATCCATGTGTGGTCTCTGAAGAGAACACACATGCAATGACTCTGGTTGTTGTTAGTAAAAAGAGCACACATGCAATGACAATGGTGGATCCATGTGTGGTCTCTAAAGAGAACACACATGCAATGACTCTAGTTGTTGTTAGTAAAAAGAACACACATGCAATGACACTAGTAGATCCATGTGTGGTCTCTGAAGAGAACACACATGAAATGACTCTGGTTGTTGTTGGTAAAAAGAACACACATGCAATGACTCTAGTTGTTGTTAGTAAAAAGAGCACACATGCAATGACACTGGTGGATCCATGTGTGGTCTCTAAAGAGAACACACATTTCAATGACACTGGTGGATCCATATGTGTTATGTGAAAAGAACACACATGCAATGACACCAGTTGTTGTTAGTAAAAAACACACATGCAATGACACTGGTGGATCCATGCGTGGTCTCTGAAGAGAACACACGTGTAATGACTCTGGTTGTTGTTAGTAAAAAGAACACACATGCAATGACTCTGCTGGATCCACATGTGGTATCTGAAAAGAATAGTCCTGAAATGACTCTAGTTGTCGTTAGTAAAACGAACACACAGGCAATGACACTGGTGGATCCATGGGTGGTCTCTGAAGAGAACACACATGCAATGACTCTGGTTGTTGTTAGTAAAAAGAGCACACATGTAATGACACTGGTGGATCTATAGGTGGATTGTGAAAAGAACACACATGCAATGACTCTGGTTGTTGTTAGTAAAAAGAACACAGATGCAATGACACTGGTGGATCCATGTGTTGTCTTTGAAGAGAACACACAAGTAATGACTCTAGCTGTGATTAATGAGAAGAACACACATTTCAATGACACTAGTGGATCCATATGTGGTATGTGAAAAGAACACACATGCAATGACTCTAGTTGTTGTTAGTAAAAAGAACACACATGCAATGACACTTGTGGATCCATGTGTGGTCTCTCAAGAGAACACACATGCAATGACTTTGGCTGTTGTTAGTAAAAAGAGCACACATGCAATGACGCTGGTGGATCCATAGGTGGATTGTGAAAAGAATAGTCATGAAATGACTCCAGTTGTTGTTAGTAAAACGAACACACATGCAATGACACCGCACACATGCAATGACACCGGTGGATCTATGTGTGGTCTCTAAACAGAACACACATGCAATGACTCTAGATGTTGTTAGTAAAAAGAGCACACATGCAATGACACTGGTGGATCCATGTGTGGTCTCTGAAGAGAACACGCGTGCAATGACTCTGGTTGTTGTTAGTAACAAGAACACACATGCAATGACACTGGTGGATCCATGTGTGGTCTCTAAAGAGAATACACATGCAATGACTCTAGCTGTGGTTAATGAGAAGAACACACATTTCAATGGCACTGGTGGATCCATATGTGGTATGTGAAAAGAACACACATACAAGGACTCCAGTTGTTGTTAGTAAAAAGAGCACACATGCAATGACACTGGTGGATCCATGTGTGGTCTCTTAAGAGAACACACATTTCAATGACACTGGTGGATCTGATCCACATGTGGTATGTGAAAATAATAGTCATGAAATGACTCCAGTTGTTGTTAGTAAAAAGAACACACATGCAATGACACTGGTGGATCCATGTGTGGTCTCTGAAGAGAACACACATGCAATGACTCTGGTTGTTGTTAGTAAATAGAGCACACATGCAATGACACTGGTGGATCCATAGGTGGATTGTGAAAATAACACACATGCAATGATACTGGTGGATCCATATATGGTATGTGAAAAGAACAGACATGCAATGATTCCAGTTGTTGTTAGTAAAAAGAACACACACGCAATTACACTGATGGATCCATGTGTGGTCTCTGAAGAGAACACACATTTGAATGACACTGGTGGATCCATATGTGGTATGTGAAAAGAACACACATGCAATGACTCCAGTTGTTGTTAGTAAAAAGAACACACATGCAATGACATTGGTGGATCCATGTGTGGTCTCTGGAGAGAACACACATTCAATGACTCTAGTGTGGTTAATGAGAAGAACACACATGCAATGACACTTGTGGATCCATATGTGGTATGTGAAAATAATAGTCATGAAATGACTTCAGTTGTTGTTAGTAAAAAGAACACACAAGCAATGACAATGGTGGATCCATGAGTGGTCTCTGAAGAGAACACACATGCAATGACTCTGGCTATTATTAGTAAAAAGAGCACACATGCAATGACACTAGTGGATCCATAGGTGGATTGTGAAAAGAACACACATGCAATGACTCTGGTTGTTGTTACTAAAAAGAACACACATGCAATGACACTAGTGGATCCATGTGTGGTCTCTGAAGAGAACACACATCTAATGACTCTAGTTGTGGTTAATGAGAAGAACTCACATTTCAATGACACTGGTGGATCCATATGTGGTATGTGAAAAGAACACACATGCAATGACTCTAGTTGTTGTTAGTAAAAAGAACACACATGCAATGACACTTGTGGATCCATGTGTGGTCTCTCAAGAGAACACACATGCAATGACTTTGGCTGTTGTTAGTAAAAAGAGCACACATGCAATGACGCTGGTGGATCCATAGGTGGATTGTGAAAAGAATAGTCATGAAATGACTCCAGTTGTTGTTAGTAAAACGAACACACATGCAATGACACCGCACACATGCAATGACACCGGTGGATCTATGTGTGGTCTCTGAACAGAACACACATGCAATGACTCTAGATGTTGTTAGTAAAAAGAGCACACATGCAATGACACTGGTGGATCCATGTGTGGTCTCTGAAGAGAACACGCGTGCAATGACTCTGGTTGTTGTTAGTAACAAGAACACACATGCAATGACACTGGTGGATGTAGCATCCCAATTGTCTAACAATTGCAATGCTACTAGCCTAGTCTATATAATGGCTACTTCATATATATAATTGTTGCATCATAATTATATCATGCTCATGTCATCATGCCACCTTGCATTTGAGCATCATATAAAACTCTTTTTGTTTTGGTTCTTATCTCATATGCATTATTAATTGTATTTGCCTCTTGATATTGTATTTGGTTCTTGATATATTGTTTAAATGCCCAAGTTGAGTTGGGGGCATATCTTTTATGAACTCCACCACCTTTCTTTCACCACCTTATAATTCCACCATCCAACTAAATATGAGCTTGGCATTTACTGGTTTTACTTCTAGCTCCTGTGGGTTGGGATGGATCCAATTCTTTGCCACATGCTCTCGTCTTGGCACCATGTTGTTTTCACAATATTGATATATGAGAGCCACATGGTCACCTTTGCATGCCTTGTGAGTGGAACCTTTTCCTAGCTTCCATAGTTGTGGTTTTGGGGTTATCATCATGTTGGGGTATTTTTGAGGGCTTATTAAATGCCTAGTGGCACATACACACTAGCAAGTCCCAAGCTAACTCAAACATGATCATCTCCATCTATTCCATGGAAACTTCCTTGTAATCCTTTTGCTTGAGCCTTACTCCACACTTTGGAGTGCATAAGAAAATGCCATGCAAATAATCTTGTCTCACAAAGATAAGCATGGTAATAATTAATTATGCATGGCCCATGCAAGTACCACCTTTTGCTTGTCATTTGGATTTTTGTTGCATTTTGAGTGGGTCATCTCTAACCTCTTCCTCCCTCTTTGGGGTTGATCTAGTGTGATCTTGCTTGATCTATGTTTGGAGCAAGTATGCTTCTAAACCTAGCTCTCACACCTCTTCTTCTCTCTCCAGCATCTACCCTCACCATACCCCATCTAAACCTAAACCCTAATCTACCATAACCATGACCAAACCCTAATCCCACCTTCACCTCTCTCGCCCCCTCTTCTCCCTACCTAGCTGGCCCCACCTGCCACCCTCTCTCCCTGCCCCACCTAGCTGCTACCACACCCCAAACCCTAGCTAACCCAAGTCCCAACCCGAGCCTAGATCTACCCACCCGAGGCTACCTCACCTCTCCCTCTCGTTTTCTCTGCCCTAGGGCCACCCAGCCAACCACCACCTCCCCGGCCTCACCGTCCCCACCGAAGCTGCCCTGCCTCGCCTGCCTGAAAGCACGTGAGGGTGGAGGAAGAAAAGGTGGCCGAGCCACCTTTTTCCTCTCCCACTCCCCCACGGCACCACCTCCCTCCCCGTCCCTATCTACCACCACACCGCCTCCGCCTTCCCCAGATCCGCCCATGGCCTATCCTCTCCTTCCTCTCCACCACCACCGCCTAACGCCGCCACCGTGGGTGTCCTCCACCAACCTCGATCCAGCAAGAGGGCGTGGCGTGGGAGTTGTCGAGAGTCGAGGAGGGTCCCCGCAGCAGCCCAAGACTGTCATGAGGAGGAGAAGGACCGAGCCAAGGACACCGCAGCCACCGACGCCAAACCCTAGCTCGTTGTCTCGTGACGCCGCCGTCCTCTGCCGCCGCCCGATCCGAGCTTCCATTGCCGAGCCCACGGTGAGCACCGAAGCCTCTGGACATGCTCACTTAGCTGCCGCCTGGTTTCGCCGATCAAACCGTCGAGCAGCCTCGCATGCGCCGTCGCGTCTTCTGCCGCTTCACGCAGATCAAGCCCTAACTAGGCCCATCCACCCTCCCTGACAACCACGCCAGCCCACCGCAGTGGTAGCCACCTCTGCGCGCGAGCCTAGGTCCCAGGTTCGATTCCCCCGCCCGCGCTGTCGCCCACCGATCGGTCGCGCGAGACAGAGAAGATCAACAGTACGGCGACCCACTTTTTGCAGATACCCCCTCCGCCTTTTGTTTCGCAAACCGCGGTCCAGCCAGCCCACCTGCCGGTGTCTCACCTTGGCGAAACCCCTTGAATTTTAAAACTCAACCCGCAGTCCCCCGCAGAGCCATGTGGTCAGCCTCCACCTCGCTCTGTCAGGTGGGCCTGCGAGCCAGCCAGTCCCACTCATCTGCTCACTTGCCAGCAAATGCGGTGTAAAACGCTTTCAGGCGCGTGTTGCCCAACAAGACTGTGGCCCACTTGTCTGTGATGGCTAGCTCCTCCGAGTATAAAAAGTATTTCCAATCATTTAAATTCAAATCCTTTTCTAATTATTTCAAATTCAAATATAATTCTGTTTTCAAATAACTTTTCAAATATTAATCCAAATAATACAAATAATATATGTTTTCAAATCAGAAAAAAATGTGAGGATTTCAAATATGCAATCCAAAATATATTTTGAACTTTTAAATTTCCAAGTTTATTTAAATTACAATAAATTGCCCTTTTCTTAAATAATTAATAACTTTTGATTTATAACTCCAAATTTAATAAATGATATGTCTAAAATGATTAGCTCGACGAGACCTTCCTGTTTACGCATTCCATGGTTTGATTTGAAGCATGCATCATATAAATATATTGTGGACAGCAACTTAATTGTGAATAAATTGGGGCCAAAACTAAATAAAATGGTTTATTCTTGTGTTCCACACCTCACCCATGCCATGCTACTTATTTGCCATGCAAATTGTGCATCATTCATCATGGCATGATTGTTTGCTTGACGCATTTATTCATATGCTTGTGCTCTTTATTTATGTTGGCCCTTGTTTGTTTGGTTCTTCTTCGAATAGACGTGAAAGGTGGGATATATCAAGAGAACCAGAGCACTACCCATCCATTCCTTGCTTCAACTGAGCTGCTGTGCAAGCACTACCACATGCTTGCATACATACAGTACCTATTGCCTCTATCTTATTCTTGCATCATTGAGTCGCGATTGCATTAAATTGAATCCCAAGTATTGCATAGCCTTTATTTTTAAACCCCACCGAAGCTTGTTCCTCCACCCCATGAGCCATTACTACAGGAGTTGTTTGAGCCATGCGAGTCGTAGAACAGCATGTGTAGGGTATGTGAGTGTCTGATGGATAACGAGGTACCTAAACAACTTAACCTGAGTAGTAATGGGATAACTAATGAAAGTGGCATCGGTGAGCCATATTCGCTATTTGGTTTTTCAGGCTCACTTGTGTCCCGTAAGACCCCGAGTACTTGATTCCTGTTCCAAGAATATTCGCGCTATCCACATCCGGGAGGCTTATGGACCCCCCTGAGCCAGAGCTTGATTCATTCTTATTTCTTGGGGCCACAAACTAGTTTGAGGATTTATTTACTATCCTGTACTTATGCCATGCTTTACTGCTTTATTTACGATTGTGTGAGGAGCACGCTGTACTGTTTAGGAAGCGGAGTGTTTTCGCGGTATCGACAGTCCCAGTTTTGGGATCTGCTGTCGTTTACAGCCATTGGCGCAAACCTTGAGTCCGTCTCGGAGTCAGCTAACTCCGTTGCGGGTAGCTTAATGGGGTGGCCCCCTGAAATATTTCTGAATCCTGTGATTGCTTTGTCGCGACTGCCTCGTTGGGTTTTGATTTGGTTTTTCCGAGGCATAGCGAGTGTGTTGCTATTTGTGCACCCCTGCAGGGTAAAACTTTCTGAAAGCCGTGTCCGCGGTTATGGACGACTTGGAGCACAGTTTCTCGATCATAGACAAGCATAACTAAAGTACCGCTTATAAATTGACTAGACTAGGTACTTGACTAGTAAATAGTGCAATACTCACGGAATGGATAATAAAACTGCCAACGGATGGGGGAATGTTCGTCCGCTTCCTCGTCGGTAAGCGAGGAGGAGGATGGATCTGTTAAGATTACCTTCATAACTGTTATAACTGTTGTTATTAATTCACGGACATCCGCTCATCTCGGTTAGGCGGATGGTTAGCAGTATCTATAGAACTGCTAGGGTTTATCTTTTGCTGCAATTGCGTCACCCTAGGTTGTGTCCCTTTAGAGGCATAAAGACTTGCTGAAAATTCCTAGGGTCTCACACGATAATTATTGGTTCAGATGAACAGGTACACTCGCAAGATGGATACTGGGTGGAAGAAACGGACGATGTGGGCAACGATCATTCGGTGTAGAGATTCCGGGAACGGGGATCCGTGAGATCTGTGGGCGGGATCTGCTTATTTATGGGGCATCTTATGCCGATTTGCTTCTTATCCGTACTCGGATTTTGTCTTCCGCTCGCTGATACTGCTGATTGATGTATGAGGAGATATCCTAAACTATTATATCTATCTAGGATGTTTGGATCTTGCCGTATGGCGTTGCTATATTTCCTTTCTTTTAGATGGGATGACTCTGATGTACTGTTGTATGGTGGCTTGCATACATACTCACTTGTGTATGTAGTTGATCCCTTCGCCTGCCGACACGCCTGCTCTTGTCCCGATGTTTGGAAATGGTTGGGACGGCCGAAGGTCTACTGTGAGTGGCATTTGGGCCCCACCGCATTATTTCAACCATTTCCATCATCCGGCTTGTAACTAGGAGCGTAATTCACCGAGGTAGTTACAATTGGTATCGAGCCATCCCGCCTTCGTGGTCTCAGCCAAATGGTCGTTGTCTGCCTAGCAAATATTTTGGTAGTTATGTATACTAGGGAAAACAAAACGCGAGAGTAGGACTGCTTCCACTTTTCTTCTTACCAACCACCCACCCTTTTCTCGTAAGGAAGTGTAACGCTTTCAATCCTCTTCTTAAAATTCAAACTAGGATTCACGTGTTCGGTTTCCGTAGTACCATAGAAAGTGTGTGTGTGTGTGTAATTCCTTGTCTATCTGTTGCATCCTTTTGTTATCACAATCTGCCTTTGGTTATCAACTTTTGGTACATTCCATATCGACAGGCTTTTGAAAACTCGCGCGATCTATCTGACTCCTTGTTGACCGGTGCCATCTTCTTAAAGGGTGTTCTTCTGTGCAGGCATCTGATGCTAATCCCTATCTGCTAAGTGATTTTGCATCTATCGGTATTTTAATGCCGAAAAATGCGGAAATTTTTCTTTGATCCATCAGGTTTCCACACTCCTTTTCACCGTGTGAAACATTATCTATCTCTTTTATCAGCATGTCCATGCTAACTCATTCTTTTGTCACCGGCGCTTAATCCCGAGTTTCCACTTCATCTTCTTTTCTTGGGCTAATTACATAACATGTGTCGATCCGATGCTGGTGATTGTAATTTGGTTCTCAGAAAGCTATATCCCACTCATGATAAGTGTCGATTGGAATATGGAAAATGCTATCAATTCTATCCTCCAGATGGATACGGTTATCTCCTGTGATTTGGAGTACACCGTGATCATATCTATGCAAATTCAAGCATCCTTGGAAATCCGGAGTTTCTCAAGGCACCACGGCGGTCTATCATCTGTTTATCATGCTTCACATCTTTTTGAACTCCATATCTGCACATCTTTTTCGTCTCTGATAGCTCATACCATAAGCAAAGCTATATCATCGTTTCTTGTCCAAGATCTCTTTATCTTTGTAACCGTGATCCGATCGACAATGTGAATCAAAGGCATCTCTTTTCTTCCGAAGGACCAGATAATCTATTCTTCCAGGCATCTTCTTCAATTCTGGAATCAGCAAGTCCATTGTTAATTCCATCTTCCATCTTCAATCAAATCCGAGTTGTTCCTTGTTGGCAAGTTATCATCGTCGTTCCGCCGAAGTTTTCCTCAAGACTGCTAGATCTCTCTCAATCATTTCAAGAAGAACATGGAGTTCTTTTCACCTCTATCTCGTTAAGTGATCTTTTGAAACCGTCTCGTTCTATCATCGATGCTCAATCCACCGGAGGCCATGAAGACTTTTCAGATCTTTCGTTATCTGTTGGTGTTATCTTCTTCTTTACCTGTGGAATCGCGCTTGTTCTCCGTAATCTTCCTTCATATCTTTCGTGGCTTGTTACATCAGGTATGACGACAACATCATCACCCTTATCTATCTTGAATCCGCGATCGCTTGCATCTATCCTGGTTTGCTAACGGAGTTCCATGAGTTATCCTTGTCAATACCTTCACTGCTTCGTAGTTGGGTTGCATGGTTTTCTTATTCAGGTGCGGAGTAATGCTTTGAGTGCGGGATGGAGTAGCTACCATACCACTACTCTTATCATTCGCTTGTACATTGAATTGGGGAATTTATGTGATTTCACTCATTCCACGGAAGTTAGAAGTGGCCTTTATCCCTTGATACTTTTACTTCCGTCCTTGTTTTTCCGAGTGCTCTCTCAAGAAAGTAATCGATAATCTCTTGTTGGTGATCTCCCTTTCTACACGAAGCAAAATCCTCGATTATCCGTGGAAACAAACGCAAATTCTTTTCTATCCTCGCCTTTATACCGGAGCTCTACATCCCCAAACAAGATGAAAGGAACCTATCCCCATGATCTATCTTCACATTCAGATCCGAAGTTATATCCGCAAGCACCTCAATTGCGTGATCCTTTGGTTCTTACCGCGTAAGAAGACTCTAATCCGACGATGTCTAACTAAATCTTTCTCGGGTATCAAGGGACTCTATTGTTTGAAGGCAATATTGTTTCCGCATTTCTTTTCCCCAATCCGAGAGAAGGTACGATGCTATTGTCATAGTGCTTCAAAACCTCTCCAATCTAGCTCTTTCCTTCCGAGACAAAGATTCATCCTCTCTAGTATCGGTAAATCTTTAATCTTAACGTGCCTTTCTTTATCCACGATGCATCATCTTGTCCTTTCTTTCACCAAGTGGTTCTTCTTCTTTATCCTGTTCTTGAGAAAACCGGAGCTATGTCCATCATATCCTTCTTGTCTCACGACAATCCTTCAATTCTCCTAACACTTTGTGCCTCAAGCAAAAGGCAATACTCGCAACAAGTCTCGCAAGTTTTGCAAGGTGTAGTCGCACCTTTCCGCTCTTCATCTTCTTGGGAACGCAAGGATCACCTTCGTTCAACACCCGCCTCTCCTTGTGTTGTTTTTTTCCTAGGAATCTCGGCAGATTCTTGTTTAGTGGGAGAGTTGTAGCAGCCCAATTATCTAACAATTTCAATGCTACTAGCCTAGTCTATATTATGGCTACTTCATATATATAATTTTTGCATCATAATTATATCATGCTCATGTCATCATGCCTCCTTGCATTTGAGCATCATATATAACCCTTTTGTTTTGGTTCTTATCTCATATGCATTATTAATTGTATTTGCCTCTTGATATTGTATTTGGTTCTTGATATATTGTTTAAATGCCCAAGTTGAGTTGGGGCATATCTTTTATGAACTCCACCACCTTTCTTTCACCACCTTATAATTCCACCATCCAACTAAATATGAGCTTGGCATTTACTGGTTTTACTTCTAGCTCCTGTGGGTTGGGATGGATCCAATTTTGCCACATGCTCGTCTTGGCACCATGTTGTTT
Source organism: Avena insularis (assembly GCA_023614405.1). Taxonomy (NCBI): domain Eukaryota; kingdom Viridiplantae; phylum Streptophyta; class Magnoliopsida; order Poales; family Poaceae; genus Avena; species Avena insularis. Next base: position 293,152,817 of record CM042688.1, read on the forward strand.
TCACAATATTGATATATGAGAGCCACATGGTCACCTTTGCATGCCTTGTGAGTGGAACCTTTCCTAGCTTCCATAGTTGTGGTTTTGGGGTTATCCTCATGTTGGGGTATTTTGAGGGCTTATTAAATGCCTAGTGGCACATACACACTAGCAAGTCCCAAGCTAACTCAAACATGATCATCTCCATCTATTCCATGGAAACTTCCTTGTAATCCTTTTGCTTGAGCCTTACTCCACACTTTGGAGTGCATAAGAACATGCCATGCAAATAATCTTGTCTCACAAAGATAAGCATGGTAATAATTAATTATGCATGGCCCATGCAAGTACCACCTTTGCTTGTCATTTGGATTTTGTTGCATTTTGAGTGGGTCATCTCTAACCTCTTCCTCCCTCTTTGGGGTTGATCTAGTGTGATCTTGCTTGATCTATGTTTTGAGCAAGTATGCTTCTAAACCTAGCTCTCACACCTCTCTGTTCTTCTCTCTCCAGCATCTACCCTCACCATACCCCATCTAAACCTAAACCCTAATCTACCATAACCATGACCAAACCCTAATCCCACCTTCACCTCTCTCGGCCCCCCTCTTCTCCCTACCTAGCTGGCCCCACCTGGCCACCCTCTATCCCTGGCCCCACCTAGCTGCTACCAAACCCCAAACACTAGCTAACCCAAGTCCCAACCCGAGCCTAGATCTACCCCACCCGAGGCTACCCTCACCTCTCCCTCTCGTGCTCTCTCGCCCTAGGGCCACCCAGCCAACCACCACCTCCCGGCCTCACCGTCCCCACCGGAAGCTGCCCCCGCTCGCCTGCCCGAAAGCACGTGAGGGTGGAGGAAGAAAAGGTGGCCGAGCCACCTTTTTCCTCTCCCTCCCCACGGCACCACCTCCCCTCCTACCCCATATCCCACCACACGCCTCTGCCTTCCCCAGATCGTGGCCTATCCTCTCCCCTTCCTCTCCACCACCACCTGACCAACGCCGGCCACCCGTCGGTGTCCTCCTCCAACCCATCGATCCAGCAAGAGGGCGTGGCGTGGTAGTTGTATAGGAGTCAAGGAGGGTCCCCTGCAGCAGCCAGACTGTCATGAGGAGGAGAAGGACCGAGCCGGCGACACCGCAGCCACCGACGCCAAACCCTAGCTCGTTGGGTCTCGATCGCCGCTGTCACGCTTGCTCGCCTGATCCGAGCCCGCCGAGCCCACGGTGAGCACCCGAGCCTCCTGGACATGTTCGCCTAGCCGCAAGCCGCCAGGTTTCGCCTGATCAAACCGTCGAACAGCCTGCAGGCCGCAGCGTCGCGTGTCTGCCGCTTGCCGCCAGATCAAGCCCTAACTAGGCCCATCCACCTCCCCGACAACCACGCCAGCACCACGCGGTAGCCACCTGCCACAGCCTAGGTCCTGTGTTCGATTCCCCGCCACTGCCGCCACCGACGGTCGCGCGAGAGAAGAAGATCAAGACGGCGACCCACTTTTGCAGATACCCTCCGCCTTTTGTTTCAGAACCGCGGTCCAGCCCAGCCCACCTGCTGTTCTGCCACCGCTTTGCGAAAACCCCTTGAATTTTAAAACTCAACTCAGTCCCCGCAGAGCCATGTGGTCACCTCCACTGCTCCGGTGGGCTCATGAGCCAGTCCCACTGCCTATCTCACGGGCTAGCAACAAGGTGTAAAACGCTTTCAGGCGCTGTTGCCCCAAGACTGTGGCCCACTTGTCCGTGACAGGGCTAGCTCCTCTGAGTATAAAAAGTATTTCGAAATCTGTTTAAATTCAAATCCTTTTCTAATTATTTCAAATTCAAATATAATTGCTTTCAAATAACTTTTCAAATATTAATCCAAATAATACAAATAATATATGTTTTCAAATCAGAAAAATGTGAGGATTTCAAATATGCAATCCAAAATATATTTTGAACTTTTAAATTTCCAAGTTTATTTAAATTACAATAAATTGCCCTTTTCTTAAATAATTAATAACTTTTGATTTATAACTCCAAATTTAATAAATGATATGTCTAAAATGATTAGCTCGACGAGACCTTCCTGTTTACGCATTCCATGGTTTGATTTGAAGCATGCATCATATAAATATATTGTGGACAGCAACTTAATTGTGAATAAATTGGGGCCAAAACTAAATAAAATGGTTTATTCTTGTGTTCCACACCTCACCCATGCCATGCTACTTATTTGCCATGCAAATTGTGCATCATTCATCATGGCATGATTGTTTGCTTGACGCATTTATTCATATGCTTGTGCTCTTTATTTATGTTGGCCCTTGTTTGTTTGGTTCTTCTTCTAATAGACGCGAAAGGGGATATATCAAGAGAACCAGAGCACTACCTGCATCCATTCCTTGCTTCAACTGAGCTGCCAGCCAAGCACTACCACATGCTTGCATACATACAGACCTATTGCCTCTATCTTATTCTTGCATCATTGAGTCGCGATTGCATTAAATTGAATCCCAAGTATTGCATAGCCTTTATTTTTAAACCCCACCGAAGCTTGTTCCTCCACCCCATGAGCCATTACTACAGGAGTTGTTTGAGCCATGCGAGTCGTAGAACAGCATGTGTAGGGTATGTGAGTGTCTGATGGATAACGAGGTACCTAAACAACTTAACTTGAGTAGTAATGGGATAACTAATGAAAGTGGCATCGGTGAGCCATATTCGCTATTTGGTTTTTCAGGCTCACTTGTGTCCCGTAAGACCCCGAGTACTTGATTCCTGTTCCAAGAATATTCGCTCTATCCACATCCGGGAGGCTTATGGACCCCCCTGAGCCAGAGCTTGATTCATTCTTATTTCTTGGGGCCACAAACTAGTTTGAGGATTTATTTACTATCCTACTTATGCCATGCTTTACCGCTTTATTTACGATTGTGTGAGGAGCACGCTGTATCGCTTAGGAAGCGGAGTGTTTTCGCGTATCGACAAATCCCAGCTTTTGGGATCTCTATCGCTACAGCCATTGGCGCAAACCTTGAGTCCGTCGAGTCAGCTAACTCCGCTATGGTAGCTTAATGGGTGGCCTCAAATATTTCTCAATCTGTGATTGCTTTGTCGCGATCGCCTCGTTGGGTTTTGATTTGGTTTTTCCGAGGCATAGCGAGTGTGTGTTGCTATTTGTGCACCCTCAGGTAAAACTTTCAAAGCCGTGTCCGCATTATGGACGACTTGGAGCACGCTTCGATCATAGACAAGCATAACTAAAGTACCGCTTATAACTTGACTAGACTAGGTACTTGACTAGTAAATAGTGCAATACTCACGGAATGGATAATAAAACTGCCAACGGATGGGGAATGTTCGTCCGCCTCGCCGGGTAAGCGAGGAGGAGGATGGATCTAAGATTACCTTCATAACTGTTATAACTGTTGTTATTAATTCACGGACATCCGCTCATCTCTGGTTAGGCGGATGGTTAGCGTAGTATCTATAGAACTGCTAGGGTTTATCTTTTGCTGCAATTGCGTCACCCTAGGTTGTGTCCCTTTAGAGGCATAAAGACTTGCTGAAAACCCTAGGGTCTCACACGATAATTATTGGTTCGTATGAACAGTACACTCGCAAGATGGATACTGGGTGGAAGAAAGCGGACGATGTGGGCAACGATCATTCGTAGAGATTCCGGAACGGGATCCGTGAGATCTGTATGGATCTGCTTATTTATGGGGCATCTTATGCCGATTTGCTTCTTATCCGTACTGGATTTTGTCTTCCGCCCGCTTGATACTCTGCTGATTGATGTATGAGGAGATATCCTAAACTATTATATCTATCTAGGATGTTTGATCTTGCCGTATATGCTGCTATATTTCCTTTCTTTTAGATGGGATGACTCGATGTAATGTTGTATGGTGGCTTGCATACATACTCACTTGTGTATGTAGTTGATCCTTCGCCGACACGCCGCCTGCTCTTGTCCCGATGTTTGGAAATGGTTGGGACGGCAAAGGTCTACTGGAGTGGCATTTGGGCCCCACCGCATTATTTCAACCATTTCGCTCATCCCGGCTTGTAACTAGGAGCGTAATTCACCGAGGTAGTTACAATTGGTATCGAGCCATCCCGCCCTTCGTGGTCTCAGCCAAATGGTCGTCTGTCTAGCAAATATTTTGGTAGTTATGTATACTAGGGAAAACAAAACGCGAGAGTAGGACTGCTTCCACTTTTCTTTCTACCCAACCACCCACCCTTTTCTCGGTAAGGAAGTGTAACGCTTTCAATCCTCTTCTTAAAATTCAAACTAGGATTCACGTGTTCGGCTCAGTAGTACCATAGAAAGTGTGTGTGTGTGTAATTCCTTGTCTATCTGCATCCTTTGTTATCACAATCTGCCTTTGGTTATCAACTGTTGGTACGTTCCATATCGATGTGCTTTTGAAAACTCTCGCGATCTATCCGACTCCTTGTTGACCGTGCCATCTTCTTAAAGGGTGTTCTTACGCAGGCATCCGATGCTAATCCCTATCTAAGTGATTTTATGATCTATCGGTATTTTAATGCCGAAAAATGCGGAAAATTTTTCTTTGATCCATCTGTGTTTCCACACCTTTTCACCGTGTGAAACATTATCTATCTCTTTATCAGCATGTCCATGCTAACTCATTCTTTGTCACCGCGCTAATCTCGAGTTTCCACTTCATCTTCTTTTCTCTTGGGCTAATTACATAACATGTGTCGATCCGATGTCGGTGATTGTAATTTGGTTCTCAAGAAAGCTATATCCCACTCATGATAAGTGTCGATTGAATATGGAAAATGCTATCAATTCTATCCTCCAGATGGATACGGTTATCTCCTCGTGATTTGGTGTACACCGTGATCATATCTATGCAAATTCAAGCATCCTTGAAACCGAGTTTCTCAAGGCACCACGGTCTATCATCCGCTTATCATGCTTCACATCTTTTGAACTCCATATGCACATCTTTTTCGCTCTCGATAGCTCATACCATAAGCAAAGCTATATCATCGCTTTCTTGTCCAAGATCTCTTTATCTTTGTAACCGTGATCCGATCGACAATGTGAATCAGCGGCATCTCTTTTCTTCCGAAGGACCAGATAATCTATTCTTCCAGCATCTTCTTCAATTCTGGAATCAGCAAGTCCATTGTTAATTCCATCTTCCATCTTCAATCAAATCCGAGTTGTTCCTTGTTGGCAAGTTATCATCGCTGTTCACCAAGTTTTCCTCAAGACCGCTAGATCTCTCTCAATCATTTCAAGAAGAACATGGAGTTCTTTTCACCTCTATCTCGTTAAGTGATCTTTTGAAACCGTCTCGTTCTATCATCGATGCTCAATCCAATCGGAGGCCATGAAGACTTTTCAGATCTTTCAGAATCAGTTGGTGTTATCTTCTTCTTTACCGTGGAATCGCGGTTGTTCTCCGTAATCTTCCTTCATATCTTTTCGGTGGCTTGTTACATCAGGTATGACGACAACATCATCACCCTTATCTATCTTGAATCCGGCGTATCGTTTGCATCTATCCTGGTTTGCTAACGGAGTTCCATGAGTTATCCTTGTCAATACCTTGATGCTTCGTAGTTGGGTTGCATGGTTTTCTTATTCAAAAGTGAGTAATGCTTTGAGTGCGGGATGGAGTAGCTACCATACCACTACTCTTATCATTCGCTCTTGTACATTGAATTGGGAATTTATGTGATTTCACTCATTCCACGGAAGTTAGAAGTGGCCTTTATCCTTGATACTTTTACTTCCGTCCTTGTTTTTCCGGAGTGCTCTCTCAAGAAAGTAATCGATAATCTCTTGTTGGTGATCTGCCCTTTCTACACGAAGCAAAATCCTCGATTATCTGGTGGAAACAAACGCAAATTCTTTTCTATCCTCGTCTTTATACCGGAGCTCTACATCCCCAAACAAGATGAAAGGAACCTATCCCCCATGATCTATCTTCACATTCAGATCCGGAAGTTATATCCGCACCTCAATTGCGTGATCCTTTGGTTCTTACCGTCAGAAGACTCTAATCCGACGATGTCTAACTAAATCTTTCTGTCGATATCAAGGGACTCTATTGTTTGAAGGCAATATTGTTTCCGTACTTCTTTTCCCCAATCCGAGAGAAGGTACGATGCTATTGTCATAGTGCTTCAAAACCTCTCCAATCTAGCTCTTTCCTTCCGGCGAGACAAAGATTCATCCTCTCTAGTATCGGTAAATCTTTAATCTTAACGGCGGTTTTCTTTATCCACGATGCATCATCTTGTCCTTTCTTTCACCAAGTGGTTCTTCTTCGTTTATCCTGTTCTTGAGAAAACCGGAGCTATGTCCATCCTATCCTTCTTGTCTCACGACAATCCTTCAATTCTCCTAACCCTTTGTGCCTCAAGCAAAAGGCAAGACTCGCAACAAGTCTAGCAAGTTTTGCAAGGTGTAGTGGTCGCACCATTCCGTTCTTCATCTTCTTGGGAACGCAAGGATCACCTTCGTTCCGAACACCCGCCTCTCCTTGTGTTGTTTTCTTTTTCCTAGGAATCTCGGGGCGAGATTCTTGTTTAGTGGGGGAGAGTTGTAGCATCCCAATTGTCTAACAATTGCAATGCTACTAGCCTAGTCTATATAATGGCTACTTCATATATATAATTGTTGCATCATAATTATATCATGCTCATGTCATCATGCCACCTTGCATTTGAGCATCATATAAAACCCTTTTTGTTTTGGTTCTTATCTCATATGCATTATTAATTGTATTTGCCTCTTGATATTGTATTTGGTTCTTGATATATTGTTTAAATGCCCAAGTTGAGTTGGGGGCATATCTTTTATGAACTCCACCACCTTTCTTTCACCACCTTATAATTCCACCATCCAACTAAATATGAGCTTGGCATTTACTGGTTTTACTTCTAGCTCCTGTGGGTTGGGATGGATCCACTTTGCCACATGCTCTCGTCTTGGCACCATGTTGTTTTCACAATATTGATATATGAGAGCCACATGGTCACCTTTGCATGCCTTGTGAGTGGAACCTTTTCCTAGCTTCCATAGTTGTGGTTTTGGGGTTATCCTCATGTTGGGGTATTTTTGAGGGCTTATTAAATGCCTAGTGGCACATACACACTAGCAAGTCCCAAGCTAACTCAAACATGATCATCTCCATCTATTCCATGGAAACTTCCTTGTAATCCTTTTGCTTGAGCCTTACTCCACACTTTGGAGTGCATAAGAAAATGCCATGCAAATAATCTTGTCTCACAAAGATAAGCATGGTAATAATTAATTATGCATGGCCCATGCAAGTACCACCTTTTGCTTGTCATTTGATTTTGTTGCATTTTGAGTGGGTCATCTCTAACCTCTTCCTCCCTCTTTGGGGTTGATCTAGTGTGATCTTGCTTGATCTATGTTTGGAGCAAGTATGCTTCTAAACCTAGCTCTCACACCTCTCTTCTTCTCTCTCCAAAGATCTACCCTCACCATACCCCATCTAAACCTAAACCCTAATCTACCATAACCATGACCAAACCCTAATCCCACCTTCACCTCTCTCGGCCCCCCTCTTCTCCCTACCTAGCTGGCCCCACCTGGCCACCCTCTCTCCCTGGCCCCACCTAGCTGCTACCACACCCCAAACCCTAGCTAACCCAAGTCCCAACCCGAGCCTAGATCTACCCCACCCGAGGCTACCCTCACCTCTCCCTCTCGTTTCTCTCGCCTAGGGCCACCCAGCCCGAACCACCACCTCCCGGCCTCACCGTCTCCCCACCGGAAGCCGCCTGCCTGCCCTGCCCGAGCACGTGAGGGTGGAGGAAGAAAAGGTGGCCGAGCCACCTTTTTCCTCTCCCACTCCCCCACGGCACCACCTCCCTCCCCCGTCCCTATCTACCACCACACGGCGCCTCTCTGGCCTTCCCCAGATCCGCCTAGACGCCTATCCTCTCCTTCCTCTCCACCACCACCTGCCCAACGCGCCACCCGGTGTCCTCCACCAACCCTCGATCCAGCAAGAGGGCGTGGCGGGAGTTGTCGAGAGTCGAGGAGGGTCCTCTGCAGCCCAAGACTGTGCGGAGGAGGAGAAGGACCGGAGCCAAGGACACCGCAAGCCACCGACGCCAAACCCTAGCTCGTTGGGTCTCAGATCGCATGCTGCCCCGCTTCGCCTTCCGATCCGAGCCGCCATCGAGCCCACGGTGAGCACCCGAGCCTCTGGACATGCTCTAGCTCACGTCCGCCAAGTCGCTCGATCAAACCGCTGAACAGCCCTTCAGGCCGGGCCGCGGCGTGTTCTGCCGCTCGCCGCATCAAGCCCTATCTAGGCCCATCCACCCTCCCCGACAACCACACGCCACCCACCGTAGTGGTAGCCACCTCTGTGTGAGCCTAGGTCCTGTGTTCGATTCCCCGCCATTGCCGCCCCACCGACGGTCACAGCAGATGAGAAGATCAACAGTACGGCGACCCACTTTTTGCAGATACCCCCTCCGCCTTTTGTTTCGCAAACCGCGGTCCAGCCCAGGCCCACCCGTCGGTGTCTGTCACCGCTTTGCAGAAACCCCCCTTGGAATTTTAAAACTCAACCCGCAGTCCCCCGCAGAGCCATGTGGTCAGCCTCCACCTCGCTCTGTCAGGTGGGCTCATGAGCCAGTCCCACCTCTGTCTTCACTGCTAGCAATTCTTGTGTAAAACGTTTCAGGCGTGTTGCCCAACAAGATCAGGCCCACTTGTCTGTGACAGTGGCTAGCTCCCTCTGAGTATAAAAAGTATTTCCGAAATCTGTTTAAATTCAAATCCTTTTCTAATTATTTCAAATTCAAATATAATTCTGTTTTCAAATAACTTTTCAAATATTAATCCAAATAATACAAATAATATATGTTTTCAAATCAGAAAAAAATGTGAGGATTTCAAATATGCAATCCAAAATATATTTTGAACTTTTAAATTTCCAAGTTTATTTAAATTACAATAAATTGCCCTTTTCTTAAATAATTAATAACTTTTGATTTATAACTCCAAATTTAATAAATGATATGTCTAAAATGATTAGCTCGACGAGACCTTCCTGTTTACGCATTCCATGGTTTGATTTGAAGCATGCATCATATAAATATATTGTGGACAGCAACTTAATTGTGAATAAATTGGGGCCAAAACTAAATAAAATGGTTTATTCTTGTGTTCCACACCTCACCCATGCCATGCTACTTATTTGCCATGCAAATTGTGCATCATTCATCATGACATGATTGTTTGCTTGACGATTTATTCATATGCTTGTGCTCTTTATTTATGTTGGCCCTTGTTTGTTTGGTTCTTCTTGAATAGACGGAGGGGGATATATCAAGAGAACCGTGAGCACTACCTGCATCCATTCCTTGCTTCAACTGAAGCTGCCAGCAAGCACTACCACATGCTTGCATACATACGATACCTATTGCCTCTATCTTATTCTTGCATCATTGAGTCGATTGCATTAAATTGAATCCCAAGTATTGCATAGCCTTTATTTTTAAACCCCACGAAGCTTGTTCCTCCACCCCATGAGCCATTACTACAGGAGTTGTTTGAGCCATGCAGTCGTGAGAACAGCATGTGTAGGGTATGTGAGTGTCCGATGGATAACGAGGTACCTAAACAACTTAACTTTGAGTAGTAATGGGATAACTAATGAAAGTGGCATCGGTGAGCCATATTCGCTATTTGGTTTTTCAGGCTCACTTGTGTCCCGTAAGACCCCGAGTACTTGATTCCTGTTCCAAGAATATTCGCTATCCACATCCGGAGGCTTATGGACCCCCGAGCCGAGCTTGATTCATTCTTATTTCTTGGGGCCACAAACTAGTTTGAGGATTTATTTACTATCCTGTACTTATGCCATGCTTTACTGCTTTATTTACGATTGTGTGAGGAGCACGCTGTTATTTAGGAAGCGGAGTGTTTTGCAGTATCGGCAGTCCAGCTTTGGGATCTCTATCGCTTACAGCCATTGGCAAACCTTGAGTCCGTCTCGAGTCGGCTAACTCCGTTATGGTAGCTTAATGGGGTGGCCCTCAAATATTTCTCAATCCTGTGATTGCTTTGTCGCGATCGCCTCGTTGGGTTTTGATTTGGTTTTTCCGAGGCATAGCGAGTGTGTTGCTATTTGTGCACCTCAGGTAAAACTTTCAAAGCCGTGTCCGCGTTATGGGCGACTTGGAGCACGGTTCTCGATCATAGACAAGCATAACTAAAGTACCGCTTATAACTTGACTAGACTAGGTACTTGACTAGTAAATAGTGCAATACTCACGGAATGGATAATAAAGCGCCAGCGGATGGGGAATGTTAAATCCGCTTCCTCCGATGGCGAGGAGGAGGATGGATCTGCTAAGATTACCTTCATAACATAAAACTCTTGTTATTAATTCACGGACATCCGCTCATCTCTGGTTAGGCGGATGGTTAGCGAGTATCTATAGAACTGCTAGGGTTTATCTTTTGCTGCAATTGCGTCACCCTAGGTTGTGTCCCCTTTAGAGGCATAAAGACTTGCTGAGTACCCCTAGGGTCTCACACGATAATTATTGGTTCGATGAACAGTACACTTCAAGATGGATCTTTGGATGGAAGAAACGGACGATGTGGGCAACGATCATTCGGTGTAGAGATTCCTGAACGAGGATCCGTGAGATCTGTATGGATCTGCTTATTTATGGGGCATCTTATGCCGATTTGCTTCTTATCCGTACTCGGATTTTGTCTTCCGCTTCCGCTTGATACTCTGTTGATTGATGTATGAGGAGATATCCTAAACTATTATATCTATCTAGGATGTTTGGATCTTGCCGTATGGCGTTGCTATATTTCCTTTCTTTTAGATGGGATGACTCTGATGTACTATTGTATGGTGGCTTGCATACATACTCACTTGTGTATGTAGTTGATCCCTTCATCCGCCGACACGCCGCCCGTTCTTGTCCCGATGTTTGGAAATGGTTGGGACGGCCGAAAGGTCTACCTGTGAGTGGCATTTGGGCCCCACCGTACTATTTCAACCATTTCCGCTCATCCTGGCTTGTAACTAGGAGCGTAATTCACCGAGGTAGTTACAGTGGATCCATGTGTGGTCTCTAAAGAGAATACACATGCAATGACTCTAGCTGTGGTTAATGAGAAGAACACACATTTCAATGGCACTGGTGGATCCATATGTGGTATGTGAAAAGAACACACATACAAGGACTCCAGATGTTGTTAGTAAAAAGATCACACATGCAATGACACTGGTGGATCCATGTGTGGTCTCTTAAGAGAACACACATTTCAATGACACTGGTGGATCTGATCCACATGTGGTATGTGAAAATAATAGTCATGAAATGACTCCAGTTGTTGTTAGTAAAAAGAACACACATGCAATGACACTGGTGGATCCATGTGTGGTCTCTGAAGAGAACACACATGCAATGACTCTGGTTGTTGTTAGTAAATAGAGCACACATGCAATGACACTGGTGGATCCATAGGTGGATTGTGAAAATAACACACATGCAATGACACTGGTGGATCCATATATGGTATGTGAAAAGAACAGACATGCAATGATTCCAGTTGTTGTTAGTAAAAAGAACACACACACAATTACACTGATGGATCCATGTGTGGTCTCTGAAGAGAACACACATTTGAATGACACTGGTGGATCCATATGTGGTATGTGAAAAGAACACACATGCAATGACTCCAGTTGTTGTTAGTAAAAAGAACACACATGCAATGACATTGGTGGATCCATGTGTGGTCTCTGGAGAGAACACACATTCAATGACTCTAGTGTGGTTAATGAGAAGAACACACATGCAATGACACTTGTGGATCCATATGTGGTATGTGAAAAGAATAGTCATGAAATGACTTCAGTTGTTGTTAGTAAAAAGAACACACAAGCAATGACAATGGTGGATCCATGAGTGGTCTCTGAAGAGAACACACATGCAATGACTCTGGCTATTGTTAGTAAAAAGAGCACACATGCAATGACACTAGTGGATCCATAGGTGGATTGTGAAAAGAACACACATGCAATGACTCTGGTTGTTGTTAGTAAAAATAACACACATGCAATGACACTAGTGGATCCATGTGTGGTCTCTGAAGAGAACACACATCTAATGACTCTAGTTGTGGTTAATGAGAAGAACTCACATTTCAATGACACTGGTGGATCCATATGTGGTATGTGAAAAGAACACACATGCAATGGATCTAGTTGTTGTTAGTAAAAAGAGCACACATGCAATGACACTCGTGGATCCATGTGTGGTCTCTTAAGAGAACACACATTTCAATGACACTGGTGGATCCATATGTGGTATGTGAAAATACTAGTCATGAAATGACTCCAGTTGTTGTTAGTAAAAAGAACACACATGCAATGACACTGGTGGATCCATGTGTGGTCTCTAAAGAGAACACACATGCAATGACTCTAGTTGTTGTTAGTAAAAAGAACACACATGGAATGACACTGGTGGATCCATAGGTGGATTGTGAAAAGAACACACATGGAATGACAGTGGTGGATCGATATTTGGTATGTGAAAAGAACACACATGCAATGGGTCCAGTTGTTGTTAGTAAAAAGAACACACATGCAATGACACTGGTGGATCCATGTGTGGTCTCTAAAGAGAACACACGTTTTAATGACACTAGTGGATCCATATGTGGTATGTGAAAAGAACACACATGTAGTGACTCCAGTTGTTGTTAGTAAAAATAACAAACATGCAATGACAATGGTGGATCCATGTGTGTTCTCTAAAGAGAACACACATGCAATGACTCTAGTTGTTGTTAGTAAAAAGAACACACATACAATGACACTGGTAGATCCATGTATGGTCTCTGAAGAGAACACACATGCAATGACTCTAGATTTGGTTTATGAGAAGAACACACATTTAAATGACACTGGTGGATCCATATGTGGTATGTGAAAAGAACACACATACAAGGACTCCAGTTGTTGTTAGTAAAAAGAGCACACATGCAATGACACTGGTGGATCCATGTGTGGTCTCTTAAGAGAACACACATTTCAATGACACTAGTGGATCCATATGTGGTATGTGAAAATACTAGTCATGAAATGACTCTAGTTGTTGTTAGTAAAAAGAACACACATGCAATGACACTGGTGGATCCATGTGTGGTCTCTTTAGAGAACACACATTTCAATGACACTGGTGGATCTGATCCACATGTGGTATGTGAAAATAATAGTCATGAAATGACTCCAGTTGTTGTTAGTAAAAAGAACACACATGTAATGACAGTGGTGGATCCATGTGTGGTCTCTGAAGAGAACACACATGCAATGACTCTGGTTGTTGTTAGTAAATAGAGCACACATGCAATGACACTGGTGGATCCATAGGTGGATTGTGAAAATAACACACATGCAATGACACTGGTGGATCCATATGTGGTATGTGAAAAGAACAGAAATACAATGATTCCAGTTGTTGTTAGTAAAAAGAACTCACACGCAATTACACTGGTGGATCCATGTGTGGTCTCTAAAGAGAACACACATTTCAATGACACTGGTGGATCCATATGCGGTATGTGAAAAGAACACACATGCAATGACTCTAGTTGCTGTTAGTAAAAAGAACACACATGCAATGACATTGGTGGATCCATGTGTGGTCTCTGGAGAGAACACACATTCAATGACTCTAGTGTGGTTAATGAGAAGAACACACATGCAATGACACTGGTGGATCCATATGTGGTATGTGAAAAGAATAGTCATGAAATGACTTCAGTTGTTGTTAGTAAAAAGAACACACAAGCAATGACAATGGTGGATCCATGTGTGGTCTTTGAAGAGAACACACAAGCAATGACCCTAGCTGTGGTTAATGAGAAGAACACACATTTCAATGACACTGGTGGATCCATATGTGGTATGTGAAAAGAACACACATGCAATGACTCTAGTTGTTGTTAGTAAAAATAACACACATGCAATGACACTAGTGGATCCATGTGTGGTCTCTCAAGAGAACACACATGCAATGACTCTGGCTATTGTTAGTAAAAAGAGCACACATGCAATGACACTAGTGGATCCATAGGTGGATTGTGAAAAGAACACACATGCAATGACTCTGGTTGTTGTTAGTAAAAAGAACACACATGCAATGACACTAGTGGATCCATGTGTGGTCTCTGAAGAGAACACACATCTAATGACTCTAGTTGTGGTTAATGAGAAGAACACACATTTCAATGACACTGGTGGATCCATATGTGGTATGTGAAAAGAACACACATGCAATGGCTCTAGTTGTTGTTAGTAAAAAGAGCACACATGCAATGACACTGGTGGATCCATGTGTGGTCTCTTAAGAGAACACACATTTCAATGACACTAGTGGATCCATCTTTGGTTTGTGAAAAAAAGACTCATGAAATGACTCTAGTTGTTGTTAGTAAAAAGATCACACATGCAATTACATTGGTGGATCCATGTGTGGTCTCTAAAGAGAACACATGCAATGACTCTAGTTGTTGTTAGTAAAAAGAGCACACATGCAATGACACTGGTGGATCCATAGGTGGATTGTGAAAACAACACACATGGAATGATAGTGGTGGATTGATATTTGGTATGTGAAAAGAACACACATGCAATGGGTCCAGTTGTTGTTAGTAAAAAGAACACACATGCAATGACACTGGTGGATCCATGTGTGGTCTCTAAAGAGAACACACGTTTTAATGACACTGGAGGATCATATGTGGTATGTGAAAAGAATACACATGCAATGACTCCGGTTGTTGTTAGTAAATAGAACACACATGCAATGGCACTGGTGGATCCATGTGTGGTCTCTGAAGAGAACACAAATGCAATGACTCTAGTTGTTCTTAATAAAAAGAACACACATGCAATGACTCTGGTTGTTGTTAGTAAAAAGAGCACACATGCCATGACACTGGTGGATCCATGTGTGGTATCTAAAGAGAACACACATTTCAATGACACTGGTGGATCCATATGTGGTATGTGAAAAGAACACACATGCAATGACTCCAGTTGTTGTTAGTAAAAAGAACACACATGCAATGACACTGGTGGATCCATGTGTGGTCTCTTTAGAGAACACACATTTCAATGACACTGGTGGATCTGATCCACATGTGGTATGTGAAAATAATAGTCATGAAATGACTCCAGTTGTTGTTAGTAAAAAGAACACACATGTAATGACAGTGGTGGATCCATGTGTGGTCTCTGAAGAGAACACACATGCAATGACTCTGGTTGTTAGTAAATCTGACACATGCAATGACACACTGGTGGATCCATAGGTGGATTGTGAAAATAACACACATGCAATGACACTGGTGGATCCATATGTGGTATGTGAAAGAAATGATACAATGATTCCAGTTGTTGTTAGTAAAAAGAACACACACGCAATTACACTGGTGGATCCATGTGTGGTCTCTAAAGAGAACACACATTTCAATGACACTGGTGGATCCATATGCGGTATGTGAAAAGAACACACATGCAATGACTCCAGTTGCTGTTAGTAAAAAGAACACACATGCAATGACATTGGTGGATCCATGTGTGGTCTCTGGAGAGAACACACATTCAATGACTCTAGTGTGGTTAATGAGAAGAACACACATGCAATGACACTGGTGGATCCACATGTGGTATGTGAAAAGAATAGTCATGAAATGACTTCAGTTGTTGTTAGTAAAAAGAACACACAAGCAATGACAATGGTGGATCCATGTGTGGTCTTTGAAGAAAACACACAAGCAATGACCCTAGCTGTGGTTAATGAGAAGAACACACATTTCAATGACACTGGTGGATCCATATGTGGTATGTGAAAAGAACACACATGCAATGACTCTAGTTGTTGTTAGTAAAAATAACACACATGCAATGACACTAGTGGATCCATGTGTGGTCTCTCAAGAGAACACACATGCAATGACTCTGGCTATTGTTAGTAAAAAGAGCACACATGCAATGACACTAGTGGATCCATAGGTGGATTGTGAAAAGAACACACATGCAATGACTCTGGTTGTTGTTAGTAAAAAGAACACACATGCAATGACACTAGTGGATCCATGTGTGGTCTCTCAAGAGAACACACATCTAATGACTCTAGTTGTGGTTAATGAGAAGAACACACATTTCAATGACACTGGTGGATCCATATGTGGTATGTGAAAAGAACACACATGCAATGGCTCTAGTTGTTGTTAGTAAAAAGAGCACACATGCAATGACACTGGTGGATCCATGTGTGGTCTCTAAAGAGAACACACGTTTTAATGACACTTGAGGATCATATGTGGTATGTGAAAAGAATACACATGCAATGACTCCGGTTGTTGTTAGTAAAAAGAACACACATGCAATGGCACTGGTGGATCCATGTGTGGTCTCTGAAGAGAACACAAATGCAATGACTCTAGTTGTTCTTAATAAAAAGAACACACATGCAATGACTCTGGTTGTTGTTAGTAAAAAGAGCACACATGCCATGACACTGGTGGATCCATGTGTGGTATCTAAAGAGAACACACATTTCAATGACACTGGTGGATCCATATGTGGTATGTGAAAAGAACACACATGCAATGACTCCAGTTGTTGTTAGTAAAAAGAACACACATGCAATGACACTGGTGGATCCATGTGTGGTCTCTTTAGAGAACACACATTTCAATGACACTGGTGGATCTGATCCACATGTGGTATGTGAAAATAATAGTCATGAAATGACTCCAGTTGTTGTTAGTAAAAAGAACACACATGTAATGACAGTGGTGGATCCATGTGTGGTCTCTGAAGAGAACACACATGCAATGACTCTGGTTGTTGTTAGTAAATACAGCACACATGCAATGACACTGGTGGATCCATAGGTGGATTGTGAAAATAACACACATGCAATGACACTGGTGGATCCATATGTGGTATGTGAAAAGAACAGAAATACAATGATTCCAGTTGTTGTTAGTAAAAAGAACACACACGCAATTACACTGGTGGATCCATGTGTGGTCTCTAAAGAGAACACACATTTCAATGACACTGGTGGATCCATATGCGGTATGTGAAAAGAACACACATGCAATGACTCCAGTTGCTGTTAGTAAAAAGAACACACATGCAATGACATTGGTGGATCCATGTGTGGTCTCTGGAGAGAACACACATTCAATGACTCTAGTGTGGTTAATGAGAAGAACACACATGCAATGACACTGGTGGATCCACATGTGGTATGTGAAAAGAATAGTCATGAAATGACTTCAGTTGTTGTTAGTAAAAAGAACACACAAGCAATGACAATGGTGGATCCATGTGTGGTCTTTGAAGAGAACACACAAGCAATGACCCTAGCTGTGGTTAATGAGAAGAACACACATTTCAATGACACTGGTGGATCCATATGTGGTATGTGAAAAGAACACACATGCAATGACTCTAGTTGTTGTTAGTAAAAATAACACACATGCAATGACACTAGTGGATCCATGTGTGGTCTCTCAAGAGAACACACATGCAATGACTCTGGCTATTGTTAGTAAAAAGAGCACACATGCAATGACACTAGTGGATCCATAGGTGGATTGTGAAAAGAACACACATGCAATGACTCTGGTTGTTGTTAGTAAAAAGAACACACATGCAATGACACTAGTGGATCCATGTGTGGTCTCTCAAGAGAACACACATCTAATGACTCTAGTTGTGGTTAATGAGAAGAACACACATTTCAATGACACTGGTGGATCCATATGTGGTATGTGAAAAGAACACACATGCAATGGCTCTAGTTGTTGTTAGTAAAAAGAGCACACATGCAATGACACTGGTGGATCCATGTGTGGTCTCTTAAGAGAACACACATTTCAATGACACTAGTGGATCCATATGTGGTATGTGAAAATACTAGTCATGAAATGACTCTAGTTGTTGTTAGTAAAAAGAACACACATGCAATGACACTGGTGGATCCATGTGTGGTCTCTAAAGAGAACACACATGCAATGACTCTAGTTGTTGTTAGTAAAAAGAGCACACATGCAATGACACTGGTGGATCCATAGGTGGATTGTGAAAACAACACACATGGAATGATAGTGGTGGATTAATATTTGGTATGTGAAAAGAACACACATGCAATGGGTCCAGTTGTTGTTAGTAAAAAGAACACACATGCAATGACACTGGTGGATCCATGTGTGGTCTCTGAAGAGAACACACGTTTTAATGACACTGGAGGATCATATGTGGTATGTGAAAAGAATACACATGCAATGACTCCGGTTGTTGTTAGTAAAAAGAACACACATGCAATGGCACTGGTGGATCCATGTGTGGTCTCTGAAGAGAACACAAATGCAATGACTCTAGTTGTTGTTAATAAAAAGAACACACATGCAATGACTCTGGTTGTTGTTAGTAAAAAGAGCACACATGCCATGACACTGGTGGATCCATGTGTGGTATCTAAAGAGAACACACATTTCAATGACACTGGTGGATCCATATGTGGTATGTGAAAAGAACACACATGCAATGACTCCAGTTGTTGTTAGTAAAAAGAACACACATGCAATGACACTGGTGGATCCATATGTGGTGTCTGAAGAGAACACACATTTCAATGACACTAGTGGATCCATATGTGGTATGTGAAAAGAACACACATGCAGTGACTCCAGTTGTTGTTAGTAAAAAGAACACACATGCAATGACACTGGTGGATCCATGTGTGTTCTTTGAAGAGAGAACACATTTCAATGACACTGGTGGATCCATATGTGGTATGTGAAAATAACACACATGCAGTGACTCCAGTTGTTGTTAGTAAAAAGAACACACATGCAATGACAATGGTGGATCCATGTGTGGTCTCTAAAGAGATAACACATGCAATGACTCTAGTTGTTGTTAGTAAAAAGAACACACATAATATGACACTGGTAGATCCATGTATGGTCTCTGAAGAGAACACACATGCAATGACTCTAGCTGTGGTTAATGAGAAGAACACACATTTAAATGACACTGGTGGATACATATGTGGTATGTGAAAAGAACACACATACAAGGACTCCAGTTGTTGTTAGTAAAAAGAGCTCACATGCAATGACACTGGTGGATCCATGTGTGGTCTCTCAAGAGAACACACATGCAATGACTCTAGTTGTTGTTAGTAAAAAGAACACACATGCAATGACACTAGTAGATCCATGTGTGGTCTCTTAAGAGAACACACATGCAATGACTCTAGCTGTGGTTAATGAGAAGAACACACATTTAAATGACACTGATGGATCCATATGTGGTATGTGAAAAGAACACACATGCAATGACTCCTGTTTTTGTTAGTAAAAAGAACACACATGCAATGACACTGGTGGATCCATGTGTGATCTCTGAAGAGAACACACATGCAATGACTCTGGTTGTTGTTGGTAAAAAGAACACACATGCAATGACTCTGGTTGTTGTTAGTAAAAAGAGCACACATGCAATGACACTGGTGGATCCATGTGTGGTCTCTAAAGAGAACACACATTTCAATGACACTGGTGGATCCATATGTGTTATGTGAAAAGAACACACATGCAATGACACCAGTTGTTGTTAGTAAAAAACACACATGCAATGACACTGGTGGATCCATGCGTGGTCTCTGAAGAGAACACACGTGTAATGACTCTGGTTGTTGTTAGTAAAAAGAACACACATGCAATGACTCTGCTGGATCCACATGTGGTATCTGAAAAGAATAGTCCTGAAATGACTCTAGTTGTCGTTAGTAAAACTTACACACAGGCAATGACACTGGTGGATCCATGGGTGGTCTCTGAAGAGAACACACATGCAATGACTCTGGTTGTTGTTAGTAAAAAGAGCACACATGCAATGACACTGGTGGATCTATAGGTGGATTGTGAAAAGAACACACATGCAATGACTCTGGTTGTTGTTAGTAAAAAGAACACAGATGCAATGACACTGGTGGATCCATGTGTTGTCTTTGAAGAGAACACACAAGTAATGACTCTAGCTGTGGTTAATGAGAAGAACACACATTTCAATGACACTAGTGGATCCATATGTGGTATGTGAAAAGAACACACATGCAATGACTCTAGTTGTTGTTAGTAAGAAGAACACACATGCAATGACACTTGTGGATCCATGTGTGGTCTCTCAAGAGAACACACATGCAATGACTTTGGCTGTTGTTAGTAAAAAGAGCACACATGCAATGACGCTGGTGGATCCATAGGTGGATTGTGAAAAGAATAGTCATGAAATGACTCCAGTTGTTAGTAAAAACACACATGCAATGACACCGCACATGCAATGACACGGTGGATCTATGTGTGGTCTCTGAACAGAACACATGCAATGACTCTAGATGTTGTTAGTAAAAAGAGCACACATGCAATGACACTGGTGGATCCATGTGGTCTGTGAAGAGAACACTCGTGCAATGACTCTGGTTGTTGTTAGTAACAAGAACACACATGCAATGACACTGGTGGATCCATGTGTGGTCTCTGAAGAGAATACACATGCAATGAATCTAGCTGTGGTTAATGAGAAGAACACACATTTCAATGGCACTGGTGGATCCATATGTTGTATGTGAAAAGAACACACATACAAGGACTCCAGTTGTTGTTAGTAAAAAGAGCACACATGCAATGACACTGGTGGATCCATGTGTGGTCTCTTAAGAGAACACACATTTCAATGACACTGGTGGATCTGATCCACATGTGGTATGTGAAAATAATAGTCATGAAATGACTCCAGTTTTTGTTAGTAAAAAGAACACACATGCAATGACACTGGTGGATCCATGTGTGGTCTCTGAAGAGAACACACATGCAATGACTCTGGTTGTTGTTAGTAAATAGAGCACACATGCAATGACACTGGTGGATCCATAGGTGGATTGTGAAAATAACACACATGCAATGATACTGGTGGAACCATATATGGTATGTGAAAAGAACAAACATGCAATGATTCCAGTTGTTGTTAGTAAAAAGAACACACACGCAATTACACTGATGGATCCATGTGTGGTCTCTGAAGAGAAAACACATTTGAATGACACTGGTGGATCCATATGTGGTATGTGAAAAGAACACACATGCAATGACTCCAGTTGTTGTTAGTAAAAAGAACACACATGCAATGACATTGGTGGATCCATGTGTGGTCTCTGGAGAGAACACACATTCAATGACTCTAGTGTGGTTAATGAGAAGAACACACATGCAATGACACTTGTGGATCCATATGTGGTATGTGAATAGAATAGTCATGAAATGACTTCAGTTGTTGTTAGTAAAAAGAACACACAAGCAATGACAATGGTGGATCCATGAGTGGTCTCTGAAGAGAACACACATGCAATGACTCTGGCTATTGTTAGTAAAAAGAGCACACATGCAATGACACTAGTGGATCCATAGGTGGATTGTGAAAAGAACACACATGCAATGACTCTGGTTGTTGTTACTAAAAAGAACACACATGCAATGACACTAGTGGATCCATGTGTGGTCTCTGAAGAGAACACACATCTAATGACTCTAGTTGTGGTTAATGAGAAGAACTCACATTTCAATGACACTGGTGGATCCATATGTGGTATGTGAAAAGAACACACATGCAATAGATCTAGTTGTTGTTAGTAAAAAGAGCACACATGCAATGACACTGGTGGATCCATGTGTGGTCTCTTAAGAGAACACACATTTCAATGACACTGGTGGATCCATATGTGGTATGTGAAAATACTAGTCATGAAATGACTCCAGTTGTTGTTAGTAAAAAGAACACACATGCAATGACACTGGTGGATCCATGTGTGGTCTCTAAAGAGAACACACATGCACTGACTCTAGTTGTTGTTAGTAAAAAGAACACACATGGAATGACACTGGTGTATCCATAGGTGGATTGTGAAAAGAACACACATGGAATGACAGTGGTGGATCGATATTTGGTATGTGAAAAGAACACACATGCAATGGGTCCAGTTGTTGTTAGTAAAAAGAACACACATGCAATGACACTGGTGGATCCATGTGTGGTCTCTAAAGAGAACACACGTTTTAATGACACTAGTGGATCCATATGTGGTATGTGAAAAGAACACACATGTAGTGACTCCAGTTGTTGTTAGTAAAAAGAACACACATGCAATGACAATGGTGGATCCATGTGTGTTCTCTAAAGAGAACACACATGCAATGACTCTAGTTGTTGTTAGTAAAAAGAACACACATACAATGACACTGGTAGATCCATGTATGGTCTCTGAAGAGAACACACATGCAATGACTCTAGATTTGGTTAATGAGAAGAACACACATTTAAATGACACTGGTGGATCCATATGTGGTATGTGAAAAGAACACACATACAAGGACTCCAGTTGTTGTTAGTAAAAAGAGCACACATGCAATGACACTGGTGGATCCATGTGTGGTCTCTTAAGAGAACACACATTTCAATGACACTGGTGGATCTGATCCACATGTGGTATGTGAAAATAATAGTCATGAAATGACTCCAGTTGTTGTTAGTAAAAAGAACACACATGCAATGACACTGGTGGATCCATGTGTGGTCTCTGAAGAGAACACACATGCAATGACTCTGGTTGTTGTTAGTAAAAAGAGCACACATGCAATGATAATGGTGGATCCATGTGTGGTCTCTAAAGAGAACACACATGCAATGACTCTAGTTGTTGTTAGTAAAAAGAACATACATGCAATGACACTAGTAGATCCATGTGTGGTCTCTGAAGAGAACACACATGCAATGACTCTAGCTGTGGTTAATGAGAAGAACACACATTTAAATAACACTGGTAGATCCATATGTGGTATATGAAAAGAACACACATGCAATGACTCCTGTTTTTGTTAGTAAAAAGAACACACATGCAATGACACTGGTGGATCCATGTGTGATCTCTGAAGAGAACACACATGCAATGACTCTGGTTGTTGTTGGTAAAAAGAACACACATGAAATGACTCTGGTTGTTGTTAGTAAAAAGAGCACACATGCAATGACACTGGTGGATGCATGTGTGGTCTCTAAAGAGAACACAGATTTCAATGACACTGGTGGATCCATATGTGTTATGTGAAAAGAACACACATGCAATGACACCAGTTGTTGTTAGTAAAAAACACACATGCAATGACACTGGTGGATCCATGTGTGGTCTCTGAAGAGAACACACATGTAATGACTCTGGTTGTTGTTAGTAAAAAGAACACACATGTAATGACTCTGCTGGATCCATATGTGGTATCTGAAAAGAATAGTCCTGAAATGACTCTAGTTGTCGTTAGTAAAAAGAACACACAGGCAATGACACTGGTGGATCCATGTGTGGTCTCTGAAGAGAACACACATGCAATGACTCTGGTTGTTAGTAAAAAGAGCACACATGCAATGACACTGGTGGATCTATAGGTGGATTGTGAAAAGAACACACATGCAATGACTCTGGTTGTTGTTAGTAAAAAGAACACACATGCAATGACACTGGTGGATCCATGTGTTGTCTTTGAAGAGAACACACAAGCAATGACTCTAGCTGAGGTTAATGAGAAGAACACACATTTCAATGACACTAGTGGATCCATATGTGGTATGTGAAAAGAACACACATGCAATGACTCTAGTTGTTGTTAGTAAAAAGAACACACATGCAATGACACTTGTGGATCCATGTGTGGTCTCTCAAGAGAACACACATGCAATGACTCTGGCTGTTGTTAGTAAAAAGAGCACACATGCAATGACGCTGGTGGATCCATAGGTGGATTGTGAAAAGAATAGTCATGAAATGACTCTAGTTGTTGTTAGTAAAACTAACACACATGCAATGATACCGCACACATGCAATGACACCGGTGGATCTATGTGTGGTCTCTGAACAGAACACACATGCAATGACTCTGGATGTTGTTAGTAAAAAGAGCACACATGCAATGACACTGGTGGATCCATGTGTGGTCTCTGAAGAAAAACGCGTGCAATGACTCTGGTTGTTGTTAGTAACAAGAACACACATGCAATGACACTGGTGGATCCATGTGTGGTCCCTGAAGAGAACACACGTTTTAATGACACTAGAGGATCATATGTGGTATGTGAAAAGAATACACATGCAATGACTCCAGTTGTTGTTAGTAAAAAGAACACACATGCAATGGCACTGGTAGATCCATGTGCGGTCTCCGAAGAGAACACAAATGCAATGACTCTAGTTGTTGTTAATAAAAAGAACACACATGCAATGACTCTGGTTGTTGTTAGTAAAAAGGGCACACATGCCATGACACTGGTGGATCCATGTGTGGTATCTAAAGAGAACACACATTTCAATGACACTGGTGGATCCATATGTGGTATGTGAAAAGAACACACATGCAATGACTCCAGTTGTTGTTAGTAAAAAGAACACACATGCAATGACACTGGTGGATCCATATGTGGTCTCTGAAGAGAACACACATTTCAATGACACTAGTGGATCCATATGTGGTATGTGAAAAGAACACACATGTAGTGACTCCAGTTGTTGTTAGTAAAAAGAACACACATGCAATGACACTGGTGGATCCATGTGTGGTCTCTGAAGAGAACACACATTTCAATGACACTGGTGGATCCATATGTGGTATGTGAAAAGAACACACATGCAGTGACTCCAGTTGTTGTTAGTAAAAAGAACACACATGCAATGACAATGGTGGATCCATGTGTGGTCTCTAAAGAGAACACACATGCAATGACTCTAGTTGTTGTTAGTAAAAAGAACACACATGCAATGACACTAGTAGATCCATGTGTGGTCTCTGAAGAGAACACACATGCAATGACTCTAGCTGTGGTTAATGAGAAGAACACACATTTAAATGACACTGGTGGATCCATATGTGGTATGTGAAAAGAACACACATGCAATGACTCCTGTTTTTGTTAGTAAAAAGAACACACATGCAATGACACTGGTGGATCCATGTGTGATCTCTGAAGAGAACACACATGCAATGACTCTGGTTGTGGTTGGTAAAAAGAACACACATGCAATGACTCTGGTTGTTGTTAGTAAAAAGAGCACACATGCAATGACACTAGTGGATCGATGTGTGGTCTCTAAAGAGAACACACATTTCAATGATACTGGTGGATCCATATGTGTTATGTGAAAAGAACACACATGGAATGACACCAATTGTTGTTAGTAAAAACACACATGCAATGACACTGGTGGATCCATGTGTGGTCTCTGAAGAGAACACACATGTAATGACTCTGGTTGTTGTTAGTAAAAAGAAAACACATTCAATGACTCTGCTGGATCCATATGTGGTATCTGAAAAGAATAGTACTGAAATGACTCTAGTTGTCGTTAGTAAAAAGAACACACAGGCAATGACACTGGTGGATCCATGTGTGGTCTATGAAGAGAACACACATGCAAAGACTCTGGTTGTTGTTAGTAAAAAGAGCACACATGCAATGACACTGGTGGATCTATAGGTGGATTGTGAAAAGAACACACATGCAATGACTCTGGTTGTTGTTAGTAAAAAGAACACACATGCAATGACACTGGTGGATCCATGTGTTGTCTTTGAAGAGAACACACAAGCAATGACTCTAGCTATGGTTAATGAGAAGAACACACATTTCAATGACACTAGTGGATCCATATGTGGTATGTGAAAAGAACACACATGCAATGACTCTAGTTGTTGTTAGTAAAAAGAACACACATGCAATGACACTTGTGGATCCATGTGTGGTCTCTCAAGAGAACACACATGCAATGACTCTGGCTGTTGTTAGTAAAAAGAGCACACATGCAATGACGCTGGTGGATCCATAGGTGGATTGTGAAAAGAATAGTCATGAACTGACTCCAATTGTTGTTAGTAAAACGAACACACATGCAATGATACCGCACACATGCAATGACACCGGTGGATCTATGTGTGGTCTCTGAACAGAACACACATGCAATGACTCTGGATGTTGTTAGTAAAAATAGCACACATGCAATGACACTGGTGGATCTATAGGTGGATTGTGAAAAGAACACACATGCAATGACTCTGGTTGTTGTTAGTAAAAAGAACACACATGCAATGACACTGGTGGATCCATGTGTTGTCTTTGAAGAGAACACACAAGCAATGACTCTAGCTGTGGTTAATGAGAAGAACACACATTTCAATGACACTAGTGGATCCATATGTGGTATGTGAAAAGAACACACATGCAATGACTCTAGTTGTTGTTAGTAAAAAGAACACACATGCAATGACACTTGTGGTCCATGTGTGGTCTCTCAAGAGAACACACATGCAATGCCTCTGGCTGTTGTTAGTAAAAAGAGCACACATGCAATGACGCTGGTGGATCCATAGGTGGATTGTGAAAAGAATAGTCATGAAATGACTCCAGTTGTTGTTAGTAAAACGAACACACATGCAATGACACCGCACACATGCAATGACACCAGTGGATCTATGTGTGGTCTCTGAACAGAACACACATGCAATGACTCTGGATGTTGTTAGTAAAAAGAGCACACATGCAAGGACACTGGTGGATCCATGTGTGGTCTCTGAAGAGAACACGCGTGCAATGACTCTGGTTGTTATTAGTAACAAGAACACACATGCAATGACACTGGTGGATCCATGTGTGGTCTCTGAAGAGAACACACGTTTTAATGACACTGGAGGATCGTATGTGGTATGTGAAAAGAATACACATGCAATGACTCCAGTTGTTGTTAGTAAAAAGAACACACATGCAATGGCACTGGTGGATCCATATGTGGTCTCCGAAGAGAACACAAATGCAATGACTCTAGTTGTTGTTAATAAAAAGAACACACATGCAATGACTCTGGTTGTTGTTAGTAAAAAGGGCACACATGCCATGACACTGGTGGATCCATGTGTGGTATCTAAAGAGAACACACATTTCATTGATACTGGTGGATCCATATGTGGTATGTGAAAAAACACACATGCAATGACTCTAGTTGTTGTTAGTAAAAAGAACACACATGCAATGACACTGGTGGATCCATATGTGGTCTCTGAAGAGAACACACATTTCAATGACACTAGTGGATCTATATGTGGTATGTGAAAAGAACACACATGCAGTGACTCCAGTTGTTGTTAGTAAAAAGAACACACATGCAATGACACTGGTGGATCCATGTGTGGTCTCTGAAGAGAACACACATTTCAATGACACTGGTGGATCCATATGTGGTATGTGAAAAGAACACACATGCAGTGACTCCAGTTGGTGTTAGTAAAAAGAACACACATGCAATGACAATGGTGGATCCATGTGTGGTCTCTAAAGAGAACACACATGCAATGACTCTAGTTGTTTTAGTAAAAAGAACACACATACAATGACACTGGTAGATACATGTATGGTCTCTGAAGAGAACACACATGCAATGACTCTAGCTGTGGTTAATGAGAAGAACACACATTTAAATGACACTGGTGGATCCATATGTGGTATGTGAAAAGAACACACATACAAGGACTCCAGTTGTTGTTAGTAAAAAGAGCACACATGCAATGACACTGGTGGATCCATGTGTGGTCTCTTAAGAGAACACACATTTCAATGACACTGGTGGATCTGATCCACATGTGGTATGTGAAAATAATAGTCATGAAATGTCTCTAGTTGTTGTTAGTAAAAAGAACACACATGCAATGACACTGGTGGATCCATGTGTGGTCTCTGAAGAGAACACACATGCAATGACTCTGGTTGTTGTTAGTAAAAAGATCACACATGCAATGACAATGGTGGATCCATGTGTGGTCTCTAAAGAGAACACACATGCAATGAGTCTAGTTGTTGTTAGTAAAAAGAACACACATGCAATGACACTAGTAGATCCATGTGTGGTCTCTGAAGAGAACACACATGCAATGACTCTAGCTGTGGTTAATGAGAAGAACACACATTTAAATGACACTGGTGGATCCATATGTGGTATGTGAAAAGAACACACATGCAATGACTCCTGTTTTTGTTAGTAAAAATAACACACATGCAATGACACTGGTGGATCCATGTGTGATCTCTGAAGAGAACACAAATGCAATGACTCTAGTTGTTGTTAATAAAAAGAACACACATGCAATGACTCTAGTTGTTGTTAGTAAAAAGGGCACACATGCCATGACACTGGTGGATCCATGTGTGGTATCTAAAGAGAACACACATTTCAACGACACTGGTGGATCCATATGTGGTATATGAAAAGAACACACATGCAATGACTCCAGTTGTTGTTAGTAAATAGAACACACATGCAATGACACTGGTGGATCCATGTGTGGTGTCTGAAGAGAACACACATTTCAATGACACTAGTGGATCCATATGTGGTATGTGAAAAGAACACACATGCAATGACTCTAGTTGTTGTTAGAAAAAAGAACACACATGCAATGACACTGGTGGATCCATGTGTGGTCTTTGAATAGAACACACATCTAATGTCTCTGGTTGTTGTTAGTAAAAACAAAACACATGCAATGACTCTGGTGGATCCATATGTGGTATGTGAAAAGAATAGTCATGAATTGACTCTAGTTGTTGTTAGTAAAAAGAACACACATGCAATGACACTGGTGGATCGATGTGTGGTCTCTGAAGAGAACATACATGCAATGACTCTGGTTGTTGTTAGTAAAAAGAGCACACATGTAATGACACTGGTGGATCTATAGGTGGATTGTGAAAAGAACACACATGCAATGACTCTGGTTGTTGTTAGTAAAAAGAACACACATGCAATGACACTAGTGGATCCATGTGTGGTCTTTTAAGAGAACACATAAGCAATGACTCTAGCTATGGTTAATGAGAAGAACACACATTTCAATGACACTGGTGGATCCATATGTGGTATGTGAAAAGAACACGCTTGCAATGACTCTAGTTGTTGTTAGTAAAAAGAACACACATGCAATGACACTGGTACATCCATGTGTGGTCTTTAAGGAGAACACACATGCAATGACACTGGTGTATCCATATGTGGTATGTGAAAAGAACACACATGAAATAACTCCAGTTGTTGTTAGTAAAAAGAACACACATGCAATGCCACTGGTGGATCCATGTGTGGTCTATGAAGAGAACACACATGCAATGACATTGGTGAATCCATAGGTGGATTGTGAAAAGAACACACATGCAATGACACTGGTGGATCCATATGTGGTATGTGAAAAGAACACACATCCAATGACTCCAGTTGTTGTTAGTAAAAAGAACACACATGCAATGACACTGCTGGATCCATGTGTGGTCTCTGAAGAGAACACACATTTCAATGACACTGGTGGATCCATATGTGGTATGTGAAAAGAACACACATGCAATGACTCCAGTTGTTGTTAGTAAAAAGAGCACACATGCAATGACACAGGTGGATCCATGTGTAGTCTTCAAGAGAACACACATTTCAATGACACTGGTGGATCCATATGTGGTATGTGAAAAGAACACACATGCAATGACTCTAATTTTTGTTAGTAAAAAGAACACACGTGCAATGACACTGGTGGATCCATGTGTGGTCTCTGAAGAGAACACACATGCAATGACTCCAGTTGTTGTTAGTAAAAAGAACACACATGCAATGACCCTGGTTGTTGTTAGTAAAAAGAGCACACATGCAATGACATCAGGATCCATGTGTGGTCTCTAAAGAGAACACACATTTCAATGACACTGGTGGATCCATATGTGGTATGTGAAAACAACACACATGCAATGACACCAGTTGTTGTTAGTAAAAAAACATAGAATGCAATGACAATGGTGGATCCATGTGTGGTCTCTGAAGAGAACACACATGTAATGACTCTGGTTGTTGTTACTAAAAAGAACACACATGCAATGACTCTGCTGGATCCATATGTGTAATGTGAAAAGAATAGTCATGAAATGACTCTAGTTGTTGTTAGTAAAAAGAACACACATGCAATGACACTGGTGGATCCATGTGTGGTCTCTAAAGAGAACAAACATGCAATGACGCTGGTTGTTGTTAGTAAAAAGAGCACACATGCAATGACACTGGTGGATATAGGTGGATTGTGAAAAGAACACACATGCAATGACTCTGGTTGTTGTTAGTAAAAACAACACACATGCAATGACACTGGTGGATCCATGTGTGGTCTTTGAAGACAACACACAAGCAATGACTCTAGCTGTGGTTAATGAGAAGAACACACATTTCAATGACACTGGTGGATCCATATGTGGTATGTGAAAAGAACACACATGCAATGACTCTAGTTGTTGTTAGTAAAAATAACACACATGCAATGACACTAGTGGATCCATGTGTGGTCTCTCAAGAGAACACACATGCAATGACTCTGGTTGTTAGTAAAAAGAGCACAAATGCAATGACATTGGTGGATCCATAGGTGGATTGTGAAAAGAATAGTCACGAAATGACTCCAATTGTTGTTAGTATAAAGAACACATGAAATGACACCGCACACATGCAATGACACCGTTGGATCTATGTGTGGTCTCTGAACAGAACACACATGTAATGACTCTGGATGTTGTTAGTAAAAAGAGCACACATGCAATGACACTGGTGGATCCATGTGTGGTCTCTGAAGAGAACACGCATGCAATGACTCTGGTTGTTGTTAGTAACAAGAACACACATGCAATGACACTGGTGGATCCATGTGTGGTCTCTAAAGAGAACACACGTTTTAATGACACTAGAGGATCATATGTGGTATGTGAAAAGAATACACATGCAATGACTCCAGTTGTTGTTAGTAAAAAGAACACACATGCAATGGCACTGGTGGATCCATATGCGGTCTCCGAAGAGAACACAAATGCAATGACTCTAGTTGTTGTTAATAAAAAGAACACACATGCAATGACTCGGTTGTTGTTAGTAAAAGGGCACACATGCCATGACACTGGTGGATCCATGTGTGGTATCTAAAGAGAACACACATTTCAATGATACTGGTGGATCCATATGTGGTATGTGAAAAAACACACATGCAATGACTCTAGTTGTTGTTAGTAAAAAGAACACACATGCAATGACACTGGTGGATCCATATGTGGTCTCTGAAGAGAACACACATTTCAATGACACTAGTGGATCCATATGTGGTATGTGAAAAGAACACACATGCAGTGACTCCAGTTGTTAGTAAAAAGAACACACATGCAATGACATCAGGATCCATGTGTGGTCTCTGAAGAGAACACACATTTCAATGACACTGGTGGATCCATATGTGGTATGTGAAAAGAACACACATGCAGTGACTCCAGTTGTTGTTAGTAAAAAGAACACACATGCAATGACAATGGTGGATCCATGTGTGGCCTCTAAAGAGAACACACATGCAATGACTCTAGTTGTTTTAGTAAAAAGAACACACATACAATGACACTAATAGATCCATGTATGGTCTCTGAAGAGAACACACATGCAATGACTCTAGCTGTGGTTAATGAGAAGAACACACATTTAAATGACACTGGTGGATCCATATGTGGTATGTGAAAAGAACACACATACAAGGACTCCAGTTGTTGTTAGTAAAAAGAGCACACATGCAATGACACTGGTGGATCCATGTGTGGTCTCTTAAGAGAACACACATTTCAATGACACTGGTGGATCTGATCCACATGTGGTATGTGAAAATAATAGTCATGAAATGTCTCTAGTTGTTGTTAGTAAAAAGAACACACATGCAATGACACTGGTGGATCCATGTGTGGTCTCTGAAGAGAACACACATGCAATGACTCTGGTTGTTGTTAGTAAAAAGAGCACACATGCAATGACAATGGTGGATCCATGTGTGGTCTCTAAAGAGAACACACATGCAATGAGTCTAGTTGTTGTTAGTAAAAA
The DNA here is from genome assembly GCA_023614405.1 of Avena insularis. Lineage (NCBI taxonomy): Eukaryota > Viridiplantae > Streptophyta > Magnoliopsida > Poales > Poaceae > Avena > Avena insularis. Next base: position 293,184,901 of record CM042688.1, read on the forward strand.
GAACACACATTCGATGACACTAGTAGATCCATGTGTGGTCTCTGAAGAGAACACACATGCAATGACTCTAGCTGTGGTTAATGAGAAGAACACACATTTAAATGACACTGGTGGATCCATATGTGGTATGTGAAAAGAACACACATGCAATGACTCCTGTTTTTGTTAGTAAAAAGAACACACATGCAATGACACTGGTGGATCCATGTGTGATCTCTGAAGAGAACACAAATGCAATGACTCTAGTTGTTGTTAATAAAAAGAACACACATGCAATGACTCTAGTTGTTGTTAGTAAAAAGGGCACACATGCCATGACACTGGTGGATCCATGTGTGGTCTCTAAAGAGAACACACATTTCAACGACACTGGTGGATCCATATGTGGTATATGAAAAGAACACACATGCAATGACTCCAGTTGTTGTTAGTAAATAGAACACACATGCAATGACACTGGTGGATCCATGTGTGGTGTCTGAAGAGAACACACATTTCAATGACACTAGTGGATCCATATGTGGTATGTGAAAAGAACACACATGCAATGACTCTAGTTGTTGTTAGAAAAAAGAACACACATGTAATGACACGGGTGGATCCATGTGTGGTCTTTGAAGAGAACACACATCTAATGTCTCTGGTTGTTGTTAGTAAAAAGAACACACATGCAATGACTCTGGTGGATCCATATGTGGTATGTGAAAAGAATAGTCATGAATTGACTCTAGTTGTTGGTAGTAAAAAGAACCCACATGCAATGACACTGGTGGATCGATGTGTGGTCTCTGAAGAGAACATACATGCAATGACTCTGGTTGTTGTTAGTAAAAAGAGCACACATGTAATGACACTGGTGGATCTATAGGTGGATTGTGAAAAGAACACACATGCAATGACTCTGGTTGTTGTTAGTAAAAAGAACACACATGCAATGACACTAGTGGATCCATGTGTGGTCTTTTAAGAGAACACATAAGCAATGACTCTAGCTATGGTTAATGAGAAGAACACACATTTCAATGACACTGGTGGATCCATATGTGGTATGTGAAAAGAACACGCTTGCAATGACTCTAGTTGTTGTTAGTAAAAAGAACACACATGCAATGACACTGGTACATCCATGTGTGGTCTTTAAGGAGAACACACATGCAATGACACTGGTGTATCCATATGTGGTATGTGAAAAGAACACACATGAAATAACTCCAGTTGTTGTTAGTAAAAAGAACACACATGCAATGCCACTGGTGGATCCATGTGTGGTCTATGAAGAGAACACACATGCAATGACATTGGTGAATCCATAGGTGGATTGTGAAAAGAACACACATGCAATGACACTGGTGGATCCATATGTGGTATGTGAAAAGAACACACATCCAATGACTCCAGTTGTTGTTAGTAAAAAGAACACACATGCAATGACACTGCTGGATCCATGTGTGGTCTCTGAAGAGAACACACATTTCAATGACACTGGTGGATCCATATGTGGTATGTGAAAAGAACACACATGCAATGACTCCAGTTGTTGTTAGTAAAAAGAGCACACATGCAATGACACTGGTGGATCCATGTGTAGTCTTCTAAGAGAACACACATTTCAATGACACTGGTGGATCCATATGTGGTATGTGAAAAGAACACACATGCAATGACTCTAGTTTTTGTTAGTAAAAAGAACACACGTGCAATGACACTGGTGGATCCATGTGTGGTCTCTGAAGAGAACACACATGCAATGACTCCAGTTGTTGTTAGTAAAAAGAACACACATGCAATGACCCTGGTTGTTGTTAGTAAAAAGAGCACACATGCAATGACACTGGTGGATCCATGTGTGGTCTCTAAAGAGAACACACATTTCAATGACACTGGTGGATCCATATGTGGTATGTGAAAACAACACACATGCAATGACACCAGTTGTTGTTAGTAAAAAAACATAGAATGCAATGACAATGGTGGATCCATGTGTGGTCTCTGAAGAGAACACACATGTAATGACTCTGGTTGTTGTTACTAAAAAGAACACACATGCAATGACTCTGCTGGATCCATATGTGGTATGTGAAAAGAATAGTCATGAAATGACTCTAGTTGTTGTTAGTAAAAAGAACACACATGCAATGACACTGGTGGATCCATGTGTGATCTCTGAAGAGAACACAAATGCAATGACTCTAGTTGTTGTTAATAAAAAGAACACACATGCAATGACTCTAGTTGTTGTTAGTAAAAAGGGCACACATGCCATGACACTGGTGGATCCATGTGTGGTCTCTAAAGAGAACACACATTTCAACGACACTGGTGGATCCATATGTGGTATATGAAAAGAACACACATGCAATGACTCCAGTTGTTGTTAGTAAATAGTACACACATGCAATGACACTGGTGGATCCATGTGTGGTGTCTGAAGAGAACACACATTTCAATGACACTAGTGGATCCATATGTGGTATGTGAAAAGAACACACATGCAATGACTCTAGTTGTTGTTAGAAAAAAGAACACACATGCAATTACACTGGTGGATCCATGTGTGGTCTTTGAAGAGAACACACATCTAATGTCTCTGGTTGTTGTTAGTAAAAAGAACACACATGCAATGACTCTGGTGGATCCATATGTGGTATGTGAAAAGAATAGTCATGAATTGACTCTAGTTGTTGGTAGTAAAAAGAACACACATGCAATGACACTGGTGGATCGATGTGTGGTCTCTGAAGAGAACATACATGCAATGACTCTGGTTGTTGTTAGTAAAAAGAGCACACATGTAATGACACTGGTGGATCTATAGGTGGATTGTGAAAAGAACACACATGCAATGACTCTGGTTGTTGTTAGTAAAAAGAACACACATGCAATGACACTAGTGGATCCATGTGTGGTCTTTTAAGAGAACACATAAGCAATGACTCTAGCTATGGTTAATGAGAAGAACACACATTTCAATGACACTGGTGGATCCATATGTGGTATGTGAAAAGAACACGCTTGCAATGACTCTAGTTGTTGTTAGTAAAAAGAACACACATGCAATGACACTGGTACATCCATGTGTGGTCTTTAAGGAGAACACACATGCAATGACACTGGTGTATCCATATGTGGTATGTGAAAAGAACACACATGAAATAACTCCAGTTGTTGTTAGTAAAAAGAACACACATGCAATGCCACTGGTGGATCCATGTGTGGTCTATGAAGAGAACACACATGCAATGACATTGGTGAATCCATAGGTGGATTGTGAAAAGAACACACATGCAATGACACTGGTGGATCCATATGTGGTATGTGAAAAGAACACACATCCAATGACTCCAGTTGTTGTTAGTAAAAAGAACACACATGCAATGACATCTTGATCCATGTGTGGTCTCCAAGAGAACACACATTTCAATGACACTGGTGGATCCATATGTGGTATGTGAAAAGAACACACATGCAATGACTCCAGTTGTTGTTAGTAAAAAGAGCACACATGCAATGACACTGGTGGATCCATGTGTAGTCTTCTAAGAGAACACACATTTCAATGACACTGGTGGATCCATATGTGGTATGTGAAAAGAACACACATGCAATGACTCTAGTTTTTGTTAGTAAAAAGAACACACGTGCAATGACACTGGTGGATCCATGTGTGGTCTCTGAAGAGAACACACATGCAATGACTCCAGTTGTTGTTAGTAAAAAGAACACACATGCAATGACCCTGGTTGTTGTTAGTAAATAGAGCACACATGCAATGACATCAGGATCCATGTGTGGTCTCTAAAGAGAACACACATTTCAATGACACTGGTGGATCCATATGTGGTATGTGAAAACAACACACATGCAATGACACCAGTTGTTGTTAGTAAAAAAACATAGAATGCAATGACAATGGTGGATCCATGTGTGGTCTCTGAAGAGAACACACATGTAATGACTCTGGTTGTTGTTACTAAAAAGAACACACATGCAATGACTCTGCTGGATCCATATGTGGTATGTGAAAAGAATAGTCATGAAATGACTCTAGTTGTTAGTAAAAAGAACACACATGCAATGACACTGGTGGATCCATGTGTGATCTCAAGAGAACACAAATGCAATGACTCTAGTTGTTGTTAATAAAAAGAACACACATTCAATGACTCTAGTTGTTGTTAGTAAAAGGGCACATGCCATGACATCTGGTGGATCCATGTGTGGTCTCTAAAGAGAACACACATTTCAACGACACTGGTGGATCCATATGTGGAATATGAAAAGAACACACATGCAATGACTCACGTTGTTGTTAGTAAATAGTACACACATGCAATGACACTGGTGGATCCAAGTGTGGTGTCCAAGAGAACACACATTTCAATGACACTAGTGGATCCATGTGTGGTCTGTGAAAAGAACACAAAAGCAATGACTCTAGTTGTTGTTAGAAAAAGAACACACATGCAATTACATGGTGGATCCATGTGTGGTCTTTGAAGAGAACACACATCTAATGTCTCTGGTTGTTGTTAGTAAAAAGAACACACATGCAATGACTCTGGTGGATCCATATGTGGTATGTGAAAAGAATAGTCATGAATTGACTCTAGTTGTTGGTAGTAAAAAGAACACACATGCAATGACACTGGTGGATCGATGTGTGGTCTCTGAAGAGAACACACATGCAATGACTCTGGTTGTTGTTAGTAAAAAGAGCACACATGTAATGACACTGGTGGATCTATAGGTGGATTGTGAAAAGAACACACATGCAATGACTCTGGTTGTTGTTAGTAAAAAGAACACACATGCAATGACACTAGTGGATCCATGTGTGGTCTTTTAAGAGAACACATAAGCAATGACTCTAGCTATGGTTAATGAGAAGAAAAAACATTTCAATGACACTGGTGGATCCATATGTGGTATGTGAAAAGAACACGCTTGCAATGACTCTAGTTGTTGTTAGTAAAAAGAACACACATGCAATGACACTGGTACATCCATGTGTGGTCTTTAAGGAGAACACACATGCAATGACACTGGTGTATCCATATGTGGTATGTGAAAAGAACACACATGAAATAACTCCAGTTGTTAGTAAAAAGAACACACATGCAATGCCACTGGTGGATCCATGTGTGGTCTATGAAGAGAACACACATGCAATGACATTGGTGAATCCATAGGTGGATTGTGAAAAGAACACACATGCAATGACACTGGTGGATCCATATGTGGTATGTGAAAAGAACACACATCCAATGACTCCAGTTGTTGTTAGTAAAAATAAAACACATGCAATGACATTTTTGGATCCATGTGTGGTCTCTGAAGAGAACACACATTTCAATGACACTGGTGGATCCATATGTGGTATGTGAAAAGAACACACATGCAATGACTCCAGTTGTTGTTAGTAAAAAGAGCACACATGCAATGACACTGGTGGATCCATGTGTAGTCTTCTAAGAGAACACACATTTCAATGACACTGGTGGATCCATATGTGCTATGTGAAAAGAACACACATGCAATGACTCTAGTTTTTGTTAGTAAAAAGAACACACGTGCAATGACACTGGTGGATCCATGTGTGGTCTCTGAAGAGAACACACATGCAATGACTCCAGTTGTTGTTAGTAAAAAGAACACACATGCAATGACCCTGGTTGTTGTTAGTAAAAAGAGCACACATGCAGTGACACTGGTGGATCCATGTGTGGTCTCTAAAGAGAACACACATTTCAATGACACTGGTGGATCCATATGTGGTATATGAAAACAACACACATGCAATGACACCAGTTGTTGTTAGTAAAAAAACATAGAATGCAATGACAATGGTGGATCCATGTGTAGTCTCTGAAGAGAACACACATGTAATGACTCTGGTTGTTGTTACTAAAAAGAACACACATGCAATGACTCTGCTGGATCCATATGTGGTATGTGAAAAGAATAGTCATGAAATGACTCTAGTTGTTGTTAGTAAAAAGAACACACATGCAATGACACTGGTGGATCCATGTGTGGTCTCTAAAGAGAACAAACATGCAATGACGCTGGTTGTTGTTAGTAAAAAGAGCATACATGCAATGACACTGGTGGATATAGGTGGATTGTGAAAAGAACACACATGCAATGACTCTGGTTGTTGTTAGTAAAAACAACACACATGCAATGACACTGGTGGATCCATGTGTGGTCTTTGAAGAGAACACACAAGCAATGACTCTAGCTGTGGTTAATGAGAAGAACACACATTTCAATGACACTGGTGGATCCATATGTGGTATGTGAAAAGAACACACATGCAATGACTCTAGTTTTTGTTAGTAAAAATAACACACATGCAATGACACTAGTGGATCCATGTGTGGTCTCTCAAGAGAACACACATGCAATGACTCTGGTTGTTGTTAGTAAAAAGAGCACAAATGCAATGACATTGGTGGATCCATAGGTGGATTGTGAAAAGAATAGTCACGAAATGACTCCAATTGTTGTTAGTATAAAGAACACATGAACTGACACCGCACACATGCAATGACACCGTTGGATCTATGTGTGGTCTCTGAACAGAACACACATGTAATGACTCTGGATGTTGTTAGTAAAAAGAGCACACATGCAATGACACTGGTGGATTCATGTGTGGTCTCTGAAGAGAACACGCATGCAATGACTCTGGTTGTTGTTAGTAACAAGAACACACATGCAATGACACTGGTGGATCCATGTGTGGTCTCTGAAGAGAACACACGTTTTAATGACACTGGAGGATCATATGTGGTATGTGAAAAGAATACACATGCAATGACTCCAGTTGTTGTTAGTAAAAAGAACACACATGCAATGGCACTGGTGGATCCATATGCGGTCTCCGAAGAGAACACAAATGCAATGACTCTAGTTGTTGTTAATAAAAAGAACACACATGCAATGACTCTGGTTGTTGTTAGTAAAAAGGGCACACATGCCATGACACTGGTGGATCCATGTGTGGTATCTAAAGAGAACACACATTTCAATGATACTGGTGGATCCATATGTGGTATGTGAAAAAACACACATGCAATGACTCTAGTTTTTGTTAGTAAAAAGAACACACGTGCAATGACATCAGGATCCATGTGTGGTCTCTGAAGAGAACACACATGCAATGACTCCAGTTGTTGTTAGTAAAAAGAACACACATGCAATGACCCTGGTTGTTGTTAGTAAAAAGAGCACACATGCAATGACACTGGTGGATCCATGTGTGGTCTCTAAAGAGAACACACATTTCAATGACACTGGTGGATCCATATGTGGTATATGAAAACAACACACATGCAATGACACCAGTTGTTGTTAGTAAAAAAACATAGAATGCAATGACAATGGTGGATCCATGTGTGGTCTCTGAAGAGAACACACATGTAATGACTCTGGTTGTTGTTACTAAAAAGAACACACATGCAATGACTCTGCTGGATCCATATGTGGTATGTGAAAAGAATAGTCATGAAATGACTCTAGTTGTTGTTAGTAAAAAGAACACACATGCAATGACACTGGTGGATCCATGTGTGGTCTCTAAAGAGAACAAACATGCAATGACGCTGGTTGTTGTTAGTAAAAAGAGCATACATGCAATGACACTGGTGGATATAGGTGGATTGTGAAAAGAACACACATGCAATGACTCTGGTTGTTGTTAGTAAAAACAACACACATGCAATGACACTGGTGGATCCATGTGTGGTCTTTGAAGAGAACACACAAGCAATGACTCTAGCTGTGGTTAATGAGAAGAACACACATTTCAATGACACTGGTGGATCCATATGTGGTATGTGAAAAGAACACACATGCAATGACTCTAGTTTTTGTTAGTAAAAATAACACACATGCAATGACACTAGTGGATCCATGTGTGGTCTCTCAAGAGAACACACATGCAATGACTCTGGTTGTTGTTAGTAAAAAGAGCACAAATGCAATGACATTGGTGGATCCATAGGTGGATTGTGAAAAGAATAGTCACGAAATGACTCCAATTGTTGTTAGTATAAAGAACACATGAACTGACACCGCACACATGCAATGACACTGTTGGATCTATGTGTGGTCTCAATGAACACACATGTAATGACTCTGGATGTTGTTAGTAAAAAGAGCACACATGCAATGACACTGGTGGATTCATGTGTGGTCTCTGAAGAGAACACGCATGCAATGACTCTGGTTGTTGTTAGTAACAAGAACACACATGCAATGACACTGGTGGATCCATGTGTGGTCTCTGAAGAGAACACACGTTTTAATGACACTGGAGGATCATATGTGGTATGTGAAAAGAATACACATGCAATGACTCCAGTTGTTGTTAGTAAAAAGAACACACATGCAATGGCACTGGTGGATCCATATGCGGTCTCCGAAGAGAACACAAATGCAATGACTCTAGTTGTTGTTAATAAAAAGAACACACATGCAATGACTCTGGTTGTTGTTAGTAAAAAGGGCACACATGCCATGACACTGGTGGATCCATGTGTGGTATCTAAAGAGAACACACATTTCAATGATACTGGTGGATCCATATGTGGTATGTGAAAAAACACACATGCAATGACTCTAGTTGTTGTTAGTAAAAAGAACACACATGCAATGACACTGGTGGATCCATATGTGGTCTCTGAAGAGAACACACATTTCAATGACACTAGTGGATCCATATGTGGTATGTGAAAAGAACACACATGCAGTGACTCCAGTTGTTGTTAGTAAAAAGAACACACATGCAATGACACTGGTGGATCCATGTGTGGTCTCTGAAGAGAACACACATTTCAATGACACTGGTGGATCCATATGTGGTATGTGAAAAGAACACATATGCAGTGACTCCAGTTGTTGTTAGTAAAAAGAACACACATGCAATGACAATGGTGGATCCATGTGTGGTCTCTAAAGAGAACACACATGCAATGACTCTAGTTGTTTTAGTAAAAAGAACACACATACAATGACACTAATAGATCCATGTATGGTCTCTGAAGAGAACACACATGCAATGACTCTAGCTGTGGTTAATGAGAATAACACACATTTAAATGACACTGGTGGATCCATATGTGGTATGTGAAAAGAACACACATACAAGGACTCCAGTTGTTGTTAGTAAAAAGAGCACACATGCAATGACACTGGTGGATCCATGTGTGGTCTCTTAAGAGAACACACATTTCAATGACACTGGTGGATCTGATCCACATGTGGTATGTGAAAATAATAGTCATGAAATGTCTCTAGTTGTTGTTAGTAAAAAGAACACACATGCAATGACACTGGTGGATCCATGTGTGGTCTCTGAAGAGAACACACATGCAATGACTCTGGTTGTTGTTAGTAAAAAGAGCACACATGCAATGACAATGGTGGATCCATGTGTGGTCTCTAAAGAGAACACACATGCAATGAGTCTAGTTGTTGTTAGTAAAAAGAACACACATGCGATGACACTAGTAGATCCATGTGTGGTCTCTGAAGAGAACACACATGCAATGACTCTAGCTGTGGTTAATGAGAAGAACACACATTTAAATGACACTGGTGGATCCATATGTGGTATGTGAAAAGAACACACATGCAATGACTCCTGTTTTTGTTAGTAAAAAGAACACACATGCAATGACACTGGTGGATCCATGTGTGATCTCTGAAGAGAACACAAATGCAATGACTCTAGTTGTTGTTAATAAAAAGAACACACATGCAATGACTCTAGTTGTTGTTAGTAAAAAGGGCACACATGCCATGACACTGGTGGATCCATGTGTGGTCTCTAAAGAGAACACACATTTCAACGACACTGGTGGATCCATATGTGGTATATGAAAAGAACACACATGCAATGACTCCAGTTGTTGTTAGTAAATAGAACACACATGCAATGACACTGGTGGATCCATGTGTGGTGTCTGAAGAGAACACACATTTCAATGACACTAGTGGATCCATATGTGGTATGTGAAAAGAACACACATGCAATGACTCTAGTTGTTGTTAGAAAAAAGAACACACATGCAATGACACTGGTGGATCCATGTGTGGTCTTTGAAGAGAACACACATCTAATGTCTCTGGTTGTTGTTAGTAAAAAGAACACACATGCAATGACTCTGGTGGATCCATATGTGGTATGTGAAAAGAATAGTCATGAATTGACTCTAGTTGTTGGTAGTAAAAAGAACACACATGCAATGACACTGGTGGATTGATGTGTGGTCTCTGAAGAGAACACACATGCAATGACTCTGGTTGTTGTTAGTAAAAAGAGCACACATGTAATGACACTGGTGGATCTATAGGTGGATTGTGAAAAGAACACACATGCAATGACTCTGGTTGTTGTTAGTAAAAAGAACACACATGCAATGACACTAGTGGATCCATGTGTGGTCTTTTAAGAGAACACATAAGCAATGACTCTAGCTATGGTTAATGAGAAGAACACACATTTCAATGACACTGGTGGATCCATATGTGGTATGTGAAAAGAACACGCTTGCAATGACTCTAGTTGTTGTTAGTAAAAAGAACACACATGCAATGACACTGGTACATCCATGTGTGGTCTTTAAGGAGAACACACATGCAATGACACTGGTGTATCCATATGTGGTATGTGAAAAGAACACACATGAAATAACTCCAGTTGTTGTTAGTAAAAAGAACACACATGCAATGCCACTGGTGGATCCATGTGTGGTCTATGAAGAGAACACACATGCAATGACATTGGTGAATCCATAGGTGGATTGTGAAAAGAACACACATGCAATGACACTGGTGGATCCATATGTGGTATGTGAAAAGAACACACATCCAATGACTCCAGTTGTTGTTAGTAAAAAGAACACACATGCAATGACACTGCTGGATCCATGTGTGGTCTCTGAAGAGAACACACATTTCAATGACACTGGTGGATCCATATGTGGTATGTGAAAAGAACACACATGCAATGACTCCAGTTGTTGTTAGTAAAAAGAGCACACATGCAATGACACTGGTGGATCCATGTGTAGTCTTCTAAGAGAACACACATTTCAATGACACTGGTGGATCCATATGTGGTATGTGAAAAGAACACACATGCAATGACTCTAGTTTTTGTTAGTAAAAAGAACACACGTGCAATGACACTGGTGGATCCATGTGTGGTCTCTGAAGAGAACACACATGCAATGACTCCAGTTGTTGTTAGTAAAAAGAACACACATGCAATGACCCTGGTTGTTGTTAGTAAAAAGAGCACACATGCAATGACACTGGTGGATCCATGTGTGGTCTCTAAAGAGAACACACATTTCAATGACACTTGGTGGATCCATATGTGGTATGTGAAAACAACACACATGCAATGACACCAGTTGTTGTTAGTAAAAAAACATAGAATGCAATGACAATGGTGGATCCATGTGTGGTCTCTGAAGAGAACACACATGTAATGACTCTGGTTGTTGTTACTAAAAAGAACACACATGCAATGACTCTGCTGGATCCATATGTGGTATGTGAAAAGAATAGTCATGAAATGACTCTAGTTGTTGTTAGTAAAAAGAACACACATGCAATGACACTGGTGGATCCATGTGTGATCTCTGAAGAGAACACAAATGCAATGACTCTAGTTGTTGTTAATAAAAAGAACACACATGCAATGACTCTAGTTGTTGTTAGTAAAAAGGGCACACATGCCATGACACTGGTGGATCCATGTGTGGTCTCTAAAGAGAACACACATTTCAACGACACTGGTGGATCCATATGTGGTATATGAAAAGAACACACATGCAATGACTCCAGTTGTTGTTAGTAAATAGAACACACATGCAATGACACTGGTGGATCCATGTGTGGTGTCTGAAGAGAACACACATTTCAATGACACTAGTGGATCCATATGTGGTATGTGAAAAGAACACACATGCAATGACTCTAGTTGTTGTTAGAAAAAAGAACACACATGCAATGACACTGGTGGATCCATGTGTGGTCTTTGAAGAGAACACACATCTAATGTCTCTGGTTGTTGTTAGTAAAAAGAACACACATGCAATGACTCTGGTGGATCCATATGTGGTATGTGAAAAGAATAGTCATGAATTAACTCAAGTTGTTGTAGTAAAAAGAACACACATGCAATGACATGGTGGATCGATGTGTGGTCTCAAGAGAACACACATGCAATGACTCTGGTTGTTGTTAGTAAAAGAGCACACATGTAATGACACCGGTGGATCTATAGGTGGATTGTGAAAAGAACACACATGCAATGACTCTGGTTGTTGTTAGTAAAAAGAACACACATGCAATGACACTAGTGGATCCATGTGTGGTCTTTTAAGAGAACACATAAGCAATGACTCTAGCTATGGTTAATGAGAAGAACACACATTTCAATGACACTGGTGGATCCATATGTGGTATGTGAAAAGAACACGCTTGCAATGACTCTAGTTGTTGTTAGTAAAAAGAACACACATGCAATGACACTGGTACATCCATGTGTGGTCTTTAAGGAGAACACACATGCAATGACACTGGTGTATCCATATGTGGTATGTGAAAAGAACACACATGAAATAACTCCAGTTGTTGTTAGTAAAAAGAACACACATGCAATGCCACTGGTGGATCCATGTGTGGTCTATGAAGAGAACACACACATGCAATGACATTGGTGAATCCATAGGTGGATTGTGAAAAGAACACACATGCAATGACACTGGTGGATCCATATGTGGTATGTGAAAAGAACACACATCCAATGACTCCAGTTGTTGTTAGTAAAAAGAACACACATGCAATGACATCTTTGGATCCATGTGTGGTCTCTGAGAACACACATTTCAATGACACTGGTGGATCCATATGTGGTATGTGAAAAGAACACACATGCAATGACTCCAGTTGTTGTTAGTAAAAAGAGCACACATGCAATGACACTGGTGGATCCATGTGTAGTCTTCTAAGAGAACACACATTTCAATGACACTGGTGGATCCATATGTGGTATGTGAAAAGAACACACATGCAATGACTCTAGTTTTTGTTAGTAAAAAGAACACACGTGCAATGACACTGGTGGATCCATGTGTGGTCTCTGAAGAGAACACACATGCAATGACTCCAGTTGTTGTTAGTAAAAAGAACACACATGCAATGACCCTAGTTGTTGTTAGTAAAAAGAGCACACATGCAATGACACTGGTGGATCCATGTGTGGTCTCTAAAGAGAACACACATTTCAATGACACTGGTGGATCCATATGTGGTATGTGAAAACAACACACATGCAATGACACCAGTTGTTGTTAGTAAAAAAACATAGAATGCAATGACAATGGTGGATCCATGTGTGGTCTCTGAAGAGAACACACATGTAATGACTCTGGTTGTTGTTACTAAAAAGAACACACATGCAATGACTCTGCTGGATCCATATGTGGTATGTGAAAAGAATAGTCATGAAATGACTCTAGTTGTTGTTAGTAAAAAGAACACACATGCAATGACACTGGTGGATCCATGTGTGGTCTCTAAAGAGAACAAACATGCAATGACGCTGGTTGTTGTTAGTAAAAAGAGCATACATGCAATAACACTGGTGGATATAGGTGGATTGTGAAAAGAACACACATGCAATGACTCTGGTTGTTGTTAGTAAAAACAACACACATGCAATGACACTGGTGGATCCATGTGTGGTCTTTGAAGAGAACACACAAGCAATGACTCTAGCTGTGGTTAATGAGAAGAACACACATTTCAATGACACTGGTGGATCCATATGTGGTATGTGAAAAGAACACACATGCAATGACTCTAGTTTTTGTTAGTAAAAATAACACACATGCAATGACACTAGTGGATCCATGTGTGGTCTCTCAAGAGAACACACATGCAATGACTCTGGCTGTTGTTAGTAAAAAGAGCACAAATGCAATGACATTGGTGGATCCATAGGTGGATTGTGAAAAGAATAGTCACGAAATGACTCCAATTGTTGTTAGTATAAATAAAACACATGAAATGACACCGCACACATGCAATGACACCGTTGGATCTATGTGTGGTCTCTGAACAGAACACACATGTAATGACTCTGGATGTTGTTAGTAAAAAGAGCACACATGCAATGACACTGGTGGATCCATGTGTGGTCTCTGAAAAGAACATGCATGCAATGACTCTGGTTGTTGTTAGTAAAAAGAACACACATGCAATGACACTGGTGGATCCATGTGTGGTCTCTAAAGAGAACACACATGCAATGACTCTGGCTGTGGTTAATGAGAAGAACACACATTTCAATGACACTAGTGGATCCATATGTGGTGTGTGAAAAGAACACACATGCAATGACTCCAGTTGTTGTTAGTAAAAAGAACACACATGCAATGACACTGGTGGATCCATGTGTGGTCTCTGGAGAGAACACACATGCAATGATTCTGGTTTTTGTTAGTAAAAAGAACACACATGCAATGACTGGTTGTTGTTAGTAAAAAGAGCACACATGCAATGACACTGGTGGATCCATGTGTGGTCTCTAAAGAGAACACACATTTCAATGACACTAGTGGATCCATATGTGGTATGTGAAAAGAACACACATGCAATGACTCCAGTTGTTGTTAGAAAAAAGAACACACATGCAATGACACTGGTGGATCCATGTGTGGTCTTTGAAGAGAACACACATGTAATGACTCTGGTTGTTGTTAGTAAGAAGAACACACATGCAATGACTCTGGTGGATCCATATGTGGTATGTGAAAAGAATAGTCATGAAATGACTCTATTTGTTGTTAGTAAAAAGAACACACATGCAATGACACTGGTGGATCCATGTGTGGTCCCTAAAGAGAACACACATGCAATGCCTCTGGTTGTTGTTAGTAACAAGAGCACACATGTAATGACACTTGTGGATCTATAGGTGGATTGTGAAAAGAACACACATGCAATGACTCTGGTTGTTGTTAGTAAAAAGAACACACATGCAATGACACTGGTCGATCCATGTATGGTATTTGAAGAGAACACATAAGCAATGACTCTAGCTGTGGTTAACGAGAAGAACGCACATTTCAATGACACTGGTGGACCCATATGTGGTACGTGAAAAGAACACGCATGCAATGACTCTAGTTGTTGTTAGTAAAAAGAACACACATGCAATGACATTGGTAGATCCATGTGTGGTCTCTGAAGAGAACACATATGCAATGATACTGGTGTATCCATATGTGGTATGTGAAAAGAACACACATGAAATAACTCCAGTTGTTGTTAGTAAAAAGAACACACATGCAATGCCACTGGTGGATCCATGTGTGGTCTATGAAGAGAACACACATGCAATGACACTGGTGGATCCATAGGTGGATTGTGAAAAGAACACACATGCAATGACACTGGTGGATCCATATGTGGTATGTGAAAAGAACACACATGCAATGACTCCAGTTGTTGTTAGTAAAAAGAACACACATGCAATGACACTGGTAGATCCATGTGTGGTCTCTGAAGAGAACACACATGCAATGATTCTGGTTGTTGTTAGTAAAAAGAACACACATGCAATGACTCTGGTTGTTATTAGTAAAAAGAGCACAGATGCAATGACACTAGTGGATCCATGTGTGGTCTCTAAAGAGAACACACATTTCAATGACACTGGTGGATCCATATGTGGTATGTGAAAACAACACACATGCAATGACACCAGTTGTTGTTAGTAAAAAAACATAGAATGCAATGACAATGGTGGATCCATGTGTGGTCTCTGAAGAGAACACACATGTAATGACTCTAGTTGTTGTTACTAAAAAGAACACACATGCAATGACTCTGCTGGATCCATATGTGGTATCTGAAAAGAATAGTCATGAAATGACTCTAGTTGTTGTTAGTAAAAAGAACACACATGCAATGACACTGGTGGATCCATGTGTGGTCTCTAAAGAGAACAAACATGCAATGACGCTGGTTGTTGTTAGTAAAAAGAGCACACATGCAATGACACTGGTGGATATAGGTGGATTGTGAAAAGAACACACATGCAATGACTCTGGTTGTTGTTAGTAAAAACAACACACATGCAATGACACTGGTGGATCCATGTGTGGTCTTTGAAGAGAACACACAAGCAATGACTCTAGCTGTGGTTAATGAGAAGAACACACATTTCAATGACACTGGTGGATACATATGTGGTATGTGAAAAGAACACACATGCAATGACTCTAGTTGTTGTTACTAAAAATAACACACATGCAATGACACTAGTGGATCCATGTGTGGTCTCTCAAGAGAACACACATGCAATGACTCTGGCTGTTGTTAGTAAAAAGAGCACAAATGCAATGACATTGGTGGATCCATAGGTGGATTGTGAAAAGAATAGTCACGAAATGACTCCAATTGTTGTTAGTATAAAGAACACACATGAAATGACACCGCACACATGCAATGACACCGTTGGATCTATGTGTGGTCTCTGAACAGAACACACATGTAATGACTCTGGATGTTGTTAGTAAAAAGAGCACACATGCAATGACACTGGTGGATCCATGTGTGGTCTCTGAAAAGAACATGCATGCAATGACTCTGGTTGTTGTTAGTAAAAAGAACACACATGCAATGACACTGGTGGATCCATGTGTGGTCTCTAAAGAGAACACACATGCAATGACTCTGGCTGTGGTTAATGAGAAGAACACACATTTCAATGACACTAGTGGATCCATATGTGGTGTGTGAAAAGAACACACATGCAATGACTCCAGTTGTTGTTAGTAAAAAGAACACACATGCAATGACACTGGTGGATCCATGTGTGGTATCTGAAGAGAACACACATGCAATGATTCTGGTTGTTGTTAGTAAAAAGAACACACATGCAATGACTGGTTGTTGTTAGTAAAAAGAGCACACATGCAATGACACTGGTGGATCCATGTGTGGTCTCTAAAGAGAACACACATTTCAATGACACTAGTGGATCCATATGTGGTATGTGAAAAGAACACACATGCAATGACTCCAGTTGTTGTTAGAAAAAAGAACACACATGCAATGACACTGGTGGATCCATGTGTGGTCTTTGAAGAGAACACACATGTAATGACTCTGGTTGTTGTTAGTAAGAAGAACACACATGCAATGACTCTGGTGGATCCATATGTGGTATGTGAAAAGAATAGTCATGAAATGACTCTAGTTGTTGTTAGTAAAAAGAACACACATGCAATGACACTGGTGGATCCATGTGTGGTCCCTGAAGAGAACACACATGCAATGCCTCTGGTTGTTGTTAGTAAAAAGAGCACACATGTAATGACACTGGTGGATCTATAGGTGGATTGTGAAAAGAACACACATGCAATGACTCTGGTTGTTGTTAGTAAAATGAACACACATGCAATGACACTGGTCGATCCATGTATGGTATTTGAAGAGAACACATAAGCAATGACTCTAGTTGTGGTTAACGAGAAGAACACACATTTCAATGACACTGGTGGATCCATATGTGGTATGTGAAAAGAACACGCATGCAATGACTCTAGTTATTGTTAGTAAAAAGAACACACATGCAATGACACTGGTAGATCCATGTGTGGTCTCTGAAGAGAACACACATGCAATGATACTGGTGTATCCATATGTGGTATGTGAAAAGAACACACATGAAATAACTCCAGCTGTTGTTAGTAAAAAGAACACACATGCAATGCCACTGGTGGATCCATGTGTGGTCTATGAAGAGAACACACATGCAATGACACTGGTGGATCCATAGGTGGATTGTGAAAAGAACACACATGCAATGACACTGGTGGATCCATATGTGGTATGTGAAAAGAACACACATGCAATGACTCCAGTTGTTGTTAGTAAAAAGAACACACATGCAATGACACTGGTGGATCCATGTGTGGTCTCTGAAGAGAACACACATTTTAATGACACTGGTGGATCCATATGTGGTATGTGAAAAGAACACACATGCAGTGACTCCAGTTGTTGTTAGTAAAAAGAACACACATGCAATGACACTGGTGGATCCATGTGTGGTCTCTGAAGAGAACACACATGCAATGCCTCTGGTTGTTGTTAGTAAAAATAGCACACATGTAATGACACTGGTGGATCTATAGGTGGATTGTGAAAAGAAAACACATGCAATGACTCTTGTTGTTGTTAGTAAAAAGAACACACATGCAATGACACTGGTGGATCCATGTATGGTATTTGAAGAGAACACATAAGAAATGACTCTAGCTGTGGTTAACAAGAAGAACACACATTTCAATGACACTGGTGGATCCATATGTGGTATGTGAAAAGAACACGCATGCAATGACTCTAGTTGTTGTTAGTAAAAAGAACACACATGCAATGACACTGGTAGATCCATGTGTGGTCTCTGAAGAGAACACACATGCAATGACACTGGTGTATCCATATGTGGTATGTGAAAAGAACACACATGAAATAACTCCAGTTGTTGTCAGTAAAAAGAACACACATGCAATGCCACTGGTGGAACCATGTGTGGTCTATGAAGAGAACACACATGCAATGACACTGGTGGATCCATAGGTGGATTGTGAAAAGAACACACATGCAATGACACTGGTGGATCCATATGTGGTATGTGAAAAGAACACACATGCAATGACTCCAGTTGTTGTTAGTAAAAAGAACACACATGCAATGACACTGGTGGATCCATGTGTGGTCTCTGAAGAGAACACACATTTCAATGACACTGGTGGATCCATATGTGGTATGTGAAAAGAACACACATGCAATGACACCAGTTGTTGTTAGTAAAAAACACACATGCAATGACACTGGTGGATCCCTATGTGGTCTCTGAAGACAACACACATGTAATGACTCTGGTTGTTGTTAGTAAAAAGAACACACATGCAATGACTCTGGTGGAACAATATGTAGTATGTGAAAAGAATAGTCATGAAATGACTCCAGTTGTTGTTAGTAAAAAGAACACACATGCAATGACACTGGTGGATCCATATGTGGTCTCTGAAGAGAACACGCATGCAATGACTCTGGTTGTTGTTAGTAAAAAGAGCACACATGCAATGACACTGGTGGATCTATAGGTGGATTGTGAAAATAACACACATGCAATGACTCTGGTGTTGTTAGTAAATAGAACACACATATATTAACACTAGTGGATCCATGTGTGGTCTTTGAAGAGAACACACAAGCAATGACTCTAGCTGTGGTTAATGAGAAGAACACACATTTCAATGACACTGGTGGATCCATATGTGGTATGTGAAAATAACACACATGCAATGACTCTAGTTTTTGTTAGTAAAAAGAACACACATGCAATGACTCTAGTTTTTGTTAGTAAAAAGAACACACATGCAATGACACTGGTGGATCCATGTGTGGTCTCTGAAGAGAACACACATGCAATGACTCTGGTTGTTGTTAGTAAAAAGAGCCCACATGCAATGACACTGGTGGATCCATAGGTGGATTGTGAAAATAACACACATGCAATGACTCTGTTTGTTGTTAGTAAAAAGAACACACATGCAATGACACTGGTGGATCCATGTATGGTATTTGAAGAGCACACATAAGCAATGACTCTAGCTGTGGTTAACAAGAAGAACACACATTTCAATGACACTGGTGGATCCATATGTGGTATGTGAAAAGAACACGCATGCAATGACTCTAGTTGTTATTAGTAAAAAGAACACACATGCAATGACACTAGTAGATCCATGTGTGGTCTCTGAAGAGAACACACATGCAATGACACTGGTGTATCCATATGTGGTATGTGAAAAGAACACACATGAAATAACTCTAGTTATTGTTAGTAAAAAGAACACACATGCAATGCCACTGGTGGATCCATGTGTGGTCTATGAAGAGAACACACATGCAATGACACTGGTGGATCCATAGGTGGATTGTGAAAAGAACACACATGCAATGACACTGGTGGATCCATATGTGGTATGTGAAAAGAACACACATGCAATGACTCCAGTTGTTGTTAGTAAAAAGAACACACATGCAATGACACTGGTGGATCCATGTGTGGTCTCTAAAGAGAACACACATTTCAATGACACTGGTGGATCCATATGTGGTATGTGAAAAGAACACACATGCAGTGACTCCAGTTGTTGTTAGTAAAAAGAACACACATGCAATGACAATGGTGGATCCATGTGTGGTCTCTAAAGAGAACACACATTTCAATGACACTGGTGGATCCATATGTGGTATGTGAAAAGAACACACATGCAATGACACCAGTTGTTGTTAGTAAAAAACACACATGCAATGACACTGGTGGATCCATATGTGGTCTCTGAAGACAACACACATGTAATGACTCTGGTTTTTGTTAGTAAAAAGAACACACATGCAATGACTCTGGTGGAACAATATGTAGTATGTGAAAAGAATAGTCATGAAATGACTCCAGTTGTTGTTAGTAAAAAGAACGCACATGCAATGACACTGGTGGATCCATATGTGGTCTCTGAAGAGAACACGCATGCAATGACTCAGGTTGTTGTTAGTAAAAAGAGCACACATGCAATGACACTGGTGGATCTATAGGTGGATTGTGAAAATAACACACATGCAATGACTCTGGTCGTTGTTAGTAAATAGAACACACATGCAATGACACTAGTGGATCCATGTGTGGTCTTTGAAGAGAACACACAAGCAATGACTCTAGCTGTGGTTAATGAGAAGAACACACATTTCAATGACACTGGTGGATCCATATGTGGTATGTGAAAAGAACACACATGTAATGAATCTAGTTTCTGTTAGTAAAAAGAACACACATGCAATGACTCTAGTTTTTGTTAGTAAAAGAACACACATGCAATGACACTGGTGGATCCATGTGTGGTCTCTGAAGAGAACACACATGCAATGACTCTGGCTGTTGTTAGTAAAAAGAGCACACATGCAATGACACTGGTGGATCCATAGGTGGATTCTGAAAAGAATAGTCATGAAATGACTCCAATTGTTGTTAGTAAAAAGAACACACATGTAATGACACCGCACACATGCAATGACACCGGTGGATCTAGGTGTGATCTCTGAACAGAACACACATGCAATGACTCTGGATGTTGTTAGTAAAAAGAGCACACATGCAATGACACTGGTGGATCCATGTGTGGTCTCTGAAGAGAACACACATGCAATGACTCTGGTTGTTGTTAGTAAAAATAACACACATGCAATGACACTGGTGGATCCATGTGTGGTCTCTGAAGAGAATACACATGCAATGACTCTAGCTGTGGTTAATGAGAAGAACACACATTTCACTGACACTGGTGGATCCATATGTGGTATGTGAAAAGAACACACATACAAGGACTCCAGTTGTTGTTAGTAAAAAGAGCACACATGCAATGACACTGGTGGATCCATGTGTGGTCTTTGAAGAGAACACACATTTCAATGACACTGGTGGATCTATATGT
Source organism: Avena insularis (assembly GCA_023614405.1). NCBI lineage: Eukaryota > Viridiplantae > Streptophyta > Magnoliopsida > Poales > Poaceae > Avena > Avena insularis. The sequence goes on from CM042688.1 coordinate 293,206,497, forward strand.
GGTATGTGAAAATAATAGTCATAAAATGACTCCAGTTGTTGTTAGTAAAAAGAACACACATGCAATGACACTAGTGGATCCATGTGTGGTCTCTGAAGAGAAAACACATGCAATGACTCTGGTTGTTGTTAGTAAAAAGAGCACACATGCAATGACACTGGTGGATCCATAGGTGGATTGTGAAAATAACACACATGCAATGACACTGGTGGATTGATGCACTCGACTTTCAACGTAGAGCTCGTTGGGAGCCCCAAGAGGAAGGTACGATGAGCACAGCAGTAAGTTTTCCCTCAGTTATGAAACCAAGGTTTAATCAAACCAGTAGGAGAAAGGAAACACCCCAAAGGTGTTACTAGCTGAGCTTTGGCAGGGCGCACTACCGGTGCTAGTAGCAACGTGGAGACCTGCACAACACAACCACGGGACTTTGTCCCCAACTTGCGATGAGGTTGTCAATCTCACCGTGTTTTGTGGAAAACAAAGGATTAAACGTATCGAATGGAAAGAAGTAAAAGTTTGCAGAAAGTAAACACAAAGCAGAAATAGTTTATAGATTGTATGTAAAGAAAAAGGACCGGGATCCATAGTTCACTAGAGGTGGCTCTCCTTAGATAGATAACATGCTGGGTAAACAAATTACATCGGGGCAATTGACAAACACCGATAAAGAAATACATGCATATACTAATCATCTTGACTCCTTTGAGACTTGATTGGGCATTACAACATAATACATAGACCGCCATCGAACTGCATCTATGACTAATAATCCACCTTTAGGTTATCATCCGAACCCCCTGCAGTATTAAGTTGTAAGCAACAGATTATTGCTTTACGAACTGCGTGTAAAGTAAACAATATGATTATTCTATGAACAAAGGATTGTTGTTTTCTCCCGAGTAGCAACAGCACATCTAGTACCTTAGAGATTTACATCACTTCCCAGTTACGGAGGCATGAACCCACTATCGTGCATAAATACTAACTCTTGGAGTTGCTAGCATCTACTTGGCCAAGATAGCTACTAACAACGGAAAGCATGCAAGATCTCAAATAACAAAGACATGATAGAATCAATAATCAATCTGAAATAGCATCTCAATATCCATCGGATCCCCGTAAACACAACATGTATGAATTACAAATAGATGATCTTGATCATGAACGGAGCTCACAAGATCTAAACATGAAAGCACAAAGGAGGAGAAACCAGCCATGTAGCTACTACACGGATCCGTAGTCCAAGGATGAACTACTCATGCATCACACCAGAGGCTTGCATGGTGATGAAGAAGGCCTCCAGGGTGAATTACCCTCTCTGGCAGGGTGCCGAGAAGAGCTTCAGATCCCTCCCGATCTAGGGATGGAGATGATGGCGGCTACAGACTCTTTCGTGGATTTTTGATTGGGTACTTAGGGTTTTCGTCTCGAGGGCAACTTATAGGCGGAAGGAGAGGCCGAGGGTGCAGGAGCCACCACCACCCCAGTGCGGGCGGGGCCTGCCACGCGGCAGTGGTGTGTGGCCCTGACCCTCTCTCTCTAAATTTGGCACTTGATCCCTTCTGGAAAAATAGGCACTTTGGCTTTTGTCCCGTCCAATTCCGAGAATATTCATTTTCTGACTTTCCTGGAACCAAAAACAGTAGAAAACAGGTAGCTGGCACTGTGGCTCTTGTTAATAGGTCAGTCCAAAAATCATATGAAAAGTACTCCAAAGTTGGAACAAAACACAAGAAAGTGGATAAAACCAAGCATGGAACATCAAAAATTATAGATACATTTGCAATGTATCATGGATCCATATGTGGTATGTGAAAAGAACACACATGCAATTATTCCAGTTGTTGTTACTAAAAAGAACACACACGCAATTACACTGGTGGACCCATGTGTGGTCTCTGAAGAGAACACACATTTCAATGACACTGGTGGATCCATATGTGGTATGTGAAAAGAACACACATGCAATGACTCTAGTTGTTGTTAGTAAAAAGAACACACATGCAATGACATTGGTGGATCCATGTGTGGTCTCTAAAGAGAACACACATTCAATGACTCTGGTGTGGTTAATGAGAAGAACACACATGCAATGACACTAGTGGATCTATATGTGGTATGTGAAAACAATAGTCATGAAATGACTTCAGTTGTTGTTAGTAAAAAGAACACACAAGCAATGAAAATGGTGGATCCATGTGTGGTCTGTGAAGAGAACACACATGCAATGACTCTGGATATTGTTAGTAAAAAGAGAACACATGCAATGACACTAGTGGATCCATAGGTGGATTGTGAAAAGAACACACATGCAATGACTCTGGTTGTTGTTAGTAAAAAGAACACACATGCAATGACACTAGTGGATTCATGTGTGGTCTCTAAAGAGAACACACATCTAATGACTCTAGCTGTGGTTAATGAGAAGAACACACATTTCAATGACACTGGTGGATCCATATGTGGTATGTGAAAAGAACACACATGTAATGGCTCCAGTTGTTGTTAGTAAAAAGAGCACACATGCAATGACACTGGTGGATCCATGTGTGGTCTCTGAAGAGAACACACATTTCAATGACATTGGTGGACCCATATGTGGTATGTGAAAATAATAGTCATGAAATGACTCTAGTTGTTGTTACTAAAAAGAACACACATGCAATGACACTGGTGGATCCATGTGTGGTCTCTGAAGAGAACACATATGCAATGACTCTACTTGTTGTTAATAAAAAGAGCACACATGCAATGACACTGGTGGATCCATAGGTGGATTGTGAAAAGAACACACATGCAATCGCACTGGTGGATCGATATTTGGTATGTGAAAAGAACACACATGCAATGGGTCCAGTTGTTGTTAGTAAAAAGAACACACATGCAATGCCACTGGTGGATCCATGTGTGGTCTCTGAAGAGAACACACATTTTAATGACACTGGAGGATCCATATGTGGTATGTGAAAAGAATACACATGCAATGACTCCAGTTGTTGTTAGTAAAAAGAACACACATGCAATGACACTGGTGGATCCATGTGTGGTCTCTGAAGAGAACACAAATGCAATGACTCTAGTTGTTGTTAGTAAAAATAACACACATGCAATGACTGTGGTTATTGTTAGTAAAAAGAGCACACATGCAATGACACTGGTGGATCCATGTGTGGTCTCTGAAGAGAACACACATTTCAATGACACTGGTGGATCCATAGGTGGTATGTGAAAAGAACACACATGCAGTGACTCTAGTTGTTGTTAGTAAAAAGAACACACATGCAATGACACTGGTGGATCCATGTGTGGTCTCTGAAGAGAACACAAATGCAATGACTCAAGTTGTTGTTAGTAAAAAGAACACACATGCAATGACTCTGGTTGTTGTTAGTAAAAACAGCACACATGCAATGACACTGGTGGATCCATGTGTGGTCTCTAAAGAGAACACACATTTCAATGACATTGGTGGATCCATATGTGGTATGTGAAAAGAACACACATGCAATGACTCCAGTTATTGTTAGTAAAAAGAACACACATGCAATGACATTGGTGGATCCATGTGTGATCTTTGAAGAGAACACACATGCAATGATTCTGGTTGTTGTTAGTAAAAAGAACACACATGCAATGACTCTGGTTGTTGTTAGGAAAAACAGCACACATGCAATGACACTGGTGGATCCATGTGTGGTCTCTGAACAGAACACACATGCAATGACTCTGGTTGTTGTTAGAAAAAAGAACACACATGCAATGACACTGGTGGATCCATGTGTGGTCTCTGAAGAGAACACACATGCAATGACTCTAGCTGTTGTTAATGTGAAGAACACACATTTCAATGACACTGGTGGAGCCATATGTGGTATGTGAAAAGAACACACATACAAGGACTCCAGTTGTTGTTAGTAAAAAGAGCACACATGCAATGGCACTAGTGGATCCATGTGTGGTCTCTGAAGAGAACACACATTTCAATGACACTAGTGGATATATATGTGGTATGTGAAAATAATAGTCATGAAATGACTCTAGTTGTTGTTTCTAAAAAGAACACACATGCAATGGCACTGGTGGATCCATGTGTGGCCTCTGAAGAGAACACACATGCAATGACTCTGGTTGTTGTTAGTAAAAAGAGCACACATGTAATGACACTGGTGGATCCATAGGTGGATTGTGAAAATAACACACATGCAATGACACTGGTGGATCCATATGTGGTATGTGAAAATAACACACATGCAATGATTCCAGTTGTTGTTAGTAAAAAGAACACACACGCAATTACACTGGTGGATCCATGTGTGGTCTTTGAAAAGAACACACATTTCCATGACACTGGTGGATCCATATGTGGTATGTGAAAAGAACACACATGCAATGACTCCAGTTGTTCTTAGTAAAAAGAACACACATGCAATGACATTGGTGAATCCATGTGTGGTCTCTGAAGAGAACACACATTCAATGACTCTAGTGTGGTTAATGAGAAGAAAACACATCCAATGACACTGGTGGATCCATATGTGGTATGTGAAAAGAATAGTCATGAAATGACTTCAGTTGTTGTTAGTAAAAAGAACACGCAAGCAATGACATTGGTGGATCCATATGTGGTCTCTGAAGAGAACACACATGCAATGACTCTGCCTATTGTTAGTAAAAAGAGCACACATGCAATGACACTAGTGGATCCATAGGTGGATTGTGAAAAGAACACACATGTAATGACTCTGGTTGTTGTTAGTAAAAAGAACACACATGCAATGACACTGGTGGATCCATATGTGATATGTGAAAATAACACACATGCAATGGCTCTAGTTGTTGTTAGTAAAAAGAGCACACATGCAATGACTCTGGTTGTTGTTAGTAAAAAGAACACACATGCAATGACACTGGTCGATCCATGTGTGGTCTCTGTAGAGAACACACATGCAATGACTCTAGCTGTGGTTAATGAGAAGAACACACATTTAAATGACACTGGTGGATCCATATGTGGTATGTGAAAAGAACACACATGCAATGACTCCAGTTGTTGTTAGTAAAAAGAGCACACATGCAATGGCACTGGTGGATCCATGTGTGGTCTCTGAAGAGAACACACATTTCAATGACACTGGTGGATCCATATGTGGTATGTGAAAAGAACACACATGCAATGACTCTAGTTTTTGTTAGTAAAAAGAACACACATGTAATGCACTGGTGGATCCACGTGTGGTATCTGAAGAGAACACACATGCAATGACTCTGGTTGTTGTTAGTAAAAAGAACACACATGCAATGACAATAATGGATCCATGTGTGGTATCTGAAGAGAACACACATCTAATGACTCTAGCTGTGGTTAATGAGAACAACACACATTTCAATGACACTGGTGGATCCGTATGTGGTATGTGAAAAGAACACACATGCAATGGCTCCAGTTGTTATTAGTAAAAAGAGCACACATGCAATGACACTGGTGTATCCATATGTGGTCTCTAAAGAGAACACACATGTAATGACTCTAGTTATTGTTAGTAAAAAGAACACTCGTGCAATGACACTGGTGGATCCATATGTGGATTGTGAAAAGAGCACACATGCAATGACACTTGTGGATCCATATGTGCTATGTGAAGAGAACACACATGCAATGACTATGGTTGTTGTTAGTAAAAAAGCACACATGCAATGACACTGGTGGATCCATAGGTGGATTGTGAAAAGAACACACATGCAATGACTCTGGTTGTTGTTAGTAAAAACAGCACACATGCAATGACACTGGTGGATCCATGTGTGGTCTCTAAAGAGAACACACATTTCAATGACATTGGTGGATCCATATGTGGTATGTGAAAAGAACACACATGCAATGACTCCAGTTATTGTTAGTAAAAAGAACACACATGCAATGACATTGGTGGATCCATGTGTGATCTTTGAAGAGAACACACATGCAATGATTCTGGTTGTTGTTAGTAAAAAGAACACACATGCAATGACTCTGGTTGTTGTTAGGAAAAACAGCACACATGCAATGACACTAGTGGATCCATGTGTGGTCTCTGAACAGAACACACATGCAATGACTCTGGTTGTTGTTAGAAAAAAGAACACACATGCAATGACACTGGTGGATCCATGTGTGGTCTCTGAAGAGAACACACATGCAATGACTCTAGCTGTTGTTAATGTGAAGAACACACATTTCAATGACACTGGTGGAGCCATATGTGGTATGTGAAAAGAACACACATACAAGGACTCCAGTTGTTGTTAGTAAAAAGAGCACACATGCAATGGCACTAGTGGATCCATGTGTGGTCTCTGAAGAGAACACACATTTCAATGACACTAGTGGATATATATGTGGTATGTGAAAATAATAGTCATGAAATGACTCTAGTTGTTGTTTCTAAAAAGAACACACATGCAATGGCACTGGTGGATCCATGTGTGGCCTCTGAAGAGAACACACATGCAATGACTCTGGTTGTTGTTAGTAAAAAGAGCACACATGTAATGACACTGGTGGATCCATAGGTGGATTGTGAAAATAACACACATGCAATGACACTGGTGGATCCATATGTGGTATGTGAAAATAACACACATGCAATGATTCCAGTTGTTGTTAGTAAAAAGAACACACACGCAATTACACTGGTGGATCCATGTGTGGTCTTTGAAAAGACCACACATTACCATGACACTGGTGGATCCATATGTGGTATGTGCACAGAACACACATGCAATGACTCCAGTTGTTCTTAGTAAAAAGAACACACATGCAATGACATTGGTGAATCCATGTGGTCTCAAGAGAACACACATTCAATGACTCTAGTGTGGTTAATGAAGAAAACACATCCAATGACACTGGTGGATCCATATGTGGTATGTGAAAAGAATAGTCATGAAATGACTTCAGTTGTTGTTAGTAAAAAGAACACGCAAGCAATGACATTGGTGGATCCATATGTGGTCTCTGAAGAGAACACACATGCAATGACTCTGCCTATTGTTAGTAAAAAGAGCACACATGCAATGACACTAGTGGATCCATAGGTGGATTGTGAAAAGAACACACATGTAATGACTCTGGTTGTTGTTAGTAAAAAGAACACACATGCAATGACACTGGTGGATCCATATGTGATATGTGAAAATAACACACATGCAATGGCTCTAGTTGTTGTTAGTAAAAAGAGCACACATGCAATGACTCTGGTTGTTGTTAGTAAAAAGAACACACATGCAATGACACTGGTCGATCCATGTGTGGTCTCTGTAGAGAACACACATGCAATGACTCTAGCTGTGGTTAATGAGAAGAACACACATTTAAATGACACTGGTGGATCCATATGTGGTATGTGAAAAGAACACACATGCAATGACTCCAGTTGTTGTTAGTAAAAAGAGCACACATGCAATGGCACTGGTGGATCCATGTGTGGTCTCTGAAGAGAACACACATTTCAATGACACTGGTGGATCCATATGTGGTATGTGAAAAGAACACACATGCAATGACTCTAGTTTTTGTTAGTAAAAAGAACACACATGTAATGCACTGGTGGATCCACGTGTGGTATCTGAAGAGAACACACATGCAATGACTCTGGTTGTTGTTAGTAAAAAGAACACACATGCAATGACAATAATGGATCCATGTGTGGTATCTGAAGAGAACACACATCTAATGACTCTAGCTGTGGTTAATGAGAACAACACACATTTCAATGACACTGGTGGATCCGTATGTGGTATGTGAAAAGAACACACATGCAATGGCTCCAGTTGTTATTAGTAAAAAGAGCACACATGCAATGACACTGGTGTATCCATATGTGGTCTCTAAAGAGAACACACATGTAATGACTCTAGTTATTGTTAGTAAAAAGAACACTCGTGCAATGACACTGGTGGATCCATGTGTGGTCTCTGAAGAGAACACACATGCAATGACTCTAGCTATGGTTAATGAGAAGAACACACATTTCAATGACACTGGTGGATCCATACGTGGTATGTGAAAATAATAGTCATGAAATGACTCCAGTTGTTCTTAGTAAAAAGAACACGCATGCAATGACATAGGTGGATCCATGTGTGGTCTCTGAAGAGAACACGCATGCAATGACTCTGTCTATTGTTAGTAAAAAGATCACACATGTAATGACACTTGTGGATCCAAAGGTGGATTGTGAAAAGGACACACAAGCAATGACTCTGGTTGTAGTTAGTAAAAAGAACACACATGCAATGACACTGGTAGATCCATGTGTGGTCTCTGAAGAGAACACACATGCAATGACTCTAGCTGTGGTTAATGAGAAGAACACACATTTAAGTGACACTGGTGGATCCATATGTGGTATGTGAAAAGAACACACATGCAATGACTCCAGTTGTTGTTAGTAAAAAGAGCACACATGCAATGGCACTAGTGGATCCATGTGTGGTCTCTGAAGAGAACACACATTTCAATGACACTGGTGCATCCATATGTGGTATGTGAAAAGAACACACATGCAATGACTCTAGTTTTTGTTAGTAAAAAGAACACACATGCAATGACACTGGTGGATCCATGTGTGGTCTCTGAAGAGAACACACATGCAATGACTCTGGTTGTTGTTAGTAAAAAGAACACACATGCAATGACTCTGGTTGTTGTTAGTAAAAAGAGCACACATGCAATGACACTGGTGGATCCATGTGTGGTCTCTAAAGAGAACACACATTTCAATGACACTGGTGGATCCATATGTGGTATGTGAAAAGAACAGACATGCAATGACTCCAGTTGTTGTTAGCAAAAAGAACACACATGTAATGACACTGGTGGATCCATGTGTGGTCTCTGAAGAGAACACACATGTAATGACTCTGGTTGTTGTTAGTAAAAATAACACACATGCAATGACTCTGGTGGATCCAAATGTGGTATGGGAAAAGAATAGTCATGAAATGACTCTAGTTGTTGTTAGTAAAAAGAACACACATGTAATGACTCTGGTGGATCCATGTGTGGTCTCTGAAGAGAACACACATGCAATGACTCTGGTTGTTTTTAGTAAAAAGAGCACACATGCAATGACACTGGTGGATCTAAAGGTGGATTGTGAAAAGAACACACATTCAATGACTATGGTTGTTGTTAGTAAAAAGAACACACATGCAATGACACTGGTGGATCCATGTGTGGTCTATGAAGAGAACACATAAGCAATGACTCTAGCTGTGGTTAATGAGAAGAACACACATTTCAATGACACTGGTGGATCCATATGTGGTATGTGAAAAGAACCCACATGCATTGACTCTAGTTGTTTTTAGTAAAAAGAACACACATGCAATGACACTGGTGGATCCATGTGTGGTCTCTGACGAGAACACACATGCAATGACGCTGGTGGATCCATATGTGGTATGTGAAAAGAACACACATGAAATGACTCTAGTTGTTGTTAGTAAAAAGAACACACATGCAATGACACTGGTGGATCCACGTGTGGTATCTGAAGAGAACACACATGCAATGACTCTGGTTGTTGTTAGTAAAAAGAACACACATGCAATGACTCTGGTTGTTGTTAGTAAAAAGAACACACATGCAATGACACTAGTGGATCCATGTGTGGTCTCTGAAGAGAACACACATCTAATGACTCTAGCTGTGGTTAATGAGAACAACACACATTTCAATGACACTGGTGGATCCATATGTGGTATGTGAAAAGAACACACATGCAATGGATCCAGTTGTTATTAGTAAAAAGAGCACACATGCAATGATACTGGTGTATCCATATGTGGTCTCTAAAGAGAACACACATGTAATGACTCTAGTTATTGTTAGTAAAAAGAACACTCGTGCAATGACACTGGTGGATCCAGGTGTGGTCTCTGAAGAGAACACACATGCAATGACTCTAGCTATGGTTAATGAGAAGAACACACATTTCAATGACACTGGTGGATCCATACATGGTATGTGAAAAGAATAGTCATGAAATGACTCCAGTTGTTGTTAGTAAAAAGAACACGCATGCAATGACACAGGTGGATCCATGTGTGGTCTCTGAAGAGAACACGCATGCAATGACTCTGGCTATTGTTAGTAAAAAGAGCACACATGCAATGACACTTGTGGATCCAAAGGTAGATTGTGAAAAGGACGCACAAGCAATGACTCTGGTTGTAGTTAGTAAAAAGAACACACATGCAATGACACTGGTAGATCCATGTGTGGTCTCTGAAGAGAACACACATGCAATGACTCTAGCTGTGGTTAATGAGAAGAACACACATTTAAATGACACTGGTGGATCCATATGTGGTATGTGAAAAGAACACACATGCAATGACTCCAGTTGTTGTTAGTAAAAAGAGCACACATGCAATGGCACTGGTGGATCCATGTGTGGTCTCTGAAGAGAACACACATTTCAATGACACTGGTGGATCCATATGTGGTATGTGAAAAGAACACACATGCAATGACTCTAGTTTTTGTTAGTAAAAAGAACACACATGCAATGACACTGGTTGTTGTTAGTAAAAAGAACACACATGCAATGACACTAGTGGATCCATGTGTGGTCTCTGAAGAGAACACACATCTAATGACTCTAGCTGTGGTTAATGAGAACAACACACATTTCAATGACACTGGTGGATCCATATGTGGTATGTGAAAAGAACACACATGCAATGGCTCCAGTTGTTATTAGTAAAAAGAGCACACATACAATGACACTGGTGTATCCATATGTGGTCTCTAAAGAGAACACACATGTAATGACTCTAGTTATTGTTAGTAAAAAGAACACTCGTGCAATGACACTGGTGGATCCATGTGTGGTCTCTGAAGAGAACACACATGCAATGACTCTAGCTATGGTTAATGAGAAGAACACACATTTCAATGACACTGGTGGATCCATACTTGGTATGTGAAAAGAATAGTCATGAAATGACTCCAGTTGTTGTTAGTAAAAAGAACACGCATGCAATGACACAGGTGGATCCATGTGTGGTCTCTGAAGAGAACACGCATGCAATGACTCTAGCTATTGTTAGTAAAAAGAGCACACATGCAATGACACTTGTGGATCCAAAGGTGGATTGTGAAAAGGACGCATAAGCAATGACTCTGGTTGTAGTTAGTAAAAAGAACACACATGCAATGACACTGGTAGATCCATGTGTGGTCTCTGAAGAGAACACACATGCAATGACTCTAGCTGTGGTTAATGAGAAGAACACACATTTAAATGACACTGGTGGATCCATATGTGGTATGTGGAAAGAACACACATGCAATGACTCCAGTTGTTGTTAGTAAAAAGAGCACACATGCAATGGCACTGGTGGATCCATGTGTGGTCTCTGAAGAGAACACACATTTCAATGACACTGGTGGATCCATATGTGGTATGTGAAAACAACACACATGCAATGACTCTAGTTTTTGTTAGTAAAAAGAACACACATGCAATGACACTGGTGGATCCATGTGTGGTCTCTGAAGAGAACACACATGCAATGACTCTGGTTGTTGTTAGTAAAAAGAACACACATGCAATGACTCTGGTTGTTGTTTGTAAAAAGAGCACACATGCAATGACACTGGTGGATCCATGTGTGGTCTCTAAAGAGAACACACATTTCAATGACACTGGTGGATCCATATGTGGTATGTGAAAAGAACACACATGCAATGACTCCAGTTGTTGTTAGCAAAAAGAACACACATGTAATGACACTGGTGGATCCATGTGTGGTCTCTGAAGAGAACACACATGTAATGACTCTGGTTGTGGTTAATGAGAAGAACACACGTTTCAATGACACTGGTGGATCCATATTTGGTATGTGAAAAGAACACACATACAAGGACTCCAGTTGTTCTTAGTAAAAAGAGCACACATGCAATGACACTGGTGGATCCATATGTGATCTCTGAAGAGAACACACATTTCAATGACACTAGTGGCTCTATAGGTGGTATGTGAAAGTAATAGTCATGAAATGACTCCAGTTGTTTTTAGTAAAAAGAACACACATGCAATGACACTAGTGGATCCATGTGTGGTCTCTAAAGAGAACACACATGCAATGACTCTGATTGTTGTTAGTAAAAACAGCACACATGCAATGACACTGGTGGATCCATAGGTGGATTGTGAAAATAACACACATGCAATGATACTGGTGGATCCATATGTGGTATGTGAAAAGAACACACATGCAATGATTCTAGTTGTTTCTAGTAAAAAGAACACACACACGCAATTACACTGGTGGATCCATTTGTGGTCTCGGAAGAGAACACACATTTCAATGACACTGGTGGATCCATATGTGGTATGTGAAAAGAACACACATGCAATGACTCCAGTTGTTGTTAGTAAAAAGAACACACATGCAATGACATTGGTGAATCCATATGTGGTCTCTAAAGATAACACACATTCAATGAATCTAGTGTGGTTAATGAGAAGAATACAGATGCAATGACACTGGTGGATCCATATGTGGTATGTGAAAAGAATAGTCATGAAATGACTTCAGTTGTTGTTAGTAAAAAGAACACACAAGCAATGACATTGGTGGATCCATGTGTGGTCTCTGAAGAGAACACACATGCAATGACTCTGGCTATTGTTAGTAAAAAGAGCAAACATGCAATGACACTAGTGGATCCATAGGTGTATTGTGAAAAGAACACACATGCAATGGCTCTGGTTGTTTTTAGTAAAAAGAACACACATGCAATGACACTAGTGGATCCATGTGTGGTCTCTGAAAAGAACACACATCGAATGACTCTAGCTGTGGGAAATGAGAAGAACACACATTTCAATGACACTGGTGGATCCATATGTGGTATCTGAAAAGAACACACATGCAATGGCTCTAGTTATTGTTAGTAAAAAGAGCACACATGCAATGACACTGGTGAATCCATGTGTGGTCTCTAAAGAGAACACACATGCAATGACTCTAGTTGTTGTTAGTAAAAAGAACACTCATGCAATGACACTGGTGGATCCATGTGTGGTCTCTGAAGAGAACACACATGCAATGACTCTAGCTATGGTTAATGAGAAGAACACACATTTGAATGACACTGGTGGATCCATATGTGGTATGTGAAAAGAATAGTCATGAAATGACTCCAGTTGTTGTTAGTAAAAAGAACACACATGCAATGACACTGGTGGATCCATGTGTGGTCTCTAAAGAGAACACACAAGCAATGACTCCAGCTGTTGTTAGTAAAAAGAGCACACATGCAATGACACTGGTGGATCCAAAGGTGGATTGTGAAGAGAACGCACATGCAGTGACTCTAGTTGTAGTTAGTAAAAAGAACACACATGCAATGACACTGGTGGATCCATGTGTGGTCTCTGAAGAGAACACACATGCAATGACTCTAGCTGTGGTTAATGAGAAGAACACACATTTCAATGCCACTGGTGGATCCATATGTGGTATGTGAAAAGAACACACATGCAATGACTCCAGTTGTTGTTAGTAAAAAGAGGAGACATGCAATGGCACTGGTGGATCCATGTGTGGTCTCTGAAGAGAACACACATTTCAATGACACTGGTGGATCCATATGTGGTATGTGAAAAGAACACACATGCAATGACTCTAGCTATGGTTAATGAAAAGAACACACATCCAATGATTCCAGTTGTTGTTAGTAAAAAGAACACACATTTCAATGACACTGGTGGATCCATACGTGGTATGTGAAAAGAATAGTCATGAAATGACTCCAGTTGTTGTTAGTAAAAAGAACACGCATGCAATGACACAGGTGGATCCATGTGTGGTCTCTGAAGAGAACACGCATGCAATGACTCTGGCTATTGTTAGTAAAAAGAGCACACATGCAATGACACTTGTGGATCCAAAGGTGGATTGTGAAAAGGACGCACAAGCAATGACTCTGGTTGTAGTTAGTAAAAAGAACACACATGCAATGACACTGGTAGATCCATGTGTGGTCTCTGTAGAGAACACACATGCAATGACTGTAGCTGTGGTTAATGAGAAGAACACGCATTTAAATGACACTGGTGGATCCATATGTGGTATGTGAAAAGAACACACATGCAATGACTCCAGTTGTTGTTAGTAAAAAGAGCACACATGCAATGGCACTGGTGGATCCATGTGTGGTCTCTGAAGAGAACACACATTTCAATGACACTAGTGGATCCATATGTGGTATGTGAAAAGAACACACATGCAATGACTCTAGTTTTTGTTAGTAAAAAGAACACACATGCAATGACACTGGTGGATCCATGTGTGGTCTCTGAAGAGAACACACATGCAATGACTCTGGTTGTTATTAGTAAAAAGAACACACATGCAATGACTCTGGTTGTTGTTAGTAAAAAGAGCACACATGCAATGACACTGGTGGATCCATGTGTGGTCTCTAAAGAGAACACACATTTCAATGACACTGGTGGATCCATATGTGGTATGTGAAAAGAACACCCATCAATGACTCCAGTTGTTGTTAGCAAAAAGAACACACATGTAATGACACTGGTGGATCCATGTGTGGTCTCTGAAGAGAACACACATGTAATGACTCTGGTTGTTGTTAGTAAAAAGAACACACATGCAATGACTCTGGTGGATCCATATGTGGTATGGGAAATGAATAGTCATGAAATGACTCTAGTTGTTGTTAGTAAAAAGAACACACATGTAATGACTCTGGTGGATCCATGTGTTGTCTCTGAAGAAAACACACATGCAATGACTGTGGTTGTTGTTAGTAAAAAGAGCACACATGCAATGACACTAGTGGATCTATAGGTGGATTGTGAAAATAACACACATTCAATGACTATGGTTGTTGTTAGTAAAAAGAACACACATGCAATGACACTGGTGGATCCATGTGTGGTCTATGAAGAGAACACATAAGCAATGACTCTAGCTGTGGTTAATGAGAAGAACACACATTTCAATGACACTGGTGGATCCATATGTGGTATGTGAAAAGAACACACATGCAATGACTCCAGTTGTTTTTAGTAAAAAGAACACACATGCAATGACACTGGTGGATCCATGTGTGGTCTCTGAAGAGAACACACATGCAATGACGCTGGTGGATCCATATGTGGTATGTGAAAAGAACACACATGAAATGACTCTAGTTGTTGTTAGTAAAAAGAACACACATGCAATGACACTGGTGGATCCATGTGCGGTCTCACACATTTTAATGACACTGGTGGATCCATATGTGGTATCTGAAAAGAACACACATGCAGTGACTCCAGTTGTTGTTAGTAAAAAGAATACACATGCAATGACACTAGTGGATCCATGTGTGGTGTTTGAAGAGAACACAAATGCAATGACTCTAGTTGTTGTTAGTAAAAAGAACACACATGCAATGACTCTGGTTGTTGTTAGTAAAAATACGACACATGCAATGACACTGGTGGATCCATGTGTGGTCTCTAAATAGAACACACATTTCAATGACACTGGTGGATCCGTATGTGATATGTGAAAAGAACACACATGCAATGACTCCAGTTGTTGTTAGTAAAAATAACACACATGAAATGACACTGGTGGATCCATGTGTGGTCTCTGAAGAGAACACACATGCAATGATTCTTCTTGTTGTTAGTAAAAAGAACACACATGCAATGACTCTGGTTGTTGTTATTAAAAAGAGCACACATGCAATGACACTGGTGGATCCATGTGTCGTCTATAAAGAGAACACACATTTCAATGACACTGGTGGATCCATATGTGGTATGTGAAAAGAACACACATGCAATGACTCTAGTTGTTGTTAGTAAAAAGAACACACATGCAATGACACTGGTGGATCCATGTGTGGTCTCTGAAGAGAACACACATGCAATGACTCTAGCTGTTGTTAGTAAAAAGAGCACACATGCAATGACACAGGTGGAACCATAGGTGGATTGTGAAAAGAATAGTCATGAAATTACTCCAATTGTTGTTAGTAAAAAGAACACACATGCAATGACACCGCACACATGCAATGACACCGGTGGATCTATGTGTGGTCTCTGAACAGAAAACACATGCAATGACTCTGGATGTTGTTAGTAAAAATAGCACACATGCAATGACACTGGTGGATCCATGTGTGGTCTTTGAAGAGAACACGCATGCAATGACTCTGGTTGTTGTTAGTAAAACGAACACACATCCAATGACACTGGTGGATCCACGTGTGGTCTCTGAAGAGAACACACATGCAATGACTCTAGCTGTGGTTAATGAGAAGAACACACGTTTCAATGACACTGGTGGATCCATATTTGGTATGTGAAAAGAACACATATACAAGGAGTCCAGTTGTTGTTAGTAAAAAGAGCACACATGCAATGACACTGGTGGATCCATGTATGATCTCTGAAGAGAACACACATTTCAATGACACTAGTGGATCTATATGTGGTATGTGAAAGTAATAGTCATGAAATGACTCCAGTTGTTGTTAGTAAAAAGAACACACATGCAATTACACTAGTGGATCCATGTGTGGTCTCTGAAGAGAACACACATGCAATGACTCTGATTGTTGTTAGTAAAAACAACACACATGCAATGACACTGGTGGATCCATATGTGGTATGTGAAAAGAACACACATGCAATGATTCTAGTTGTTTCTACTAAAAAGAACACACACACGCAATTACACTGGTGGATCCATGTGTGGTCTCGGAAGAGAACACACATTTCAATGACACTGGTGGATCCATATGTGGTATGTGAAAAGAACACACATGCAATGACTCCAGTTGTTGTTAGTAAAAAGAACACACATGCAATGACATTGGTGAATCCATGTGTGGTCTCTAAAGATAACACACATTCAATGAATCTAGTGTGGTTAATGAGAAGAATACACATGCAATGACACTGGTGGATCCATATGTGGTATGTGAAAAGAATAGTCATGAAATGACTTCAGTTGTTGTTAGTAAAAAGAACACACAAGAAATGACATTGGTGGATCCATGTGTGGTCTCTGAAGAGAACACACATGCAATGACTCTGGCTATTGTTAGTAAAAAGAGCACACATGCAATGACACTAGTGGATCCATAGGTGGATTGTGAAAAGAACACACATGCAATGACTCTGGTTGTTGTTAGTAAAAAGAACACACATGCAATGACACTAGTGGATCCATGTGTGGTCTCTGAAGAGAACACACATTGAATGACTCTAGCTATAGGTAATGAGAAGAACACACATTTCAATGACACTTGTGGATCCATATGTGGTATGTGAAAAGAACACACATGCAATGGCTCTAATTGTTGTTAGTAAAAAGAGCACGCATGCAATGACACTAGTGGATCCATGTGTCGTCTATAAAGAGAACACACATTTCAATGACACTGGTGGATCCATATGTGGTATGTGAAAAGAACACACATGCAATGGCTCTAGTTATTGTTAGTAAAAAGAGCACACATGCAATGACACTGGTGAATCCATGTGTGGTCTCTAAAGAGAACACACATGCAATGACTCTAGTTGTTGTTAGTAAAAAGAACACTCATGCAATAACACTGGTGGATCCATGTGTGGTCTCTGAAGAGAACACACATGCAATGACTCTAGCTATGGTTAATGAGAAGAACACACATTTGAATGACACTGGTGGATCCATATGTGGTATGTGAAAAGAATAGTCATGAAATGACTCCAGTTGTTGTTAGTAAAAAGAACACACATGCAATGACACTGGTGGATCCATGTGTGGTCTCTAAAGAGAACACACAAGCAATGACTCTAGCTGTTGTTAGTAAAAAGAGCACACATGCAATGACACTGGTGGATCCAAAGGTGGATTGTGAAGAGAACGCACATGCAGTGACTCTAGTTGTAGTTAGTAAAAAGAACACACATGCAATGACACTGGTGGATCCATGTGTGGTCTCTGAAGAGAACACACATGCAATGACTCTAGCTGTGGTTAATGAGAAGAACACACATTTCAATGACACTGGTGGATCCATATGTGGTATGTGAAAAGAACACACATGCAATGACTCCAGTTGTTGTTAGTAAAAAGAGGAGACATGCAATGGCACTGGTGGATCCATGTGGTCTCTGAAGATAACACACATTTCAATGACACTGGTGGATCCATATGTGGTATGTGAAAAGAACACACATGCAATGACTCTAGCTATGGTTAATGAAAAGAACACACATCCAATGATTCCAGTTGTTGTTAGTAAAAAGAACACACATTTCAATGACACTGGTGGATCCATACGTGGTATGTGAAAAGAATAGTCATGAAATGACTCCAGTTGTTGTTAGTAAAAGAACACGCATGCAATGACACAGTGGATCCATGTGTGGTCTCTGAAGAGAACACACATGCAATGACTCTAGCTATTGTTAGTAAAAAGAGCACACATGCAATGACACTTGTGGATCCAAAGGTGGATTGTGAAAAGGACGCATAAGAACTGACTCTGGTTGTAGTTAGTAAAAAGAACACACATGCAATGACACTGGTAGATCCATGTGTGGTCTCTGTAGAGAACACACATGCAATGACTGTAGCTGTGGTTAATGAGAAGAACACGCATTTAAATGACACTGGTGGATCCATATGTGGTATGTGAAAAGAACACACATGCAATGACTCCAGTTGTTAGTAAAAGAGCACACATGCAATGGCATCAGGTGGATCCATGTGTGGTCTCTGAAGAGAACACACATTTCAATGACACTAGTGGATCCATATGTGGTATGTGAAAAGAACACACATGCAATGACTCTAGTTTTTGTTAGTAAAAAGAACACACATGCAATGACACTGGTGGATCCATGTGTGGTCTCTGAAGAGAACACACATGCAATGACTCTGGTTGTTATTAGTAAAAAGAACACACATGCAATGACTCTGGTTGTTGTTAGTAAAAAGAGCACACATGCAATGACACTGGTGGATCCATGTGTGGTCTCTAAAGAGAACACACATTTCAATGACACTGGTGGATCCATATGTGGTATGTGAAAAGAACACCCATCAATGACTCCAGTTGTTGTTAGCAAAAAGAACACACATGTAATGACACTGGTGGATCCATGTGTGGTCTCTGAAGAGAACACACATGTAATGACTCTGGTTGTTGTTAGTAAAAAGAACACACATGCAATGACTCTGGTGGATCCATATGTGGTATGGGAAAAGAATAGTCATGAAATGACTCTAGTTGTTGTTAGTAAAAAGAACACACATGTAATGACTCTGGTGGATCCATGTGTTATCTCTGAAGAAAACACACATGCAATGACTGTGGTTGTTGTTAGTAAAAAGAGCACACATGCAATGACACTGGTGGATCTATAGGTGGATTGTGAAAATAACACACATTCAATGACTATGGTTGTTGTCAGTAAAAAGAACACACATGCAATGACACTGGTGGATCCATGTGTGGTCTATGAAGAGAACACATAAGCAATGACTCTAGCTGTGGTTAATGAGAAGAACACACATTTCAATGACACTGGTGGATCCATATGTGGTATGTGAAAAGAACACACATGCAATGACTCCAGTTGTTTTTAGTAAAAAGAACACACATGCAATGACACTGGTGGATCCATGTGTGGTCTCTGAAGAGAACACACATGCAATGACGCTGGTGGATCCATATGTGGTATGTGAAAAGAACACACATGAAATGACTCTAGTTGTTGTTAGTAAAAAGAACACACATGCAATGACACTGGTGGATCCATGTGCGGTCTCACACATTTTAATGACACTGGTGGATCCATATGTGGTATCTGAAAAGAACACACATGCAGTGACTCCAGTTGTTGTTAGTAAAAAGAATACACATGCAATGACACTAGTGGATCCATGTGTGGTGTTTGAAGAGAACACAAATGCAATGACTCTAGTTGTTGTTAGTAAAAAGAACACACATGCAATGACTCTGGTTGTTGTTAGTAAAAAGACGACACATGCAATGACACTGGTGGATCCATGTGTGGTCTCTAAATAGAACACACATTTCAATGACACTGGTGGATCCATATGTGATATGTGAAAAGAACACACATGCAATGACTCCAGTTGTTGTTAGTAAAAATAACACACATGAAATGACACTGGTGGATCCATGTGTGGTCTCTGAAGAGAACACACATGCAATGATTCTTCTTGTTGTTAGTAAAAAGAACACACATGCAATGACTCTGGTTGTTGTTATTAAAAAGAGCACACATGCAATGACACTGGTGGATCCATGTGTCGTCTATAAAGAGAACACACATTTCAATGACACTGGTGGATCCATATGTGGTATGTGAAAAGAACACACATGCAATGCCTCTAGTTGTTGTTAGTAAAAAGAACACACATGCAATGACACTGGTGGATCCATGTGTGGTCTCTGAAGAGAACACACATGCAATGACTCTAGCTGTTGTTAGTAAAAAGAGCACACATGCAATGACACAGTTGGAACCATAGGTGGATTGTGAAAAGAATAGTCATGAAATTACTCCAATTGTTGTTAGTAAAAAGAACACACATGCAATGACACCGCACACATGCAATGACACCGGTGGATCTATGTGTGGTCTCTGAACAGAAAACACATGCAATGACTCTGGATGTTGTTAGTAAAAATAGCACACATGCAATGACACACTGGTGGATCCATGTGTGGTCTTTGAAGAGAACACGCATGCAATGACTCTGGTTGTTGTTAGTAAAACGAACACACATCCAATGACACTGGTGGATCCACGTGTGGTCTCTGAAGAGAACACACATGCAATGACTCTAGCTGTGGTTAATGAGAAGAACACACGTTTCAATGACACTGGTGGATCCATATTTGGTATGTGAAAAGAACACATATACAAGGAGTCCAGTTGTTGTTACTAAAAAGAGCACACATGCAATGACACTGGTGGATCCATGTATGATCTCTGAAGAGAACACACATTTCAATGACACTAGTGGATCTATATGTGGTATGTGAAAGTAATAGTCATGAAATGACTCCAGTTGTTGTTAGTAAAAAGAACACACATGCAATTACACTAGTGGATCCATGTGTGGTCTCTGAAGAGAACACACATGCAATGACTCCGATTGTTGTTAGTAAAAACAACACACATGCAATGACACTGGTGGATCCATATGTGGTATGTGAAAAGAACACACATGCAATGATTCTAGTTGTTTCTACTAAAAAGAACACACACACGCAATTACACTGGTGGATCCATGTGTGGTCTCGGAAGAGAACACACATTTCAATGACACTGGTGGATCCATATGTGGTATGTGAAAAGAACACACATGCAATGACTCCAGTTGTTGTTAGTAAAAAGAACACACATGCAATGACATTGGTGAATCCATGTGTGGTCTCTAAAGATAACACACATTCAATGAATCTAGTGTGGTTAATGAGAAGAATACACATGCAACGACACTGGTGGATCCATATGTGGTATGTGAAAAGAATAGTCATGAAATGACTTCAGTTGTTGTTAGTAAAAAGAACACACAAGCAATGACATTGGTGGATCCATGTGTGGTCTCTGAAGAGAACACACATGCAATGACTCTGGCTATTGTTAGTAAAAAGAGCACACATGCAATGACACTAGTGGATCCATAGGTGGATTGTGAAAAGAACACACATGCAATGACTCTGGTTGTTGTTAGTAAAAAGAACACACATGCAATGACACTAGTGGATCCATGTGTGGTCTCTGAAGAGAACACACATCGAATGACTCTAGCTATGGGTAATGAGAAGAACACACATTTCAATGACACTTGTGGATCCATATGTGGTATGTGAAAAGAACACACATGCAATGGCTCTAATTGTTGTTAGTAAAAAGAGCACGCATGCAATGACACTGGTGGATCCATGTGTGGTGTCTAAAGAGAACACACATGCAATGACTCTAGTTGTTGTTAGTAAAAAGAACACTCATGCAATGACACTGGTGGATCCATGTGTGGTCTCTGAAGAGAACACACATGCAATGACTCTAGCTATGGTTAATGAGAAGAACACACATTTGAATGACACTAGTGGATCCATATGTGGTATGTGAAAAGAATAGTCATGAAATGACTCCAGTTGTTGTTAGTAAAAAGAACACACATGCAATGACACTGGTGGATCCATGTGTGGTCTCTGAAGAGAACACACAAGCAATGACTCTAGCTGTTGTTAGTAAAAAGAGCACACATGCAATGACACTGGTGGATCCAAAGGTGGATTGTGAAAAGAACGCACATGCAATGACTCTAGTTGTAGTTAGTAAAAAGAACACACATGCAATGACACTGGTGGATCCATGTGTGGTCTCTGAAGAGAACACACATGCAATGACTCTAGCTGTGGTTAATGAGAAGAACACACATTTCAATGACACTGGTGGATCCATATGTGGTATGTGAAAAGAACACATGTAGTGACTCCAGTTGTTGTTAGTAAAAAGAGCAGACATGCAATGGCACTGCTGGATCCATGTGTGGTCTCTGAAGAGAACACACATTTCAATGACACTGGTGGACCCATATGTGGTATGTGAAAAGAACACACATGCAATGACTCTAGCTATGGTTAATGAAAAGAACACACATCCAATGATTCCAGTTGTTGTTAGTAAAAAGAGCACACATGCAATGACACTGGTGGATCCATGTGTGGTCTCTGAAGAGAACACACATTTCAATAACACTGGTGGATCCATATGTGGTATGTGAAAATAATAGTCATGAAATATCTCCAGTTGTTGTTAGTAAAAATAACACACATGCAATGACACTGGTGGATCCATGTGTGGTCTCTGAAGAGAACACACATGCAATGACACTAGTGTATCCATATGTGGTATGTGAAAAGAACACACATGAAATGACTCTAGTTGTTGTTAGTAAAAAGAACACACTTGCAATGACACTGGTGGATCCATGTGTGGTCTCTGAAGAGAACACACATGCAATGACACTAGTGTATCCATATGTGGTATGTGAAAAGAACACACATGCAATGACTCTAGTTGTTGTTAGTAAAAAGAGCACACATGCAATGACACTGGTGGATCCATAAGTGATTGTGAAAATAACACACGTGCAATGACACTAGTGGATCCATATGTGGTATGTGAAAAGAACACACATGCAATGACATTGGTAGATCCATGTGTGGTCTCTGAAGAGAACACACATTTCAATGACACTGGTCGATCCGTATGTGGTATGTGAAAAGAACACACATGCAATGACTCTAGTTGTTGTTAGTAAAAAGAACACACTTGCAATGACACTGGTGGATCCATGTGTGGTCTCTGAAGAGAACACACATGCAATGACACTAGTGTATCCATATGTGGTATGTGAAAAGAACACACATGAAATGACTCCAGTTGGTTTTACTAAAAAGAACACAATTGCAATGACACTAGTGGATCCATATGTGGTATGTGAAAAGAACACACATGCAATGACTCTGGTTGTTGTTAGTAAAAAGAACACACATGCAATGACACTGGGGGATCCATGTGTGGTCTCTGAAGAGAACACACATTTCAATGACATTGGTGGATCCATATGTGGTATGTGAAAAGAATAGTCATGAAATGACTCCAATTGTGGTTAATGAAAGAATACACATTTCAATGACAATGGTGGTTCTATATATGGTCTTTGAAAAGAACACACATGAAATGACTCTAGTTGTTGTTAGTAAAAATAACACACATGCAATGAAACTGGTAGATCCATGTGTGGTCTCTGAAGAGAACACACATGCAATGACTCTAGATATGGTTAATAAGAAGAACACACATTTGAATGACACTGGTGGAACCATATGTGGTATGTGAAAATAACACACATGTAATGACTCTAGTTGTTGTTAGTAAAAAGAACACACATGCAATGACACTGGTGGATCCTTGTGTGGTGTCTGAAGAGAACACACATGCAATGACTCTTGTTGTTGTTAGTAAAAAGAGCACACATGCAATGACACTGCTGGATCCAAAGAGACCACACGTGCAATGACTCTGGTTGTTGTTAGTAAAAAGAGCACACATGCAATGACACTGCTGGATCCATAGGTGGATTGTGAACAGAACACACATGCAATGACACTGGCGGATCCATATGTGGTATGTGAAAACAACACACATGCAATGACTCCAATTATTGTTAGTAAAAAGAATACACATGTAATGGCACTGGTGGATCCATGTGTGGTCTCTGAAGAGAACACACATTTCAATGACACTGGTGGATCCATATGTGGTATGTGAAAAGAACACACATGTAGTGACTCTAGTTGTTGTTAGTAAAAAGAACACACATGCAATGACACTGGTGGATCCCTATGTGGTCTCTGAAGAGAACACACATGCAATGACTCTGGTTGTTGTTAGTAAAAAGAACACACATGCAATAACACTGGTAGATCCATGTGTGGTCTCTGAAGAGAACACACATGCAATGACTCTAGCTGTGGTTAATGAGAAGAACACACATTTAAATGACACTGGTGGATCCATATGTGGTATGTGAAAAGAACACACATGCAATGACTCTAGTTGTTGTTAGTAAAAAGAGCACGCATGCAATGGCACTAGTGGATCCATGTGTGGTCTATGAAGAGAACACACATTTCAATGACACTGGTGGATCCATATGTGGTATGTGAAAAGAACACACATGCAATGACTCTAGTTTTTGTTAGTAAAAGGTACACACATGCAATGACACTGGTGGATCCATGTGTGGTCTCTGAAGAGAACACACATGCAATGACTCTAGTTGTTGTTAGTAAAAAGAACACACATGGAATGACTCTGGTTGTTGTTAGTAAAAAGAGCACACATGCAATGACACTAGTGCATCCATGTGTGGTCTCTAAAGAGAACACACATTTGAATGACACTGGTGGATCCATCTGTGGTATGTGAAAATAACACACATGTAATGACTCTAGTTGTTGTTAGTAAAAAGAACACACATGCAATGACACTGGTGGATCCTTGTGTGGTCTCTGAAGAGAACACACATGCAATGACTCTGGTTGTTGTTAGTAAAAAGAGCACACATGCAATGACACTGCTGGATCCAGAGAGACCACACATGCAATGACTCTGGTTGTTGTTAGTAAAAAGAGCACACATGCAATGACACTGCTGGATCCATAGGTGGATTGTGAAAAGAACACACATGCAATGACACTGGTAGATCCATATGTGGTATGTGAAAAGAACACACATGCAATGACTCCAGTTGTTGTTAGTAAAAAGAACACACATGCAATGACACTGGTGGATCCATGTGTGGTCTCTAAAGAGAACACACATTTCAATGTCACTAGTGGATCCATATGTGGTATGTGAAAATAATAGTCATGAAATGACTCTAGTTGTTGTTAGTAAAAACAACACACAAGCAATGACACTAGTGGATCCATGTGTGGTCTCTGAAGAGAACACACATGCAATGACTCTGGTTGTTGTTAGTAAAAAGAGCACACATGCAATGACGCTGGTGGATCCATAGGTGGATTGTGAAAATAACACACATGCAATGACACTGGTGGATCCATATGTGGTATGTGAAAAGAACACACATGCAATGATTCTAGTTGTTGTTAGTAAAAAGAACACACACGCAATTACATGCTATGAAATTGGTGGATCCATGTGTGGTCTCTGAAGAGAACACAAATACAATGACTCTAGGGTGGTTAATGAGAAGAACACACATGCAATGACACTGGTGGATCCATATGTGGTATGTGAAAAGAATAGTCATGAAATGAGTTTAGTTGTTGTTAGTAAAAAGAACACACAAGCAATGACAATGGTGGATCCATGTTTGGTCTCTTAAGAGAACACACATGCAATGACTCTGGCTATTGTTAGTAAAAAGAGCACACATGCAATGACACTGGTGGATCCATAGGTGGATTGTGAAAAGAAAACACATGCAATGACTCTGGTTGTTGTTAGTAAAAAGAACACACATGCAATGACACTAGTGGATCCATGTCTGGTCTCTGAAGAGAACACACATCTAATGACTCTAGCTGTGGTTAATGAGAAGAACACACATTTCAATGACACTTGTGGATACATATGTGGTATGTGAAAAGAACACACATGCAATGGCTCCAGTTATTGTTAGTAAAAAGAGCACACATGCAATGACACTGGTGGATCCATGTGTGGTCTCTGAAGAGAACACACATTTCAATGACACTGGTGGATCCATATGTGGTATGTGAAAATAATAATCATGAAATGACACCAGTTGTTGTTAGTAAAAATAACACACATGCAATGACACCGGTGGATCCATGTGTGGGGTCTGAAGAGAACACACATGCAATGACTCTAGTAGTTGTTAGTAAAAAGAGCAAACATGCAATGACACTGGTGGATCCATAGGTGGATTGTGAAAAGAACACACATGCAATGACACTGGTGGATCCATATTTGGTATGTGAAAAGAACACACATGCAATGGGTCCAGTTGTTGTTAGTAAAAAGAACACACATGCAATGACACTGGTGGATCCATGTGTGGTCTCTGAAGAGAACACACATTTTAATGACACTTGAGCATCCATATGTGATATGTGAAAAGAATACACATGCAATGACTCTAGTTGTTGTTAGTAAAAAGAACACACATGCAATGACACTGGTGGATCCATGTGTGGTCTCTGAAGAGAACACACATGCAATGATTCTGGTTGTTGTTAGTAAAAAGAACACACGTGCAATGACTCTGGTTGTTGTTATTAAAAAGAGCACACATGCAATGACACTGGTGGATCCATGTGTGGTCTCTGAAGAGAACACACATTTCAATGACACTGGTGGATCCATATGTGGTATGTGAAAAGAACACACATGCAATGACTCTAGTTGTTGTTAGTAAAAATAACACTCATGCAATGACACTGGTGGATCCATGTGTGGTCTCTGAAGAGAACACACATGCAATGACTCTAGCTATGGTTAATGAGAAGAACACACATTTCAATGACACTGGTGGATCCATATGTGGTATGTGAAAAGAATAGTCATGAAATGACTACAATTGTTGTTAGTAAAAAGAACACACATGCAATGACCCTGGTGGATCCATGTGTGGTCTCTGAAGAGAACACACATGCAATGACTCTGGTTGTTATTAGTAAAAAGAGCACACATGCAATAACACTGGTGGATCCAAAGGTGGATTGTGAAAAGAACGCACATGCAATGACTCTGGTTGTTGTTAGTAAAAAGAACACACATGCAATGACACTGCTGGATCCAGAGAGACCACACATGCAATGACTCTGGTTGTTGTTAGTAAAAAGAGCACACATGCAATGACACTGCTGGATCCATAGGTGGATTGTGAAAATAACACACATGCAATGACACTGGTAGATCCATATGTGGTATGTGAAAAGAACACACATGCAATGACTCCAGTTGTTGTTAGTAAAAAGAACACACATGCAATGACACTGGTGGATCCATGTGTGGTCTCTGAAGAGAACACACATTTCAATGTCACTAGTGGATCCATATGTGGTATGTGAAAATAATAGTCATGAAATGACTCTAGTTGTTGTTAGTAAAAAGAACACACATGCAATGACACTAGTGGATCCATGTATGGTCTCTGAGGAGAACACACATACAATGACTCTGGTTGTTGTTAGTAAAAAGAGCACACATGCAATGACGCTGGTGGATCCATAGGTGGATTGTGAAAATAACACACATGCAATGACACTGGTGGATCCATATGTGGTATGTGAAAATAACACACATGCAATGATTCTAGTTGTTGTTAGTAAAAAGAACACACACGCAATTACACCGGTGGATCCATGTGTGGTCTCTGAAGAGAACACACATTTCAATGACACTGGTGGATCCATATGTGGTATGTGAAAAGAACACACATGCAATGACTCCAGTTGTTGTTAGTAAAAATAACACACATGCAATGACATTGGTGGATCCATGTGTGGTCTCTGAAGAGAACACACATACAATGACTCTAGGGTGGTTAATGAGAAGAACACACATGCAATGACACTGGTGGATCCATATGTGGTATGTGAAAAGAATAGTCATGAAATGAGTTTAGTTGTTGTTAGTAAAAAGAACACACAAGCAATGACAATGGTGGATCCATGTTTGGTCTCTTAAGAGAACACACATGCAATGACTCTGGCTGTTGTTAGTAAAAAGAGCACACATGCAATGACACTGGTGGATCCATAGGTGGATTGTGAAAAGAAAACACATGCAATGACTCTGGTTGTTCTTAGTAAAAAGAACACACATGCAATGACACTAGTGGATCCATGTTTGGTCTCTGAAGAGAACACACATCTAATGACTCTAGCTGTGGTTAATGAGAAGAACACACATTTCAATGACACTTGTGGATACATATGTGGTATGTGAAAACAACACACATGCAATGGCTCCAGTTATTGTTAGTAAAAAGAGCACACATGCAATGACACTGGTGGATCCATGTGTGGTCTCTGAAGAGAACACACATTTCAATGACACTGGTGGATCCATATGTGGTATGTGAAAATAATAATCATGAAATGACACTAGTTGTTGTCAGTAAAAAGAACACACATGCAATGACACCGGTGGATCCATGTGTGGTCTCTGAAGAGAACACACATGCAATGACTCTAGTTGTTGTTAGTAAAAATAGCAAACATGCAATGACACTGGTGGATCCATAGGTGGATTGTGAAAAGAACACACATGCAATGACACTGGTGGATCCATATTTGGTATGTGAAAAGAACACACATGCAATGGGTCCAGTTGTTGTTAGTAAAAAGAACACACATGCAATGACACTGGTGGATCCATGTGTGGTCTCTGAAGAGAACACACATTTTAATGACACTTGAGCATCCATATGTGATATGTGAAAAGAATACACATGCAATGACTCTAGTTGTTGTTAGTAAAAAGAACACACGTGCAATGACTCTGGTTGTTGTTATTAAAAAGAGCACACATGCAATGACACTGGTGGATCCATGTGTGGTCTCTGAAGAGAACACACATTTCAATGACACTGGTGGATCCATATGTGGTATGTGAAAAGAACACACATGCAATGACTCTAGTTGTTGTTAGTAAAAAGAACACTCATGCAATGACACTGGTGGATCCATGTGTGGTCTCTGAAGAGAACACACATGCAATGACTCTAGCTATGGTTAATGAGAAGACAACACATTTCAATGACACTGGTGGATCCATATGTGGTATGTGAAAAGAATAGTCATGAAATGACTACAATTGTTGTTAGTAAAAAGAACACACATGCAATGACCCTGGTGGATCCATGTGTGGTCTCTGAAGAGAACACACATGCAATGACTCTGGTTGTTGTTAGTAAAAAGAGCACACATGCAATCACACTGGTGGATCCAAAGGTGGATTGTGAAAAGAACGCACATGCAATGACTCTGGTTGTTGTTAGTAAAAAGAACACACATGCAATGACACTGCTGGATCCAGAGAGACCACACATGCAATGACTCTGGTTGTTGTTAGTAAAAAGAGCACACATGCAATTACACTCCTGGATCCATAGGTGGATTGTGAAAAGAACACACATGCAATGACACTGGTAGATCCATATGTGGTATGTGAAAAGAACACACATGCAATGACTCTAGTTGTTGTTAGTAAAAAGAACACACATGCAATGACACTGGTGGATCCATGTGTGGTCTCTGAAGAGAACACACATTTCAATGTCACTAGTGGATCCATATGTGGTATGTGAAAATAATAGTCATGAAATGACTCTAGTTGTTGTTAGTAAAAAGAACACACATGCAATGACACTAGTGGATCCATGTGTGGTCTCTGAAGAGAACACACATGCAATGACTCTGGTTGTTGTTAGTAAAAAGAGCACACATGCAATGACGCTGGTGGATCCATAGGTGGATTGTGAAAATAACACACATGCAATGACACTGGTGGATCCATATGTGGTATGTGAAAAGAACACACATGCAATGATTCTAGTTGTTGTTAGTAAAAAGAACACACACGCAATTACACTGGTGGATCCATGTGTGGTCTCTGAAGAGAACACACATTTCAATGACACTGGTGGATCCATATGTGGTATGTGAAAAGAACACACATGCAATGACTCCAATTGTTGTTAGTAAAAAGAACACACATGCAATGACATTGGTGGATCCATGTGTGGTCTCTGAAGAGAACACACATACAATGACTCTAGGGTGGTTAATGAGAAGAACACACATGCAATGACACTGGTGGATCCATATGTGGTATGTGAAAAGAATAGTCATGAAATGAGTTTAGTTGTTGTTAGTAAAAAGAACACACAAGCAATGACAATGGTGGATCCATGTTTGGTCTCTTAAGAGAACACACCTGCAATGACTCTGGCTATTGTTAGTAAAAAGAGCACACATGCAATGACACTAGTGGATCCATAGGTGGATTGTGAAAAGAAAACACATGCAATGACTCTGGTTGTTGTTAGTAAAAAGAACACACATGCAATGACACTAGTGGATCCATGTCTGGTCTCTGAAGAGAACACACATCTAATGACTCTAGCTGTGGTTAATGAGAAGAACACACATTTAAATGACACTTGTGGATACATATGTGGTATGTGAAAATAATACACATGCAATGGCTCCAGTTATTGTTAGTAAAAAGTGCACACATGCAATGACACTGGTGGATCCATGTGTGGTCTCTGAAGAGAACACACATTTCAATGACACTGGTGGATCCATATGTGGTATGTGAAAATAATAATCATGAAATGACACCAGTTGTTGTTAGTAAAAAGAACACACATGCAATGACACCGGTGGATCCATGTGTGGTCTCTGAAGAGAACACACATGCAATGACTCTAGTTGTTGTTAGTAAAAAGAGCAAACATGCAATGACACTGGTGGATCCATAGGTGGATTGTGAAAAGAACACACATGCAATGACACTGGTGGATCCATATTTGGTATGTGAAAAGAACACACATGCAATGGGTCCAGTTGTTGTTAGTAAAAAGAACACACATGCAATGACACTGGTGGATCCATGTGTGGTCTCTGAAGAGAACACACATTTTAATGACACTTGAGCATCCATATGTGATATGTGAAAAGAATACACATGCAATGACTCTAGTTGTTGTTAGTAAAAAGAACACACATGCAATGACACTGGTGGATCCATGTGTGGTCTCTGAAGAGAACACACATGCAATGATTCTGGTTGTTGTTAGTAAAAAGAACACACGTGCAATGACTCTGGTTGTTGTTATTAAAAAGAGCACACATGCAATGACACTGGTGGATCCATGTTTGGTCTCTGAAGAGAACACACATTTCAATGACACTGGTGGATCCATATGTGGTATGTGAAAAGAACACACATGCAATGACTCTAGTTGTTGTTAGTAAAAAGAACACTCATGCAATGACACTGGTGGATCCATGTGTGGTCTCTGAAGAGAACACACATGCAATGACTCTAGCTATGGTTAATGAGAAGAACACACATTTCAATGACACTGGTGGATCCATATGTGGTATGTGAAAAGAATAGTCATGAAATGACTACAATTGTTGTTAGTAAAAAGAACACACATGCAATGACCCTGGTGGATCCATGTGTGGTCTCTGAAGAGAACACACATGCAATGACTCTGGTTGTTGTTAGTAAAAAGAGCACACATGCAATAACACTGGTGGATCCAAAGGTGGATTGTGAAAAGAACGCACATGCAATGACTCTGGTTGTTGTTAGTAAAAAGAACACACATGCAATGACACTGGTGGATCCATGTGTGGTCTCTTAAGAGAACACACATACAATGACTCTAGTTGTGGTTAATGAGAAGAACACACATTTCAATAACACTGGTGGATCCATATGTGGTATGTGAAAAGAACACACATCCAATGATTCTAGTTGTTGTTAGTAAAAAGAGCACACATGCAATGACACTGGTGGATCCATGTGTGGTCTCTGAAGAGAACACACATTTCAATAACACTGGTGGATCCATATGTGGTATGTGAAAATAATAGTCATGAAATGACTCCAGTTGTTGTTAGTAAAAATAACACACATGCAATGACACTGGTGGATCCATGTGTGGTCTCTGAAGTGAACACACATGCAATGACTCTGGTTGTTGTTAGTAAAAAGAGCACACATGCAATGAAACTGGTGGATCCATAGGTGATTGTGAAAAGAACACATGCAATGACACTGGTGGATCCATATGTGGTATATGAAAAGAACACACATGCAATGACATTGGTGGATCCATGTGTGGTCTCTGAAGAGAACACACATTTCAATGACACTGGTCGATCCATATGTGGTATGTGAAAAGAACACACATGAAATGACTCCAGTTGTTGTTAGTAAAAAGAACACACATGCAATGACACTGGTGGATCCATATGTGGTATGTGAAAAGAACACACATGCAATGACTCTGGTTGTTGTTAGTAAAAAGAACACACATGCAATGACACTGGTGGATCCATGTGTGGTCTCTGAAGAGAACACACATTTCAATGACACTAGTGGATCCATATGTGGTATGTGAAAAGAACAGTCATTGAATGACTCTAGTTGTGGTTAATGAAAGAATACACATTTCAATGAAAATGGTGGTTCCATATGTGGTCTTTGAAAAGAACACACATGCAATGACTCTAGCTGTGGTTAATGAGAAGAACACACATGCAATAACACTGGTGGATCCATAGGCGGATTGTGAAAAGAGATTTGCCCTCTCTCTGTCACAAATCTCACAAAAGCCCAAACGTGTGGAGATCCCAAACGTGTGCTCACTCTGGGTGCTACGCCCTGATTGGCTGACACAGATGTCACGCGGATCGTATCCACCAACCATTGATCCTATGTGATCCAACGGGCAGGATAACCCCTCCCTTCTCCACTTTTTTATCCATGGCCCATCAGGGCCACCTCTCTATCCGTGCCACCGATACTTTACCTCCATAAACAAGTGAAAATCCAGCTATCTAACTAAAATAAATAAAATAAATGATCATATTTTGAAGAAGCCATTGTCTTCGTCTTCCGGTTCGTCCTGGTCTTCGTCAACGCCATGGTTCCTAGTATCGCCGCCATCGGTGTCCTCCTCTGACGACTCAACACCGCCCCCTTCCTCGAATAAGCACGCTATCTCCTCGCCAGGGTCCTCCTACTCCTCCTCCTCCTCTTTCTAGTCCCACGGGTCCACGTCACTCTCCTCCGCTTCTGCCTCCAGCTGATCGTTGAACGCCTCCTTGTTGGCCGAGTCGGACTCGTCCAAATAGCTATCTCCTCTCTTCTTCCTGGTCTTCTTCTCGTTCCTCTTTTTGTCCGTACTCGCTGGTGCAACACGCGTTCCTGTCCTGGCTGCTGATTTGCGCTTGTCCGACGCTGCAGGTACCCCACGCTCCTCTTGCACGGCCGATACGAGCTTCGACGTCGCGGTGTCCTCGAGTGCCGATGTCGATGGATCCTGGCGCGGTCGGACACAACGTGCTGCCTCAGCAAGCGACTCGCGAGCACGAACGATGCAGCGAAGCGCCGGGGATGCAGGACGGTCAGTGGACGGCTTGGACATGCCATTGCCACGGCGAGGGGGCATCGTCCTCGAGGTAGTTGCTCCGAATGGTCGATGGCAGGTACACAGAGTGGGGTGCCGATCTGATCAAGGATGAGCAGCGGTTTCGTGCGTCGTGTCCACGCATGCATTTGTCGATTATCAAAAAAAATTAATATCTCGCGTACTGAACATAATTTGGTGACAACAAAAGTGGCACAGCGTATTCTAGACTCGTAAATATCCCGTGCGTGCCTGTCATGTGGAGTTCGACGGAGTTCGACATGCCGACGTGATCGTGCAGCAGTTGCGCGCGTCATTTCCCCATCAACACGTGACACACGCACGTGGGATGTGCGTGCCGATTCCCGTGATGACCACCCGGCTCGCACTCCCCTTATTATATACTGGATTTTGGGCGGCGCCGAAGACCATTGAAGTGTCCATCGCAATAAAGACAAGTCCCATCGATTCCCTACCCCTGCCTCCCAGGCTTCTTTGAGAAGGTAGACCGTACACGGTGGTCTTATATAATAGTACTAGTACTACTGGACCACAGCCTGTACTCTTTGACTGTTCTCCCACACTAATCTCTATCTCCTTCCTCCTACCGCCACCACCCTCACCCTGCACGCCATGGATCCACTGAGGAGGGGGAGAGGCCGGTCGACGATCCTCGCGGAGAAAAGGGAGAGAAGTCACCGCGAGGCACTTCTCGCTCTACCAGCCGCTCAAGCCCACCCTCTCATCGACGCCCAATCTCCCCCGACAATGGCGTCGAATGTTCTAGCAGGCGAGGGCTCCTCCTGGCACGGTCTTCTTGTTCTACTTCTTCTCCATCTCCCTCTCCATCATGATCTTATTCAGCTTCTTGTTTTTCTTCTTCTTATTGCTCTACCTCTTGTACGTATTACAGGCCGGACATGGAGCCCAAATCCACCATGATGGAGGCGTTGCAGGACTCGTCTAGCCCCGTTCCATGTCTCAGCGAGGTAGCAAATCTCCACGATGTTATTTCTTCGAGTTGTGATGTGGATTTCTTAGATCCTGTCCGCCCCACATTGGTTTTTCTTCTTATTTTGCGAGTTGTATTAGTTTTCATGAATATGACTGGATCTCTTGGTCTTTCCTTAATACCGTTGTTCATAGATTCACTATGGATTTTTTGTGATTAGGATTAGTTTATCATGGTCATGAATATATCTCTAGGTCCATTTTTAAAACTATAGTCAATAGATTCAACGGGGATTTTTTTGATCTGTATTAGTATTCACCTAGAACCTGGAGTGTAATTATAGAATTCCTATTTCAATTAACATGAACGATGCAGTGATCGAAGGCCGAGTACCATGACAAGGTGGATGCAATCAGTTCCAAGATTGTCAACCAACATGAGCTTGCACGCTCCCTCACCCAAGCTAATGAGAGCCTACGCAAGAAATTATCTGTGCAGAAGGAGATCTCGCTAGATTTTACACGTGACGTCGTGAGGCTCCAGAAAGTGCCTGACCGTAACTTGAACAGGCAAGAACAGGCCATCAAGATAATCAACAAGCTCATGGAAGAGAAGAAGAATCTCGTGGAAAGGTGCATTCTCCTGCAGAACGAAGTCAGCGAGGCACTCAGAGGACACGTCGAGGACACCAAGGCTACCATCCAAGCCTACCATGACAGTAACTGTTGCCTGGATGTAGTGAAGGAGATGAAGGAGGACATGAGCAGAGGGATCACCGTACTCGAGGGTGTTCAGAAAGAGAACGAGGAGCTAAGGGCATGTCTGGAGGCATATCGGAGCAATGCCCAAGTCTGATTCCCGTTAGCAGGGACACAAATATCAGTTTGTCCTCCACTTCTTTTGTAATGTTTAGGGTTCAGGGAGCAATGCCCAAGTCTGCTTCCCATTATAGGGTGCAATAAGAACCCTAGGGCAACTCCTTATCTATCTGGACATGTGTTGGTGTTCATGTTCATGAATGGACACCATGTGCTCTTTCCATTATGTATCTAGACATGGGTTTCTGCATTATGAGTATGCCACTCTCCCACTACTATTTGGTGATATTGGGAAAAACCCACAGCACACTAAACTGCAGATAAATCTTATTTGTCATTGAAATTGAAATTATGACAGTGCCACTAGTCGATTCATAAAATGTTGATTAGTCCTAGATTGCTTCTTCATTGAAATTATAACAGTGCCACTAGTCGATTCAGTTAATTATGGAAACTTACCAGCTTGTCCTTGTGAACTGAACAAACCATACTATGTATTTTTTGTTGCAGGGAAACAGGCGAAAGATCAACCAGGACCTGGCAACCTGGCTAAATGAAAAGATAGCAATCCAAAGGGAGAAGCAGAATTCCCAGAAACTGGCCTTTGACCACCTGCGTGCGAAACTCGCGGTCCTTTCTGACAAGTGCCAGAAACTGAAGGAGTTAAATGCCGGCTGGGCGAAGCTACATAGTGAAGGTCGCATGTAACATCCCAAAACTTTAATCCAAGTGATAAAGATCAAATCTACCCAATTTAGGGTTAACGAAACCTTTTTCTATTTAAAAATCTTTAAGCATTCATATGTGTGTACATTTAAATAGGAGTTGTTTTGAATTGCCATGTTTGAGTGATCTATTGATTGTAAAATGACTCTAAGGTGAATTACACATCATCTAGATCATCCCTAAGCAAATCCCAAAGAAAAATAAATCAAAAAGAATTAAACAAGCAAATGGTCACTTTTGCCATTTTAATCACATAGCCTACTTTGGCTATTCCTAGCACTCAAATCTTAACAGAAACAATTGTGGTTCTTTGCACCCCTTACTAGTACAAGTAGTGATGTACCAAGGCCCACTTTGTTTCATCCCAAAAACCTTCAAACTCTAAATTTAAATGACATTTGAAAATTGAATCTAGTTCATATGTCTAGATACCACTTTCTCAAAAACCACTCAAATGAACCTCATTTCCAAATCCCAAGAAAACCTAGATGCTTAAGCATGAGATGAACCACTCCACCAAAAATCTCCCAAAAATAAAAATATTTTCTTCATGCGGCCATTTGATCAAACAGTTGGCAGGCAGATAAAAAGTAGCCTAACTAATACTGTTTAGGAGCAAATCTTGTCGATCCAATTGGTGTGCATTGATCACCTTGGTCTGCCCCAGGCCCAACTAGACCAAAACCACCCCTTTCCCTAGCCCCTGGCGCTAGTGCCATGCCGCCACGACGCCATGATCGCCGGACGATCGTGCCCGAGCCACAGCAGACTGCCAGCCCCTCTCCGCCGCTCCAGGGAGTGAGGCGTGACCTCACTGCCGCCCAGGGTCCACCCCACGGCCGCAGATAGCCACTGGACCATCCCAGAGCCTCGCCGCCCATTCTCTCTGCGTGCAGCCAGAGCACGCCAGAGCGTGATCGCCGCCAGCATGCCTCAGACCGTGCCTCGACACCAAATCATGCACGCCGCTCCGCCATCAACCCAGCACCCCGCCAGACACGGCCGTGCACCGCCGCGCGACCCACAGTCGCCGGGAGCCGCGTCGAGCACCGCCTCTGTCCCTCAGAGAGTGGGAAGCCCCCGACCGTTAGGCACCGCCCCTAGCCGCGCCATTGCGCCGTAGCTGACCACCAGTAGACCGCCCACCGTCCGCTTACCTCGCCCACGCCGGTAGCCCTCTGTACCGCCCTCGCCGGAGACGCCAGCCCACACCCTTCGGTCCTCTCGTCGAGCCTACATAAGGAGGCCATCCCAGCACCATTTCTTCACACCATCTCACTCCCCTCTCTCCACTGACTGTTTCCCCTCTCTCACCGGAGCCGCTCGAGCCGCCGTTCGCCAGAATTCCACCGGAGGTAGCCGCTGCAGAGGAGGAGAAGTCCCCGTTGATTTCGTCCACCTCAGCCCCTGCTGCGACCTCGCCTGAGTACGCCGTCGTCCACCAGTTCGTTTGCCCGCCTCGTCGCACTAGCTGGAGCCCTGGTACGTTCCTAGTAGACCCCCACCGGCTGTTTAGGGTTCAGCCTCGCCGGCGACGAGTCCGTCGTCAACGACGACCGTGAGTCGCCGTTCTGTGTTCTAATCGTGTGGCCCAGATCGTCCCATACCGCTTCGGGTTTTAAGCGCCGCTGACATGCCGGACCCCCCTATCAGTAGCCCTCTGTGCCGCGGAGCACCACTGGGCCGGCCCAATTATTTTCCCGCCTAAGCCCGTAGATTCAAATATAGGTTTTTCTATTTAGATTTAGAATCAATTATGTTCCTTAGTTTAAAAATCATTTCCGAGAGTATTACTAAACCAAATTGAGTGATTCCAATTTTGTTGGAAAGCTACTGAAAATATCAATCCAGGCCCGTTGGATTTAAATCTTTTAGAGTTAGAGATCTCTCCTAGTTAAAATAACAAAAAAGAAGCTTTTGCATATTCAAACATTTTTATAAAATCAACCATAATAGCTTTTGAGTTGATTCCAACTCTCAAAAATCACATTTAACCATACCTATCGGAATATGTAATAATATTAAGTTATGCATGCAGTGACTTTGGACTAGTACCAAAATAATGCTATATAGGCATTTCTAGTCACTTTAAATCATTAATTATTAAACTTGAACTTATTAAAATATGATCCAACCTTTAAATCACATTCCCATATGTTAGAATATGTGGTGATGACATGTGTCCACATGATCCCATATTTTAATTGGAGAATATTAAATCTTAGTTAATTTTAATGAGTGGAAATTACTTTTCTCAAATCAAAAGGATGAAGCTAGTTCATTAAACCTTGTGATGTTTGTGATGATACTAGATCACCAAATGTGTGCCTTAGTGTGCTAAGTAGAATAGTTAAGTATTGTTTGGTGATTGTGTATCCCGTATGTATTTATAGACGATAGTACCGACCAAGTCTATGAGGAGGAGGAGTTCTACCAAGAGGAGGAGGAAAAAAACTTCAACCACTTCATCAACCAAGGCAAGCTATTGTTAGCAAGTTATAATTAAGCTAGATAGCCTAAGAAAATGCATTAGGCATGCTTTGGTTATACCACTTTGACTTATACCTACTCCAAGTTTTATTTACAAGCTTTACTTTCTTTACTTTACCAAAGTCATTTACTTGTTTAAAGGTAGCATAAAGAGTATAAAACTTGACCTATCTAGTTAGAATTAGATGTCATTCTATGGCATGAGATTGAGGTTAGCATCCCATATTAGTGAACACCCTTAACTTAGTAGTTGGAATAAAACCCAAAACTTGATTCACTTTAGATGGGAATACTTGGTCAAAATGACTTGTGAAAACCTTGGAATGATGAGTCATTCCATTGAGATGTTTTGACATGTGTTGAGAAACACAAATGGTTTATGATGATGAAAATGTTGAGGCATGAGCCTTAGCCCTTTTATAAAACTGATGGTTGGGTTTGGATGCGATACCATTCCAATATTTACCGTACAACCACAATACCTGAATTGGGTAAGGCTTAGCCGGAAGTTTATATGCATTAGTATTAGTTCCCTCGCGGGAGAGGTCTGAGCTGAGGCTACCTCTCAATGTTTTCCACCTATGTAGTGCCCAAGATGACAGATGGTCATGGTTGGGAGGCCATGCTCATAGGAGAGGTGCTTATACTAGGGTGTGTAAAGGAAAGGTTATGTTTGACTATCTGCGTACTAAGTATGATGATTCAGGGTTATCCCTGACAGATGTATCGAATCTTGTGGTGAAAGTGTACCACCTCTGCAGAGTGTCAAACTATTTGAATAGCTGCGTCCGCGGTTATGGACAGTTGGAGTGGCCATACTGTTCCGTTGTCAGACGTTTTCAAAACAACTTATGAAATGAATTGTGACATGACTTGACCACAACAAAGTTGTGACTATGATAATTAAGTTACCACTTAGGTGTTTTCAAACTTCTTTTATCTTTCTTTGTTTTTGAACTCAGCTTAGGTTTCAAACTTAACTTCACAATTAAACTTAGAGTTAGTATTCTTACTAGAACTATACTACTTGTTAGTGGTAGTTTGCGAGTACTTAAAGAGTACTCATGGCTTTTGTCCCTGGCTATTCCTATGGCCAGACTATGAAGGAGACTACCAAGATGAAGGACAGCAGGACAACTATGATAACTAGGACTATCTCCCATCGTTAGCATTGCATGTGACTGATGTCTCAATGCACGGCGCCCAGAAAAATGCTTGATGGCGGTGTTGATGTAGATCTCGTTGGGAACCCCAAGAGGAAGGTATGATGAGCACAGCAGGAAGTTTCCCTCAGTTATGAAACCAAGGTTTAATCCAACCAGTAGGAGCAAGGAAACACCTCAAAGGTGTTACTAGCTGAGCTTTGGCGGTATGCACTACGGTGCTAGTAGCAACATGGAGACCTGCACAACACAACCACAGAACTTTGTCCCCAACTTGCGATGAGGTTGTCAATCTCACCGTGTTTTGTGGAAAACAAAGGATTAAACGTATCGAATGGAAAGAAGTAAAAGTTTGTAGAAAGTAAACACAAAGCAGAAACAGTTTATAGATTGTATGTAAAGAAAAAGGACCGGGATCCATAGTTCACTAGAGGTGGCTCTCCTTAGATAGATAACATGCTGGGTGAACAAATTACAGCGGGGCAATTGACAAACACCGAGAAAGCAATACATGCATATACTAATCATCTTGACTCCTTTGAGACTTGATTGGGCAATACAACATAATACATAGACCGCCATCCAACTGCATCTATGACTAATAATCCACCTTCAGGTTATCATCCGAACCCCCTCCAGTATTAAGTTGCAAGCAACAGATTATTGCTTTACAAACTGCGTGTAAGGTAAACAATACGATTGCTCTATGAACAAAGGATTGTTGTTTTCTCCCTAGTAGAAACAACACATCTAGTACCTTAGAGATTTCTGTCACTTCCCTAGATTACCAGAGGCATGAACCCACTATCGAGCATAAATACTAACTCTTGGAGTTGCTAGCATCTACTTGGCCAAGATAGCTACTAACAATGGAAAGCATGCAAGATCTCAAATAACAAAGACATGATAGAATCAATTATTAATCTGAAATAGCATCTCAATATCCATCGGATCCCCGCAAACATAACATGTATGAATTACAAATAGATGATCTTGATCATGAACGGATCTCACGAGATCTAAACATGAAAGCACAATGGAGGAGAAACCAGCCATCTAGCTACTACATGGATCCGTAGTCCAAGGATGAACTACTCACGCATCACATCGGAGGCTTACATGGTGATGAAGAAGGCCTCCAAGGTGAATTCCCCTCTCCGGCAGGGTGCCGGGAAGAGCTTCAGATCCCCCCGATCTAGGGACAGAAACGACGGCGGCTACAGAATCTTTTGTGGATTTTTGATCGGGTACTTAGGGTTTTCGTCCCGAGGGTAACTTATAGGCGGAAGGAGAGGCCGAGGGGGTGCTGGGGGCGGCCAGACCACCCCCTGGCGCGGGCCAGGCCTGGCCGCGCGGCCAGGTGGTGTGGCCGTCCCCAGCCCTTCTCCGTCTCGTATTCTGGCACTTGATCCCTTCCGGAAAAATAGGCACTTTGGCTTTTGTCCCGTCCAATTCCGAGAATATTCATTTTCTGACTTTTCTGGAACCAAAAACAACAGAAAACAGGCAGATGGCACTATGGCTCTTGTTAATAGGTTAGTCCAAGAAATCATATGAAAAGTACTCCAAAGTTGGAACAAAACACAAGAAAGTGGATAAAACTAAGCATGGAACATCAAAAATTATAGATACATTTGCAATGTATCAACATCCCCAAGCTTAACTCCTGCTCTACCTCGAGTAGGTAAGTGATAAAAAGAAATAATTTTTGAGGTGACATGCACCATCAAAGACTTGATCAAAGTATTTGCAAAGCATTCAAGGCTGGGATCATAGTACTTCAATCATAAAATGAAAGACAAAGTTCTAGCAATAAGCAAAGAAACTATGATGCAAAATGAAAAGGCACAAACAAAAGATTCATGAATAACAATGCTTTGCAAGACATTTGTTTGTTTCACATAAAGAAAACATAGCATACTAGTATTCAGCTTGTCCCTCAATAGAGTAGCAAATATAAATGCATAGGACACCTTCAAAGTTCATAAGATTGACTAGATACAATAGTTTCAAACAAGCAATAACAAGTTATGCATCAATCAACTAGTCTTGGGACAATGCACATAGAACTAAGAATGGCCACTATGCTCTCAAAGTAGTGCATAAAGATAGAAGGTGGAGACTCCATATAATGGTGGAAGAAAGGCCTTTTGTAAAAAGGAAGTAGGGATTCAAGTCTCATAACGAGCTTCCAAAAATTATGGTACTTAAAGCTTTCAGCTCTCATTGCCCCTATCATAAGCATCTTGAAGGTGATTAAGGTTAAAGTGACACAACTAAGAGGATATGCTTGACAAGTTATAAACCGAAATCTTATGCCCCTTACTTACGAAGACCGATCCTCATGCTACTCAACTTTAGTCACGAGTAAGCTCTTGTCATTGTAAGTACATATGTAAGGGGTACCCCTTGCACATGATATGGGAGCTTTCCCATAGTCAAAATGACAAGGCAAGCAGACAATGAGCATCTCAGTGATCTTTTTATTTGCTATTTGCATAGGTTTTTATTGAGGATGCTTCATAGAGTGCTCATTATGGTGATGCTGCAAGTTTCCACCATGATTAGGCATGGCTTAGGCTAGCTGCGTTTCTCTAACACACATACAAACTCTATGATCATACAAGTTCCACATTTATTTCACACCACCGGGATCCGTAAGCAAAAGAACATAATATCAACGGGGTACAAAGTACAAGTGCAATGTTGAAAGCATTCCCCATGGTACATGGTTCTGCTAATTTCAACTTATAAAGCACAAGCATATACGCAACAAAGAAGGACCCAATGGTTCAAGTTTATTGGAGGCAATAAAGTAAAGTGTGTCATCAAGTTCGTGAGAGCTTTAATCACTAGTTTTCTCATAACAAGTGGAAGGTAAACAAAAGCATGAATGTACTTGGAATAGCATAAGCTAGTAGGTAGGTATCGTGGACTCTTTGGAATAACTTGGTTTAGGGAGTTGGATGCATGAGTGGAACTCATACTTGGTTGTGGAGGCTAGCAAAAGACTGGGAGCGACAAACTAAGAGAGCAATAATGGCCATAATCATGCAGAGTGACAAAACATCATTGATCAAAGCATAAAGTGATACTACAAGTTGAAAACTAAAGGATCATAAAGGCTATGGTGACTTGTGACAGTCATAACATGGTGCGAGCATGTGCCAAGTCAACCCAAATAAAGCATCAAAGGAGAATACCACTATACTATGCTTTAATATGCTAAAACAACGCATGATTCATCCAAGGCACATTAAGCAATCTCAATTGTTTATAACAAGTCATGCTACAGCAAAGAATACTAAGCATAAAGCCAAAACAATATCAAGCATGGCATGACAAAGCATAGCCACAGTCGAAAACGAGCTCTTTTTACCACATAAGTATGAACTTTCCTACTCCTTTCCAAACCAAACCAAACTATTTGCAAACGAAAGTGTGAAAGAGGGGGTCCAACCAACTCATTCAGAAAACTAAACAAACCAAGCAAACTAAAAACCAAAATGAAAACATAAAAGAAGACGCTCCAAGAAAAACACAACTGTGCATGAAACAATAAAAATGAAGCGTTTGGAAGAAACCTGGAATTTTTATTGATGAAGAAGGGGATGCCTTGGGCATCCCCAAGCTTTGATTCTTGTACTTCTTGGATATTTCTTGGGGTCACACGCGTGGCATCCCCAAGCTTAAGCTTTAGTCCATCCTTCATCTCATTACTCATTCCTTCCATACACCTGAAAATTTTCCTTCATACAAAACTTCACACAATCTCATTAGCAACATTAGTGCACTTAAGATAAATAAGTCTCA
This sequence comes from Avena insularis, assembly GCA_023614405.1. NCBI lineage: Eukaryota > Viridiplantae > Streptophyta > Magnoliopsida > Poales > Poaceae > Avena > Avena insularis. Next base: position 293,250,245 of record CM042688.1, read on the forward strand.
AGGTTCAGTTCTAACACCAAATAAACTTCCATTAGAACACTAGCTACTGTAGAACTTCCCTCAAAAATCTCAATTCCCCAAAGGAACTCAAGAAGGAACCAACAAGAAGCAAATGCAGAAAATGGCAGAAATCTGTCAAAACAGACCATCAGGTAAAGACGAATTTTTTCGAAGACCTTCTGTTGCTCAAATCAAAAAGTGTTGAACTAATGAAAGTTAGATAACAACCTGGGGCAGAAGAACAAAAAATTACAGCTCATTCCGACGTACAGAGCTCTCTCAGCAATTTTTATGGTGAAGCACATAAATCTGTTTCGGGACAGCAACTTTTCCAATCATTACTTCACTCTCATTAGAGGTTACTCTTGGCACAAAAAGCAAATAAAAAGGATAAGGAGAGGTTATTACTGAAGTAATAACTTTGAAGACTCATCTAAAACTCTTGGGTTATCTCCCAACAAGTACTTTTCTTTAACGCCTTTAAGTTAGGCATAAGAAGCAAAGAAAGAATCAAGTGTTCTCAAATGAAGAAGCATTAAGACCAAATTTTGTTTTCATAGGAGAAGCAAAAGAAATCTTCTCTCTCTTTTTAGGGAAGTGTTCTATACCTTTCTTGAGTGGGATTTGATATTTAATGGTGCCTTCTTTCATATCAATGATGGCACCAACAGTTCTAAGAAAAGGTCTTCCCAAAGTAATAGGACAAGAAGCATTGTATTCAACATCCAAAACATAGAAATCAATGGGGACATAGGAATCATTAACCATAATAAGAACATCATTAAGACTCCCCATGAGTTTCTTTTTAGCATTAGCATCAAATGGGACATTCAAATAACAATCTTCAAGAGGAGGCAAATCAAGCATATCATAAATCCTTCTAGGCATAATAGAAATACTACTATCAAGATCACACAAAGCTTTGAAATCAAAGTCATTCACTTTCATATTAATGATGGGTTCCCAACCATCTTCTTGCTTTATAGGAATAGAAGCTTTATGTTTCATTTTTTCTTCTTTAATCTTTATGAGAGCATCAGTAATGTGTTTTGTAAAAGCCATGTTCATAGCACTAGCATTAGGACTTTTAGCAAGCTTGTGTAGGAACTTAATAACTTCAGAGGTGTTGCAACCATCAAGATCAAAATCAACTTTATCATCTAAAGTAGTAGAACTATTAGTAGCCTCAATACTAGTGGTGGTAATAGTAGAAACACTAATGTTTCTAGCAATTTCATCTTCTCTTTCCCACTTAGCATGCAATTCAGCTAATAGTCTAACATTTTCATCAATTCTTACATGTATGGCATTAGTAGCTGCAAAGGGATTCTCATTAGTTTCAGGTTTAGCAGCCATTTTATTCAAAGTAGATTGAGCTTCAGCCAAAGATGCTATATTTCTTTCTACATTAGAGAGTTTTTCCTCAATAGTTTTATTGAAAGCAGTTTGTTTACTAATAAACTCTTTAAGCATAACTTCAAGTTCAGAGGGAGAACTCTTATTATTGTTGTAAGAATTTCCATAAGCATTACCATTGTTGGGAGGATATGGCTTATAATTGTTGTTACCAAAATTGTTCCTATATGCATTATTACCATAAGCATTGTTGACAAAGTTGTTATTTCTTATGAAGTTCACATCAACTTGCTCTTCTTGAGCAACCAAAGAGGCTAAAGGAACATTATTTGGATCAATATGGGCTTTCCCATTAACAAGCATAGACATAATAATATCAATCTTATCACTCAAGGAGGAAGTTTCCTCAACAGAATTTACCTTCTTACCTTGTGGAGCTCTCTCAGTATGCGATTCAGAATAATTAACCATCATATTATCCAATAGTTTTGTTGCAGCACCCAAAGTAATGGTCATAAATGTACCTCCAGCAGCTGAATCCAATAGGTTCCTTGAAGAATAGTTCAATCCTGCATAAAAAGTTTGGATGATCATCCAAGCAGTCAGTTCATGAGTGGGACAATTCTTTACCAAAGATTTCATTCTTTCCCAAGCTTGAGAAACATGCTCATTATCAAGTTGTTTAAACTTCATTATTTCACTTCTCATGGATATAATCTTAGCAGGAGGATAGTATTTTCCAATAAAAGCATCTTTGCACTTAGTCCAAGAATCAATACTATTCCTAGTTAAGGAATTCAACCACTCTTTAGCTTTTCCTCTCAAAGAGAAAGGAAACAATTTCAGTTTAATAATATCACCAGCTATATCCTTATGCTTTTGCATCTCACAAAGTTCAACAAAGTTATTTAGATGGGAAGCAGCATCTTCATTACCAATACCAGAAAATTGTTCTCTCATAACAAGATTGAGTAAAGCAGGTTTTATCTCAAAGAAAGTATTTTCAGCCATAGGTGGAGCAATAGGAGTGCTCATAAAATCTTTGTTGTTGGTGCTAGTGAAGTCACACAACTTGGTGTTTTCAAGAGTAGTCATTTTTTTGGGTTTTCAAATAAGAAAGCAAACAAGTAAAACTAATTTTTTTGTGTTTTTTGAAGAACAAAACAAGCAAACAAGGCAAAAAGAAAACTAAGCAAAAACAAAACAACAAAGTAAAGAGATTGGTTATGAGGGACTCCCCTTGTGAAGATGTCCTTGACTCCCCGGCAACGGCGCCAGAAAAATGCTTGATGGCTCAATGCACGGCGCCCAGAAAAAAGCTTGATGGAGGTGTTGATGTAGAGCTCGTTGGGAACCCCAAGAGGAAGGTATGATGAGCACAGCAGCAAGTTTCCCTCAGTTATGAAACCAAGGTTTAATCGAACCAGTAGGAGCAAGGAAACACCTCAAAGGTGTTACTAGCTGAGCTTTGGCAGGGCGCACTACTGGTGCTAGTAGCAACGTGGAGACCTGCACAACACAACCACAGAACTTTGTCCCCAACTTGCGATGAGGTTGTCAAACTCACCATGTTTTGCAGAAAACAAAGGATTAAACGTATCGAATGGAAAGAAGTAAAAGTTTGCAGAAAGTAAACACAAAGCAGGAACAGTTTATAGATTGTATGTAAAGAAAAAGGATCGGGATCCATAGTTCACTAGAGGTGGCTCTCCTTAGATAGATAACATGCTGGGTGAACAAATTACAGAGGGGCAATTGACAAACATCGAGAAAGCAATACATGCATATACTAATCATCTTGACTCCTTTGAGACTTGATTGGGAAATACAACATAATACATAGACCGCCATCCAACTGCATCTATGACTAATAATCCACCTTCAGGTTATCATCCGAACCCCCTCCAGTATTAAGTTGCAAGCAACAGATTATTGCTTTACGAACTGCATGTAAGGTAAACAATACGATTGCTCTATGAACAAAGGATTGTTGTTTTCTCCCTAGTAGCAACAGCACATCTAGTACCTTAGAGATTTCTGTCGCTTCCCCAGATTACCAGAGGCATGAACCCACTATCGAGCATAAATACTAACTCTTGGAGTTGCTAGCATCTACTTGGCTAAGATAGCTACTAACAACGGAAAGCATGCAAGATCTCAAATAACAATGACATGATAGAATCAATTATTAATCTGAAATAGCATCTCAATATCCATCGGATCCCCGCAAACACAACATGTATGAATTACAAATAGATGATCTTGATCATGAATGGATCTCACAAGATCTAAACATGAAAGCACAAAGGAGGAGAAACCAGCCGTCTAGCTACTACATGGATCTGTAGTCCAAGGATGAACTACTCACACATCACACCGGAGGCTTGCATGGTGATGAAGAAGGCCTCCAGGGTGAATTCCCCTCTCCGGCAGGATGCCGGGAAGAGCTTCAGATCCCCCCCGATCTAGGGACAGAGACGACGGCGGCTACAGACTCTTTCATGGATTTTTGATCGAGTACTTAGGGTTTTCGTCCCGAGGGCAACTTATAGGTGGAAGGACAGGCCGAGGGGGTGCCGGGGGCGGCCAGACCACCCCCTGGCACGGGCCAGGCCTGGCCGCGTGGCCAGGTGGTGTGGCCGGCCCCAGCCCTTCTCTGTCTTGTATTCTGGCACTTGATCCCTTCCGGAAAAATAGGCACTTTGGCTTTTGTCCCGTCCAATTCCGAGAATATTCATTTTCTGACTTTTCTGGAACCAAAAACAACAAAAAACAGGCCGCTGGCACTGTGGCTCTTGTTAATAGGTTAGTCCAAGAAATCATTATAAAAGTACTCCAAAGTTGGAAAAAAACACAAGAAAGTGGATAAAACTAAGCATGGAACATCAAAAATTATAGATACATTTGCAATGTATCAGTGACTCTGAAGATGGACCCCACCGCTACGCTATTTATTCTGCTACTTGATTGTACTAAGACTAGATCATGAGATCCTTTATTTTGTTGTAAGACTTTATTATGGTTTGTAATGGATGATGTACTGTAATATCAATCTGTTATGTCTCGCAAAAATGGTAATCCTGGGATTGCGATGTATGGCATAACAGGCATCTGGGATTAAAAATCCGGGTGTTGACAAGTTGGTATCAGAGCCATCCTGACCATAGGAGACCCTAGTTAGAATGGACGTCCGAACAAAAACTTAGTTTCAAAACCAAAGTGAGTACTTATGAAAACTATTTCCTCTCTTACCCTTGGGAATTCTTTTTCTGAAAAATTCATGTTCGTCCAAAGTCTTACATTACTACAAAAAAATTGACACACTTGATCACTTCACTAACTTTCTCATCCTAAATTCTTATAGATGGAAGCTCAATACAGGAAGTTCCACCAGTTGGGCAATGGAGGCCAACTTATCTTCAAGAGGGATTTGGATGCACTGTCTGAGTTCTTGGAGCGTCCTCATCCAGAATTCCTTGGAGCTCAACTCCCGGGTCCACCAGGAGGAGATTTACAATGGCTAGTAACTGCTGATCTTCGAGGCAAGATAGAAGCACCAGTATCTGGGAGGATTCAGTTCTCGGGTGAGAGAGAACAACTGGCTAGATGGATTAGCCAGGGCAATACATGAAGCTCTCGCACGTCTGTGTGCCCTGAGTATCAACCTCATCCAAGGAACCCGCCTTGTTCACTATGCAGGGCGTGATTCCATGGGAATGCCGCTAGAGATGCCAAGTCACCCAATACTGAAGCGTCAAGTGCAGAACCTCGACTTCCTATTGTACGACAGATAGAAGTTGTTGAACAATGCTAGAGAGCTCGCCAACAACAACCTTGCCATTGCAGCCCAGAAGGCCCAGACTTTCTCACTGCTCGTCCAGGATCGTCAGTCTGCTGAATCAGCCGCCAAGAAGGATCGCACCATCGACCGTCTTTGCAAGAAGGTGGCCGACCTCGAGAAGACCATCAAGCAGCAAGAAGCTCAGCTTGCAGTAAAGGAAGAAGAAGAGGAAGGTGAAGATATCCAAGGGGATATTGACTCCTACCTCAGCAATGATGATGACTTTCTGGAGGAAGATGTCGTGGACTTCTACACCGACGATGACGACTCCGACTTCATCAATGATGAGTAGATGCACTAGAGCATTGTCGTAGCATGAGATGTATCGGTCCCATTGTATCATAGCTTACAGAATGGTTCCTAAAACCATCTATTTACCTTTGATGTTGTGGTGTGTGTGTTTTTGTATCGTGTGCTTTGCTTGAATGAATGAAAAGAAGTTAGTTGCAAAAACCTGAGTCAAACTCAAAGTTTTAGCTTTGAAATCAAAACCATAAACCATAGAAATTTCCCTCTTACCCCTTTATCTACCTCAATCTTCAGATGACTCGTGGAAACCAAGGAGGGAGCAGCTCATCGCAAGACCCAATGCTGCAGATTCTACAGACTCTCATTGTAGACAGGGAAGCAAGCAGGGCAGAGCGCCAAGCTAATCTAGCAACACTGCACCAGATCGCCCAGATGGCTCACAACAACCAGAACCATGGAAATCAGGATCATCATGGATCCAAACTCAAAAACTTCCAGAATACAAATCCCCCAATCTTTAGTACTTCAAAGAACCCACTGGATGCTGATGACTGGTTGTAGACAATGGAGAACAACTTAGAAGTAGCTAGAGTGGATGCCAACGAGAAGGTTCTTTTTGCCACCCACTATTTGGCAGGAGATGCAAGAGCATGGTGGAACAGCATCCGCACAATGAACCATGGTCAAGTGATGACATGGGAAGCCTTCAAGATCAAGTTTAGCCACACCCACGTGCCACAGGGTATAGTCACCAGAATGAGGGATGAATTCCGAGAGTTGAAGCAAGGCAGAATGACTATAGTGGAGTACCGTGACAGATTCCTGTCCCTTGCTAGGTATGCACCCGATGAGATCAACACGGAGGCCAAGAAGAAGGAGAGATTCTTGAACGGACCGCATGATGAGATGCAGACTGTCCTCGTCAACATCCGTTTCTAGGATCTCGAAGAGTTAGTCGACTCTGCCATTCAGATGGAAGGAAAGCTTAACCAGGCAAACGAGAACCGCAAACGTCGTATGATGCACCAAGCTGGAGCCAACAGTCACTAGAAGTACCATCCCAACCCTTCTGCGGGATATGCATCGAGGAACAATCGACCCCCAATGTCTCGCCCCAGCTACCCCAACCGTAGTGGAGGAAATGTGAAGTCCGGAGCAAACAACAATCACCCAGGCAACACCAGCAATTTCATCCGTGTACCTCCCAAGAGCAACAACAACAACAACAACAACAACACTGCACCTAGAACTGGAAGCAATGATGTGCCCGTGGCAGCGAAAGACAAGTCTCGGATCACTTATTTCGAGTGTGGAGTGAAGGGCCACTATTCCAATGAGTGTCCCAAGAAGATTGCCGCCACTACCAATGTGAATGCCCCAGCTCAACAGCAGCGTCGTGTTCAACCAGGAAGAAGATTCGCCCCAGGGAACCCTCACAACCGCAACGGCCGTCTCTTCCAGATGAACGCCGAAGAAGCCCAAGAAGCGTCAGATGTCGCGCTGGGTATGTTTTTTCTCAACTCAGTTTTAGCAAGAGTGTTGTTTGATTCTAGAGCATCGCACTCATTTGTCGCCGAAGAATTTTCATGCACTAGTAAGATTCACCCAACCAACTTGAAGCATGTCATGATAGTTCAAATCCCTGTTTAAACTGTTATGCGAACCTAATAGTACTTGGAACCAGAGGTTTGGAAGTAGTACTAGGAATGGATTGGATGTCAAAGCATAAAGGATTGATTGACTGTGCCAAGAAAGTCATCACAATGACCAGTAGCTCTGGAGTATCAGTAGAGCATATATCTGAAACCTTGCCCCATCAATTCAAGTGTAATAAGAGTCTCGCCCTGCCCACCATCGACCAAGTCAGAGTAGTCTGTGAATACCCCGACGTATTCCCAAATGAATTTCCCGGTATGCCCCTGGATAGGGATATTGAGTTCATTATTGAGCTAATCCCCGGAACCGGACCCATAGCCCAGAGACCCTATAGCATGAACCCCTTAGAGTTAGTAGAATTGAAGAAGCAGTTGGATGCTATGTTGGCAACAAGCTTGATTCAACCAAGCGCATCGCCATGGAGATCGCCAGTATTATTCGTCAACAAGAAAGATGGAGGCAACCATCTATGCACCGATTACAGGAAGCTGAATGACGTCACCATCAAAAACAAGTACCCATTGCCAAAGATAGAGGATCTATTTGATCAGTTAACTGGAGCAAATGTATTCTCTAAGATCGATCTTAGGACTGGTTATCACCAACTTAAGATTCGTGCAACGGATATTTCGAAGACCGCCTTTATTACTCGTTATGGTTTATACGAGTATACGGTTATGTCTTTTGGATTAACCAATGCCCCTGCTTATTTCATGAATCTCATGAATAAGATCTTTATGAATTTTCTAGATAAGTTTGTCATTGTGTTTATCGACGATATCCTTATCTACTCCAAGTCAGAAGAAGAGCATGAGCAACATCTGAGAATCATCCTTGAAACCCTTAGAGAGCATCAGTTGTATGCCAAGTTCAGCAAATGTGAGTTTTGGCTGAAAGAAGTAGGATTCCTAGGACCTATTGTGTCTGCTGGAGGAGTCGCTGTTGATCCCGCCAAGATCAAAGATGTCGAACAATGGGAAGCCCCAACCACTCAAACCCAAGTCCGTGCATTTCTCGAATTAGCGGGATACTACCGCAAGTTCGTAGAAGGATTCTCTAGCATCGCCAAACCCATGACCCAATTATTGAAGAAGGACAAGAAGTTCGAATGGACCAACAAATGTGAAGCCAGTTTCCAAGAGCTGAAGAAGAGATTGATTTCAACCCCAATATTGATCATGCCCGATATCAAGAAGTTGTTTGATGTGTATTGTGATGCATCCAAGATTGATCTCGGATGTGTATTGATGCAAGAAGGCAAAGTCATCGCATATCTGTCTCGACAACTGAAGCAGCATGAGCAGAATTACCCTACCCATGATCTTGAGTTAGCAGCCGTAGTTTTGGCATTGAACACATGGCGTCATTATCGTATGGGTAATCATTGTGAGATTTACTCAGATCACAAAAGCTTGAAGTATATTTTCACTCAGAAGGAGCTGAATATGAGGCAAAGGAGATGTATAGAGTTAATCAAGGATTATGACCTTGACATTCACTATCACCCCGGCAAAGCCAATGTGGTGGCGGATGCTCTTAGCAGATTGTCGTGTAGGTTAAACACCATGATCAAGTAGAAGCAGCCAAGTTTGTATGAGGAGTTGGAGCAGTTTAGAACTGAGCTAGTTAGCAAAGGATTTTTAGCTAGCATTGAACTTCAACCACCTTGATTAGCCAAATCAAGGAAGCCTAGAAGGGAAATGAAAGTATCAACGGAATCAAACGTCGTATTGGTACAAGAAAGGTACCTGGATTCACCAAAGACGAAGAAGGAGTTATGTGGTACAAAGGCCATATCTGTGTGCCAGCAGATTCGGAGCTGAAGCAAGTTATCAGGCAGGAAGCTCATGATACTCTTTATTCTATCCACCCCGGAGGGACGAAGATGTATCAAGATTTGAAAGAGCAATTTTGGTGGCACAAGATGAAGAGAGAAATCGGAAGCTACATCGCCAAGTGTGATATATGTCAAAGAGTCAAAGCGGAACATCAAAGACCCATAGGACTGTTGCAACCCTTGCAGATTCCGGAATGGAAATGGGATTCCGTCGGAATGGACTTTATCACCGGTTTTCCTACTTCTAGTAGGGGAAATGACTCAATCTGGGTCATTGTTGATAGACTGTCCAAAGTAGCTCACTTTATACCTGTCAAGACAACCTACCAGAGTTCGAAGCTAGCAGAGTTGTATATTGCTAGAATTGTTAGTCTGCATGGAACCCCCAAGACCATCGTATCAGATCGAGGAACTCAATTTACCTCGAGATTTTGGCAGAAAGTTCAAGAAGGATTAGGAACCAAGTTGAATTTCAGCACCGCTTATCACCCGCAAACTGATGGACAGACTGAATGAGTCAAGCAAATCCTAGAAGATAAGTTGAGAACTTGTGTGTTGGAGTACGGATCAAAATGGGAAGACTACCTGCCTTTCACAGAATTCTCATACAACAACAGTTATCAAGCTAGTTTGCAAATGGCACCATTTGAGTTCTTATATGGAAGAAAGTGTCGTACCCCTTTGAATTGGTCGCAAGTAGGAGAGAGTAAGAGTTTTGGACCCGACATTCTCCGAGAAGCTGAAGAGAAGGTTCACAAAGTCCGTGAGCACCTCAAGACCGCCCAATCCAGACAGAAGAGTTATGATGACAAGAGAAGGAGAGACCTGACTTTCAATGTCAGAGATTTTGTATATCTCAAGGTTTCGCCAATGAAGGGAACCCAGCGCTTTAGTCTGAAAGGAAAGTTAGCCCCCAGATATATCGAACCTTTCAAGATTCTGGACCATCGAGGAGAAGTATCGTATCAACTGGAACTGCCCGAAGAGATGTCAGCCATCCACAATGTGTTCCATGTCTCGCTACTTCGCAAATGCTTAGAAGTGCTAGAGAAGACTAAAGTTTTCAAGAACATCGATCACCGAGCTGTTGATATCAATAAGGACCTGACGTATCGTGAAGTGCCCATCCGTATCTTGGAGGAAGCCTACAGAACCACCAGGACCCGGAGTATCAAATTTCTCAAGATCCAATGGAGCAACCATATCGAAGAAGAAGCCAACTGGGAGCGAGAAGATTACATTAGGACTGAGTTCCCAGATCTCTTTAGTTCCTAGTTTTCTTTCTTAAATCTCGGGACGAGATTTTGTTTCAGGGGGGAAGGTTTGTAACATCCCAAAACTTTAATCCAAGTGATCAAGATCAAATCTACCCAATTTAGGGTTAACAAAACCTTTTTCTATTTAAAAATCTTTAAGCATTCATATGTGTGTGCATTTAAATAGGAGTTGTTTTGAATTTCCATGTTTGAGTGATCTATTGATTATAAAATGACTCTAAGGTGAATTACACATCATCTAGATCATCCCCAAGCAAATCCCAAAGAAAAATAAATCAAAAATAATTAAATAAGCAAATTGTCACTTTTTCCATTTTAATCACATAGCCTACTTTGGCTATTCCTAGCACTCAAATCTTAACAGAAACAATTGTGGTTCTTTGCACCCCTTACTAGTACAAGTAGTGATATACCAAGACCCACTTTGTTTCATCCCAAAAACTTTCAAACTCTAAATTTAAATGACATTTGAAAATTGAATCTAGTTCATATGTCTAGATACCACTTTCTCAAAAACCACTCAAATGAACTTCATTTCCAAATCCCAAGCAAACCTAGATGCTTAAGCATGAGATGAACCACTCCACCAAAAATATCCCAAAAATTCAAATATTTTCTTCATGCGGCCATTTGATCGAACAGTTGGCAGGCAGATAAAAAGTGGCCTAACTAATACTGTTTAGGAGCAAATCTTGTCGAGCCAATTGGTGTGCATTGATCACCTTGGTCTCCCCCAGGCCCAACCAGACCAAAACCACCCCTTTCCCTAGCCCCTGGCACCAGTGCCATGCCGCCCCGACGCCATGATCATCGGCCGATCGTGCCTGAGCCGCAGCAGACCACCAGCCCCTCTCTACCGCTCGAGGGAGTGAGCCATGACCTCACCGCCACCCATGGTCCACCCCACGGCCGCAGATAGCCACTGGACCACCCTAGAGCCTCGCCGCCCTTTCTCTCTGCGTGTAGCCAGAGCGCGCCAGATCGCAATCGCCGCCAGCATGCCTCACACCGTGCCTCCACACCAAATCACGCACGCCGCTCCGCCATCAACCTAGCACCCCACTAGATACGGCCGTGCACCACCGCGCGACCCACAGTCGCCGGGAGCCGCGTCGAGCACCGCCTCTGTCCCTTAGAGCGCGGGAAGCCCCTGACCTTTATGCACCGCCCCTAGCCGCGCCATTGCACCGTAGCTAACCGGAGCCCACCGCCCGCCCACCGCCTTGCCCTTGCCCACACGGTACCCCGCCCCTGCCATGGGACGCCAGACCCACCCCACCCCCTTGTCGAACCTATATAAGGAGGCCACCCCAGCATCATTTCTTCACACCATCTCACTCCCCTCTCTCCACTAACCGTTTCCACTCTCTTGCCGGATCCGCTCGAGCCGTCATTCACTGGAATTCCACCGGAGGTAGCCACTGCAGAGGAGGATAAGTCCCCGTCGATTTTGTCCACCTCAGCCCCTGCAGCGAACTCGCCTGAGTTCACCGTCATCCACCAGTTCGTTTGACCGCATCGCCGCACTAGGTGGAGCCCTGTACGTCCCCAGTAGACCCCCACCGGCCGTTTAGGGTTCAGTCTCGCCGGCGACGAGTCCGTCATCGACGACGACCATGAGCCGTCGATCTGTGTTCTAATCGTGTGGCCCAGATCGTCCCGTACTGCTTCGGGTTTTAAGCGCCGTTGACATGCGGGACCCCCCTGTCAGTAGCCCTCTGTGCCGCGGAGCACCACTGGGCCGACCCAATTAGTTTCCAGCCTAAGCCCGTAGATTCAAATATAGGTTTTTCTATTTAGATTTAGAATCAATTATGTCCCTTAGTTTAAAAATCATTTCGGAGAGTTTTACTGAACCAAACTGAGTGATTCCAATTTTGTTGGAAAACTACTGAAAATATCTATCCAAGCCCGTTGGATTTAAATCTTTGAGAGTTAGAGATCTCTCCTAGTTAAAATAACAAAACAGAAGCTTTTGCACATTCAAACATTTTTATAAAATCAACCATAATAGCTTTTGAGTTGATTCCAACTCTCAAAAATCACATTTAACCATACCTATATGAATATGTAATAATATTAAGTTAGGCATGCAGTGACTTTGGACTAGTACCAAAATAATGCTATATAGGCATTTCTAGTCACTTTAAATCATTAATTATTAAACTTGAACGTATTAAAATATGATCCAACCTTTAAATCACATTCGCATATGTTAAAATATGTGGTGATGACATGTTTCCACATGATCCCATATTTTAATTGGAGAATATTAAATCTTAGTTAATTTCAATGAGTAGAAATTACTTTTCTCAAATAAAAAGTATGAAGCTAGTTCATTAAACCTTGTGATGTTTGTGATGATACTAGATCATCAAATGTGTGCCTTAGTGTGCTAAGTAGAATAGTTAAGTATTGTTTGGTGATTGTGTATCCCATATGTATTTATAGACGATAGTACCGACCAAGTCTACGAGGAGGAGGAGGAGGAGTTCTACCAAGCGGAGGAGGAAGAAAACTTCAACCACTTCACCAACCAAGGCAAGCTATTGTTAGCAAGTTAGAATTAAGCTAGATAACCTAAGCAAAGCATTAGGCATGCTTTGGTTATACCACTTTGACTTATACCTACTCCAAGTTTTATTTACAAGCTTTACTTTCTTTACTTTACCAAAGTACTTTACTTGTTTAAAGGTAGCATAAAGAGTATAAAACTTGACCTATCTAGTTAGAATTAGATGTCATTCTATGGCATGAGATTGAGGTTAGCATCCCACATTAGTGAACACTCTTAACTAAGTAGTTGGAAGAAAACCCAAAACTTCATTCACTTTAGATGGGAATACTTGGTGAAAATGACTTGTGAAAACCTTGGAATGATGAGGCATTCCATTGAGATGTTTTGACATGTGTTGAGAAACACAAATGGTTTATGATGATGAAAATGTTGAGGCATGAGCCTTAGCCCTTTTATAAAACTGATGGTTGGGTTTGAATGCGATACCATTCCAATTTTTACCGTACAACCACAATACCTGAATTGGGTAAGGCTTAGCCGGAAGTTTATATGCATTAGTATTAGTTCCCTCGCGGGAGAGGTCTGAGCTAAGGCTACCTCTCAATGTTTTCCACCTATGTAGTGCCCAAGATGACAGATGGTCATGGTTGGGAGGCCATGCTCATAGGAGAGGTGCTTATACTAGGGTGTGTAAAGGAAAGGTTATGTTTGATTATCTGCATACTAAGTATGATGATTCATGGTTATCCCTGACAGATGTATCGAATCTTGTGGTGAAAGTGTACCACCTCTGCAGAGTGTCAAACTATTCGAATAGCCGCGTCCGCGGTTATGGACAGTTGGAGTGGCCATACTGGACCGTTGTTAGACGTTTTCAAAACAACTTATGAAATGAATTGTGACATGACTTGACCACAACAGAGTTGTGACTATGATAATTAAGTTCCCACTTAGGTGTTTTCAAACTTCTTTTATCTTTCTTTGTTTCTGAACTCAGCTTAGGTTTCAAACTTAACTTCACAATTAAACTTAGAGTTAGTATTCTTACTAGAACTATACTACTTGTTTGTGGTAGTTTGCGAGTACTTAAAGAGTACTCATGGATTTTGTCCCTGGCTATTCCTATGGCCAGACTATGAAGGAGACTACCAAGATGAAGGACAGTGATGGCTAGTGTATTAACAATCTCGTTGGGGAACCCCAAGAGGAAGGTATGATGAGCACAGCAGCAAGTTTCCCTCAGTTATGAAACCAAGGTTTAATCGAACCGGTAGGAGCAAGGAAACACCCCAAAGGTGTTGCTAGCTGAGCCTTGGCAGGGCGCGCTACCGGTGCTAGTAGCAACATGGAGACCTGCACAACATAACCACAGAACTTTGTCCCCAACTTGCGATGAGGTTGTCAATCTCACTGATTTTGCTGAAAACAAAGGATTAAATGTATCAAATGGAAGGAAGTAATAGTTTGCAGAAAGTAAACACAAAGCAGTAAACAATTTGTAGATTGTATGTAAAAGAAAGGACTAGGATCCATAGTTCAGTAGAGGTGGCTCTCCTTAAGATAGATAACATGCTGGGTGAACAAATTACATCAGGGCAATTGACAAACATCGAGAAAGCAATACATGCATATACTAATCATCTTGACTCCTTTGGAACTTGATTGGGCATTACAACATTATACATAGACCGCCATCCAACTGCATCTATGACTAATAATCCACCTTCAGGTTATCATCCGAACCCCCTCCAATATTAAGTTGCAAGCAACAGATTATTTCTTTACGAATTGCGTGTAATGTAAACAATATGATTGTTCTATGAACAAAGGATTGTTGTTTTCTCCCTAGTAGCAATAGCACATCTAGTACCTTAGAGATTTCTGTCACTTCCCCAGATTACTAGAGGCATGAACCCACTATCGAGCATAAATACTAACTCTTGGAGTTGCCTGCATCTACTTGGCCAAGATAGCTACTAACAACAGAAAGCATGCAAGATCACAAATAACAAAGACATGATAGAATCAATAATCAATCTGAAATAGCTTCTCAATATCCATCGGATCCCCGCAAACACAACATGCAGAATTACAAATAGATGATCTTGATCATGAACGAAGCTCACAAGATCTAAACATGAAAGCACAAAGGAGGAGAACCAGCCATCTAGCTACTACATGGACCCGTAGTCCAGAGATGAACTACTCACGCATCACACCGGAGGCTTGCATGATGATGAAGAAGTCCTCCAGGGTGAATTCCCCTCTCCGGCAGGGTGCCAGGAAGAGCTTCAGATCCCTCCCGATCTAGGGATGGACATGACGGCTGACTCTGAGACTCTTCGTGAATTTTGATCGGCCTTAGGGTTTTCGCCCCGAGGGCATCTTATAGGCGGAAGGAGAGGCCGAGGGGGTGCTGGGGTCGGCCAGACCACTCCCTGGCACGGGCCAGGCGTGGCCACATGGCCAGGTGGTGTGGCCGGCCCCCAGCCCTTCTCCGTCTCATATTCTGGCATCTGATGACTTCCGAAAAAATAGGCACTTTGGCTTTTGTCCCGTCCAATTCCGAAAATATTCATTTTCTGACTTTCCTGGAACCAAAAACAGCAGAAAACAGGCAGCTATCACTGTGGCTCTTGTTAATTGGTTAGTCCAACAAATCATATGAAAAGTACTCCAAACTGTGGAAAAAACACAAGAAAGTGGATAAAACCAAGCATGGAACATCAAAAATTATAGATACATTTGCAGTGTATCAGACAGTAGGACATCTATGATAACTAGGACTATCTCCCATCGTCAGCATTGCCTGTGACTCTGAAGATGGACCCCACCGCTATGCTATTTATTCCGCTACTTGATTGTACTAAGACTAGATCATAAGATCCTTTATTTTGTTGTAAGACTTTATTATGGTTTGTAATGGATGATGTACTGTGATATCCAATCTGTTATGTCTCGCAAAAATGGTAATCCTGGGATTGCGATGTATGGCATAACAGGCATCTGGGATTCAAAATCCAGGTGTTGACATCGCACCTCGGCTAGGAAGCAGACGAAGATCATGAAAGGGATCTTGAAGGAAAATCGTATGGCTATGGACCAACTTAGGGAGGAAAACAGGCAGCTCCGGGCTAGGCTCGCTTAAACACAACATATGTCTATTTAGTACTGAACTGCCTGGTTTATCCTCTGAAGTGGTGATTTTGTAAGCGTGAACTTAACTCTATGCACGATATGTGTGTTCGTCTAAAATTAGTTTGCTCGAGGATTGAGTTTGGCTTAGTTAAGAAAGTCCAACTGCAAGTCTTACAGTTAACTAGTTTCAGGCATTGGCACAACATAAATTATTCATCTCGAATTTCCTTTATCCTCTATAGTCTGTCCTTATTCACCCTCATGCGCCTTCTTCAGTTCCTTCAACAGATCCGCAATGCAGTACTCTAGCTTCTTCTTGTCTTCCCTGAGCTGATCCCTCTCCTTTTCTGCATTATGAATCAGCAACCTGTGACTATCCTGAAGCTTCTTTGCAGTTCCAACAACCAAGCTCCCATCGATTCCATCAGTTAGCTCTGACTGCAAATTCTCGATTTCTTGTTCCAGCTCCTTATTTCGTACCGACAACTTGTAATTTTTTCTAGCTGCATCACTTACATCAGTAAATCTCCCTGACCTTTCCAACTCATACATCTCCCATAATTGTGCCAAACATTTCTTAAGTGCATCTGGCCACTCAAGATCCACCCACTCTACTGCTTTACACACCGGGCCAACCTAAAAACACACACACTATAGTGTTATGAACATGCACGATACATTTTACTTCATGTCACGGTTGCACATAATGTAAACAAACCTGATTTGTACAGCCCAAAATCCTTCTCCCAGTGTTACCACCTTCGAATGTAACATATCTTCTCAGTTTTAGCCCATGGTCACATGGCACTTCTCCATCGAGATCTAGGCCCTCCCATTCGAAGTCGTAGATCGTCCGTGGTACCTATAGGTAAATGCAAAGCTGAAATCGAACACGATTGCATGCACATATGGAGCTCAGATCGAGAGATTTACCATTTCCTAACCCTAGCCCGAGAAAACAGAGGAACTCACATCATGGAAGGAATACTCGATGTCGGAGAGAAGGCTGCTGCTGCTCAACTGGTCGTCCTCGTTGTTCAAGGACAGCATGGCGAATGCGTCATCGCAGAGGCGTCGAGCCTTCTACTACAACAATGACTAAATTGGCATGTTACAATAGTTTAATGGATACCATGCCCTTTCCCTAGATTACTGTCTCCTGCCTAATATGGATTCTCTTCATACATTCTCATTTCAAATATTAAACCTACACTCCCTCCATCCCAATTTCATTGCCTAACGAAAACATACCAGTATATTACATCATCTAAAAAACAAAATCATGTCAACTACAAGGTACTTATGCATCACTTCTCCAGTCAAGGTTTCACAAAACATTACATTACAATCTCTCAACAAACATAATCACATCATGGTTTCACGAAACATCACATTACAATCTCTCAACAAACGTAATCACAGAAACAAGTATATTACATCAACTCAAGAAACAAAATCATGTCGACTACAAGGTACTTACACATCACTTGTCCTGTCATGATTTCGCAAAACATTACATTACAATCTCTCAACAAACAAAATAACAGAAACAAGTACAGTACATCATCTCAAGAAACATAATCATGTCAACTACAATGTATTTATGCATCACTTGTCCAGTCATGGTTTCAAAAAACATTACATTACAATGTCCCAACAAACATAATAACAGAAACAAGTATGGTACGTTATCTTAAGAAACATAATCATGTCAACTACAATGTACTTATGTCTTATTACAACAACGATGGTTTCAGTGAGTGACATGTCCGAAAATCTCAATAGCTCGCACAACATTATATCGCAATCTCTCAACAAACATAATCATAGAAACACGCTCTAAATGCAACAGCAGTCAATATTACAAATACAGGCAGGGGAACCCCGCGGTCCATAGACAAGCCTAGGGTAGCAGCTCTCATCAGATCTCATCAACGTCGACCACCTCATTATGTTCAGCCACTACAGGGGCATCTACATCCACTATAACATGTTCAACAACATCAGAAATGGTACCAAGGAAGAACACCTTCCTGGTTCGCTTCTTTCGTCACATAATCTACATAAGATCTTTAGTATCCAAAACATCTATGAAGTGCTGCTTCTTATGATACCACTACCGGATTTTTTCCATCTGCTTAGGGCCAATATTGATTTCCTTACCGATCATCTCTCTCATTTCATCAAGAGTTATGTTTTTGGAATCGACAATGACCTCCACAGTACATGACGAAACTGGCTTATTAACTCCCTCATCAAGTTTTGCCATGTATGAATCCACCTTTATGCGTATACTGAACTTATCTAGATCAGCATCTATTGGTCCGTATTCTCTAGGAGCAGAAGCTTTGTCAGCAAGATCTCCAACATCTGCATACATAGCATCAATCATCGCTTCAACTTTCACCTTACAATTAGCTGCACAACACTCCCAAACCATCTGAAGCTCATGGGAGTGCTCAATTTGCTGATAGGTATCATTCATGTTGCGCCACATCAATTTTGTCCTCTGTCTAGAACCCCATGGAATTCTAGTGGCAAGCATATCTACCAGCTGCGAAACATACACAACCTCTTTGCAATTCACAAGCAGATGCACATCTTGCCTGAACACAACCCTCTCGCAACCAAAATCAAGTTTTGCAGTGTACTGCCGAACATGAACTGTGAACTCATATAGGTCCCTTGTATCAAAGATGTGCCTAATTTGATTAAAAAGGGGAACTTTTCAGTTCATTCGATTCTATTATGCCGTAACTAATCTACTTGCAAGATAAGGCACTGATAAGAAAAATTCGCCTCTCGCTCTTCTCCCGGGTTTTTTTCTTCGAGATCTGGGTGCTGCATCCGCCCACCGGAGCCGAACAATCCGCTGTCGGCCTTGCTTTTCTCTTAAACCCGCTTCACGTAGGGACCTTGGGAGCAGAATCCTTGTTGGCCTCCTCGCTAACCGAGCCTGAAGACCTCGCCGCTGCTACGCGTTGAGCCCCAGACTTGGGCCCCGACGGACCCGAATTAGTCGGCGACGTAGCTACAACCTTCGCATTGCAAGACATGCTGGGCCGCCGCCGTCGGATTCAGTGTCGGAGGAGGGAAAAAAAGGTCCTCCGCCGCCGGAAGATTTAGGGTCAGGGAAGAAAAGGGACCGCCGCCACCGCAGCAAGATTCAGTGTCGAGAGTTAGGAAAGTACAGTAATGGATTTGCCTGTACGACATGTGCAGGGTGGCTAAGAAGAGTGACCGGCGAAGAAGGGGCACATTAGGAACTAGTGTAACGGAATATCCTGACTTAACGGGCATGATTTGAAAATATTGGGTTTGGCCATCATTCACTCGAAAGACCCCTCTCAGCAATTGGTGCCCCAACTTTTCGAATCGCGGTGATTAAAATCAACTTGGGTACCGCGTTGCTTGGGCGCCCCAACTTTCGGGCCGCAAAATGATATTCTCCTTAACACGTCAAGATTTTCGGGGCCCTTTGAGAGACCAAGGCCCACACAAGACCATCATCCGAACTACGAGAACTCTAACCTAGAACATCATGTTCTCTGTCATGGCACACCATGTTCTCCTTCACGGATGCTGAGTTCTTTCTCACGGGCTCGAAGAACTCCGGTCATGGA
The DNA here is from genome assembly GCA_023614405.1 of Avena insularis. NCBI lineage: Eukaryota > Viridiplantae > Streptophyta > Magnoliopsida > Poales > Poaceae > Avena > Avena insularis. Next base: position 293,269,740 of record CM042688.1, read on the forward strand.
TCTGAAGACATATCCCGACGAACACCCAGACCCTCGGTTCTGAACCCCAACGTGTGACCCTTTCCGAGACCCCTATTTTTATAATATGATATTATCGCTTGATGCACATTAAATTGCTCATGATCACATACATATTCAATTGTTTGAGGGCATTATACCGATTCATCTCATAACTAAATACAGAAACTATATGCGGGCTTTTCTAGTCTTATATTGGCTCCATTTAAAGTTTTGCCATGTTAAGCCAACATTTAAATTCTAGGGCATTTAAATAACTTGCACCATATAATTGATTGTCGAGATTACGGTTCCGCTTAATATTGCCTAGTCGCATCGCATCATTGCCATGTAATACATCATACATGCATCATGCTCGATCTTCTTCCATAGTATTAAATAGTGCATCTGTCAACACCCGGATTTTTAATCCCAGATGCCCGTTATGCCATACCTCGCAATCCCAGGATTACCATTTTTGCGAGACATAACGGATTGGATATCACAATACATCATCCATTACAAACCATACATAAGGTCTTACACAAATAAGGATCTCATGATCCAGTCTTAATACAACAAGCAGCGGAAATAAAAGATAAAAGCGTGGCGGTGAAATTAGGGGCACAGGCAATGCTGACGAAGGCAGATAGTCCTAGTTATCATAGCCGTCCTGCTGGCCATCATCTTGATAGTCTCCTTCATAGTCTGGCCATGAGAATAGCCAGGGACAAAAGCCATGAGTACTCTTTAAGTACTCGCAAACTACCACTAACCACTAGTATAGTTCTAAGTTAAAGTGCTAACTCTATGTTTAACTATAAAGTTAAGTTTGAAACCTAAGATGAGTTCTGAAGCAAAGAAAGATAAAATAAAGTTCTAGAATCACTTAAGTTGGGAAGCTATTGTCATAAACACAACCTTGTTGTGGTCAAGTCAAGATTCATCATTCATTTCATAAGTTGTTTTGGAAAACATCTGAAAATGAAACAGTATGGCCATTCCAACTGTCCATAACCGCGGGCTATTCGAATAGTTTGACACTCTGCAGAGGTGGTACACTTTCACCACAAGATTCGATACATCTGTTAGGAATAACCCTGAATCATCATACTTAGTATGCAGATAATCAAACATAACCTTTCCTTTACACACCCCAGTATAAGCACCTCTCCTATGAGCATGGCCTCCCAACCATGACCATCTGTCATCTTGGGCACTACATAGGTGGACAACATTGAGAGGTAGCCTCAGCTCAAACCTCTCCCGCGAGGGAACTAATACTAATGCATATAAACTTCCGGCTAAGCCTTACCCAATTCAGGTATTGTGGTTGTACGGTAAATTTGGAATGGTATCGCATCCGAATCCAACCATCAGTTTTATAAAAGGGCTAAGGCTCATGCCTCAACATTTTCATCATCATAAAGCATTTGTGTTTCTCAACACATGTCAAAACATCTCAATAGAATGACTCATCATTCCAAGGTTTTCACAATTCATTTTCACCAAGTGTTCCCATCTAAAGTGACTCAAGTTTTTATCTAACTATAAACTACTAAGTTAGGAGTGTTCACTAAGGTGGAAAGATGGGATCAATCTCATGCCATAGAATGACATCTAAGGTTATCTAAATAGGTCAAGTTTTATACTCTTTATGCTACCTTCAAAACAAGTAAAGGACTTTGTGTAAAGTAAAGGAAGTAAAACTTGAAATTAGTACTTGTGGTAAAGAATAGTCAAAGTAGTTTAACCAAAGCATGCCTATCATCTTTGCTAAACCATCTAGTTTTATCCTAGCGTGCTAATAGTAGCTTGCTAAGTATAACACTTGCAAGTGTTAGCTTGCATTGTTAATGGTGGCTTGCCTTGGTTGGTGCAGTGGTTGAAGTTTTCTTCTTGTTCTTCTTGGTCGAACTCCTCCTCCTCGTAAGCTTGGTCGGTACTATCGTCTATAAATACATACGGAGTACACAATCACCAAACAATACTTAACTAGTCTAATTAGCACTCTAAGGCATATAGTTGATGATCTATTATCATCACAACCATCACCAGTTTTATTAAATAGTTCCATTCCTTTTATTTTAGGAAAGTAATTTCTACTCATGGAAAAATTAACTAAGATTTAATATTCACCACTTCAAATATGGGAACATGGGGACACATGTCATCACCACATATTCTAACATGTGGGAATGTGATTTAAGGGTTGGATCATAATTACTTTGGTTTAAGTTCATTATTTGATGATTTAAAGTGACTAGAAATGCCTATATAGCATTATTTTGGTACTAGTCCAAAGTCACTGCATGTAAACCCTAATATTATTACATATTCAGATAGGTATGGTGAAATGTGATTTTTGAGAGTTGGAATCAACTCAAAAGCTAACTTGGTTGATTTTATAAAAAAATTGCAAGGTGCAAATGCTTTTGTACGAGATGGGGTAGTTAGGTCTTGGTTAGATCATTTGGAGACAGTGGGAGCAAATGGGGGTGATTGCATGAAGCGGTACGGGGCGATATGGGTCGTTGGATTAGAACGGGGATCAACGGCTAGGGATCATCGTCGGCGACGGACCTATCGCCGGCGAGCTCTAACCCTAGCGGCTCGGTAGGGGTGCATAGGGGACGTACTAGGGCTCCAGCGACGATGGCGAGGCAGGAAAACGGACTGGTGGTCGACGGCGAGCTCAGGGACGGTCAAGGCAGCTCCAGGGGTGGTCGCAATCAGCGGCGCCCTTCTCCTCTAGAGGCGGCCTGCTCCGGTGCAATTCTGACGAACTGCTGCTCGCCTTGCTCTGGCTAGAGGTGTGGAACGGTCAGTGAGGTGAGGGAAGGTGAGTGGTGTGCTTTAAATGGCTGGGGGTGCCCTCCTTTTATAGGCTCGATGACGGGACAGCGCGGCATGGCCAGGCGATGGTGGCGACATGGCTACGGGCTGCTAGTGGCATGGCTACGAGCGGCGATCGACACGCGGTCTCCTGGCGGTGCTCTAGGGCTTTATTGCAGGCTTAGGGGCAGTGGTATGCGGTCGGGCGGAGCTGGCGCTCTGAGCGGCAGAGACGGCGGTGTCCACGGCAAGCGGTGGCTGTGAGGCATTGGGTGGCGAACGGGCGTGTCTGGCGTGCTCCCTAGGTCGTGGCGAAGCGGTGGGCGCAGGCTGCGGTCGAGCGGCGGCTTGTGCACTCGTGTCGGGTGTGGCGCTCTGGCGCATGCTCGGCATGGCGTAGTCGCACTAGCTACGGCGGTTTGGCGGTGGTCTATGGTCTGGCCTGGCTCGGGGAGGGGACAGAGGGTGGTGATGAGGTCCTGGCTAGCGGCTAGACATGGCGAGAGGGGGGGAGATGGTCTGCTGGGGTGATGGCATGGTCGGCCGATGAGTTGGTGCTCGGCATGGCTTGGCCTTGCCACTAGGGGGTAGGAGATGGGGTAGTTAGGTCTTGGTTAGATCATTTGGAGACAGTGGGAGCAAATGGGGGTCAAATGGGGGCAAAACCCTGTTGCAAATAGTGAGCTATAATTAGAGTTTAAACCCTGCCTGCCAAGTGTTTGATGAAATGGCCGCAAGAACTTTCTTTTTGAATTTTGCAAAGATTTTTGGTAGCTGTGCTAGTACTAAGCTTGAGACTCTGTGGGTGCTTTGGTTTTGAAAATTGAGCTTGTTTGAGTGGTTTTTGAAATAGTGGGATATTCCCATATGAAATAGATTCAATTTTCAAATGTCAATTAAAATTAGTATTTGAATGTTTTTGGCAGATCACAAAGTGGGCCTTGGTACCTCATTATGTCTACTAGCAAGGGGTGCAAAGATCCATCATTGTTTCTGTTAGGTTTTGAGTACTAGGAATAGCCAAAGTAGGCATGATAGTTAATTTGGCAAAAATGACCATTCACTTCATTTATTCATTTTGAGTTGTTTTTCTTTGGGATTTGTTTGGGGATGATCTAGATGATGTTTATTTCACCTAAGAATCATTTTACAATCAATGGATCACGGAACCATGGCAATTCAAACAACTCCTATTTTAAATGCCCATACACATGAATGCTTTCATATTTTTAATTGGAAAAGTTTTTGTTAACCCTAATTTTGATGATTTGGATCTTAATAACCTTGGATTAAAGTTTTGGGATGTTACAACATCCGATGTTTCTTTCAGTGCTCTGCTTCTTCCCAGAATAGGCTGCTAAGTGAATGCGAGTATCGACAAGTCCTTTGGATATGTATCTTCGGTAGTGTTTCCCAGGTGATCATTCTCCCCCTTTCAACCTATTTTGCTTTTATAGTCTTTATTTCCTCCTGATGATCTATTACTATCCATGTTGTGATGCTTTAGTTTCCGTGCACCATTTATATTCCTTGCAGCCTCTATATTGCCTTGGATACATCCTACTTCCTGTTGTTTGATAGAAAGTCAGCCTTGCGAGTCGTAGTTGCTTGCTCATGTGCTGCTTCGCATCATTGTCGTTCCATCGTTGATGGAAGGTTGTCACATGCTTAATGGTGGATATGATCATGGCTTTCATTATAACTTGTTAACTAAAATGCTGGAAATAGATATAATGCAGAGGCATCGGCGGGTAATAGTCAATATTTGGTTTTTAACTTCCCACTTGTGTCCAATTAGGACCCGAGTTCTTGAAACCTATTATGAGATCGAGCGCGCTAACCACATGTCGGTGTGTGGGCACCCTATCGGCTTACTATCTGATTTCAAAGTACTGTGCTGGGGGGCACAAAGTAGTCTGGGGCTTTATTACTATCTTGTACTTATGCCATGCTTTACTACTTTATTTACGATTGCGCATGGAGCGCCTGTACTGTTTAGGAACCACATGCCATGTTTTTGCTGTATCGACAAGCCCAGTCACACTTTTGGGTTCCCAGTCATTTATAGCCGTCGCCACATACCCTCGATCAGTATCGGAGACGGCCGACTTCGTTGCGGGTAGCTTAGTGGGGTGGCCCCCATGTACTTGCTTTGGCTCTAGGAAACATTGTGTCCGAGTCCCTGTCGCATACCGTTGGGTGTATGTTCAGGATCTTGCTCATATTCGGATTTGACAACAAGGTTTGAAGTGTGTGTGGATACTTTGGTGCACCTTTGCAGGGTTAAATATTTTTGAAAAATCGTGTCCGCGGTTATGGACGACTTGGAGCACAGTTCTCGATCATAGACAACTATAACTAAAGAATTTCTATTATAATATAACTTGTATCTGATATGACTAGTAAGTTGGACAACCACAATGGAATGAATGAATAAAACTGCCAACTGTGTGCGTTTCCTCGGCATAACTTCCTCATTTGGTCTCGAGGGGGAATTACCAGGATGGGTATGTTTGGTGTTAGTATTAGGTTGGTTCCGAACAAGTATTTCTTATCCCTCTCTAATAGCCGACAGTTGTATCTAGTCTCTATAGGTTGTTTAGTGCATGCTTCACTGCCGCTTCAGTCCACCATACCTATGTAGGCTAGAGCCACCGAATTCTAGTCACGTCGTGTACTGGCCTCAGTACTGACCGCTCTCTTTTTCCTTTGCCCTTTGTCAGCACCCCCTTTTTTTAGCAGGTTTGAGATCGACATCGTTAGAAGGGTTACCCTTCCGGCTTGGCCTGGGCAGGGTTATGGACGCCATTGGTTATTCTTTAGGGATCTTAGCTCTATTTGCTTCTTATCTGTACTCAGATGTTGTATCGTTTTAAATGTGATTTGGATCTTTGTATTGTATATCTGTATTCTTGACTCGTTGAGTTGTTGTTGTATATATATATATGTTTCTGTGGGTTCCATCATGGACTATTGTGTAATGATATTACTTCGTTTCCCACCCGCACGCAAGCACCTGGTGGGCATCTTTGAATCGTTTCTATATGGGTTTGGCGGGAATCACTGAAATCTTCATAGGGCCGATTCGAGGGTGTTACAAAATGGTATCAGAGCCCATCAGTTGTGATACCCCACTGGTCCAGCCTGTAGGATAACTAATGACTGCAAGTGCACAGATCGTTTGTAGCTAGTTTCAAAATAAAGATATCGATCCCACAGGGAGCAGGAGTTTGTAGTCTAATAACTCTTGAATTAAATACTACAATAGAAATACTAAATAAAGTTATAAGTAACAAGATAAAATGCGAGTATTGTGTAAAAAGGTGTTTTGGGGTTTTTGGTATAAGAGAACAATAAATAAAGTAAAACAAGTGAACATAGAAATTAAGTATCGTGTATGTAAAAGAGATTGGAACTGCAATAGGGAAAAAAGAGTTCTTAGGGAGTAGCGGATACACCTCTAGTATTATAAGGAACTAAGGTAAAGATTATTATCATGAACATTCTCAACTATGTATGTGTGGGAGGAACTCCGTATTTAGACAAATAGGCAGCAACCACTGCTCACATCATCCTCATAACCACAACAGTCAGCGATTGACATCAACCGAATTACTGCACTATTAAGGGACTTAATCCCGTAGGACGTATCCCATGGCATGGATAGTGTTATGTGAGTTTACTTGGTTCCCAAGTTAATATGTAAGGGGTGCCTACCGCTTTATAGTCACTGTAAGTGCTAACACACACCCATCTACCAACAAGTAGTTCCCTCCATCAAGTCCCCATAAGAGGAAAATATTGAGAGGTCGGCTTCTCCCAACATCAAGATGAACACAATCTAACACATGGTCATAGCGATGAATATCATAATAAACTTAATCTTATTTCAATCTCATACTAGGGTTTCTCCATCTCCCCAAGAACTAATGATCCACTCAGACATGGAGGCAATCAAGGTCATGGCAATAACAATGGAATCTATCATAGATAAATAGTACTTGTATAAATCCAAAACGAGTACAGAAATTACAACAAGATATAGACAAGATGTAGATGGGACGGATGGAGATGGTGGTGATGCAGTGGTTGATGATGAAGATCGATGCCTTAGCCTCCCAGATCTACACACAGCGAAGATGGATCCCCGATGGACGAGTTCCCCCTCCAGATGCCTTCTGGAGGTGAGGTTTCGGCGATTTCTATTTGTTCTGTATGTTGTCTCTCTGATCCACTTGCATGGGGTGAAACTATTTGAGGAGGCGGTGGCGGCGCCAACTATACTGCGGGAACTATACGGGCAGAAAATTATTCCCGTATAGTTGGCCGTCAAACCCTCTGGATGCCTCGATCGCTTCGGGTTTTCTTCTGGTGTTATTGATATTTCCCAAATAAGAGATTTACGTTGTTTTTTACTCCTTTTCTCCCCGATACAACTGCTCCAAGAATTGTGTCCATTATATCCATCATAAAACAGACATAAAATGTGCGCAGAAACACCATAAAATACCATGATCCTACAACTATAACTACAATGCAAAATAATAATATAAAACATGATGAAGTTATGCACTCATCACTTCCCTAAGCTTAGACTCTTGCTCATCCCGAGCATTTAGCTTAATGGATGTGATCCTCATATTCATGAAGCTGAGTCAATAAAATAAATGAGGCAGTTGTAGCATGTGTTTTTCATATATGATACATAGGAATGAGTTCATGAATAGTACCTTACTCGAACCATGCGAATAATATTAGCATGCTTCCACACCTTAGCATTTAATAGTTCACAAAAGGTCACTCTCAATATGATGTAAAAGTATTCAGTTCAACCGAATGAGTTAGCGAGGTAGTCCCAAGTGTTTTAGGATTAACATATTCACTTGGGATTCAAAATCTCAAAATGTCTCTTTGTCTTACTATAATATAGTGGTGTATGCCTATTTGCTCTATGCACATTCGCTCTTTTTCTTCTCTTTTTTTATATATATGCTCACACTTTTTTTAAGTGTTGTGCAAAGGAGCTAGCCATACATTCCACTTCATGTAGGAATTCAAAGTTTAACGATCTCAATTACCAAATTCCAATTGTATATGAAGCAATCTTTATGGCTTGAATATTCTTCCTCATCTTGTTCTCACTCTACTTTGATAGCACTTTTTAATTTTCCTTTGTTCAAGGTTTATTTTTCAACTTAACTGGTTAGATATTTTTTTCTTTGTAAATCAAACCATGTACATAGAACATATTGACCAAAGTATCTTTGTACATTCCATTAATATCAATGTTGTGGAAGACTCCTATTGCCATCATCAAGTGCAAGTAAAATTATACTCAAGCCATTCATATATCCAATAGGACAAACACAAACTCAATATTGCTCCATATATGATAATAAACTCAGAATTTCATAAGAGGGGTTGACTATTCCTAAAGGGAATTCTAATGATGCAAACTTTATTTCTAGTTTGAACTAATGCAAAACTAAAATAGTAATGTAAAATTTATAAGATATATTACAAGGTCTTAAAGATCTCCCCAAGTTTGGAATCAAGCTAGGCAGGATCAAATAATCCCTTGCGATTATTTGATACCATGATTATTGTAGATCAATGAGGCGCCATGGCACGTGGTATCTTCTCTTCACGGGCCAGCCTGAGGCGAAGGTATTGATTGATAGCTTCTAATTCTTTAACACGTAGCTTGTAGAAAATATTATTCCTCTCCAGCACTTTCACTTGTTCTTTAATGAGATCATTGTTATCTTGAAGGGTTTGAACCACCTTAAGATTCATAGAAAAACCTGATTCGATTGTTTGCTTAATATCTTCATCAAGTTTATCAAGATAAATTCACAGCAATCGAAGATGCTTGGGTGTCCCTGGCGTCTCCTTGTCCATCTCTTCAATCTTCCGCTTGAGGACTTTCAACTCCCTCTTCCGACATTCATTGTTGGCGTTGAGGAACTCCAAATGGACGATCTTGATCTCCTTACCGTGCTCGCTATTTCTCCCGCTCTCCATAGGAACTTCTCTCCTTGGCTTATGTCCCTTGGTTTGCGTGTCCTCACGTATGAATAAGAGGTAGATTGGTTTTTGGAGATTATTATTGGAGAGAGAGACAATGGCAGTATATAAGGGGGGTTGGAGGTCGGTAAAACTTGCGAGAAACACCAAATCCACGCCCAAGAAAAGAATCTTAATGAAATAGGGAAAGAAAACACGGATTTGGAAAAGTCTGAGAGTTTAACGACCGACTATATGGCGGGAGGATTTTCTCCAGCTGTATAGTTGTGACCGTATAAATCCAGACATCAAATAGAAAATGCCTGAGAGTTTAACGACCAATTATAAGGCCAGAGGATTTTCTCCGGTAGTATAGTTGCGACTGTATAGTTTCCAGACAATTTCGCAAAGAGGTACAGAAGGTTTAACAACCAACAATATTGCCAAGGTTTTTTCTCCGGTCATATAGTTGCAACCGTATAGTTGATAAAAACCTTTAGAAACTTCAAAAAAACACGAGGAGTTCAAAGGAAAAAAATCCAGGAGTAAAATTTGTGAAAACAAATCACTTATTTGAGTCAGAATACTTACCTTGCACTTACCGTTTTCTTACTCGGGGATGACAAGCTCCTCCAACAACAAAGACTTCTTCTCTTTTGGAAGAATTGACCTTAGTTCATTTAATAATTCTCGTAAACGAAAATCACCAGGACTAAAGTTCCTCTCAATAAGATTGGTGTCTTGCTGGGCGAATATGGACACTGCATCCAACATCTTTATTTCTTGCCTCTGCATAATCTACAACTCATATTCTTGAAGTAAAAGGATCCAACAGATCAGTCTTGGCTTATGTTTTTTTCTCTCAAGGAGTTCTTTTAAACCATCACGATCCGTATGAACTCTTAATTTTGCATCAACTTTATAAGAACGAAATTTATCACAAGAGAAAAATACAGCAAAAAGTTCCCTTTCTTCCTTAGGATAATTCTTTTGAGCACTATTAAGAGTTCTACTAGCATGATGTATAATATTAAATTTGCAACCTAAATGTTGTCCCAGAGTTACTCCTACAACATCATCACTAGCTTCACATATTAAGTCAAAAGTCATATCCTAGATAGGTTGTTTAATGATAGGAGCATGGGATAAAGCATATTTAAGTTTATCAAAGGCTACAAGACATTTATCACCAAAATTAAATCTTACTCCCTTTTGCAGAAGGTTAGTAAAAGGTTTAGATATTCTAGAGGAATTCCTAATGAACCTTCTATAAAAACTCACATGACCAAGGAAACTTCTTATACCTTTTATATCCCTAGGTTGTTGCATTCTCTCTATGGCCTCAACCTTAGCTCTATGCACTTCAATTCCCTTACCTGATACCTTTTGTCCAAGCACTATACCTTCTTTGACCATAAAATGGCACTTCTCCCAGTTTAGAACAAGATTGGTTTCTTCACAACGCTGCAAAACTCTTTTGAGATTATCCAAGCAACTAGTAAACTAAGTTCCATAGATAGAAAAGTCATCCATAAATACTTCCATTATCAGTTCTATAAAATCCGCAAAAATAGTAGTCATGCATCTCTGAAAAGTAGCTGGAGCATTACATAAACCAAAAGGCATACGACGGTAAGCATGTAAACCATAAGGACTAATGAAAGTTGTTTTAAGTTGGTCATTAGGATGAACAACTATTTGAGAAAAACCAGAGTATCCGTCCAAGTAGCAAAAATGAGTGTGGTTTACTAACCTTTCTAAAGTTTGATCTATCAATGGTAAAGGATAGTGATCTTTCCTAGTTTCTTTATTCAATTTACTGAAATCTATACACATCCTATGTCCAACAATAGTTCTAGTAGGTATCAATTCATTGTTTTCATTAGGAACAATAGTAAAACCGTTGTTCTTCAAGACACAATGAATAGGACTTACCCATTCACTTTCTTTTATAGGACAGATTATACCTACGTCCGATAGGCGTACTATTTCTTTTCTTAGCACTTTCTTCATTCGGGCTTCAGTCTTCTATTAAATTCTGCAACTGGTTTAGCACCTTCCTCCATGAATATTCGATGGACGATTATCATGGGACTAATGCCCTTCAAATCATCCGTTGAGTAACCAAAGGCTTTACGATGCTCCTTAACTATTTTCATGATTTCTTATTCTTCATCTCCTAAAAGTTTAACACTAATAATAACAGGAAATTTATTTGTATCATCTAAAAATATATATTTAAGATTATTTGGTAGAGTCTTCAATTCTGGGGTTGGTAATTCCTCGTCCCCTCTCTTTTCTGGCTCTTCGAAAGCCTCATTAGTTGGAGGCCCTATAATGGGAAGTGAATCAAATTCATCTTGTAGTTCTTCTAGGGACTTGTCCTCCATAACTATTTCTTCGTAATTTAAGTCTTCATTTATTTCTTCTTTTTGATTACTAAAAAGAGAGCTACCATTTCCTCAATAGTTTTCTCTTTCTCTTCTTCTTGTATTTGTGGAGGTCTGTCTTTAAATTTGGAAAAGTGGAATTCTTTTTCTGCTTCCCCAAGCTTAAGAGACACAATCTCCTTTTTGAAATCAACTTTGGCACCTACATCACTCAAAAAGTTTCTTGCAAATGTAATTGGGCAAAGAGTGTCAGCTGGCATATGAACAACTACAAAATCGATAAGAAAGTTTTTATTGCCAATTATGACAATTGCATCTTCAACTACTCCCATTGGAATTCTACGAGTTTTATTGGCTAACATGATTGTCATATCAGTATTTTCAATTGTAGCCGGTTGTATCTCTTCTTTTATTTCTAAATAAAAATCATAAGATATAACATTAACTTTGGTGCCAAGATCGCATAAACCATAATGCGAGGTTTCCTTAAATATGCAGGGAAGAATAGGCTTACCCACATCTTTTACCTTTTTTACCTTCAACCAATACGGAAGTCTCCTTATCAAGTTCAACTATGTTAAAATGTGCATACATAGCCATAATTGCTTCCTTGCTTACCTCTTCATATTTGGTTTCTTCCAGATGTTCCACAACTTCTGGCATACTTTCTTCTTCCTTCTTCTCATGTACTGCTTTGACCTGTCTATATTCAAAAATATGCTTCTGTGTAGTTTTAGGGAAAGGTATCTCATATATTGGTTCGAGGTAGGCTAGTGTTGCTTTAACTTCTTTCTTCTCAGGTTCGGGTGGTGGGTCATACTTGACCAAACCCTCTTTTGGAGCTTTGATGTGTTCTATAAAAGCTTTAACAACATGCAACAAAAGATCTGAATCCAAATAAAGTTCTTTAGATAATTCTTTAACATGGCCCTTTTTATTATAGTCATGAATACACTCATAATCTATTTCTATGCCTCCTTCGCATCCTAGACCAAAATTCCATGAAACTCTATGATCGTGAATTCTATTAAGTAGGGCCCAAGCTTTAGTTATAGGAAGATTCATAAAAGCTCCTTTCATGAAAGAGTCTAGTTCAATTTTATTAGGTTCAATTAAACCACGATAAAAGATATACAATAAATACCATTCAGGCAAATCACGATGAGGACATTTATTAAGTAAGTCTTTAAATCTGATATAAGATCTTACTAGTCCTTCATTAGATCGGTTCCTCCAAGTCATTATAAGATGCCTGATTCCAAAAGATTTTGATAATGGATAATATTTTTCTAGAAAATCATAGGCTAAATTATCCCAAGTAGTGGTGGCTTCTGGGGGTAGAGATCTATACCATGAGAGAGATGTACTAGTCAAAGTCTGACTAAAAATTTAACCCTTAGCTCATTAGCAGTATATGCCGGTAATTGGAAAGTGCCACATATATCTTTGAAGCATGCAATATGCTCATATGGATTAGGATCTTCTTCATCCCAGTAAATTGGTTCTTGTGTAGAATACCAAGTAGTAGAGGATTTATTTCAAACCCCCTTGTCTTCTTGTTGGAGTTGTCTCTTTCATAAATATCATAGGACTTCCCAGACTCCATCATGTTGGTTTAGCACTAGTCATATGCCTAAACTCCATCATGTTGGTGGAAACCTGTAACTCAAAACAAAACTTAGAAAGACAAAAATAAATAAGAAAAAACTAAAAGTCCTACAACGCTTAGCAACTAGGGAACGACGCTAGAAAATAGCTTGATAACTGCAAGTGCACAGATCATTTGTAGCTAGTTTCGAAATAAAGATATCAATCCCAGAGGGAGTAGGAGTTTGTCGTCTAAAAACTCTTTAATTAAATACTACAATACAAATGCTAAATAAAGTTCTAAGTAACAAAATAAAATGCGAGTATTGTGTAAAAAGGTGTTTTGGGGTTTTTGGTATAAGAGAACAATAAATAAAGTAAAACAACTGAACACAGAAAGTAAGTATCGTGTATGTAAAAGATATTGGAACCGCAATAGGGAAAAAAGCGTTCTCAGCGAGTAGCGGATACACCTCTAACATTATAAGGAACTAAGGTAAAGATTATTATCATGAACATTCTCAACTATGTATGTGTGGGAGGAACTCCGAAATTGGACAAATAGGTAGAAACCACTGCTCACATCATCCTCATAGGGACTGCTACCCTGCGGTACCAAAGTTTGCGGGTGAGTGCACCGTGGTACCTAAGTTGCCTGAAATTGTCGTGTTTCGAAATGTTGGGCCGCCAACTACCGAGAGGGGCCATTTCGATGCAAACTCATCTCACCCCTACCAAATCCAAACATTCCGTGAAACTGCCCTATGAAGTAGACGGCCAGGTCCCCCATGTCAGTAATATTTCCGTGACGCGAGCGCCAACGCGGCAACCACATAGGTGAAACGAGAGACTAAAGGAGCATGGTGTGTTGACCAAATTTACAAATCCAATCCCTCCCTCCTTTCGCATGAACCCTAGCACCGGCGGCATCGAAATCCCCTCTCCAACCAGAATGATCTCTTCGGGCATTTGACTTCCAGCACCAAGTTGCTGCGCCTACTCGCTGCTACCGAGCTCTAATGCCGAATGTCATGCCAGCCATTGCGACGATCTAGCTCGCCTCTACCGCCGACAAGCTGAGCAGCGCGAAGGATGGTAGATCCATTTGCCGAGGAAGAAATACTTCTGGCTAATTGCGGGTGAGTGATACGTCCATTTTGCATCACTATTCTGTGTCTTAATTCACTATTATTCATTGATATATTTCGTATTGAGAGGTGATACTTATGTTATTTCATCTATTTTTGCATGGTTGATGACTTTTGGAGCATGGACCGCTGCAGTCAGGATTCTGATGGAAAAGGTGCTGTTTGGAGGCAAAATTCGCGAAGATCAGAAAATCCGGGAAAATATACGGAAAATCCTATTTTTCTAGAAGACTCGGGATGCCAGAGGATGGAGTGGAGGTGGGCCACAGGGGGCCCACACCACCCCATGGCGCGGGCAGGCCTAGGCCACGCCTGGGAGTGGTGTGGTCGCCCTGGCTCACTCCAGCCTCTCCCCTCTGGCATATATCAACCTCCCGAAACCCTAAGACTCGGGGAGCGACCACAGAAAGATTCCGCCGCCTCTGCGGGGCGGAAAACACCGAGAGAGAAAGATCTCTCCGGCAGACAGATTTCTGCCGGGGGAATTCCTTCCCGGAGAGGAGAGATCGTCGCCATCAACACCATCATCAAGCTGGACTTCATCGGGATCATCATCATCACCACCATCATCATCACCATCAGCACCCTCATCACCATCTCCATATTGATGTAACAATTGCGTTGAATCTTGCATAGTTCATAGGGAAACTTTCCCGGTGTTGATTACTCATTGTAGTTGATGCTATTGAGTGAACCACTGAATTATTGTTTATGTTCAGATTTTTATACATCATTATTCCATCTCTGATCATGATCCATATGATGTCTTGTGAGTAGTTCGTTTTGTTCTTGAGGACATGGGAGAAGTCTTGTTGTTAGTAGTGGAGTTGTGTTGAGAAAGATTCAATAGATTGTTATTTAAGTTGTGGTGTACTTCTAGTGGTGTCATGTGAACGTCGACTACATGACACTTCACCTATATGGGCCTAGGGGAATGCATTGTGTATTTGGCTACTAATCGTAGGGGTTGCCGGAGTGACAGAAACCTGAACCCCCGTTAGGAAACCATTACACAAGGGATGTAAGGGTCTTAGAGTTTAAAGTTATGGTTAGGTTTCTATCTTAATTACTTTCTTATACTTACACATGTTTGCAAGGGGTATAATCACAAGTATGTATTAGTCTTGGATGGGGCGGTACATTAGCACAGGTTCACCCACACAATACTTAGCAAGCTAAAGAAGATTAATCGACTATATGAAGCGAAAGCACTTGACAGTCTTCCCATGTGTCCTCGAGAACGTTTGGTCATCTATAGAAATACAGCCGGCTTGTCCTTTGCTGCATAAAGGATTGGGCCACTTGCTGCATTTATTCCTACTGTCTTTTATTTACTCGTACTTTGTTTACTTGCTTTATCAAAAACCCCTAAAAATCCATTTGTTAAGTATTTGTAGAGAATTCCTGATCCATACCACTAGCCAGCACCTTTGGCTCCTCGTTGGGTTCGACACTCTTACTTATGAAAAATACTGCGATACACGCCCTATACTTGTGGGTCATCAAGACTATTTTCTGGCGCCATTGCCGGGGAGTGAAGCGCTATTGGAGAGTGGAACTGGTAAAGGAAACTTCTACTATGAGTATTGTTTACTTCTGTTAGTTGCTTTATTTTTGTTATGGATAATTCACTGAGTTTCTTATTTGGTAATGCTACTACCACTGCTAAGGTAGTAGATAAGCCACCACCTGCTGAGAATGATGTTTTCAAAATACCTACAAGAATTATTGATCGTGTTATGGATAACTACTATGTTGGGGATGGAACTGTCCATCCCGGTGATCATTTACTCTTTATACACGAATTATGCGGGTTGTTCAAGTGTGCAGGTATTACTACAGATCAAGTTAAGAAGAAGCTATTCTCATTATCACTGAAAGGAAGAGCTGAGGAATGGTATAAGTTGTTGAAGAATGGTCAAGCTCTGGAATGGGAGGAAATAGTGCCTCTCTTTTATTCAAAGTTTTATCCTCCTAGTGAGATTCATAAAGATCGGAATCAAATATACAACTTTTGGCCTCTTGATGGAGAGAGTACATCTCAAGCTTGGGGGAGATTGAAGTTACTAATGCTCAAATGTCCCATTCATGAGCTCCCCAACAATATTATTATCAATAACTTTTATGCAAGGCTCCCTCTACATGACAAGGATTTATTGGATGCTTCTTGTGCTGGATCATTCACTCGCATGGAAGAAGAAGCTAAATGGGACCTTCTAGACCGTATTCAAGACAATGCTGAAGCTTGGGGAGAATGACAAAGGTAGAAAGTCAGGTATAAATTGTGATTATGAATGCATTGAATCTTATATAGGAACTGATGACTTTCAAAATATTAGTAATATTTATGGTCTTGATTTGCAAGTTATTATGAATTGCTTTAGAGCTTTTGCTTCCTATATCGAAATTCCAGAAAGGGGATGGAACAAGTACCATGCACCTTACAAAGATATTGTTGACTATGCTCCTACTGGAAGTGCTGAGTATTGCATTATTGACCCCATCTTACCTGAACCTTATATCGAGAAGATTCCCTTCCCCGAAAAGGTAAAGGACCATCCTATGATAACTAATGTAATCACCAAAAGTGAAAAAAGAACTGTAAAACCTGATGAACAAATAAACATTGAACCTATGGTAGCAATTGTGAAAGACCTTGTCACTAAAAGCGTAGAAGATGGGCACATAGTCTTTTGTGAGTATGCTTCTAATATTCTTTCACATCCCAATAGAACTAAAAAGGCTAGTGTTCATGTGCTTTCTGTTAGAATTGGTGATCATTGCTATTATGGTTTATGTGATATTGGTGCAAGTTCCAGTGCTATTCCTTATGAGCTTTACAGAGAAATTATGCATGAAATCAGTCCTTGCGAGTTGGAAGAGATTGATGTGGTTATTCACCTTGCTAATAGAGAGACCATCTCTCCAATTGGTATTGTACGAGATGTGGAAGTTCTTTGTGGTAAGATTAAGTACCCTGCTGATTTTCTAGTACTTGGTTCAGCTGCTAGTAAAACCTACCCTATCATTTTTGGTAGACCTTTCTTGAGTACATATGGCACTATTATTGATTGCAAGAGGGAGAAAATCTTGACTAAGTTTGATGGGGAATCTTATGAGTTTAATTTTTCAAAATTTACTAAAGAACCTTGCGAAGAGGAAACCCATAATGAGGATTTTAGGGTTGAACAACTTGCTTCTATTTCTCTTGCTCCTAACAATGCTTTGCAGCAATTTATGGAAGATCATGAAAGTGAAATCTTCATGGAAGAAAGGAATGAGATTGACAGGATCCTCCGTGATCAACCTAAGATGCTTAAGCACGACTTGCCTATGAAAGACTTGGGTACCACGGTGCCACCTAAAAAGGATCCGGTTTTCGATCTAAAACCTCTCCCTAGTGATCTTAAATATGCTTTTATTGATGATAAAAAGATATATCCTGTTATTATTAGCGCTAAACTTTCAGGGAAGGAAGAAGAAAGATTATTGGAGGTTTTGAGGAAACACCGAGGAGCTATGGGCTATACTCTGGATGATTTGAAAGGGATTTCACCTACTATATGTCAGCATTCTATCAACATAGAACCAGATGCTGAAGCGATGGTGGAGCACCAACGACGTTTAAATCCTAAGATGAAGGAAGTGGTAAGGAATGAGGTATTGAAACTCCTTGATGCTGGTATTATTTACCCTATTGTTGATAGTGAATGGGTTAGTCCTGTTCATTGTGTTCCTAAAAAGGGAGGTATTACCGTTGTCCCTAATGATAATGATGAGCTTATTCCTCAAAGAATACTGGTAGGCTATAGGATGTGCATCGATTTTAGGAAAGTCCATAAAGTTACTAAGAAAGATCACTACCCGCTTCCTTTTATTGATCAAATGTTGGAAAGGTTGTCTAAAAAGACCCATTTTTGTTTTCTTGATGGTTATTCTGGTTTCTCTCAGATTGCTGTTAAACAACAAGATCAAGAAAAAACTACTTTTACTTTTCCTTATGGAACTTATGCTTATAGACGTATGCCTTTTGGTTTATGTAATGCTCCTGCTACTTTCCAAAGGTGCATGTCTGCTATCTTTCATGGTTTTTGTGAGGAAATTGTAGAAGTGTTCATGGATGACTTTTCTGTCTATGGAACTTCTTTTGATAATTGTCTGCACAACCTTGATAAAGTTTTGCAGAGATGTGAAGAAACTAATCTTGTTCTTAATTGGGAGAAATGCCACTTCATGGTTAATGAAGGGATTGTTCTTGGGCATAAAGTTTCTGAAAGAGGCATAGAAGTTGATAGAGCTAAGGTTGAGGCAATTGAGAAGATGCCATGTCCAAGAGACATCAAAGGTATTCATAGTATCCTTAGTCATGTTGGTTTCTATAGAAGGTTTATTAAAGACTTTTCTAGGATATCAAAACCCCTTACTAATCTTCTTCAAAAAGATGTACCCTTCGTTTTTGATGATGATTGTGAGGAAGCTTTTGAAACTCTTAAGAAGGCTTTAACTACAGCCCCTATTGTTCAACCACCTGATTGGAGTTTACCCTTTGAAATAATGTGTGATGCTAGTGATTTTGTTGTAGGTGCTGTCCTTGGGCAACGTATTGATAAAAAGTTAAATGTTATCCATTATGCTAGTAAGACTCTAGACGCTGCTCAAAGGAATTATGCTACTACTAAAAAGGAATTTCTTGTTGTTGTTTTTGCTTGTGATAAGTTTAGGCCCTATATTGTGGACTCAAAAGTAACCATTCATACTGATCATGCTGCTATTAAATATCTTATGATGAAGAAGGACGCTAAGCCTAGGCTTATTAGATGGCTACTGCTTTTACAAGAGTTTGATCTACATATAGTAGATAGAAAGGGTGCTGAAAATCCTGTAGCTGATAATGTATCTCGTCTGGAAAACATCTCTTTTGACCCTATGCCTGTTAATGATAGTTTCCCAAATGAACAGTTAGCTGCAGTGGGGGTGAGCTCGCGAGGAAGCCCTTGGTATGCTGATTATGCTAACTTTATTGTCTCCAAGTATTTGCCTCCAACTTTTACAGATCAGCAAAGAAGAAAGTTCTTCTATGATCTGAGACATTATTTTTGGGATGACCCACACTTATACAAAGAAGGAGTTGATGGTATTATGCGAAGATGTGTTCCAGAATATGAACAAAAGGAGATATTGCGTAAATGTCATGGTAGTGCCTATGGAGGACATCATGCAGGAGATAGAACTGCACAAAAGGTACTACAATCAGGTTTCTACTGGCCTACCCTTTTTAAAGATGCAAGAAAATTTGTCCTATCTTGTGATGAATGTCAGCGTGTTGGTAATATTTCTAGACGCAATGAAATGCCTATGAACTACTCTCTAGTTATTGAACCTTTTGATTGTTGGGGATTTGACTTTATGGGTCCTTTCCCTCCTTCGAAAGGCTACACTCATATTCTTTTTGCCGTTGATTATGTTACTAAGTGGGTAGAAGCCATTCCTACGAAAAGTGCTGATGGGGAAACCTCTCTAAAAATGCTTAAGGACGTTATCTTTCCTAGGTTTGGAGTGCCTAGGTATCTCATGGTGATGGGGTTCTCATTTCATTCATGGCGGTTTTAGGAAGACCCTCGCTAAATATGATGTTAATCATAGAATTGCTTCAGCTTATCACCCCCAAACTAGCGGGCAAGTAGAGTTATCAAATAGAGAAATTAAATCTATCTTGCAAAAGACTGTTAATAGATCTAGAAAAAACTGGGCTAAGAAGTTGAACGATGCTTTATGGGCTTATAGAACTGCTTACAAAAATCCTATGGGAATGTCTCCTTATAAAATGGTTTATGGTAAAGCTTGCCACCTACCATTAGAATTAGAACACAAAGCTTACTGGGCAGTGAAAGAATTAAATAGAGATTGTAAGCTCGCTGGTGAGAAAAGATTATTTGACTTAAGTTCTTTAGATGAATGGAGGAGTGAAGCCTATGAGAATGCTAGGCTCTTTAAGGAAAAAGTTAAAAGATGGCATGACAAGCGAATACTTAAGAGGAATTTCATGTTGGTGAGAAAGTTCTATTGTATAGGTCTCGTCTCAGATTTTTTGCAGGTAAGCTACTATCAAAATGCGAAGGACATTTCATCATTGAAGAAGTATACCATTCAGGAGCAATAAAAGTTTCTTCTCTAAAAGATAATACTACACAAGTAGTGAATGGACAGCGACTCAAACACTAGATTGCTGGAGATTCTTACAATGAAGATGTTGATGCTTTTCAAGTTATAACTCCAGAGAAATTCATTGAGGACCAAATTCAGAGACCTGCAGAGTCTGTTTCCAACTAGGTAACAGTTCTGGTAAGAAAAGTTCCACGAAAATACAACAACTATATTTTTGCAGTTTTCGGTTAATAAGGAAAGTTTTGAAGCGAAAAAGGGACGGAACCGGAGCCAGGGTGGCCCACACCACCCCATGGCGCGGGCACACCCCTGGCCGCGCCACCAGGTGGTGAGGCCACCCAGGACTCCGCCTCTGAATCGTTTTCTCCCAGTACCTTCCTTTTGATATGAAACTTCGTAATATATAACCCCCCGGATCTTCTGAGGTTCGTATATCGTGTTTTCGTCATGTTTTTGTTTCGATCTGTTTCTACCAGGTAGAATCCTATATTTGGAGTCACAATGTCTTCCTCTGGATCATCCAAGGGAGATTCCTTAGAAGATATCATCAATCCATACATGAGAGAATTGAAGATTCATCCCAAGGAGTTGTTGCTCGAAGGTGGGGAGGTCCGGATTAAAGAGGTTCAAGGCCCTAAAGGTGAAGGAAGTCTGGAGGACAGGATGGAAGCACTAGAGAAAGAAGTCTTTAGGTACAGGAAGATGGCGGAGCGCGAAGTGGATATCATCCATAAGATTTGCTCCGAACTCATCACCGAGCACCAAAAGGAGACTGCTGAACTCAAAGACGAAGTCCTCTCACTCCGCCAAACAACCAACGAACTGCAAGCACAGTTCTATGACATTCAAAATCAAAACTGTGAGTATGAGGCTAGATTTAAACGCATAAGTGTTGCTGCAAGTTTCAAGATGTTGGAAACCACGATGTCCTTTGTTGATGGGAAGCCTTTACCCTGGAAGACGGATGAAGATGAGAGGATAGCACCACCAAAGGAGTAATTCATCATCAGGTTTGGCATCCCCTTGGTTTGTTCCAAGCTTGGGGGAGTGTCGCGGTATCACATCACTGTCTTCTATCTTTTTACCTTTTTAGTAGAGTCATATCATGAATAGAGGAGTTATTTTGTAGTATGGTTTGCATTTTGGAAGTGTCCCCTCTCTCGTTAGATTTGTATCCCTTGGTGTGAGTTTCCATTATGGAATATTAATGAGAAGTTCTATCATTCACCCTTTTGCATAGCTTATGTTAGTTTTCAATTCGTAGTTATATGATTTATCTTGTTAGTATTGGTAGCACTCTGGGATCATTGAGTTAATTTAGTTGGTTTTGGCAAACCTAGCTCGGTCAGTAGCAACACTATTTTTGAGAGTTGAATGAAAAGATAGAACTACTCTATAGAAAAATAATTTCATCATCTTTCTTTCTTGATTTGCTCATAAGTCTAGTATTCTCTAGTTAAGATCTTTTGTGCTTCCAAGGAAGATTGCATGTTTGCCTTTATCACTTGTATGTTTGTTTGTTTCCTTCAACTCTTATACTTGCTACCCAGCCTTGCTAGCCAAAAACGTGTACTGAGAAGGTATTCTTCTCGTGCATCCACCTCCTTTAAACCAAAACCTTTGACATTTGTGTCCACCATACCTACCTAGTAGCATTATTGCTATTCCAAGTAAATTC
This sequence comes from Avena insularis, assembly GCA_023614405.1. NCBI lineage: Eukaryota > Viridiplantae > Streptophyta > Magnoliopsida > Poales > Poaceae > Avena > Avena insularis. Next base: position 293,291,546 of record CM042688.1, read on the forward strand.
TTGTTTTGTCTACCTCCCAAATTAAACTTGTTATGTGAAAATTAGTGATTAAAGCTCTCACAGACTTGATGGCACACTTTACTTTCTTGCATTTAATAAACTTGAACCATTGGGTCCTTCTTTGTTGCGTATATGCTTGCGCTTTATGAGTTGAAGTTAGCCGAACCATGTATCATGCGGAACGCTTTCAACACCTCATTGGTACTTGTACCTAGTTGATATCATGTTCTTTTGCTTATGGATCCCGGCGGTGTGAAATAAAAGTGGAACTTGTAAGATCATGGAGTTTATATGTGTGTTAGAGAAGCGCTTTCAGCTAGCCTAAGCCATGCCTAATCATGGTGGAAACTTGCAGCAGAACTATAGTGAGCATTCTATGAAGCATCCTCAATAAAAACCTATGCAAATAGCAAATAAAAAGATCGCTGAGATGCTCACTATGCACTTGCCTTGTCATTTTGATTATGGGATAGCTCCTGTGTCATGTGCAAGGGGTACCCTGTTGGCGGTTCTCAATGATACGCATGTATTTACAATGACAAGAGCTTGCTCGTGACTGAAGTTGAGTAGCATGAGGATCGGTACTCATAAGCAAGGGGCATGAGATTTCAACTTATAACTTGTCAAGCATATCCTCTTAGTTGTGTCACTTTAACCTTAATCACCTAAAGATGCCTATGATAGGGGCAATGAGAGCTGAAAGCTAGTAAGTATCATAATTTTTGGGAGCTCTTTATGAGACTTGTAATCCCTGCTTCCCTCTTTGAAGGACCTTTCTTTTACTTCATAGTTGAGTCAGTAAACCTATTCCCTTCTATCTCAGCAAGTATTTTGAGTTGTTGTGTTTCATTTATTCATATGATGATTTATTCAATCATGTTTCTTATGTTCCTTGTTTTGCACATTGCTCTTATCTTGATGTTTACTACTTTGAAAGCTATCATTGAAAAACTAGCTATTTGTGAACTCCAGCAAATTATCAACTATTGTTCGACCAAGAGCTAAGTTTGCCATTACCAATTATGATTCACTTTATGTATCTTTATTGTGTTTCCTTTACTCATTGCAAGTTGAGTTATATAATAGTGAGTTATCTTCTATTATGATCTATGTATTTGATGATTGTGATGCTTCTTGTCTGTATTCTTTTATCGACTCTTCACTCCATAAACCTGAGGTCATGTTTATTGAGCTCAGTTTTGCTTGGGGACAAGCGAAGTTTAAGCTTGGGGGGAGTTGATACGTCCATTTTGCATCACTATTCTATGTCTTAATTCACTATTATTAATTGATATATTTCGTATTGAGAGGTGATACTTATGTTATTTCATCTATTTTTGCATGGTTGATGACTTTTGGAGCATGGACCGCTGCAGTCAGGATTCTGATGGAAAAGGTGCAAGGTGCTGTTTGGATGCAAAATTCGCAAAGATGAAAAAATCCGGGAAAATATACGGAAAATCCTATTTTTCTAGAAGACTCAGGATGCCAGAAGATGGAGTGGAGGTGGGCCACAGGGGGCCCACACCACCCCATGGCGCGGGCAGGCCTAGGCCGCGTCTGGGAGTGGTGTGGCCGCCCTGGCCCACTCCAGCCTCTCCCCTCTGGCGTATATCAACCTCCCGAAACCCTAAGACTCGGGGAGCAACCACAGAAAGATTCCGCCACCTCTGCGGGGCGGAAAACACCGAGAGAGAAAGATCTCTTCGGCAGACAGATTTCTGCCAGGGGAATTCCTTCCCGGAGAGGGGAGATCGTCGCCATCAACACCATCATCAAGCTGTACTTTATCGGGATCATCATCATCACCACCATCATCATCACCATCAGCTCCCTCATCACCATCTCCATATTGCTGTAACAATTGCGTTGAATCTTGCATAGTTCATAGGGAAACTTTCCCGGTGTTGATTACTCATTGTAGTTGATGCTATTGAGTGAACCACTGAATTATTGTTTATGTTCATATTGTTATACATCATTATTCCATCTCTGATCATGATCCATATGATGTCTTGTCAGTAGTTCGTTTTGTTCTTGAGGACATGGGAGAAGTCTTGTTGTTAGTAGTGGAGTTGTGTTGAGAAAGATTCAATAGATTGTTATTTAAGTTGTGGTGTACTTCTTCTAGTGGTGTCATGTGAACATCGACTACATGACACTTCACCTATATGGGCCTAGGGGAATGCATTGTGTATTTGGCTACTAATCGTAGGGGTTGCAGTGATGTAAACCTGAACCCCATTAGGAAACCATTGCACAAGGGACGTAAGGGTCTTAGAGTTTAAAGCTGTGGTTAGGTTTCTACCTTAATTACTTTCTTGTACTTATGGATGTTTGCAAGGGGTATAATCACAAGTATGTATTAGTCTTGGATGGGGCGGTACATTAGCATAGGTTCACCCACACAATACTTAGCAAGCTAAAGAAGATTAATCGACTATATGAAGCGAAAGCACTTGACAGTCTTCCCATGTGTCCTCGAGAACGTTTGGTCATCTATAGAAATACAACCGGCTTGTCCTTTGCTGCATAAAGGATTGGGCCACTTGCTGCATTTATTCCTACTGTCTTTTATTTACTCGTACTTTGTTTACTTGCTTTATCGAAAACCCCTAAAAATCCGTTTGTTAAGTATTTGTAGAGAATTCCTGATCCATACCACTAGCCAGCACCTTCTGCTCCTCGTTGGGTTCGACACTCTTACTTATCGAAAATACTGCGATACACCCCTTGTACTTGTGGGTCATCTGTGAGCTACTCTTCTCTTTGCTATTCGCACTACATATAACTGCTAGCTAGCTATTGGCATTACAGATATATATCAAACATAGAATTGTTTGCTAGCATGACGCTGACAAACAATTCTTATCTTTTGTCTCCAATTTTCTATCAAGTAGGATCTCCGCTGAACCCAAATACATGGTTCAGGTCACCATCTGTGGCTACCACATTAAATTAGCAGATGGGAAGAGCACATGGAAACAAGCTCACAATCTGAAGATGGAAGTAGCACCTGTGCAGTTATGCACTATCCCTGGTTTGGTTGCTGTTGTGCATGAACTTGCTGAAATGAGGCCGGAGCAGACTGCACGGTTCAGCATCCTTGATGAACAAGGCTTCAAGGTTCCTGTAGCGTGTGACATTTGATACGTTGCTAACGTATCCATAATTTTTGATGTTCCATGCTTGGTTTTATCTACTTTCTTATGTTTTGTCCACACTTTGTAGTACTTTTCATATGATTTCTTGGACTAACCTATTAACAAGAGCCACAGTGCTAGCTGCCTGTTTTCTGCTGTTTTTGGTTCCAGGAAAGTCAGAAAATGAATATTCTCGAAATTGGACGGGACAAAAGCCAAAGTCGGTTTTTCACCGAGGGACACCTAGAGCCAGAATACGAGACGGAGAGGGGTTGGGGCCCGGCCACACCACCTGGCCCCGTGGCTAGGCCTAACCCGCGCCAAGGGTGGTCTGGCCGCCCCAGGCACCCCCTCGGCCTCTCCTTCCGCCTATATATCGCCTTCGATATAGAAACCCTAAGTACCTGGTCAAAAATTCCACAAAAGAGTCGGTAGCTGCCGTCATCTCCATCCCTAGATCGGGAGGGATCTAAAGCTCTTCCCGGCACCCTGCCGAAGAGGGGAATTCACCCTGGAGGCCTTCTTCATCATCATGCAAGCCTCTAGTGTGATGCGTGAGTAGTTCATCTCTGGACTACGGGTCCATGTAGTAGCTAGATGGCTGTCTCTCCTCCTTTGTGCTATCATGTTTAGATCTTGTGAGCTCCGTTGATGATCAAGATCATTTATTTGTAATTCATACATGTTGTGTTTGCGGGGATCCGATGGATAATGAGATGCTATTTCAGACTGATTATTGATTCTATCATGTCTTTGTTATTTGTGATCTTGCATGCTTTCCGTTGTTACTGGCTATCTTGGCCAAGTAGATGATAGCAACTCCAAGAGTTAGTATTTATGCTCGATAGTGGGTTCATGCCTCAGGTAATCTGGGGAAGTAACAGAAATCTCTAAGGTACTAGATGTGTTGTTGCTACTAGGGAGAAAACAACAATCCTTTGTTCATAGAACAATCGTATTGTTTACTTTACATGCAATTCGTAATGCAATTATCCGTTGCTTACAACTTAATACTGGAAGGGGTTCGGATGATAACCTGAAGGTGGATTATTAGTCATAGATGCAGTTGGATGGCGGTCTATGTATAATGTTGTAATGCCCAATCGAATCTCAAAGGACTCAATATGAGTAGTATATGCTTCTTTCTCGATGTTTGTCAATTGCCTCGCTGTAATTTGTTCACCCAACATGTCATCTATCTTAAGGAGAGCCACCACTAGTGAACTATGGACCCTGGTCCTTTCTTTTACCATCAATCTACAATCAACTGTTTACTGCTTTGTGTTTCCTTTCTGCAAACTATTACTTTCTTCCATTCGATACGTTTAATCCTTTGTTTTTAGCAAAATTGGTGAGATTGACAACCTCATCGCAAGTTGGGGCAGAGTTCTGTGGTTGTGTTGTGCAGGTCTCGACGTTGTTGCTGGCACCGGTAGTGCGCCCTGCCAAAGTTCAGCTAGCAACACCTTTGGGGTATCTCCTTGCTCCTACTGGTTCGATTAAACCTTGGTTTCATAACTGAGGGAAAACTTGCTGTTGTGCTCATCATACCTTCCTCTTGGGGTTCCCCAACGAGCTCGATATATTTTGGGCCATCAAGCTCTTTTCTGGCGCCGTTGCCGGGGAGTCAAGGACATCTTCACAAGGGGAGTCCCTCATAACCAATCTCTTTACTTTGTTATTTTTGTTTTGCTTAGTTTACTTTTGCTTTGTTTGCTTGTTTCTTTATCAAAAACACACAAAAATTAGTTTTACAAGTTTCCTTTTTTATTAAAAACACAAAACAAATTAGTTCTTATCTTAAGTTGTCATTATGTCTAGCGTTGCTCCAGCTACTATGTCACCTGAGGAAATGATTTTCACTTTTAAACAAGGAATTGAAGAAAGTTTCAAAGAAGCTTCGTCTAGAATCTCTGACCTACATGAAAAAACTGAACCTAAAAAGACTCAAAGCTTGTTCCTTAGCAGTTTTTACCTTGGAATTGCTCTTTGCTATAGATATGCTTTGGATGCTATAGTGGGAGGAGATTTCCTCCAATGCAATGAGGATGATGCTGTTAATGCCATAAAGAAGTTGGTCTTTACTTACAACTTGCCTAGCAAATCTGATTCTTCCTTCATAAACATATTTGCTAGATTGAATACTCTTGAGACCAGCACTGCTAGTTTGAAAGATTGCTATAATACACTTAGAGAGCATCATAACTATGTTCCAATAAATTCTGAACCCTCAAAATAGCTTCCCACAGTAAAGATTGCTATAAACAATGAAACTTTTCATGCTCGCTGTGATATCATGTCTGAAATTTGTCTTATGCCCAAAGATATCTATGAATCTTTGAATCTTTGGGGCTTTCTGAAGGAGGAGAAGAAATTTTTCTTGCTAATAATGCCACAATATTACCCATTGGAATAGCTGAAGGAGTGTTTACAAAGATCCTAGGGAAAATGGTTTCTACTGATTATCTTGTTATTGAATATGTAGGAAAAGGACAAATTACACTTGGAAGATCCCTATTGAAACTCCTTGGAGCAATAATAGATGTGGAAAAGGGAACCATGCACTTTGTTTCTCGACCAAGCATTCATAAGTTCCCCAAGGATAAGAATAAAAGTAAGAGAGGTAAGGGCAATAAATTTGGTTTTAATGCTTCTTCAAACACTTGATTCTTTTTCTTGCTTCTTATGCCTAACTTAAAGGCGTTAAAGAAAAGTACTTATTAGGAGATAACCCAAAAGTTTTAGATGAGTCTTAGAAGTTATTACTTCAGTAATAACTGCTCCTTATCCTTTTTATTTGCTTTTTGCGCCCAGAGTAACCTCTAATGAGAGAGAAGTAATGATTGGGAAAGTTGTTGTCCCGAAACAGATTTCTATGCTTTACCGTAAAAATTCTTGTAAAATATCTGTACGTCCTTTTGAGGCGTGGATTTTTTTGCTTCTGCCCCAGGTTGTTATCTAACTTTAATTAGTACAACACTTTTCGATTTGAGGAACAGAAGGTCTTCTAAAAAATTCGTCTTTAGCTGCTGGTCTGTTTTGACAGATTTCTGCCATTATTTGTATTTGCTTTTTGGTGGTTCCTTTTTGAGTTCTCTTTGGGGAATTGAGCTTTTTGAGGGAAGTGCTACAGTATCTAGTGTTCTAATGGAAGTTTTATTGGTGTTGGAACTGAATCTAAAGACCTATTATCTTGAGTGCACTAATCTTGCTAATAAAGATTGTGTGAAGTTTTGTATGAAGGAAAAAATTCAGGTGTATGGAAGGAATGAGTAATGAGATGAAGAATGGACTAAATCTCAAGCTTGTGGATGCGACGCGTGTCCCCCCAAGAAATATCCAAGAAGTACAAGCGTCAAAGCTTGGGGATGCCCAAGGCATCCCCTTCTTCATCAATAAAAATCCCAGGTTTCTTCCAAAATCTTCAGTTTATTGTTTCATGCACAGTTGTGTTGTTCTTGGAGCGTCTTCTTTTTCATTTTCGTTTTGGTTTTTCATTTGCTTGTTTTTCTTAGTTTGCTTGAATAAATTGGTTGGACCCCCTCTTTCATGCATTGGTTTTCAAATAGTTTGGTTTGGATTGGAAAAGAATAGGAAAGTTCATGCTTAAGTGGTAAAGAGAGCTTGTTTTTGACTATGGCCTATGCTTTGTCATGTCATGCTTGATTTTTTGGCTTTATGCTTAGTATTCTTTGCTGTAGCCTGACTTGTTATAAACAATTGAGATTTCTTAATGTGTCTTGGAAGAATCATGCGTTGTTTTAGCATATTAAAGCATAGTATTGTGATATTCTCCTTTGATGCTTTATTTGGGTTGACTTGGCGCATGCTCACACCATGTTATGACTATACCAAGGCAACATAGCCTTTATGATCCTTTAGTTTTCAACTTGTAGTATCACTTTATGCTTTGGTCAATGATGTTTTGTCACTCTGCATGATTATGGCCATTATTGCTCTCTTAGTTGGCGCTCCCAGTCTTTTGCTAGCCTCCATAACAAAGTGTGAGTTCCACTCATGCATCCAACTCCTAAAACCAAGTTATTCCAAAGAATCAACCATACCTACCTATTAGCATATGCTATTCCAAGTATATTCATGTTTTTGTCTACCTTCTGAATTAAACTTGTTATGTGAAAATTAGTGATTAAAGCTCTCACAAACTTGATGGCACACTTTACTTTCTTGCTTTTAATAAACTTGAACCATTGCGTCCATCTTTGTTGCGTATATTCTTGTGCTTTATAAGTTGAAGTTAGCAGAACCATGTATCATGGGGAACACTTTCAACATTGCACCTCTACTTTGTACCCCGTTGATATCATGTTCTTTTGCTTATGGATCACGGCGGTGTGAAATAAAAGGGGAACTTGTAAGATCATGGAGTTTGTATGTGTGTTAGAGAAACGTCTGGGCCGCTAGCCTAAGCCATGCCTAATCATGGTGTAAACTTGCAGCATAACCATAATGAGCACTCTATGAAGCATCCTCAATAAAAACCTATGCAAATAGCAAATAAAAAGATCGCTGAGATGCTCATTATCTGCTTGCCTTGTCATTTTGATTATGGGATAGCTCCTGTATCATGTGCAAGGGGTATCCCGTTGGCGGTTCTCTATGATACATATGTACTTACAATGACAAGATCTTACTTGTGACTAAAGTTGAGTAGCATGAGGTTTGGTCTTCGTAAGTAAGGGGCATGAGACTTCGGCTTATAACTTGTCAAGCATATCCTCTTAGTTGTGTCACTTTAACCTTAATCACCTTCAAGATGCTTATGATAGGGGCAATGAGAGCTGAAAGCTAATAAGTACCATAATTTTTAGAAGCTCTTTATGAAACTTGAATCCCTACTTCCTTCTATGAAGGCCTTTCTTTTACTTTTATGTTGAGTCTCCACCTTCTATCTTCATGCACCTACTTTGAGAGCATAGTGTCCATTCTTAGTTCTATGTGCATTGTCCCAAGACTTGTTGATTGATGCATAGCTTTGATATTTCTTGTTTTAAACTATTTGTATCTAGTCACTCTTATGAACTTTGAAGGTGTCCTATGCATTTATGTTTGCTACTCTATGAGGGACAAGTTGAATGTCACTATGCTATGTTTTCTTCATGTGAAACAAACAAACATCTTGCAAAGCATTGTTATTCATGAATCTTTTGTTTGTGCCTTTTCATGTTGCAACTTAGTTGCTTTGCCTTATTGTTAGAACTTTGTCTTTCATGTTATGATTGAAGTACTATGATCCCAGCTATGAATGTTTTACAAATACTTTGATCGAGTTTATGATGGTGCATGTCACCTCAAAAATTATTCTTTCTTTTTATCACTTATCTACTCGAGGACGAGCAGGAGTTAAGCTTGGGGATGTTGATATGTTGCTAACGTATCCATAATTTTTGATGTTCCATGCTTGGTTTTATCTACTTTCTTATGTTTTGTCCACACTTTGGAGTACTTTTCATATGATTTCTTGGACTAACCTATTAACAAGAGCCACAGTGCCAGCTGCCTGTTTTCTGCTGTTTTTGGTTCCAGGAAAGTCAAAAAATGAATATTCTCGGAATTGGACGGGACAAAAGCCAAAGTTAGTTTTTCACCAAGGGACACCTGGAGCCAAAATACGAGATGGAGAGGGGTTGGGGCCTGCCACACTACTGGCACATGGCCACAGCTCAGGCCGAGGTGGTCTAGCCACCCCAGGCACCCCCTCGACCTCTCCTTCCGCCTATATATCGCCTCCAATACAGAAACCCTAAGTACCTGATCAAAAATTCCATGAAAGAGTCTGTAGCCGCCATCATCTCCATCCCTAGATCGGGAGGGATCTGAACCACTTTCCGGCACCCTGCCGGAGAGGGGAATTCACCCGGGAGGCCTTCTTCATCATCATGCAAGCCTCCGGTGTGATGCGTGAATAGTTCATCTCTGGACTACGGGTCCATGTAGTAGCTAGATGGCTGTCTCTCCTCCTTTGTGCTATCATGTTTAGATCTTGTGAGCTCCGTTCATGATCAAGATCATCTATTTCTAATTCATACATGTTGTGTTTGCGAGGATTGGATGGATATTGAGATGCTATTTCAGATTGATTATTGATTCTATCATGTCTTTGTTATTTGTGATCTTGCATGCTTTTTGTTGTTAGTAGCTATCTTGGCCAAGTAGATGCTAGCAACTCCAAGAGTTAGTATTTATGCTCGATAGTGGGTTCATGCCTCTGGTAATCTGGGGAAGTGACACAAATCTCTAAGGTACTAGATGTGCTATTGATACTAGGGAGAAAACAACAATCCTTTGTTCATAGAACAATCGTATTGTTTACTTTACACGCAATTCGTAATGCAATTATGCGTTGCTTGCAACTTAATACTGGAGGGGGTTCGGATGATAACCTGAAGGTGGATTATTAGTCATAGATGCAGTTGGATAGCCGTCTATGTATAATGTTGTAATTCCCAACCGAATCTCAAAGGAGTCAAGATGAGTAGTATATGCTTGTATGCTTTCTCGATGTTTGTCAATTGCCCCGCTGTAATTTGTTCACCCAACATGTCATCTATCTTAAGGAGAGCCACCACTAGTGAACTATGGACCCCGGTCCTTTCTTTTACCATCAACCTACAATCAACTGTTTACTGCTTTGTGTTTACTTTCTACAAACTATTACTTTCTTCCACTTGATACGTGTAATCCTTTGTTTTCAGCAAAACCAGTGAGATTGACAACCTCATCGTAAGTTGGGGGTAGAGTTCTGTGGTTGTGTTGTGCAGGTCTCCACGTTGCTGCTGGCACCGGTAGTGTGCCCTGCCAAAGTTCAGCTAGCAAAACCTTTGGGGTGTTTCCTTTCTCCTACTAGTTCGATTAAACCTTGGTTTCATAATTGAGGGAAAACTTGTTGTTGTGCTCATCATACCTTCCTCTTGGGGTTCCCTAATGAGCTCGATATATTTTGGGCCATCAACAGTCAACTAATTGGGTTGATGAAATAGCATGCTGGGCTTCGCGTGGTTATGCTGATTTGTAACATACTGGATGAGGAAGCTCCTGCTACTAGGAGTCGCCCAGCTATTATTGGATAGGGAGGTCTAACTCGAACCCCTGCTGTTGTTGAGTAAAATGTGGTTCCTCGTCCGCGACATGCTTCTGTCAGGCAACCTCCTCGTAGGAGTCCCTGTATTGCCGTTGTGGAAAACTCTGCTCTGGAATCTACTGGTACTGGTTGTCCCCGTCCCCGTGGTGTTGTTGCTCCGGCTGCTGCTCACCCAATCCATGCCACTGTTGAGAAAACTAAGGCTTCCAGAGGCTGTCCCGTTGTTGTTGGCAAGACCGCCGCCTTGTGTGTTGTTCCTCCTTGAAACCGTCCTCAAGTTGTGCGAACCCGTGCTCTGGAATCTGCTGGTACTGGTCATCCTCGTGTTGTTGTTGATCTGGCCACTGTTGACCCAATCCCTGCTGCTGTTTGATGACCCACAAGTATAGGGGGTGTATTGCAGTATTATTGAGGGAAGTGAAACCCAATTTATTGATTCGACACAAGGGGAGCCAAAGAATATTTATAAGCCTTAACAACTGAGTTGTCAATTCAGCTGCACCTGGAAACAATCTTGCTCACGTAGCTTTATCAAGAGCAACAATTTTGTAGTAGGAATAGTAAACTAACAGCAGTTGTAAAGTAAAGACAAGATAACAATAGCGAAATGAGGGATTCGAAAGTCGGTAGGCATAGGGATGGATGGATGGGCGTTGCATGGATAAGACAATTCACATGGCAATCAGAACATAGGGCAATTGCAGATAAATAAGATAAAGCATCCAAGTACTAGATAATCCTAGGCATGTGTCCCATATATAGTCATACGTACTCGCAATGAGAACTTGCACAACATCTTTTGTCTTGCCAGCCCGTTTGTCGCGGGGCCTCAAGGGAACTACTGGCAATTAAGGTGCTCCTATTAATAGAGCATCAGAGTAAAGCATTAACACTCCATGAACACATGTGATCCTCACATCAAAGCCATTCCCTCCGGTTATCCCGATTGCTATCACTTCGGGGCCTTCGGTTCCGGACAACAATGTGTGTACACAACTTGCAGGTAAGACCATAAACAATACTATCATAATGAATCAATAACATGTTCTGATCTAAAATCATGGCACTCGGGCCCTAGTGACAAGCATTAAGCATAACAAGTCGCAACAAAGTCATAAAGCACTAATAGAAGATACTAGGCACCATGCCCTAACAATCTGATGCCATTACATGAATGATCTCATCCAATCCCTACCATCCCCATAGCCTACAGCGGGGGATTACTCACTCATAGATGGGGGAAACAAGGATGGTTGATGGAGAAGCGATGGTGATGATGATGGCGATGATCTCCTCCAATTCCCTGTCCTGGCAGGGTGCTAGAACGGAGTTTCTGGTTCTGAATTGTGGAATCTGGTGGTGGCGGCGGAGCGGAACTCTTTCTGGAAAAACGTCGACCCCCTGAGTTTTTAGGTCAGAAGGCATCTTATAGGCGAAGAGGAGCGAGGGGGTGTCTGGGCGGCGGACCACCTGGCGCGCCAGTGGTGGCTGGGCCCCACCCCACTCCGCCTCATATTCGCTCCGGAGTCGTCTGTGAAATAGGATTTTTGGCATATTTTCCGGATTTTTCCGATAGTTGATTTTCGCACAAAACTAGACACCAAAGTAATTCTGAAAATCGGTCATCTGTTAGTTGCATCCAAATCACACAAGTTTAGAGGAGAAACAATAGCAAAAGTGTTCGGGAAAGTAGATACGTTTTGGACGTATCAACTCCACCCAAGCTTAGCTTATTGCTTGTCCTCAAGCAATTCAGGTGAAAACTGAGTGCGATAAAAGAAACTTTCATGAACACATTTGCTTCATATGATGTATATATTCTCAGCATGTGATCAACTACTTAGACAATTCATAATAAGGAGTATGCAACTAAGTTTAGTTAATAGGCATTGAAAGCTATGAGGAGATTCCAACTCAAAAATAATAAGTAGAATGAAACATAAACATAAGAAACATTACAATGCTCATAACAAGGTATGATAGAGTGGTATCTTGCTTGCCTTTGATTGTGAATGCCAAGGCACCTCTGAAGTTCAGGCGAAGACTAGAAGTAAAGATATCAAAGATACAAGCATCAAAGTCATAACACAAATAATCAAGTTTTGAGACAAGCACATTATACTAAGAATGACAACTATGCTCTCAAGAAGGTGCTCATAGAATAGGTGGTGACTCAACAAAGAAATGAAAGGGTTTTGAATAGTTTCAAAGGCTTCCAAATGCTGAAAGTATGGTACTCATTAGCTTTGAGCTCTCATTGCCCCTATCATAAGCATCTTTAATATGGTTAAGGTGAAAGTGAGGTCCAATCTGAGTTATATGCTTGCCAGACTATAAACTGGAAATCCCATGTCCCTTGAGTACGAGGGTCGCTCCGCATGCTACTCAACTTTAGTTACCGATAAGTTCTTGTCATCGTAAATACGTGCGTATCATAGAGAACCACCAACAGGGTACCCCTTGCCCGATGATACGGAAGAATCCCCATATCAAAATGACATGGCAAGCAGACAATGAGTATCTCAGCAATCTTCTTATTTACCATGGGAAAATGGTGTTTTTTCTCTCTTTCCTCTTTTCTCAGATCTCTTTTTTTTCTTTTTGTCAATAGCTATATCTCTCTCTTTTTATAAGAAGAATGCTTCATAGATACTTATTATGGTTACGCTGCAGGTTTCCACCATGACAGCATGGATTAGACCGACGGCCCAGGCGTTTCTCTAACACACATACATAACTCCATGGACTACAAGCTCCCCTTTTATTTCATACCGACGACATCCGCAAACAAAAGAGCATGGTATCAAGTGGGTATATATTTACAGGTGTCGAAAGCGTTCCCCATGACAGCACGGTTCTGCTAATCCCCAGCCTATAATTTGCAAGCATATAACTTTCATGGACAGTCACAATGGTTCAGGTTTATTAAGTGCAGGAAATAAAGTGTGCCATCAAGTTCGTGAGAGCTTTACTAACTAACTTTCTCATAACAAGCAAACATTTTATTAGGAAGAAAACAAGGCATATTGAATCTGCACGGAAATAGCAAATGATGTTAGTAGGTAGGTATGGTGGACACTTTTGGCAATATTTGGTTTTAGGGAGTTGGAAACATGAGTAAAACATACTCAGTGTAAGTGAAGGCTAGCAATAGTAAGGGAGTGACAAACGAGAGAGCAATAGCTGTCATAATCATGCTTGCAACAAAACAGGACTAATCATGGCATCAAAGTGATTCAAGACCCTCAAGGCAAAATAATTCATCGAGGCTTAACTGGTTATTTCAGTCATATGCATGCGTGAGCATGTGCCAAGTCAATTCAAATGAAACATTCAGAGGAGGATACCACGGTGCCATACCAAGTTATGAATAGAGTAATGCAAGCAAACATTCATATGACATGCTACAAACTATTAGCAAGCTGGAACTAATCGTATGAAAGCAAGAACTACTAAGAATCCATAAATAACATACACCCTACACGAACAGGCTAAGCATGCCCACAATTATGAGTATATGTACAAAAAATGAAAACAAATAGAGTTTGTTACCAGCCTCTTACCACACCTCAAGTTGTCATTAATCCTCATTATTGCCCTTCACTTGTGTGGCTTGAATAATAACATGAAACCAAATCCCACTGAGGACTGCTGAACCCTGCAACAAAACTCACAAAACCAAAGAAGAACATCAAATATTTTTGGTGTTTTCGATTTTTAAAACAAGAACCAAAAAGGGAAGAACAAGCAAAGCAAAATCTTTTTGGGTTTTTCGAATAGTTCAAACAAAGCAAGCAAACCAAGGCAAAAAAGGAAGAAGCAAACCAAAGAGAAACAACAAAAATACTTTTGGTCTTTTTGTGCTTTAGAAAGCAAAAGCAAAGAGAGAACGAAAACTAAAAAGAGAACGAAACATGAATATACAAAGTACCGACGCAAGATGATATGGAGATGAGTGCGATGTCGGCGTACCTCCCCCCAAGCTTAGGATTTTGGCCTAAGTGGGTATCAATCCCAAGCTGGCTAGGATGGAGCGCCTCCGTAGTATGGTGAGGAGGTACCCTTGTCCTGGTGCGTGCTCGAGGACGCCCCACCGTAGTGCGCAGAGTAATTGTAGGAGGGCACATCCTCCTGGTGCTGCCTGTGGAAACCCAGCAAGCGGAGCTGCTCGTCCAACTCCTCCTTGGAACGCGACCACGGCCTCCTGTGAACACTAAACAAAGTAGATTGCAGCAAAGGGGATCTCCCTCTCATCCCCGTCAGTAAACATCATCCTATATACTAAACTGTCCAAATCAGAATCAGAAGTGACAAATTGATGTGTTTTCATAGCGGCAAGGTCAAGCCTTTGTGGTGCCAATATAGTATCATTGGGATCCATAGAAAGCTCTAATGCATTGACCATACGTGAAGCGATGATTCCCCCATAGATAGGCCCCCTAGAAGCTAGGCGGCGAGCAATAAGCGAGCCAAGGTTGTACCGAGTATCATTGTTAAGCGCAGCAACAAGGAAGGCTAAATGATAGTTGGAGATATTACTTGTATTCTCCCTACCAAGAACGCTAGTAGCAAGATAGTATGCAAAGTATCTAAGAGCAGGGAGTTGGATGTTTCTTTTCTTTCCGCGCTAAGCTACGCGGTCATCATCATTGGTCACCCCTCGGTAGAGCTCCAGCAAATCGGCGGGTCGCCCTTGAATCTTCTTCACGGTCCCCGTCATGCCCACACCTACAATACTGCAAAATCTTTCCAATGGCATGGTAAAGGGCAGATTATAAATTCTAAAAGAGACAGTTGACTGATAGGGCGTGTTAGTAAACACGAAGCTCTCAACAAAAGTTTTGGTGAGCATAGCGTATTGCTCACTCTCATCTTGCATGTATGAGGTCAAACCAACCCTCTGAATCAGTAGCAAGAAATCATCAAGAATCCCTGCAGCTTGTAAGAAAGTAAAACAAGGAAAAGTAGATGGGTGAGCACCCCCATCATCTCCTTCATTACCAATGCGAGGTGCAATGAGATCTTCGTTGTATGATGGCCTAAACTGAGAGGCTGATCTTGAGGGCCTTGACCTCCTAGGTGCATCCCTCTCAAATATTTCTCCAAAGGTATGGTTGTTCATGTTTTATATTTTGAAATTTAAACATCTATTAAACAAGTGTTTGCAAAGTGAATATATAATGAAGGGCACTACTCATAGGGACTTGTAAGAGGCCTAAACATGCATCAAAACTATATCTCTAAGCATCAAACAAGCTTACTAGATCTCATAACCTGTCACCTACAGCAGCAAAATACTCAAGATATAAACCACTAAACACAAATCTACTTGGACAAGCGGTGGAGTCACATACCGGAGAACAAATGCTCCAATTTTTAGCAGCAAAGATGGGTTGAGCAAGGAGATCGAAAAATCGAGGGCCAGCACAGCAAGAACGCGATTTCGAGCAATAAACTGGTGTTTACTCGGGAGAGAGAAGAAAGTGGCAAGTGAGAGAGTGAGTGGAGGGCTAGGGTGGCCCACACCATAGGCAGGCGCGCCCCAGGGCTGGCCACGCCACCAGGTGGTGTGCCTGCCTGGTGGGCCCCCCTAGTACCTTCCAGGCACTCCTCTGCCCATTTTTTCATGTAAAAATTTAATATGAATTTTCTGAAAATTTTCGAGACACTTTATTTTTAAGCAATTTTTAGATATAGATGAATGATTTTCTGACAGAAAAAGATTTTCTGGAATGATGCAATGACAAAACAAGGCTAGAACTACAGAAGTTCTAAGACACCCTAATATACAAGCAACTAGCAACAGAAAAGAAAACTAAACGAAAGCAAAACTAAAATGGATAGAATAGAAGTAAGTAGATATAATCATGATGAAAACATTGTTTTGTTCAACAAAATCCTTTTGTTAACAAGGTTGATCAGGTCTTGTTACCAAAACAATTTTATATAAAACAAAACTTTGTATTCCACTAATGATTATGTTACCTCAGCCTTGATAGCAATGGTCCCAATCATAATAGTTTCAAATTTTTCTCTTGATATGGGACAATATATTTCTCCAACTTGAATGCCCTCAACATGTTTAATTGAATTCAAACCATAAGTCCTATCAATCTTCTCGGGGAAATAGACAGTATGTTCCTTGTCATTCACTACAATAGGACATAGCTTTGGTAACACAATCGTGTAACATATAGTAAAATATGTTACCGGTAAATTTATAGTAACACATAATTTATGTGCCAACGGCTAACAGTAACACAAACTATATTAGGCCAGAAAGGGTGTTACAGGGATATCGACATAGTAACATATAGATATGTGTGGGATGTAATATGATACAGCGATATCGGTGCAGTAACATATAAATATGTGTGCGAGGTAATGTGATACAAGTATATTGACATAGTAACACGGAGATATGTGTTGGTGGGAGTGTGTTACAAACTTTACTATGAGTAACACATAATCGTGTGCTGATCCATAGTGCTGCAGATCTATTATAAGGCCGATCCATAATTTTTGGGGGCACGGGGAGAAGCTACAATAAGGAGAGACTTAATATTTATGCATCAAAAGAGAATTAGATATATGTATTCAAGTGCAAACTATATGTATTTATGAAATTTGAAAAGATTGCCAATTTGTTTGAATTTTGAAAATAATGTGTCTATGGGAACAATGTTCTCATAGTTATGTAATTTTTGTGAAATTATATATAACTACACATGTATATTTTTACAAGTGAAAATATAAAAGGGTACACCCCTCTATCTCAATAAAGTATGGATCTATACTATAACAATCAACTAATAAGAAATAAACTTATAGAGCACCATCGCCACGAAGATACAATGGAGATACAGTGGAGAACTAGGGTCTGCACCCACCCTCGGCTCAGTATTTCCAGTCAGTCAGTTATTATTACACAACGATGTATTTATTGCATGTATTACAAATAAAAATATGATTGCAGCCATATCAATTTTTTTTTTAAATACAGACCATGCTAGGAGATGTCACACAGGAGGACCCATTTCACATATGTTTTCTAAAGCCAGTGAGATACTCCCTCTGTCCGGTGTTTAGGGCCCAACTTGAAAATCTACATGTTCCGATTTACTGGAGGATTAAGCCCCTGCTAGATAATTATTATTCCCTATTTGTACCGATATAATTAGTCTCCGCCACATCTCTTCTCCACTAATATCGATGGTGCTTGATGTGTAGTTTGGTTAATGGAATATATATTTCCATATTTTCTTCCCCGTCTCGCTTCTCAGCCTATCCCAGAGCTAGGGCACGTCAGGCGCGCAGTCGCCGTTAAGTTTCGCCCACGACTTGTGAACAAACGAACCAATGAACTCATTGATTGATTCCAGTTTTGTCCTAGCTTGGTGAACGTGAGAAGTGACCCAATATGGACACCACCGAACATAATGGACCCATTAATTCTCCTAGGGAATAGCTTAATAGACCCAAGCTGCCCCAGCAACCGTGATGAAAATATTTTTTAGCAAATTTACAGTTCCACCTATGTATATCGATCTGGGACCTCGCCAGAGTGCCGGCAAGCGCTGACATCGAGCCCGGGCACGTGCCCAGGATGCCCAGACAGTAAATCCACCACTGCTTACATGCACTGTGTCTAATCCCCTTAATTGACATATAAAACTAAAATTTTAAGAATGAACAATAAAAATATATGTACATCGTTCTCCCAAAACCAATTTGTGAACATAGTAAAATTCTAGAGTATCAAATTTATCGGTTTCCAAATATGTCAGATATTTCACACAGTTTGGCACGGAATGGCAAATTGACATGAACAAGAGCATTAGTTTGCGGATGACAAAGTTACAGGACCAAAAAAATCCCTATGTGATTATCTCACTCTTTTGAATATTCTTTCATTGACACTCACACAAAAGAGAGCTCACAAAATTAAACTACTGGTAATTTTGAGCAGGATGTTTGCTGCCAGAGATGCTTGTATTCTTTCGCCTGAGAGTGGTTTGGTTGAGCGAGTGGTTTCGTTGAGCGCTTGATGCTGCACGTGAGAATAGCTCCAGTTAATAATTGAAACCTACACATGAAATGAACAAAGGGAATTTAATTTATTGACAGTTTCAAGAACACATAAACGTAAAACAAGTTACAAGCACAACTAAAGAAAACATCCTAGAACTCTAAACAAACATCTTCACTCTTGAAAAGTGCGGTACGTACATCTGATCAATAAACCTGGAAGTCAAACTTTCTGTAAACTAAGGGGGATTGGTCATTAGAACAATTATTTGCTTTTGAGGAGCATACTCGTCTACAACCACTCAAGAATAGTTACGAGATTCATCTCAATATATGCATAACATGAGCGGGGTGATCATTCAATAAATTACCTTCCACTATTCTTCATTGCTTGGAGCATTGGTGTTATCATCCACTTCGATTCCTTCAATATCAGTTCTTGTCCAATGTTTGTCATGCCTTTTGTTTTTGAACATCTTAGCAAGGTGCGAGACATGGAAGGGCTCTGTGTCCTCTGCATATTCCTCGTTACCAGTGTCATAGAGACCTCTAGGTTTTGGTGGTTTCATTACAACAGACCAACCCGGCTTTGTTTCATCATCCACATAAAACACTTGTTCAGCTTGGTTAGGAAAAATGAAGGGCTCATGCTCGATCTTGTTTCCTCTATGTATCAGATTTGAGAAGTTCACAACCGTGTAGCCATACCTATCCTTTTGAATTCCATTTTCAGAAAAAACATCAACCCACTCACATTTAAACAACACAACTGAAAACTGTCCAGAGTAGTTTAGCTCGATAATATCAGTTATTCTTCCGTAGTAAGTCACATCATGTAGAACTAGATTTGCATCACCTGCTCTAGCATAAGTGGATGTTTTTGCGGTTACCATCACTCCGCTATTTTGTGTCATTCTATCCAAGCGTTTAGGCCTAAAACGCATGCCTCGGGAGATGAAACCGCGATAGCTTTCTGCTGCATCAACTAGGCCCCGAGCGAGCCATCTAATGTCATTTTCAATATTGGAAATGTCATTTTCCGTCTCTAGTTTCATTATCTAAATATTTAGAAGTAGCTTAGTTAATTAATCTAGTGGTATATATAGAGCATGAAAAAAATGACACTTACATGAGATCTGAACCATTCGTGGAACGTCTCGTTTTGAATTTTCTCGAAAGTAGTTGGGTTGACAGTGCGCCTATTAGTGATCTCATCAGCATGAACCCTGCAAAGTAATTGATAATAAACTTGTAAGTACATAAAAGGGAAAACTAAAAGAATTTACGATCTTAAGTTAGTACCTAAGGTATGGATTCACATCGGAGCAATTAAACAACACATATCTATGTGCCTGTACTTTCGCCAAACCCCTTATAACATAATTGCGAGGCTTCCCGAGTGGTTTCCCAACATGAGGAAATAAAGTTGAACCTTCATTAATGCCTGGATGCCTAGCTAATTCCTCACCGTCTTCATCTCGTGAAGACATGTTATGTTTCGTCTCAAAACCAGCAATATATCTAGAGCAAAATGTCATGAACTCATCTGCCAAATATGCTTCAGCAATAGATCCTTCAGGATGAGCTTTATTACGAACACTTGACTTCAGCTTACCAAGGTATCTACTTGAACAAGGCAACAAAGTGAATAAGAAATTTGTTGAACAATATATTATTGCAGAGATAGCTCATGAATTGCATATAGTTTGAAAATAAGCTAGCATACCTTTCGAGAAACCACATCGACCGGTAGGAGACAGGACCACCTATTTTTGCCTCGGTTGCTAGATGAATTACCAAATGCACCATAACAGTAAAAAATCCTGGAGGGAATATCATCTCCATACGACATAATGTTATCTTTATTCATTGCTCCAACTTCTCAAGCTCGCTCACATAGAGAACGTTTGCACTAACTTCTCTAAAATATGCACATAGATCAAACAAGACAGATGTGACATTATCTGGAAGTAAACCTCTCAAAGCAAGAGGCAGAAGTTGTTGCATTAGAATATGACAATCATGACTTTTAAGGCCTGAAATTCTCCCTTGAGAAACGTTTGCACATCTTGAGATGTTCCCCGAGTACCCATTTGAAACTCTTAAACCATGAAGTACTTTGCAAAACTGCTGCGCCTGTTTTCTAGACAAGGTATAAGATGCCGCTGGCAGAAAATACTTACCATTAGGTTTCTTTTTAGGATGTAACTCTGCCCTAATGTTCATGTCCTGTAGATCTAGGCGTGCTTTTAAATTATCCTTAGACTTGCCATCTATCCCTAGAAGTGTACCATATATATTCTCACATACATTCTTCTCAATGTGCATGATATCTAGATTGTGGCGGAGCAAATTAAAGTCCCAATAAGGCAAATGGGAGAATAGGCCGCTGACAAACTTCCAAGTTTTTGAACCATCAAAGTCCTTAATAGATTTTATCTTTTCTAAAACTTGAACTTGGGAATAAGTAGTAGGCTCAGCTCTATGTTCCTCAGATCCATCAAATGATTCAGCATCATAACGGAATTCATGATCTGGGTGCAGAAACCGGCGATTCCCCATGAAAGAGAATTTTTGCCCATGTTTCAAGCGTATAGAAGATGTTTCATCACTACACGGGAAACAACCAGACTCACTGTTGGTGCTATGTCCTGAAGCGATAGCAAGCCCAGGATAGTCACTCACAGTACACAACACAATAGCATAAAGTTGAAACATTTCATTTTGAGATGCATCATATGTAAATATTCCAACTTCAAACAACTCAGCTAGTTCTTCATAAACTGGCTCCATGAATACATGGAAGTTCTTTCTAGGGTAAGATGGACCTGGAATAATCAGACTAAGCAAAAGCGAAGAGGGTTTCATGCATAACCATGGGGGCAGGTTGTAAGGCACTAAGACGACAGGCCAACAACTATGTTTAGAACTCATCATCCCATATGGATTGAACCCATCAGTTGCCATTGCAAACCTAATGTTCCGGGAGTACGACGCGATGTGTTCATACTTAGAGTCAATGGCCTTCCAGGCCTTTGAATCAGCTGGATGACGCAATGCTCCATCCTTTATGCGTTCCTCGCCATGCCATCTTAAAGCTGTTGCAGTATCTTTGTGCATAAAAAGCCTCTTAAGCCTTGGCTTAATTGGAAAGTACCGTAACACCTTCCTTGGGATGGCCTTCCTTCTTTCCTTCTTAGTTAGAGTAGTTTTATCAGGTACATTCTTCCATCTAGAAATTCCACACTTTGAACAGAAGTCATCACTTGCCTTCTCTTTCCGATAAAGCTGACAATTATTTTCACAGGCATGAATTCTCACATAATTAAGCCCAAGTTTTCCCACAATCTTCTTAGCCTCACAAAATGTACTAGGCAAAATTTTGACCATTAGGAATTGCTTTCTGTAGAACTGGCAGCAGATCATTTAAAGATTTATTACTCCACTTGTTAGTGGCTTTTATGTGGAAGAGATAACAAAAAAGGAAAGCCTGGATAGTTCACACTCTGGCCATAAAGGCTCATCCGCATCTCTCACCAAGTCATAGTAAGCTTGTGATTCAGGATCTAGTCCTGGTTCAGAAGTATTTTGGGTCTCGGTTTCAGTCATTGGAGGCTCTCTGAAAACATCTTCGACAAGCTGGCGCATATTAGATTTTGTTCCGTCACACTGTGACCGTGATCGTTTCTTACTTGAGATGTATGGTCCAGTTTTACTGTGTTTATTAGTAGAGATGTATGCTGCTGTTTCACCGTGGCAACCCCAAACTGTATATCCATCTGAAATGCCATGACAAACTAAGTGATCATACACGTCTTGACGCTTCAATAACAATGCATTGACACATTTAACACATGGGTAACAGATCTTGGCATCGGATCTTTTTCCCATGCATGCAAAGTCAAGAAAACCATCTACGCCAGCCAAGTACTCTTCACTTGGTCTAGGGAAAAGAAGTAACTCTTTTATAGATTTCAAATCCATTGATTCACTGTGTAACAACAAATATATATAGTTACTACACTCACCAATACTAGGAAACCAACATGGGCACTGAAAAGTGTAGTATGTATTCAAGGCAAATTGAGAAAAATCCTTTACTAGCTTGATGCAAATTGAGCATTAATACTGAAATTAATATATTAAGACACGCATATATTCGACACTACTGTGCAAAACAGAGCTAGTCTAATTGATGTACCAGTCAATCATGTGCAAAACAGAGCTAGTCTAATTCATGTACAAATCAATCATTTATCTAGAAAACGACAACAACGTTCCTATCGGTTTCATCAACCTGAAAGAAATTCAGTGATTCAGCTAATAGCATCATGAAATAATCGATTCTTCTACACTCTACACTTACAAAATCGTCATTTACAAGATCAGTTTAAGCCATCTATCTACAATTATCTAACAGCCTAACAAAATCAACAATCTCATATATGATTTGAGACATCGATTGGTTACTTACGTTGCCTGATTGCTCGGCGATGAGCCGTCGATGCCGTCCTGGGGAGCTGGGTCAGGTCGACGTTGGACCGGAAGAAGCGAGGGTTGATGCGGAACAGCAAGCAAACAAGGGTCGGCGCCTCGACGGGGTCCTGGTCCTCTTCCTCTGCAACGACGCGGGACGAGACGCGAAGACGAATGGACAACGGCAGTCGGCGGAGACCAACGGGCAGCGCCGGTCGGCGGATACCAGCCACGACCGTTGGGCGGGAGGCGACCGACGACAACAGCGGTTGTTGGCGCCGTGGCGCCGGCGGCTCGTGGAATCTGGGTCCTGGTGGCGTCCGTGTATAGAGACGAGAACGAGATTCGAGGAACTTTCTTCTGGAGAGTATATTCCTAAGGGGCAGCGTGCGGTATATTGCGTTGAGTTTGCTACATAGAGGGCGGTGTCTTGAAATTGATAAATTTTTCTTCTTTGCTCACTTGGTTAAGATCTACATAGCACAAGGACTCTTCCTGTGTTCGACTGCGCCGTACCCAAAGCTTGACTTTTTTTATATATATTTTTTTATTTTTCCTTCATATGATTATTATTTTTTCACAATATATGTACTCCATTCGACCCATATTAGTTGACTCGAATTTGTCTAAATACGGATATATCGAGTACTAAAACTTGTCTCGATACATTCGTATCTAACAAATCTAAGTCCTAATATAGGTCAGAGGGACTATTTTATTCCTTTTCCAATTTCACATCTTCTCGTCATACCGCGTATGGAGGGCCATGTGGTACTCTCTTCGCTGATCTCCCTCTCGTTCTCCCCTTTTGAAAGTCCACCACCACCGCCCGGGCCCTTCCTTCGTCCTCTCCGCCGGATTGGCCGGCTAGAGCTAGACATGATGCGGCGCCGTAGTAGTTAAGTGTAGCGTGTCCGGCTGTTTTACGGAAGTGGGTTTCATGCCCGGTAGTTAGTGGCGAGCGGCGGATCTTTGCAGCCATATCCGTTCCTATTTAGGGTTCTTCATCACCATGGTGCTCCTCTGGTCGGAGGAAGTGGCGGCGGAGAGAGCCAACGTCTCCCCCAATAAAGGTTTCTTTGACGGAGATCTTGTGATGCATGCGGTGACGCTTCCCCTGGCCGACCATGGTGGCGAGAGTGGAAGGCGTACCGTCGAGTGTTGCGGCGTTCTAGAGCTGCTCCCGGCTGGCCGAGGCGGTGAGGGGGAGTGGGGATCTGACGTGGCATCTTATGCATCGGCACGTTCGTCGTTCTCCCGCTCCCATTGAAGCTGCGGCATGTGGTGTTCATCAGCAGAGGCTTGAAGACGGCTTCGAGAACCGTGTTGCCTCTACCCCTTATGGCCGAATGGCAGCCCGCGTCTCTAACCTCCACGAAGGATGCCTCTTCAACCTTTCCTCGGATCTAGGCACATTCTCTTCTCCAAGTGGTTCGTCCCCAGGGAGGTCGAGTTGGCCGGCGGCAACAGTTCTTCGCTGGTGGGGAGTTCACGAGCATCTCTCTCCTGGACTTTGGTGTCGGCAGCACCTTGAGGTCGCCGACAAGTGGCAGAGGAGGACCCCGAGCACCCGATTGCTTTTTAAAATCTTTTTAGGTCCTTTTTGCATTTTACGAGCCCTTATCTTCAACTACTAGGTTTTTGATGCAATAGATGTTTACAGGGGCCTCTTTGTATTTTGGTACATGCCAAATATCTAATGTAGCTTCTACGTTCAGGGCGTTCCTGTTCGAAAAAACATTTTTTCGTCATTGGCTAATATGTAAAAGGAAAATGAATATAGTTTTGTGTAATCCTAATGGAGCAATATTATGGGACAATGTTAGAAAATGTTGTCTCCTAGTCCAAATTAGTGTCAACAAGCATTATCACATATGATGCTCCAAGGGTTGCAAATAAATGCACGATGACATGAGTCGATGACGGGGCATGTGCACCTAAACCATCGGTCCCCTCTTCCTCCCACCATCGCCGCTGCAGGGGGTCGCCACTAGGAGCCGGTCGGCCCGGTTTCTCTCTCTGGCGGCGATGCGCCTCGAGAAGCAGCAGTTCCAAGCTCCTCCGAGTGGCGTTGGGTGCGGCGCTGTTGGAGAGGAAGATGCTGCATATAGATGACAATGACCTTGATATTGCAGGAGGCAGAGGAGGGCAACACGAGATTCAAAGAGCTTCGCCAAAAAATAGAGGTATATGACTATAATTATTTCATTACGTAGTTAGTTATGTATAGTCTCGCTCTAATAAATAAATTAAAAAATAACTCGGTTTTTCTCTAACACTCAAAATTACTTCTTTCTAAAACTTTTCTCCGTGCAATTTGTAAACTGCGTGGTCGTTTTTTGCAATAGATATATTGGGTCTGGTTGTAAATCTGTACCCGTCTCAGTAATATCGAAATTTCCAGGCCTCTCGAGGCCTTTTCCATTAAAAAAAAGTCTTTGGTTGCTTCTCGCAAGACTTCCCTCCAATCTCATTATTTAGACTGACAAAAGATAAACAGAGGGAAAATTTTAATAGTTCCCGCTAATACACATTTTTTCCTCCACTAATAGCTCCTATATATACAGCCATTCTAATTAGTCGTCCTGAAATAAATCGACCGCAATTATCTCATCTGACCCATCGCCCTCCCACCACCGCGCCGCCCCCCATCGCCCTCCAACCCACCGCGCCGCCCCCATCAGCTGTTCTCCATCGCCCAGGTATGCCCGCTGTTCTCCGTCGCCCAGGACACCCTGTTGTTCTCCGTCGCCTAGACCCCTTCTGCTGTTCTCGGTCGCCCCGGCCACCCCGATGTTCTCCGTCGCCCATGCCCCACCTGCTGTTCTCCGCCGCCCAGGCCACCCCACCAGCTGCTCCCCGTCGCGCCTACTAGTTGCCAGCTGCTCCCTGTCGTGCAGCCGCCAGCTGCTACCATAAAATTCAGGTATTTCTTCCGTGCACCAGTACACCACTAGGCAACCCTCTAGAGCACTTGCCCCTTTCTAATCAGTTTTGGGGATCGCATCTCCTTGTTCAGTGAGTAATTAATTTCGTTGTAGTTGTTCCTTGTTATACAATAATAAAAGTTTCAGACTTTTTGATACACGAGTGTTCTCTGTAAATGACAGAACAAACTGTAAGTGTGACTTGAGTCCTAGCAAATTCTAAGCATAATATCCCCATAGTGTGACAATTGATACGGAGATTAGTACCACAATGTCAGTGGTGATAAAACCATATAGTGCATCTTGTTATTTCTAGTTTTCTTTTCTGGAAATCATCTCACGTCAGCAATATTAATATGCCTTCTTGGCTCCCGATTGATTTTTTACTGGAATCACATTTGCTAGTGTTGTTATCAATTCTACATCTTATTTTACAGAGATATAATTGTTGAACTTTTAAGTCTTTGACAGAACCAAACATGTATATTGTTCAGAAGATAGACTAAACTAGATTTGACACTTCTATTGCAACAAGAAAGTGATAGATCGCTCTAGACCGAGAAATTTGTCTATCTATGATAGTAGTAACTGACCACTACACTATTTTCGACAAGTTAATGCACCATGTAGTCTAAAGGAAGGTCTGATTGACATTTTTATTTATACGTAGGATGGTGATGGACATATTGACCATATACCTACACTATGAAGATGAAAATCAAGAGGCCCACATTCTACAAAGATCTATGATGAGGCGTCATGTCTCGCATTATGATTTCATCTTGATGATCGAGGAAGTTGACTTCGATACAATTGACTTCCTATACTATGCAAAAAAAGACCCGCAAGGCAATGCCTACTTTGTTCAGATCGAAGATGAAAGTGATGTGATAAAAATGTTGTCTGACCCTGAGATGGAGAAAACTGTCCACCTCTATGTGTCTAAGGAGAAGGCTACCAATGATATTGCTCCATCTGACCATCCAAATGAGAGCGTTCTCCTACAGGATGGCGGTGTCTGTACTGAACTGGCAGAGCAACTTATTGCGAGAAGTTCGCACAGTATCTCCCTTCCTGAACCTCAACTATAATTCAGACTTGCTTATTCAATATATGTATCTGCTGTTCTCATATTTGAATAGAAGATTTATTGGCTGTTTTGCAGGACAATTGCGTAGGTCAAAAAGGTTGAATGTGATTCAGATCACCAACCAACATAATGATGAATATGGGGACTCCAACCATGGTGAGCAATATATCGCACCAGGTGCTGAATCACAAGCATTGGAAGATGAAGATGATCTGGTTCATAAACAATGTAATGAACTATTAATTTTTTGTTTCTATTAATTAACTCCGTATTTGCTAATTATCTAATAACGGGTGTAACTTAATTTGTGCTTTTCTAAAAACTAATTGTAGTACGCACGAAAGTAGGCAAGCGCAAGAGAACAAGCTTGCCAATTGTTTGGAACATGCCACCACCACAAAGAATAGTTGTAAAATGCAATGAAGAAAGCCAACCTATAGGAGAAGAAGGTGCAATCTTAGGGAAGTTTCTAGGCACGATAGCTAGAATTGGAGGACTTTGTCCACTGAACATAAATAATTGGCGTGATCTCAAAAAGAATAGTCGTGAGGAAACAATATTGCAATGTGTACAGGTAATTCACAATAAGCTATTTGTTGCGCTTCTATTTTCTCTAAACTCTCTATATAGGTTTATTTATATTTACTCTTTATTTTGTACTTTCAGACGAAGTTTGTATATCCTAAATCATGTGAAAAATGGATACTCAAATCAATTGGAAGAGACTGGAGGAAATTTAAGTCTAGTTTGAAAAAAGCTATCTTCAACCCAGCCATTGAAAAAAATCCGGACATCAGGAGGAAGGCTTTATATAAGCTCTGTCCAGATGATGTGGACAAAGATCAATGGCGTGGACTTGTGAAATTCTCAAAGTCGAAGAAAGGAAAGGTAATGAATGAGATAATGTACTTTCATGTTTCGACATTTAAATCTGAGTTCTTGGGCTTACTTAAAAGTCACACTTATGTATAATTTCATCATAACAGGCCATAACTGAGAAGAACATAATTAGCCGTTTCCTTGTGAAGAATTCACATAATGCTGGGACTAAGAGTTATGCTTGCTGGAGTGAAGATATTGTGAGTTATCTTGATTTGTGAAGCTTTTTTTCTCTATGCCAGTTGTCATATTGGTGTTCTTCCTTTTTTGTAGAGACAAGCAAATCCTGAAAAGAAACGGCCACACCGATCAACAGTTTACTTAGCAACTCACAAGAAGAAGGATAATGCTAAAAATAAAGAGAAAAATGACCGTCTGGTAGGCAATAAATATGCATATAAGGTTTTTTGGATAGGGGGCAACTTACAAATTTAATCTAACAAGTACCGTATGCGTGATTCTTTTCTTCTAGGCTAGATTGGAGGATACAATAGCTCAACGACCAGACTTGGCACAAAATCAAATGGAAGAGTCGCATGGGAAGGTGATGCCTTGCTGGAAGTGTTAGGGGAAGAAAATAATGGACAAGTGCATGGCATGGGCTTGCTTCCAACCCCTAAGCAAGTCTATGACCGGACACCACGGTATCTCAAGAACATCAACATGACTACAACTGATGGATCATCATGTGATGATGAAGATGATGTTAGGGAGGAAATAGCAAAGCTGAAAGAACATATAAAAAGGCTTGAAGATAGGAATAACAGACAAGGCTATGGTAATATTGGAATAGAAGAGGTAAATGGATTCCTTTTCACTTCCTTCTGTATGCATTTCTATCAACATTTTACTCAGACTTGCTAGTTTTGTAGGAAATTCTCCAATCAAACAATAATGTTGTTTCTCGGTTACCAATACTACCTGGTAAAAGAAATGTAATGTCAACACATGGTGCAGCTATATCATTGCTTGTCACTTGAAACCTTCGTATTAATATTTTAGTTTGTAGAGAGTCCAATGCGATGGACCTGTTGAAGCACACTCGTCTATGCAACATGACACGTCTGAGGATAATAATTTATCGCTTTCACGTGAAAAGGTTATGATTGCTCTTACTCATGTCACAAAGTAGATATAATATGGCTACTCACTTAATATTGTTGTGCACCGAACCAGGATGGCGAGCATGATAATGTCAAGCAATTACCGATTCAACAAAAATCATCATCTCCACTTCAGCCTATTATTGATTCTGTGATAGAGGTAATATTTGTGTGTTTTCAACCTTTAGCTTTCTCTAGCTCTAGGATATGAATATCATTCCATGTACTATTATTGTCTACAGGTGACTGAAACAACAGAGCAGCTAAATGAATCTTCTACAAGACTTAACCAACAGGGGACGAGAAGTAAACGCCCACAATCAGCTCCCTCAAAAAGAAGGCGAACTTCTTCACTCAAGGTAAATATCCGCTTTAGTTTATTTACTTATGCTTGATTGGCATTAAAATAGAGCTCATCTTCTGATGATATAATAAGTTTTCTTTTAATCAAAGTTTCATCATTGGTCTAAGTGTACTGGAGTGCACAATTAGTAGGGAGATATGATAACTTCTTGCATTAGAGCAAGTATCCTGGGTTTTAACAAAGCCGAGGACCTTGAAAAATGTTAGATTTTGTAACATTTAGATAGTTTAGTTTTTCTTTTTCTCGCTACTCAAAGGAATTGTTGAACAATATTAATGGAGGGGCATAAAGAAATATTTCAGGAACTTATACAATTGTTGGTTTGCACAATATCTAGAATTGCCATGTTATTTTCTTCCGCGATTAATTATATGACAGGTCCTTTAGTGTTATAAATTTATACCGGTTGGTAGCTCCTTAGGATCATGTAAGCAACTTCATTTATTTTCTCGAGGGTAACTTTAGTTTGTAACCTGTGTTAAAAAGGTTTTTTAGTTCGTAATATGTACTACTGTGTTAAAAACGAAATCTGTATACTGGTCTAGGAATTCTGTATACTATCTGGTACGTGTTCGTTAATATTCTAAGTGTGTACTTACTTTTCCTTCTATTGATTACTATTCATGATACAAACAGAATAAGATCTGGTAATACCTCTGCTCATATTTGCAAGTTGTTTTTGGTACTATTCAAAATATAAGTGGAACAAACTTGCACACATGTCGATACTTTAATATGTGCTATCTAATAAATTAGGTGTACTAGTCTATTAGATATCCTAAATTTTGCATGCGGTTAGAACATGTTGTGTTCGTATCGAGTTAGCTGATTATTAAATTGTTAGTATCGATTTCTGACTTGCACATTGATACTAAGTAGTATCATCGAGACACAGTTTCTATTAACAAAACTAGTATATTTGCAAAAGTTCAACATCAGCTAGTAATGTTGCGTGTTAATCGGTGGATTATGCATTGTTGGTATTTTCTCTTAAAAAATCCTCAGTGCATGTACGGGTATCCCTAATAAAGTTAACGGTCATAACAACCTTACTTAACTACGACCATGTGTATACTTTGACATATTGTTCATGGAGATGATATCATCTTTATCGTTAAATACTAATATTCAAAATAATGCAAGCTGGTTCTAAAGTAGTTCTAAAGACTTCAACCTATCCAAACAAGCGGAATATTGCGTATGCTACTATCCGAAGTACTGATCCTGCAACTAAGGTCGGTGGCATCGAGTTAGGTGCCGAATTTGCACTTGTGCGTATAGATGAACCTATTCTAGAAAATGAGGAGTTGGTAAGGGAAGTAGACGATTGCAAGACAATCAGTGATGCTTTTTCTGAAGGATTCTTAATTTCTTGGCCGTCGGCATTTGTAAGTTATTTTATTCTTCCATATAGAATCTTAATTGCTTGGTCGTCGGCATGTGTAAAATTGTGTTACAATTTTTTTAAGTTCTTAACCGTAAGTTCTTTTTTTTACAGATTCGAAAGAAGGATAACTAAGTTGCAGCGGAGAATAAAGAAGGATAATTGAGTTCTAGTTGAATTCTTCGGTTGGATCAAGAAGCAAATAAATTTTGAAGATTTTCTATAGCAATAATTATAGTTTAAGCTGAAAATGTAATATATTCTACGTTGAAAAATGTAATATCATTCACATGATACTATTCTTTGGTCGACTTGATGTAAATGCTATGGTGTAGTCTTCTTGACAATTATGTTTTCTCTATTCAAATTGATATGGATGTTGTGCTGTTGCACCAATAATATTATTATTTATTTATTGTAATGCATATGTATTCTACACTTGTATATTGGTATCTTGATATACGTTAGATTTGTGGATGTGATGTGCGTCTGTTTGCCATCTTTTTGATGGTGCATCATAATAGAAATAATTAACTAATGGTTCATGTGCTTTGATTTAATGTATATTTCTTAAATTCGTTACATAGTTTTATGTTTATAATAATAAATATACATTAATATTGATAAAATACTAATGTAGAAGTGTTATTTATGGTGTTACTATGGGTATGAGATGTGTTACTCGGTTAGTTGGCAACTATAAATTGTAGTGTTACAAGGTTAGAATATTATGTTACTAATTGTATCCTAAAGATAAAAAAGTTGTTACTAATTATGTTACCGTAGTTGTAAAAATATGTTACCAACAATGTTTTACATCAAAGAAAAGATGTTACTACCGGTGTTACTATAGTTACAAAAATGTGTTACCAACGGGCAAAGTAACACATAATATGCATGTTACTACAACATAAATTGCAACACAGTTTTACACATATGGTAACAATTATGATGTGTGACCTGGGAGACCACTTAGTAACACGGCCTAATGGAACACATCACAAAACATGTTACTATATTGCGTAGTAACACTGTTTTGTACATGTGGTAACACAAGTCGGTGTTACGAAAGCTCTGTCCTGTTGTAGTGATTAACATTAAAAGTCACCTTTCCTTAATTACAATTAATAACAGCTCCTACAGTATTAAGAAAAGGTCTCCCAAGAATAATAGACATATTATCATCTTCAGGCATTTCAAGCACAACAAAATCAGTTAATATCAAGCAATTATGAGCCACTTGAATAGGTACATCCTCACATATACCAACAGGAATAGTGGTAGATTTATCATCCATTTGTAATGATATATCAGTTGGTATTAATTTTTCCAGTTAAAGTCTCTTATAGAGAGAGAAAGGCATAACAGTAACTCCAGCTCCCAAATCACACAAAGCAGTTCTAACATAACTATTCTTAATAGAGCAAGGGATAGTTGGAATCCCTGGGTCTCCAAGTTTCTTTGGAACCTTACCATTAAAGGAATAATTAGCTAGCAAAGTAGAGATTTCTTCATTAGGGATCTTCCTTTTATTCGAGACAATATCCTTCATATACTTTGCGTAAGGAGGCAATTTAATAGCATCAGTCAAAGGAATTTGCAAGAATAAAGGTTTCATCCACTCACAAAACTTGTTATAGTGTTCATCTTCCTTTGACTTGTGTTTCTTATCAGGGAAAGGCATAGGTTTTTAGACCCAAGGCTCTCTTTCACTACCATGTTTCTTAGCAGTAAAATCTTCTTTAGTGTATTTAGTATTCTTAGTGTGCTTTTCAGGTTCTTCTTCAACTTTTTCTTCATTAGGAGCTTCATTTTCTTCATTACCACTTTCAGTTTCAGCATTAGAGACAGATATACTATTAGGATCTTTAGCAGGTTCAGAGGGTTCTACAACAGTTTTATGTTTCTTTTTTATTTTCTTACGAGTAGTACCACTATTTTTAGCTTGTTGAGAATCCTGCTCAATTCTTTTGGGATGCCCCTCAGGATATAGAGGATCCTAGGTAGCAACACCACTTCTAGTTCTAATTTCATAAGCATGTTTTTCTTTGGCAGCATTAACTAGCAAGTCTTTTTGCACTTTAATAAGTTGATCTATTTGAGTTTGAACCATTTGAAAATGTTTAACAATCATTATAACATCATTAGAGGTTCTTTCCACAATATCCTTCAACTCAATAATAGATCTAGTGTTTTCCATTAGATGATTTTGCACCCTTTTATTAAAACTATCTTGCTTAACAATAAAAATATTGAATTCTTCTAAGCATTGATCAGGAGGTTTAGAGTAAGGGATATCACCTTCATCAAAGTGTTGGAGAGAGTGTACCTCAATAGTGGATGAGTGGGGAATTGGCTTACATAATTCTTCTATAGGAGGTAAATTCTTGACATCTGTAGCTTTAATTCCCTTCTTCTTAAGACATTTCTTAGCTTCCTTAATCACTTCATCATTTAATTCAATAACTCCCCTCTTCTTAGATGATGGTATAGGCACCGATATAGCTGGTTCAGGTATAGCTGGTTTAGGAGGAGTCCAATCTTCATAGTTCTTGCTTATTTTAGCCATTAATTCCTCACCTTCCTTGGGAGTCCTATTCCTGAAAACACAATCGGCACAACTATCTAGGTATGTCCTAGATTCTTCGGTTAGTCCATTATAAAATATATCAAGAAGCTCATTCTTAGGTAATGGACTTCCAGCCTGTGCATGAATCAAAGCACAGAACCTTGCCCATGATTCAGGCAATATCTCTTTTTCTCCCTGTTTAAAGTCAAAAAGTTCCTGCAAAATAGCATGTCTAGCACTAGGAGGGAAATATTTCTGCAGGAAAGTACTAATCAAGCAATCAGAGCTATTAATAGATCTAGGAGGTAAATTACTAAACCAAGATTTAGCTTCTACTTTCAGTGAGAAGGGGAAAATCTTAGCAACAAAGTAGGTGCGCATCTTAATATCATCAGAAAACAAGCTACTCATGGTAGAAAGCTCAGTCATATGTGCTACCGCACTTTCATTCTTAGTCCCACAAAAAGGTTCTTTCTCAACAATAGCTATGTAAGATAGATCAAGAGAGAAATCATAATCTTTATCTTTAATGTTTATGGGAGAAGCAGCAAACTTAGCAATAAGAGACAATTTGGGTCTAATAGTACGCCTCTCAAGGAGACTCTTAGCAGCGCTCCTATCATGGGTGTTTTTACATTCTTTAATAAATTCATCAGTCATCTCAACATAACCATCTTCAATATCATAACTCTCACTAAACTCAGGTGAACTAACAGGTGTAGTAGTGTCTTCATTAGGAGTTTTAGTATTTCCAGCTATAGTTCTAGCAATCGTAGCATCTAGGAAAGGACCTAATGAACCACTCTTATCAAGCACAGTAGAAGCAACATCATAAGGATCAGAAGTTTCATATTCAGTAGTAGTAGCAGCGTGTGTAGCATGTGTGTGTGTGGTGTAACGAGCTTACTCATAACAAATAGTGAATCAAGAGCAATAGAGGTGTTCAGAACCGTACCTCTTCTTGTAGTGGATGGTAAAATAGGAACCTTGCCATCACGAGACTTACCCATGATGGATGGATGGCAGTGAACAATAATGAATCCAAGTGAGCTTGATAAATAAAGCTATGCTCCCCGGCAACGGCGCCAGAAAATAGTCTTGATGACCCACAAGTATAGGGGGTGTGTCGCAGTATTTTCGAGGGAAGTGAAACCCAATTTATTGATTCGACACAAGGGGAGCCAAAGAATATTTATAAGCCTTAACAACTGAGTTGTCAATTTAGCTGCACCTGGAAACAATCTTGCTCACAACAGTTTATCAGTAGCAACAATTTTGTAGTAGGAATAGTAAACTAACAGCACTTGTAAAGTAAAGACAGCAGTAAACAGTAGGATTCGAGTGCGGTAGGCATAGGGATGGATGGATGGGCGTTGCATGGATAAGACAATTCACATGGCAATCATAACATAGGGCAATTGCAGATAAATAAGATAAAGCATCCAAGTACTAGATAATCCTAGGCATGTGTCCCATATATAGTCATACGTGCTCGCAATGAGAACTTGCACAACATCTTTTGTCCTGCCAGCCCGTTTGCAGCGGGGCCTCAAGGGAACTACTGGCAATTAAGGTGATCCTTTCAATAGAGCACCGGAGCAAAGCATTAACACTCCGTGAACACATGTGATCCTCACATCAAAGCCATTCCCTCCGGTTATCCCGATTGCTATCACTTCGGGGCCTTCGGTTCCGGACAACAATGTGTGTACACAACTTGCAGGTAAGACCATAAACAATACTATCATAATGAATCAATAACATGTTCAGATCTAAAATCATGGCACTCGGGCCCTAGTGACAAGCATTAAGCATAACAAGTCGCAACAAAGTCATAAAGCACTAATAGAAGATACTAGGCACCATGCCCTAACAATCTGATGCCATTACATGAATGATCTCATCCAATCCCTACCATCCCCATAGCCTACAGCGGGGGATTACTCAGTCATAGATGGGGGAAACATGGATGGTTGATGGAGAAGCGATGGTGATGATGATGGCGATGATCTCCTCCAATTCCCTGTCCTGGCAGGGTGCTAGAACGGAGTTTCTAGTTCTGAATCGTGGAATCTCGTGGTGGCAGTGGAGCAGAACTCTTTCTGGACAAACGTCGACCCCCCTGAGTTTTTAGGTCAGAAGGCATCTTATAGGTGAAGAGGGAGACCTAGGAGGTGTCTAGGGCGGCCAGACCACCCCCTGGTGTGGCCAGGCCCAGCCCGCGTGGCCAGGTGGTGTGGCTGAGCCCCAGCCCCACTCCGTCTCATATTCTGGCTCCTGGAGTCTTCTGGTGAAATAGGATTTTTGGCATATTTTTCGGGATTTTTCCTGATAGTTGATTTTCTGCACAAAAACTAGACACCAAAGTAATTCTGCTGAACACAATGTCGTTGCATCCAAATCACACAAGTTTAGAGGAGAAACAATAGCAAAAGTGTTCGGGAAAGTAGATACGTTTTGGACGTATCACTATTGAGCAAACTAAGGCTTCCGGAGGCTGCCCCACTGTTGTTGCAAAGACCAATGCCTTGTGTCCTCCTTGAACCCGTGCTCAGGTTCAGCGAGCTGCTGGTCTAGAGCCAGCTCATGGTCTGGACTCTGCTAGCACTCGGAACACTGTTGTTGTGGGAACTTCTCCTGATCGTCGATGTGGCATGGCAGCAGCTGATCCTATTGTGGCTGCCATTAGAAGGGGCCCTACCTGTCCACCGTGTAATGTAGCTCCCGCTGCTAAGAGCCCTCGCCTTGCTCCTGGTCCTAGTACTTCCACCGAGGTTCATCCAACTAACGATGACGCTGGTGATGGCGACGGTGGCATTGGGGCTGGGTCTGATGGTGCCGCTCCGCCTCTCGGACCTCTCGGAGGTTTCTATCCTGAAGAACCTGATGATGGTAAAGTAATCGTTCGTATCGGTGTCGCGGATTATACTGCAAAATTAGATGATGGCACAGAAAAACTCTATGACGAGTTTGATGTAATCCTTGGTAGATACGATCCTGAAGTGGTAGAGTTATCTGACATGATGGCATTGTTACGTGTGAAGGTGTTGTGGGGGTCCTCCTAGGAAGCACGTTTGTTATATTTTGGTTACAGGAGCAAAAAGGCTATCGAAGTGAAAGATACCAGGAGTTTAGTCGTACCATTTATAAGGAAACATTATAGAGGTGAAGTGTACTTCCACTTGATAGTGCAAATGGTTGGAGAGGAATTGTAACTCGACAATAGAGATGATGGACTTTTAGAAGACATGCGTGACCTGATCCATGGCATCACTGGGGCTGGTGCGACTGAGGGTAGCTTCGAACAGAGGAGAGTCTTACAGAGGAGCTTCATAAAGAGGAGCAGGAAGAGCATCCCCAGATAGGGCACCCCGAAGAAGAACGCCACCAAGGAGACCACGCTAGAGAAGAGGACACCCAAGATTCGCACGAAAAAAGGCACCACGCCGTAGAGTACACCCCTGAGATCCAGTCAAAATGCCACACCGAACGGTAGCAGCAAAACCGCTAAGAGGGCTAGCACGATGGTGAACACTCCTAGGAGTGGTAGCAAAGAGGCGAAGATGGCCAGCACGGAGGCTACCACACCTAGTTGGAGCAGAAAAAATACTAATTTTAAGCGGAACACGCTGCTGTCAGGGAATAATGCCAGCACGAAGGAGAACACGCCCAATAGTAGCAGCAAAAGGGCTAATTTGGAGTGGAACACACCGCTAAGGTCAGGCAATAATGCCAGCACGAAGGAGAACACGCCCAATAGTAGTAGCAAAAGGGCTAATTCGAAGAAGAACACGCCGCTGAGGTCAGGCAATAATGCTAGCACCCTGGAGCCAACATCCGTGAGGGGAGGCAGGAAGGAGATCACACCCATGAGCGGCAACAAAAAGCCTAGTTCGATGGGGAATGGAACACAGATGTCAAGCCCTACTGATACCATCAGGAAAGATTACATCAGGAAGGAGGATGTACACAGGAAGAGCAAGAGGGTTCTGTACAGTCAAGATGAAATTGATTCTGACTGTTGTTTGTCCACTGAAGTACCTGGGATCCGTGCTAAGACCATCCCACGTGGTTGCAGCAGAACCAACCGAGTGTCTCGGAGAAAACAGAGTTGCCGGTGAGGTGGATTGGGGGAATGTTCTGGTCCATCCGGGTGGAGACGATGGTGCAGCCCCACGCATGGGAGTCAATATGATGTGTGCCGTACTAGGCATTAGAGACGATGGCCAAGATTCTGAATCAGATGAAGAAGAAGGCACTGTAGAGGATCAAGAATCTGGCGATGATGAAATAAACGAGGAACTTAATGATGAGGCTGGTATTCCAGCCGATGATTTGGGTGTTGAAGTAGATGAAATGAAACATGACCACGAGTATCCTATAATTTCGGTCGGCACCGAGTTCAGTAGCATGCATGAGTTCAGGATGTCGTTCCGGCATTTTTGTATCAAGGGGGAGTTCGACGTTTATCGACTGAAGAACACTGCCCAGAGGTATGAGGCCGTTTGCAAGTTAATGTGGATGAATGGATGGGTCGAGGTACATTGTCCATGGAGGATCATAGCAAGAGCCTTACCTGCGTCGAAGGCAATTAGGGTACTGGGGCAATGAATGCAGAAAACCATTAGAACTTTCTCTCTTTTCACTCTATAACTACAATTGTTGTGCGATATCTTTCTGGCAACTAGTCGACTCCGCTTATCTTTCAAATGAATTTGTGTTGCAGGTGAACAAAATGGGCCCTCCACACATGTGTCCGACAGGCAGCAAACTGAAATCCTCAATGGCTGATATGGAGTGGGTGGCTATGCAATCTATGTCCATACTAAAGGATAACCCCAAGGAGACCGCATAGAATATTCAGACTAGCCTAGGTTCTAAATATAACATTGTCCTACCATATTACATGGTTTGGAAAGGTAAAGAGAAAGCTCTGGGGGTCTTGCATGGGGATTGGACCAATAGCTTCAGGATGTTGTACAACTTCAAGGCGGAGGTACAAGCTAGGTGTCCGGGGAGTGTTGTGGAGATTGACACCGAATCAGTACGTGGTAAAATATATTTCAAAAGATTTTTCATGACGCTTAAACCTTGCATCCAGGGATTCAAGGATGTATGTAGGCAAGACTTTGTCCTAAGCGGCAAATGGAAAGGCTGTCTGCCATCTGCCACAACACTTGATGGTCACAACTAGATATTCCCAGTGGCATTCGGGCTGTTTGAAACAGAAACGGAGGAAAACTGGGTCTGGTTTATGAGGCAGCTCAGGAGATCAATAGGCCACATGGATCCATTTTGGCTATATCCACGGATGCATGCAAAGGGCTGACGAATGTAGTGAAGTAGGTGTTCCCGCGAGCTGAAGGTAGAGAATGCCATGCCCATATGATGCTCAACTTGTACTCACACTACGTAGGCAACGTATTTCATTACATGTTTCCTGCTGCTAGAGTTTACAAACCTAGTAGCAGGGAATATTTCATAAGCAAGATTTTTGTGGAAGCCCCTGAACTTCCAGAGTACTTAGCCATCCAACATTCGCAGCTATGGAAGAGGAGTCAATTCAACCCTGACATCAAAGTTGATTACATAAACAACAACCTTGCAGAATGCCTGAATAACTAGGTGAAGGACATAAAAGTGCGTC
Source organism: Avena insularis (assembly GCA_023614405.1). Classification (NCBI taxonomy): domain Eukaryota; kingdom Viridiplantae; phylum Streptophyta; class Magnoliopsida; order Poales; family Poaceae; genus Avena; species Avena insularis. The sequence continues at coordinate 293,330,255 of CM042688.1, forward strand.
ATATTCATATCTTGATGGACAGCATACGTGGTATGATCATGAAGGTGTTAAATATAAGGAGAGAGATCGATAGGAGACTTAGAGGACATATGCTACCACCAGTTGTACAGCAACTGCACAAGAGAAGCCGAGGACTTGCTCATCTTAAGATTCTCCCGTCAACCAGCAGCAGCTGTGAGGTGGTCGATATGTCCAAGAGTGGTAAAAGGGATGTCGTGAACATCCAGCTGCGAGAATGCACCTGCTTAGAGTAGCAGCATACCGGGAAACCTTGCGACCACGCCTTGGCCTTCTTGGTGAAGAAAAGAACTCTACCACATTTGGATCAATATTTGTCAGACTACTACTCTATGGAAAAGTTCAGAGTTGCGTACGCTGGATCCGTCGAGCCATGTACAGACCCATCTCAGTGGCCTCAAGTCCAACTGTCTTTCGATCTTTGCCAACCAGTTACAAAAAGGGGCAGAGGAAGACCTCAGGTGAATAGGTTTAAGAATTTTCTCAAGAAGAAGGGTTCGGCTTTCTGTGCAACCAAGAAGGGCAAAAATAGATGCAAGACCTGCCATCTTATAGGTCATAGAGCAGCAGGATGTCCCCTTAATGCTCTCAAACCTAGGTATGAGATGGTACATTCACAAAAAAAAATTATAGTCTTTAGATATAAGGTAGTAATCCATGTACTGGTTTTTTTACAGGAAGCGCAAGGTAAGAAACAAGACAACCGACTCAGTGATTTTGCTGCGGGAAGAAAACCAAAACGAGTGGAGTGATGATGCTGGACAAGATTCTGGTGCTGATTGGCCTGACTTCCCTCGACCCGGAGATGCAGGGTAGGTGATGGTAAGAAAATTGGCACCCAGGAAAAGGAAGAAGGCAGGAGATGAAGAAGCCAGTGGACGTGAAGGCAAGAGGAAGAAAGTTGGCACCCAAGCAGAGAAAGAAGGCTAGTAGTGTAGAAGCCTAATGATGTATTGAACTTGAACCTATATATGTAGTTCGGTTAAACTCTAGAGCTGTGTGCGTGGAACTTGCTGGGCGAAACAATCTGCCTCCCGTACTGGGAGTAAAATGTATCGCGACTTTACGATTGGATACGGCCGAGGCCACTAGTTGAATCCGAAATTGTGACTGTGCCACTACTATCTGAACAACCGCGATAGCTGAGCGGTTAAGGGGTCTCCAAAATCGATGGGTGTTAGTGCCACAGACATGAATTATTTATAGGCGCTTAATAAATCCCTAGTATTGGCATTACACTTATGATAAGTTTCTGGGCTGAAGAACAAGTTCTAAACTGGCTGCTACACTCCACGAAGCAGCAACTTATTTTAGCTACTGGACAACGACATGGCAACATAAACTACAAATGCAACAGATAATGCCCAGATAATGAGGAAATTGTTTCCACTATCTAGCCTAATCTTGAGCCTGTCTGTCTCACCACCTCCCTCCCCTGTCTCCCTACACCTGGCGAAGCTCCCGGATCTCTCGCTCCATCACACGAATCTCCTCTTTCTTGTCCCACACAGCATCACGCAGATCCTAAACAAGCTCTGTGAAAACACATCGCTGGCTTTTCGATCCACACAAACTTGTCACAGACCAGTCCCTCCCTTCCAGTAGTAGATCGAAGGAAACAAAAAAAAGAATTACATTACGCTTTCTGGATCCGGGTTACCATTGTACCTACAGTAGGAACTTACCGCTCTGATGCTGCAGTTGCTGAATTTTCCTACAGTATTTTTGTCGGTCCACGAAATCCATCTCGGCATCTTCTTACCGCACAAACACAGCATATCGGGGTAGTAATCGTAGGGCGCCCTCCGGTACCTGATGGGGGCACCCGCCTGACCGCGTTGAGCCGACCCTGATTCTGCCCGAGACGAACTGCACGAGCTGCGAGCCGTGAGCGAGGGGAGCAAGGGCAGAGGAAAGAAGAGCCTTTGGATGTCAGGGTAGTGGTGAAGCGTGATTTATCCCCACTTAATAACTCGGGCAGAATCCTACTGTCCACATTCGGCTAACAGGTGGGGGACCTAGCGTGTGGACTTGTCAACCAAACCTCATGCCTTCGTGGTTCAAAAGCCCTCTCGCGCGCATTGGACAAAATTTTTGGCACCTTGCCCACGTACATATGACTGGGAGGCCTTGCTTAGGAACCAGACACGCCTGGCCCACAATCTTACTCCCTCCTAGGAACTTGTCATGGCTCGCGCCGGCAGATCCATCCACTCCACCGCTTCCGGTAGGGCTCGCCACGGCGGATCCACCCCAAGATCCTACCATCGTAGTATCAAATGGCCATGGTTTCTTGAGAGGAGCGACGACGCTACGTATCCGAGCTCGGCCCCTCCTACCTGTAGAAGGACTGATGCAGCGTCGGGCTCGAGCAGGAGCCGCCAGGCGCGACGGCGCTCGGTCCATGCCAACCCTGTCACCTTCATCATTGTTGGTTCCGATGTGGAGGATGATAGGGACGAAGCTGTGCACAACGCCATTGTTGCCTCCTTGGTGAAGGGCAAGCCACGGGCGGGAGTGGATGTCGCTGGGAAGGGCACGGCGGTGTCACCAATCGAGGTGGACTCCAACGACAACGGTGTGATGTGGGTTTAGATGTTGGTTAGGATGGTTGCAATTTTGGTTGTGTTTAGTGCGAGTACAATTATTGTAATGGGTTTGTCGAGCTATATTGAGAAATATGTGTAATGACAGTGTGTGAGTGCTTCCACTTTAGAAATTGTGTCTGTGCCATTTGCATGTTGCATTATCAACGTAGATTACATGTAAACAATCCAACGAAAATTAGATTACAACCATCAAACAGGAGTGGTAGGATGGAAGATAAGTTTAGACAGTGGCTTCGAGGGGAAGGAAGAGAAGGGGGGCGTGACACTGGCAGGTGGGCCCTCGGAACACGTGACACTGGCATGCGGGTGCGGGAGCACACAGTATTGCCAGTCTGTCCAGAGCAAGCGAACCTTGCAACGTGACAACAACAAGCTGATTGGACCAATAACTCGTCGAATTATTAAGGAGTACTAAAAACTACAACTTGGGTACATTCGCACAACACGTATGCTCTACGCACCTGAGAAGCATCGCTAAGTCTAATAGTAACAACAACATAAGTACTACATTTCCCTGTCGGTCTTCTCGATACAAATGTAGAAATGCATCTGCCTATTCGGTCCAGCACCGACAAGGTACTGAGATGGCACACATAGGATCAACCTTAGGTCCGCATACTCTACCTCCTGCGGTGTCGGGCAGCTCGGCTCCTCGGCTAGCACAAGAATGCTATCAGACGACGGCGGCTGGGCGTTCTCCCACATGAGCACCATGTATACGGGCCAGGCGCACGAGATCGACTCGACGACACACACGACGGTGGGCACAGCTCGTCCTGGAACACCGGCGGTGATGGTCAGGATGAAAACAGAGCCGTCCCCCCCTGGAAAATTAGCCGGTGGTGTGCCGAATCAGTGAATGACACCTGCTCTTGGAGAAGTTGGGCTTGCCCATACGAGATCTTAATCACTTCGATCAAGTGCTCCTCTGCAAGGTGGACGACGAGCTCTGCTGGCAGGCCGGTGTAGTTGCAGTCCGGCTCCGTGCAGGAGCACGCGAGCTCGTGGAGCGGGAGCTCGTGGTAGGAGTAACGGCGAAAGCATATTGGGTGGGAGCACACAAGCGGGAACGTCGCTGCGAAGTTGCACTCGAGGATCTCCAGATTCTTGGGCTACAACATCTGCCACATCTGAAGTTCGTCGAGAAATCGGAAAAAACATAGCAGTTAGATTGGCGAGTAGCAGGAATATGTAGGATAAGTTCAAAAGCTTCTAAAATGATTTCTTAGCATGAAGGTAGCGACCCGAGAATTGGCGGATGTCGTCGGCTTGCGGCTACGGCAGGATGGGAGTGAAGTGGGGAAAGTGGCTTTGAGGGGAAGGAAGAGAAGTACGAGGAGGAAGAGAAGTAATGGGGACGTGACACTGGGATATGGCCCACTGAACTCGTGAGTCGTGACACTCGCAAAAGGGGAGTGCCCGGTGTTGCCAGTTTGTCCAGAGAAAGCGTGGCCAATCATGCCGCAGAACAGCCTACTCGCGGATCGCTCTCATGAAGACCATCCCAATCGCCCAAGCACCCCGATTGAACGGTATGTAACAATCTTCAGGCAGAACAAAAGTGTGAGGGTGTGCCTTCTAGAAGACTCGGTCTAACAGCCACCCATTGGGGGGCTAAGGTTAGGGCTCTCCTCAGGTTAGGATCCATATGTGGTTTATGAAAAGAACACACATCCAATGACACTAGTGGATCCTTATGTGGTTTGTGAGAAGAACACACATGCAATCACACTGGGTGGATCCATATGTGGTTTATGATAGGAACACACATGCAATGACACTGGTGATATGTGGTTTGTGAAAAGAACACACATGCAATGACTCTAACCGTGGTTAATGAAAAGAGCAGACCTGCAATGACACTGGTGGATTCATGTGTGGTTTGTGAGAATAAAACAAATGCAACGACCACTGGTTGATCCATTGTGGTTTGTGGAAAGAACACACACGCAATGACATTGGTGGATCCATATGTGGTTTGTGAAAAGAACACACATGCAATGACTCTAGTGGATCCATACGTGGTTTGTGGAAAGAACACACATGCAATGACCACAAGTTGATCCATGTGTGGTTCATGATAGGAACACACATGCAATGACATTGGTTGATCCATATGTGGTTTGTGAAAAGAACACACATGCAGTGACTCTAGTGGATCCATATGTGGTTTGTGGAAAGAACACACGTCCAATGACTCTAGTGGATCCATATGTGGTCTGTGGAAAGAACACACATGCAATAACCACTGGTTGATCCATGTGTGGTTTGTGGAAAGAACACACATGCAATGACACTGGTTGATCCATGTGTGGTCTGTGGAAAGAACACACATGCAATAATCACTGGTTGATCCATGTGTGGTTTGTGACAGGAACACACATGTAGTGAACACTGGTTGATCCATATCTGATTCATGACAGGAACACACATGCAATGCCACTGGTTGATCCATATGTGGTTTGTGAAAAGAACACACATGCAATGACTCTAGTGGATCCATATGTGGTTTGTGGAAAGAACACACATGCAATGAACACTGGTGGATCCATATGTGGTTTGTGGAAAGAACACACATACAATGACTCTGGTGGATCCATGTGTGGTTTGTGGAAAGAACACACATGCAATGACTCTAGTGGATCCATATGTGGTTTGTGGAAAGAACACACATGCAATAACCACTGGTTGATCCATCTAAGGTTTCTAGAAAGAACACACATGCAATGACACTGGTGGGTCCATATGTGGTTTGTGAAAAGAACACACATGCAATGACTCTAGTGGATCCATATGTGCTTTGTGGAAAGAACACACATGCAATGACCACTGGTTGATCCATGTGTGTTTCATGACAGGGACACACATCAATGACATTGGTTGATCCATATGTGGTTTGTGAAAAGAACACACATGCAATGCCATTGGTTAATCCATGTGTGGTTTGTGGAAAGAACACTCATGCAATGACTCAAGTGGGTCAATATGTGGTTTGTGAAAAGAACACACATGCAATGACTCAGGGGATCCATGTGTAGTTTGTGGAAACAACACACATGCAATGAACACTGGTGGATCCATATGTGGTTTGTGGAAAGAACACACATGCAATGGCACTGGTGGATACATATGTGGTTTGTGAAAAGAACACAAATGCAATGACTCTAGTGCTAGTTTTAGTATAAGAACACACATGCAATGACTCTAGTGGGTCCATATGTGGATTGTGAAAAAACACACATGCAATTACTCCAGTGGATCCATATGTGGTTTGTGGAAAAGAACACACATGCAATGAACACTGGTGGATCCATCAGTGGTTTGTGGAAAGAACACACATGCAGTGAACACTGGTGGATCCATATGTGATTTGTGAAAAGAACACACATGCAATGCCATTGGTTGATACATATGTGGTTTGTGAAAAGAACACACATGCAATGACTTTAGTGGATCCATATGTGGTTTGTGGAAATAACACACATGCAATGACTCTAGTGGGTCCATATGTGGTTCATGACAGGAACACACATGCAATGAAATTGGTTGATCCATATGTGGTTTGTGACAATAACACACATGTAATGTCATTGGTTAATCCATGTGTGGCTTGTGGAAAGAACACACATGCAATGAATTTGGTGGGTCCATATGTGGTTTGTGAAAAGAATACACATGTAATGACTCTAGTGGATCCATATTTTGTTTGTGGAAAGAACACACATGCATAACCACTGGTTGATCCATATGTGGTTTGTGAAAAGAACATAGATGGAATGACACTGGTGGATCCATATGTGGTTTGTGAAAAGAACACAAATGCAATGACTCTAGTGCTGGTTTTAGTATAAAAACAAACATGCAATGACTCTAGTGGGTCCATATGTGGTTTGTGAAAAGAACACACGCTCAATGACTCTAGTGGATCCATATGTGGTCTATGGAAAGAACACACATGCAATAACCACTGGTTGATACATATGTGGTTTGTGGAAAGAACACACATGCAATGACACTGGTTGATCCATGTGTGGTCTGTGGAAAGAACACACATGCAATAACCGCTGGTTGATCCATGTGTGGTTTGTGACAGGAACACACATGTAGTGAACACTGGTTGATCCATATGTGGTTTGTGGAAAGTAGTTTGTGGAAAGAAAACACATGCAGTGAACACTGGTTGATCCATATGTGATTTGTGAAAAGAACACACATGCAATGCCATTGGTTGATCCATATGTGGTTTGTGAAAAGAACACACATGCAATGACTCTAGTGGGTCCATATGTGGTTTGTGGAAAGAACACACATGCAATGACTCTAGTGGCTCCATATGTGGTTTGTGGAAAGAACACACATGCAATGACCACTGGTTGATCCATATGTGGTTTGTAGAAAGAACACACATGCAATGACACTTGTTGATCCATGTGTGGTCTGTGGAAAGAACACACATGCAATAACCACTGGTTGATCCATGTGTGGTTTGTGACGGGAACACACATGTAGTGAACACTGGTTGATCCATGTGTGGTTTGTGGAAAGAACACACATGTAGTGAACACTGGTTGACCCATGTGTGATTTGTGAAAAGAACACACATGGAATGCCATTGGTTGATCCATATGTGGTCTGTGAAAAGAACACACATGCAATGACTCTAGTTGATCCATTTGTAGTTTGTGGAAAGAACACACATGCAATGACCACCGGTTGATCCATGTGTGGTTAATGATAGGAACACACATGCAATGACATTGGTTCATCCATATGTGGTTTGTGACAATAACACCCATGAAATGCCATTGGTTAATCCATGTGTGGTTTGTGGAAAGAACACACATGCAATGACTCAAGTGGGTCCATATGTGGTTTGCGAAAAGAACAGACATGCAATGACTCTAGTGGATCCATATGTTGTTTGTGGAAAGAACACACATGCGATGAACACTGGTTGATCCATATGTGGTTTGTGAAAAGAACACACATGGAATGACACTGGTGGATCCATAGGTGGTTTGTGAAAAGAACACACATGCAATGACTCTAGTGCTGGTTTTAGTATAAGAACACACATGCAATGACTCTAGTGGGTCCATATGTGGTTTGTGAAAAGAACACACGTGCAATGACTCTAGTGGATCCATATGTGGTCTGTGGAAAGAACACATGCAATAACCACTGGTTGATCCATATGTGGTTTGTGGAAAGAACACAGATGCGATGACTCTAGTGGATCCATATGTCGTTTGTGGAAAGAACACACATGCAATGACCACTGGTTGATCCATATGTGGTTTGTGGAAAGAACACACATGCAATGACACTGGTTGATCCATATGTGGAATGTGGAAAGAACACACATGCAATAATAACCTGGTTGATCCATGTGTGGTTTGTGACAGGAACACACATGTAGTGAACACTACTTGATCCATATGTGGTTTGTGGAAAGTGGTTTGTGGAAAGAACACACATGCAGTGAACACTGGTTGATCCATATGTGATTTGTGAAAAGAACACACATGCAATACCATTGGTTGATCCATATGTGGTTTGTTAAAAGAGCGCCATGCAATGACTCTAGTGGATCCATATGTGGTTTGTGGAAAGAACACACATGCAATGACCACTGGTTGATCCATGTGGTTCATGATAGGAACACACATGCAATGACATTGGTTGATCCATATGTGGTTTGTGACAATAACACACATATAATGCCATTGGTTAATCCATGTCTGGTTTCTGGAAAGAACACATATGCAATGACTCAAGTGGGTCCATATGTGGTTTACGAAAAGAACACACTTGCAATGACTCAAAGGGGATCCATGTGTGGTTTGTGGAAAGAACACACATTCAATGAACATTGGTGGATCCATACGTGGTTTGTGGAAAGAACACACATGCAATGACACTGGTGGATCCATATGTGGTTTGTGAAAAGAACACACATGCAATGACTCTAGTGCTGGTTTTAGTATAAAACACACATGCAATGACTAGTGGGTCCATATGTGGTTTGTGAAAAGAACACACGTGCAATGACTCTAGTGGATCCATATGTGGTCTGTGGAAAGAACACACATGCAATAACCACTGGTTGATCCATATGTGGTTTGTGGAAAGAACACACATGCAATGACTCTAGTGGATCCATATCTGGTTTGTGGAAAGAACACACATGCAATGACCACTGGTTGATCCATATGTGGTTTGTAGAAAGAACACATATGCAACGACACTGGTTGATCCATGTGTAGTATGTGGAAAGAACACACATGCAATAACCACTGGTTGATCCATGTGTGGTTTGTGATAGGACACACATGTAGTGAACACTGGTTGATCCATATGTGGTTTGTGGAAAGAACACACATGCAGTGAACACTGGTTGATCCATATGTGATTTGTGAAAAGAACACACATGCAATGCCATTGGTTGATCCATATGTGGTTTGTGAAAAGAACACACATGCAATGACTAGTGGATCCATATGTGGTTTGTGGAAAGAAAACACACATGCAATGACCACTAGTTGATCCATGTGTGGTTCATGACAGGAACACACATGCAATGACATTGGTTCATCCATATGTGGTTTGTGACAATAACACACATGCAATGCCATTGGTTAATCAATGTGTCGTTTGTGGAAAGAACACACATGCAATGACTCAAGTGGGTCCATATGTGGTTTGTGAAAACAACACACATGCAATGACTCAGGGGGATCCATGTGTGGTTTGTGGAAAGAGCACACATGCGATGAACACTGGTGGATCTATATGTGGTTTGTGGAAAGAATACACATGCAATGACACTGGTGGATCCATATGTGGTTTGTGAAAAGAACACACATGCAATGACTCTAGTGCTAGTTTTAGTATAAGAACACACATGCAATGACTCTAGTGGGTCCATATGTGGTTTGTGAAAAGAACATACAAGCAATGACTCTAGTGGATCCATTGGTTTGTGGAAAAGAACACACATGCAATGAACACTGGTGGATCCATAAGTGGTTTGTGAAAGAACACACATGCAGTGAACACTGGTGGATCCATATGTGATTTGTGAAAAGAATACACATGCAATGCCATTGGTTGATCCATATGTGGTTTGTGAAAAGAACACCCATGCAATGACTCTAGTGTATCCATATGTGGTTTGTGGAAAGACAACACATGCAATGACTCTCGTGGCTCCATATGTGGTTCATGATAGGAACACACATGCAATGACATTGGTTTATCCATATGTGGTTTGTGGAAAGAACACACATGCAGGGAACACTGGTTGATCCATATGTGATTTGTGAAAAGAACACACATGCAATGCCATTGGTTGATCCATATGTGGTTTGTGAAAAGAACACACATGCAATGACTCTAGTGGATCCATATGTGGTTTGTGGAAAGAAAACACACATGCAATGACTCTAGTGCTGGTTTTAGTATAAAACACACATGCAATGACTCTAGTGGGTCCATATGTGGTTTGTGAAAAGAACACACGTGCAATGACTCTAGTGGATCCGTATGTGGTCTGTGGAAAGAACGCACATGCAATAACCACTGGTTGATCCATATGTGGTTTGTGGAAAGAACACACATGCAATGACTCTAGTGGATCCATATCTGGTTTGTGGAAAGAACACACATGCAATGACCACTGGTTGATCCATATGTGGTTTGTAGAAAGAACACACATGCAACGACACTGGTTGATCCATGTGTAGTATGTGGAAAGAACACACATGCAGTGAACACTGGTTGATCCATGTGTGGTTTGTGATAGGACACACATGTAGTGAACACTGGTTGATCCATATGTGGTTTGTGGAAAGAACACACATGCAGTGAACACTGGTTGATCCATATGTGATTTGTGAAAAGAACACACATGCAATGCCATTGGTTGATCCATATGTGGTTTGTGAAAAGAACACACATGCAATGACTCTAGTGGATCCATATGTGGTTTGTGGAAAGAAAACACACATGCAATGACCACTAGTTGATCCATGTGTGGTTCATGACAGGAACACACATGCAATGACATTGGTTCATCCATATGTGGTTTGTGACAATAACACACATGCAATGCCATTGGTTAATCCATGTGTGGTTTGTGGAAAGAACACACATGCAATGACTCAAGTGGGTCCATATGTGGTTTGTGAAAACAACACACATGCAATGACTCAGGGGGATCCATGTGTGGTTTGTGGAAAGAACACACATGCGATGAACACTGGTGGATATATATGTGGTTTGTGGAAAGAACACACATGCAATGACACTGGTGGATCCATATGTGGTTTTTGAAAAGAACACACTTGCAATGACTCTAGTGCTAGTTTTAGTATAAGAACACACATGCAATGACTCTAGTGGGTCCATATGTGGCTTGTGAAAAGAACACACGTGCAATGACTCTAGTGGATCCATTGGTTTGTGGAAAAGAACACACATGCAATGAACACTGGTGGATCCAGAAGTGGTTTGTGGAAAGAACACACATGCAGTGAACACTGGTGGATACATATGTGATTTGTGAAAAGAACACAAATGCAATGCCATTGGTTGATCCATATGTGGTTTGTGAAAATAACACACATGCAATGACTCTAGTGTATCCATATGTGGTTTGTGGAAAGACAACACATGCAATGACTCTGGTGGCTCCATATGTGGTTCATGACAGGAACACACATGCAATGACATTGGTTTATCCATATGTGGTTTGTGGAAAGAACACACATGCAGTGAACACTGGTTGATCCATATGTGATTTGTGAAAAGAACACACATGCAATGCCATTGGTTGATCCATATGTGGTTTGTGAAAAGAACACACATGCAATGACTCTAGTGGATCCATATGAGGTTTGTGGAAAGACAACACATGCAATGACTCTGGTGGCTCCATATGTGGCTTGTGAAAAGAACATACAAGCAATGACTCTAGTGGATCCATTGGTTTGTGGAAAAGAACACACATGCAATGACTCTAGTGGATCCATATGTGGTTTGTGGAAAGAACACACATGCAATGACCACTGGTTGATCCATGTGTGGTTCTTGATAGGAACACACATGCAATGACATTGGTTGATCCATATGTGGTTTGTGACAATAACACACATGCAATGCCATTGGTTAATCCATGTGTGGTTTGTGCAAAGAACACACATGCAATGACTCAAATGGGTCCATATGTGGTTTTGAAAAGAACACACATGCAATGACTCAGGGGGATCCATGTGTGGTTTGTGGAAAGAACACACATGCAATGAACACTTGTGGATCCATATGTGGTTTGTGGAAAGAACACACATACAATGACACTGGTGGATCCATATGTGGTTTCTGAAAAGAACACACATGCAATGACTCTAGTGCTAGTTTTAGTATAAGAACACACATGCAATGACTCTAGTGGGTCCATATGTGGATTGTGAAAAAACACACATGCAATTACTCTAGTGGATCCATATGTGGTTTGTGGAAAAGAACACACATGCAATGAACACTGGTGGATCCATAAGTGGTTTATGGAAAGAACACACATGCAGTGAACACTGGTGGATCCATATGTGATTTGTGAAAAGAACACACATGCAATGCCATTGGTTGATCCATATGTGGTTTGTGAAAAGAACACACATGCAATGACTTTAGTGGATCCATATGTGGTTTGTGGAAAGAACACACATGGAATGACTCTAGTGGGTCCATATGTGGTTCATGACAGGAACACACATGCAATGAAATTGGTTGATCCATATGTGGTTTGTGACAATAACACACATGTAATGTCATTGGTTAATCCATGTGTGGTTTGTGGAAAGAACACACATGCAATGACTTTGGTGGGTCCATATGTGGTTTGTGAAAAGAATACACATGTAATGACTCTAGTGGATCCATATTTTGTTTGTGGAAAGAACACACATGCAATAACCACTGGTTGATCCATATGTGGTTTGTGAAAAGAACACAGATGGAATGACACTGGTATTCCATATGTGGTTTGTGAAAAGAACACAAATGCAATGACTCTAGTGCTGGTTTTAGTATAAAAACACACATGCAATGACTCTAGTGGGTCCATATGTGGTTTGTGAAAAGAACACACGCTCAATGACTCTAGTGGATCCATATGTGGTCTATGGAAAGAACACACATGCAATAACCACTGGTTGATCCATCTGTGGTTTGTGGAAAGAACACACATGTAATGACTCTAGTGGATCCATATGTGGTTTGTGGAAAGAACACACATGCAATGACACTGGTTGATCCATGTGTGGTCTGTGGAAAGAACACACATGCAATAACCGCTGGTTGATCCATGTGTGCTTTGTGACAGGAACACACATGTAGTGAACACTGGTTGATCCATATGTGGTTTGTGGAAAGTAGTTTGTGGAAAGAAAACACATGCAGTGAACACTGGTTGATCCATATGTGATTTGTGAAAAGAACACACATGGAATGCCATTGGTTGATCCATATGTGGTTTGTGAAAAGAACACACATGCAATGAATCTAGTGGGTCCATATGTGGTTTGTGGAAAGAACACACATGCAATGACTCTAGTGGCTCCATATGTGGTTTGTGGAAAGAACACACATGAAATGACCACTGGTTGATCCATATGTGGTTTGTATAAAGAACACACATGCAATGACACTTGTTGATCCATGTGTGGTCTGTGGAAAGAACACACATGCAATAACCACTGGTTGATCCATGTGTGGTTTGTGACGGGAACACACATGTAGTGAACACTGGTTGATCCATGTGTGGTTTGTGGAAAGAACACACATGTAGTGAACACTGGTTGATCCATATGTGATTTGTGAAAAGAACACACATGCAATGCCATTGGTTGATCCATATGTGGTCTGTGAAAAGAACACACATGCAATGACTCGAGGTGATCCAGCTGTCGTTTGTGGAACGAACACATGCAATGACCACTGGTTGATCCATGTGTGGTTAATGATAGGAACACACATGCAATGACATTGGTTCATCCATATGTGGTTTGTGACAATAACACCCATCCAATGCCATTGGTTAATCCATGTGTGGTTTGTGGAAAGAACACACATGCAATGACTCAAGTGGGTCCATATGTGGTTTGTGAAAAGAACAGACATGCAATGACTCTAGTGGATCCATATGTTGTTTGTGGAAAGAACACACATGCGATGAACACTGGTTGATCCATATGTGGTTTGTGAAAAGAACACACATGGAATGAGACTGGTGGATCCATATGTGGTTTGTGAAAAGAACACACATGCAATGACTCTAGTGCTGGTTTTAGTATAAGAACACACATGCAATGACTCTAGTGGGTCCATATGTGGTTTGTGAAAATAACACACGTGCAATGACTCTAGTGGATCCATGTGGTGCATGGAAAGAACACATGCAATAACCACTGGTTGATCCATATGTGGTTTGTGGAAAGAACACACATGCAATGACTCTAGTGGATCCATATGTCGTTTGTGGAAAGAACACACATGCAATGCCTCAAGTGGGTCCATATGTGGTTTACGAAAAGAACACACTTGCAATGACTCAAGGGGATCCATGTGTGGTTTGTGGAAAGAACACACATTCAATGAACATTGGTGGATCCATACGTGGTTTGTGGAAAGAACACACATGCAATGACACTGGTGGATCCATATGTGGTTTGTGAAAAGAACACACATGCAATGACTCTAGTGCTGGTTTTAGTATAAAACACACATGCAGTGACTCTAGTGGGTCCATATGTGGTTTGTGAAAAGAACACACGTGCAATGACTCTAGTGGATCCATATGTGGTCTGTGGAAATAACACACATGCAATAACCACTGGTTGATCCATATGTGGTTTGTGGAAAGAACACACATGTAATGACTCTAGTGGATCCATATGTGGTTTGTGGAAAGAACACACATGCAATGACCACTGGTTGATCCATATGTGGTTTGTGGAAAGAACACACATGCAATGACACTGGTTGATCCATGTGTGGTATGTGGAAAGAACACACATGCAATAACCGCTGGTTGATCCATGTGTGGTTTGTGACAGGAACACACATGTAGTGAACACTGGTTGATCCATATGTGGTTTGTGGAAAGTAGTTTGTGGAAAGAAAACACATGCAGTGAACACTGGTTGATCCATATGTGATTTGTGAAAAGAACACACATGCAATACCATTGGTTGATCCATATGTGGTTTGTGAAAAGAACACACATGCAATGACTCTAGTGGGTCCATATGTGGTTTGTGGAAAGAACACACATGCAATGACTCTAGTGGCTCCCTATGTGGTTTGTGGAAAGAACACACATGCAATGACCACTGGTTGATCCATATGTGGTTTGTAGAAAGAACACACATGCAATGACACTTGTTGATCCATGTGTGGTCTGTGGAAAGAACACACATGCAATAACCACTGGTTGATCCATGTGTGGTTTGTGACGGGAACACACATGTAGTGAACACTGGTTGATCCATGTGTGGTTTGTTGAAAGAACACACATGTAGTGAACACTGGTTGATCCATATGTGATTTGTGAAAAGAACACACATGCAATGCCATTGGTTGATCCATATGTGGTCTGTGAAAAGAACACACATGCAATGACTCTAGTTGATCCATATGTAGTTTGTGGAAAGAACACACATGCAATGACCACTGGTTGATCCATGTGTGGTTAATGATAGGAACACACATGCAATGACATTGGTTCATCCATATGTGGTTTGTGACAATAACACCCATGCAATGCCATTGGTTAATCCATTTGTGGTTTGTGGAAAGAACACACATGCAATGACTCAAGTGGGTCCATATGTGGTTTGTGAAAAGAACAGACATGCAATGACTCTAGTGGATCCATATGTTGTTTGTGGAAAGAACACACATGCGATGAACACTGGTTGATCCATATGTGGTTTGTGACAAGAACACACATGGAATGACACTGGTGGATCCATATGTGGTTTGTGAAAAGAACACACATGCAATGACTCTAGTGCTGGTTTTAGTATAAGAACACACATGCAATGACTCTAGTGGGTCCATATGTGGTTTGTGAAAAGAACACACGTGCAATGACTCTAGTGGATCCATATGTGGTCTGTGGAAAGAACACATGCAATAACCACTGGTTGATCCATATGTGGTTTGTGGAAAGAACACACATGCAATGACTCTATTGGATCCATATGTCGTTTGTGGAAAGAACACACATGAAATGACCACTGGTTGATCCATATGTGGTTTGTGGAAAGAACACACATGCAATGACACTGGTTGATCCATATGTGGTCTGTGGAAAGAACACACATGCAATAACCACTGGTTGATCCATGTGTGGTTTGTGACAGGAACACACATGTAGTGAACACTACTTGATCCATATGTGGTTTGTGGAAAGAACACACATGCAGTGAACACTGGTTGATCCATATGTGGTTTGTTAAAAGAGCACACATGCAATGACTCTAGTGGATCCATATGTGGTTTGTGGAAAGAACACACATGCAATGACCACTGGTTGATCCATGTGGTTCATGATAGGAACACACATGCAATGACATTGGTTGATCCATATGTGGTTTGTGACAATCACACACATACAATGCCATTGGTTAATCCATGTGTGGTTTCTGGAAAGAACACACATGCAATGACTCAAGTGGGTCCATATGTGGTTTACGAAAAGAACACACTTGCAATGACTCAAGGGGATCCATGTGTGGTTTGTGGAAAGAACACACATTCAATGAACATTGGTGGATCCATACGTGGTTTGTGGAAAGAACACACATGCAATGACACTGGTAGATCCATATGTGGTTTGTGAAAAGAACACACATGCAATGACTCTAGTGCTGGTTTTAGTATAAAACACACATGCAATGACTCTAGTGGGTCCATATGTGGTTTGTGAAAAGAACACACGTGCAATGACTCTAGTGGATCCATATGTGGTCTGTGGAAAGAACACACATGCAATAACCACTGGTTGATCCATATGTGGTCTGTGGAAAGAACACACATGCAATGACTCTAGTGGATCCATATCTGGTTTGTGGAAAGAACACACATGCAATGACCACTGGTTGATCCATATGTGGTTTGTGGAAAGAACACACATGCAATGACACTGGTTGATCCATGTGTGGTCTGTGGAAAGAACACACATGCAATAACCGCTGGTTGATCCATGTGTGGTTTGTGACAGGAACACAAATGTAGTGAACACTGGTTGATCCATATGTGGTTTGTGGAAAGTAGTTTGTGGAAAGAAAACACATGCAGTGAACACTGGTTGATCCATATGTGATTTGTGAAAAGAACACACATGCAATGTCATTGGTTGATCCATATGTGGTTTGTGAAAAGAACACACATGCAATGACTCTAGTGGGTCCATATGTGGTTTGTGGAAAGAACACACATGCAATGACTCTAGTGGCTCCATATGTGGTTTGTGGAAAGAACACACATGCAATGACCACTGGTTGATCCATATGTGGTTTGTAGAAAGAACACACATGCAATGACACTTGTTGACCCATGTGTGGTGTGTGGAAAGAACACACATGCAATAACCACTGGTTGATCCATGTGTGGTTTGTGACGGGAACACACATGTAGTGAACACTTGTTGATCCATGTGTGGTTTGTGGAAAGAACACACATGTAGTGAACACTGGTTGATCCATATGTGATTTGTGAAAAGAACACACATGCAATGCCATTGGTTGATCCATATGTGGTCTGTGAAAAGAACACACATGCAATGACTCTAGTTGATCCATATGTAGTTTGTGGAAAGAACACACATGCAATGACCACTGGTTGATCCATGTGTGGTTAATGATAGGAACACACATGCAATGACATTGGTTCATCCATATGTGGTTTGTGACAATAACACCCATGCAATGCCATTGGTTAATCCATGTGTGGTTTGTGGAAAGAACACACATGCAATGACTCAAGTGGGTCCATATGTGGTTTGTGAAAATAACAGACATGCAATGACTCTAGTGGATCCATATGTTGTTTGTGGAAAGAACACACATGCGATGAACACTGGTTGATCCATATGTGGTTTGTGAAAAGAACACACATGGAATGACACTGCTGGATCCATATGTGGTTTGTGAAAAGAACACACATGCAATGACTCTAGTGCTGGTTTTAGTATAAGAACACACATGCAATGACTCTAGTGGGTCCATATGTGGTTTGTGAAAAGAACACACGTGCAATGACTCTAGTGGATCCATATGTGGTCTGTGGAAAGAACACATGCAATAACCACTGGTTGATCCATATGTGGTTTGTGGAAAGAACACACATGCAATGACTCTAGTGGATCCATATGTCGTTTGTGGAAAGAACACACATGCAATGACCACTGGTTGATCCATATGTGGTTTGTGGAAAGAACACACATGCAATGACACTGGTTGATCCATATGTGGTCTGTGGAAAGAACACACATGCAATAACCACTGGTTGATCCATGTGTGGTTTGTGACAGGAACACACATGTAGTGAACACTACTTGATCCATATGTGGTTTGTGGAAAGTGGTTTGTGGAAAGAACACACATGCAGTGAACACTGGTTGATCCATATGTGGTTTGTGAAAAGAACACACATGCAATGCCATTGGTTGATCCATATGTGGTTTGTTAAAAGAGCACACATGCAATGACTCTAGTGGATCCATATGTGGGTTGTGGAAAGAACACACATGCAATGACCTCTGGTTGATCCATGTGGTTCATGATAGGAACACACATGCAATGACATTGGTTGATCCATATGTGGTTTGTGACAATAACACACATACAATGCCATTGGTTAATCCATGTGTGGTTTCTGGAAAGAACACACATGCAATGACTCAAGTGGGTCCATATGTGGTTTACGAAAAGAACACACTTGCAATGACTCAAGGGGATCCATGTGTGGTTTGTGGAAAGAACACACATTCAATGAACATTGGTGGATCCATACGTGGTTTGTGGAAAGAACACACATGCAATGACACTGGTAGATCCATATGTGGTTTGTGAAAAGAACACACATGCAATGACTCTAGTGCTGGTTTTAGTATAACACACACATGCAATGACTCTAGTGGGTCCATATGTGGTTTGTGAAAAGAACACACGTGCAATGACTCTAGTGGATCCATATGTGGTCTGTGGAAAGAACACACATGCAATAACCACTGGTTGATCCATATGTGGTCTGTGAAAAGAACACACATGCAATAACCACTAGTCTATCCATATGTGGTTTGTCGAAAGAAAACACATGCAATGACACTGGTGGATCCATATGTGGTTTGTGAAAAGAACACACATGCAATGACTCTAGTGCTGGTTTTAGTATAAAACACACATGCAATGACTCTAGTGGGTCCATATGTGGTTTGTGAAAAGAACACACGTGCAATGACTCTAGTGGATCCATATGTGGTCTGTGGAAAGAACACACATGCAATAACCACTGGTTGATCCATATGTGGTTTGTGGAAAGAACACACATGCAATGACTCTAGTGGATCCATATCTGGTTTGTGGAAAGAACACACATGCAATGACCACTGGTTGATCCATATGTGGTTTGTAGAAAGAACGCACATGCAACGACACTGGTTGATCCATGTGTAGTATGTGGAAAGAACACACATGCAATAACCACTGGTTGATCCATGTGTGGTTTGTGATAGGACACACATGTAGTGAACACTGGTTGATCCATATGTGGTTTGTGGAAAGAACACACATGCAGTGAACACTGGTTGATCCATATGTGATTTGTGAAAAGAACACACATGCAATGCCATTGGTTGATCCATATGTGGTTTGTGAAAAGAACACACATGCAATGACTCTAGTGGATCCATATGTGGTTTGTGGAAAGAAAACACACATGCAATGACCACTAGTTGATCCATGTGTGGTTCATGACAGGAACACACATGCAATGACATTGGTTCATCCATATGTGGTTTGTGACAATAACACACATGCAATGCCATTGGTTAATCAATGTGTCGTTTGTGGAAAGAACACACATGCAATAACTCAAGTGGGTCCATATGTGGTTTGTGAAAACAACACACATGCAATGACTCAGGGGGATCCATGTGTGGTTTGTGGAAAGAACACACATGCGATGAACACTGGTGGATCTATATGTGGTTTGTGGAAAGAACACACATGCAATGACACTGGTGGATCCATATGTGGTTTGTGAAAAGAACACACATGCAATGACTCTAGTGCTAGTTTTAGTATAAGAACACACATGCAATGACTCTAGTGGGTCCATATGTGGTTTGTGAAAAGAACATACAAGCAATGACTCTAGTGGATCCATTGGTTTGTGGAAAAGAACACACATGCAATGAACACTGGTGGATCCATAAGTGGTTTGTGGAAAGAACACACATGCAGTGAACACTGGTGGATCCATATGTGATTTGTGAAAAGAACACACATGCAATGCCATTGGTTGATCCATATGTGGTTTGTGAAAAGAACACCCATGCAATGACTCTAGTGTATCCATATGTGGTTTGTGGAAAGACAACACATGCAATGACTCTAGTGGCTCCATATGTGGTTCATGACAGGAACACACATGCAATGACATTGGTTTATCCATATGTGGTTTGTGGAAAGAACACACATGCAGTGAACACTGGTTGATCCATATGTGATTTGTGAAAAGAACACACATGCAATGCCATTGGTTGATCCATATGTGGTTTGTGAAAAGAACACACATGCAATGACTCTAGTGGATCCATATGTGGTTTGTGCAAAGAAAACACACATGCAATGACCACAAGTTGATCCATGTGTGGTTCATGACAGGAACACACATGCAATGACATTGGTTCATCCATATGTTGTTTGTGACAATAACACACATGCAATGCCATTGGTTAATCCATGTGTGGTTTGTGGAAAGAACACACATGCAATGACTCAAGTGGGTCCATATGTGGTATGTGAAAACAACACACATGCAATGACTCAGGGGGATCCATGTGTGGTTTGTGGAAAGAACACACATGCGATGAACACTGGTGGATCTATATGTGGTTTGTGGAAATAACACACATGCAATGACACTGCTGGATCCATATGTGGTTTGTGAAAAGAACACACATGCTATGACTCTAGTGCTTGTTTTAGTATAAGAACACACATGCAATGACTCTAGTGGGTCCATATGTGGTTTGTGAAAAGAACATACAAGCAATGACTCTAGTGGATCCATTGGTTTGTGGAAAAGAACACACATGCCACGAACACTTGTGGATCCATAAGTGGTTTGTGGAAAGAACACACGTGCAGTGAACACTGGTGGATCCATATGTGATTTGTGAAAAGAACACACATGCAATGCCATTGATTGATCCATATTTGGTTTGTGAAAAGAACACACATGCAATGACTCTAGTGTATCCATATGTTGTTTGTGGAAAGACAACACATGCAATGACTCTAGTGGCTCCATAT
Source organism: Avena insularis (assembly GCA_023614405.1). Taxonomy (NCBI): domain Eukaryota; kingdom Viridiplantae; phylum Streptophyta; class Magnoliopsida; order Poales; family Poaceae; genus Avena; species Avena insularis. The sequence continues at coordinate 293,351,484 of CM042688.1, forward strand.
GTGGTTCATGACAGGAACACACATGCAATGACATTGGTTGATCCATATGTGGTTTGTGAAAATAACACACATGTAATGTCATTGGTTAATCCATGTGTGGTTTGTGGAAAGAACACACATCCAAGGACTCTAGTGGGTCCATATGTGGTTTGTGAAAAGAACACACATGCAATGACTCTAGTGGATCCATATGTTGTTTGTGGAAAGAACACACATGCAATAACCACTAGTTGATCCATATGTGGATTGTGAAAAGAACACACATGGAATGACACAGGTGGATCCATATGTGGTTTGTGAAAAGAACACACATGCAATGACGCTAGTGCTGGTTTTAGTATAAAAACACACATGCAATGACTCTAGTGGGTCCATATGTGGCTTGTGAAAAGAACACACGTGCAATGACTCTAGTGGATCCATATGTGGTCTATGGAAAGAACACACATGCAATAACCACTGGTTGATCCATATGTGGTTTGTGGAAATAACACACATGCAATGACACTGCTGGATCCATATGTGGTTTGTGAAAAGAACACACATGCAATGACTCTAGTGCTTGTTTTAGTATAAGAACACACATGCAATGACTCTAGTGGGTCCATATGTGGTTTGTGAAAAGAACATACAAGCAATGACTCTAGTGGATCCATTGGTTTGTGGAAAAGAACACACATGCCACGAACACTTGTGGATCCATAATTGGTTTGTGGAAAGAACACACGTGCAGTGAACACTGGTGGATCCATATGTGATTTGTGAAAAGAACACACATGCAATGCCATTGATTGATCCATATTTGGTTTGTGAAAAGAACACACATGCAATGACTCTAGTGTATCCATATGTGGTTTGTGGAAAGACAACACATGCAATGACTCTAGTGGCTCCATATGTGGTTCATGACAGGAACACACATGCAATGACATTGGTTGATCCATATGTGGTTTGTGAAAATAACACACATGTAATGTCATTGGTTAATCCATGTGTGGTTTGTGGAAAGAACACACATCCAAGGACTCTAGTGGGTCCATATGTGGTTTGTGAAAAGAACACACGTGCAATGACTCTAGTGGATCCATATGTTGTTTGTGGAAAGAACACACATGCAATAACCACTAGTTGATCCATATGTGGATTGTGAAAAGAACACACATGGAATGACACTGGTGGATCCATATGTGGTTTGTGAAAAGAACACACATGCAATGACGCTAGTGCTGGTTTTAGTATAAAAACACACATGCAATGACTCTAGTGGGTCCATATGTGGCTTGTGAAAAGAACACACGTGCAATGACTCTAGTGGATCCATATGTGGTCTATGGAAAGAACACACATGCAATAACCACTGGTTGATCCATATGTGGTTTGTGGAAAGAACACACATGCAATGACTCTAGTGGATCCATATGTGGTATGTGGAAAGAACACACAAGCAATGACCACTGGTTAATCGATATGTGGTTTGTGGAAAGAGCACACATGCAATAAGACTGGTTGATCCATGTGTGGTCTGTGGAAATAACACACATGCAATAACCACAAGTTGATCCATGTGTGGTTTGTGATAGGAACACACATGTAGTGAACACTGGTTGATCCATATGTGGTCTGTGGAAAGAACACACATGCAGTGAACACTGGTTGATCCACATGTTATTTGTGAAAAGAACACACATGCAATGCCATTGGTTGATCTATATGTGGTTTGTGAAAAGAACACACATGCAATGACTCTAGTGGATCCATATGTGGTTTGTGGAAAGAACACACATGCAATGACCACTGGTTGATCCATGTGTGGTTCATGATAGGAACACACATGCAATGACATTGGTTGATCCATATGTGGTTTGTGACAATAACACACATGCAATGCCATTGGTTAATCCATGTGTGGTTTGTGCAAAGAACACACATGCAATGACTCAAGAGGGTCCATATGTGGTTTTGAAAAGAACACACATGCAATGACTCAGGGGGATCCATGTGTGGTTTGTGGAAAGAACACACATGCAATGAACACTTGTGGATCCATATGTGGTTTGTGGAAAGAACACACATACAATGACACTGGTGGATCCATATGTGGTTTATGAAAAGAACACACATGCAATGACTCTTGTGCTGATTTTAGTATAAGAACACACATGTAATTTACTCTAGTGGGTCCATATGTGGTTTGTGAAAATAACACACATGCAATGACTCTAGTGGATCCAGATGTGGTGTGTGGAAAGAACACACATGCAATGACATTGGTTGATCCATATGTGGTTTGTGAAAATAACACACATGCAATGCCATTGGTTAATCCATGTGTGGTTTGTGGAAAGAACACACATGCAATGACTCTAGTGGGTCCATATGTGGTTTGTGGAAAGAACACACATGCAATGACTCTAGTGGATCCATATGTTGTTTGTGGAAAGAACACACATGCAATAACCACTAGTTGATCCATCTGTGGTTTGTGGAAAGAATACACATGCAATGACAGTGGTGGATCCATATGTGGTTTGTGAAAGAACACACATGCCATGACTCAGGGGGATCCATGTGTGGTTTGTGGAAAGAACACACATGCGATGAACACTGGTGGATCTATATGTGGTTTGTGGAAATAACACACATGCAATGACACTGCTGGATCCGTATGTGGTTTGTGAAAAGAACACACATGCAATGACTCTAGTGCTTGTTTTAGTATAAGAACACACATGCAATGACTCTAGTGGGTCCATATGTGGTTTGTGAAAATAACATACAAGCAATGACTCTAGTGGATCCATTGGTTTGTGGAAAAGAACACACATGCCACGAACACTGGTGGATCCATAAGTGGTTTGTGGAAAGAACACACGTGCAGTGAACACTGGTGGATCCATATGTGATTTGTGAAAAGAACACACATGCAATGCCATTGGTTGATCCATATGTGGTTTCTGAAAAGAACACACATGCAATGACTCTAGTGTATCCATATGTGGTTTGTGGAAAGACAACACATGCAATGACTCTAGTGGCTCCATATGTGGTTCATGACAGGAACACACATGCAATGACATTGGTTGATCCATATGTGGTTTGTGAAAATAACACACATGTAATGTCATTGGTTAATCCACGTGTGGTTTGTGGAAAGAACACACATCCAATGACTCTAGTGGGTCCATATGCGGTTTGTGAAAAGAACACACATGCAATGACTCTAGTGGATCCATATGTTGTTTGCGGAAAGAACACACATGCAATAACCACTTGTTGATCCATATGTGGATTGTGAAAAGAAAACACATGCAATGACACTGGTGGATCCATATGTGGTTTGTGAAAAGAACACACATGCAATGACTCTAGTGCAGGTTTTAGTATAAAAACACACATGCAATGACTCTAGTGGGTCCATATGTGGCTTGTGAAAAGAACACACGTGCAATGACTCTAGTGGATCCATATGTGGTCTATGGAAAGAACACACATGCAATAACCACTGGTTGATCCATATGTGGTTTGTGGAAAGAACACACATGCAATGACTCTAGTGGATCCATATGTGGTATGTGGAAAGAACACACAAGCAATGACCACTGGTTAATCGATATGTGGTTTGTGGAAAGAGCACACATGCAATAAGACTGGTTGATCCATGTGTGGTCTGTGGAAATAACACACATGCAATAACCACTGGTTGATCCATGTGCGTTTTGTGATAGGAACACACATGTAGTGAACACTGGTTGATCCATATGTGGTTTGTGGAAAGAACACACATACAGTGAACACTGGTTGATCCACATGTTATTTGTGAAAAGAACACACATGCAATGCCATTGGTTGATCTATATGTGGTTTGTGAAAAGAACACACATGCAATGACTCTAGTGGATCCATATGTGGTTTGTGGAAAGAACACACATGCAATGACCACTGGTTGATCCATGTGTGGTTCATGATAGGAACACACATCCAATGACATTGGTTGATTCATATGTGGTTTGTGACAATAACACACATGCAATGCCATTGGTTAATCCATGTGTGGTTTGTGCAAAGAACACACATGCAATGACTCAAGAGGGTCCATATGTGGTTTTGAAAAGAACACACGTGCAATGACTCAGGGGGATCCATGTTTGGTTTGTGGAAAGAACACACATGCAATGAACACTTGTGGATCCATATGTGGTTTGTGGAAAGAACACACATACAATGACACTGGTGGATCCATATGTGGTTTCTGAAAAGAACACACATGCAATGACTCTTGTGCTGGTTTTAGTATAAGAACACACATGTAATTTACTCTAGTGGGTCCATATGTGGTTTGTGAAAATAACACACATGCAATGACTCTAGTGGATCCATATGTGGTTTGTGGAAAGAACACACATGCAATGACATTGGTTGATCCATATGTGGTTTGTGAAAATAACACACATGCAATGCCATTGGTTAATCCATGTGTGGTTTGTGGAAAGAACACACATGCAATGACTCTAGTGGGTCCATATGTGGTTTGTGAAAAGAACACACATGCAATGACTCTGGTGGATCCATATGTTGTTTGTGGAAATAACACACATGCAATAACCACTGGTTGATCCATCTGTGGTTAGTGACAGGAACACACATGTAGTGAACACTGGTTGATCCATATGTGATTCATGACAGGAACACACATGCAATGCCACTCGTTGATCCAATGTGGTTTGTGAAAAGAACACACATGCAATGACTCTAGTGGATCCATATGTGGTTTGTGGAAAGAACACACATGCAATGAACACTGGTGGATCCATATGTGGTTTGTGGAAAGAACACACATGCAATGACTCTGGTGGATCCATGTGTGGTTTGTGGAAAGAACACACATGCAATGACTCTCGTGGATCCATATGTGGTTTGTGGAAAGAACACACATGCAATAACCACTTGTTGATCCATATGTGGTTTTTGGAAAGAACACACATGCAATGACACTGGTGGATCCATATGTGATTTGTGAAAAGAACACACATGCAATGACTCTAGTGGGTTTTTAGTATAAGAACACACATGCAATGACTCTAGTGGGTCCATATGTGGTTTGTGAAAATAACACACATGCAATGACTCTAGTGGATGCATATGTGGTTTGTGGAAAAGAACACACATGCAATGAACACTAGTGGATCCATAAGTGGTTTGCGGAAAGAACACACATGCGATGAACACTGGTTGATCCATATGTGATTTGTGAAATGAACACACATGCAATGCCATTGGTTGATCCATATGTGGTTTGTGACAAGAACACACATGCAATGACTCTAGTGGATCCATATGTGGTTTGTGAAAAGAACACACATGCAATGACTCTAGTGGATCCATATGTGGTTTGTGGAAAGAACACACATGCAATGACCACTGGTTGATCCATGTGTGGTTCGTGACAGGAACACACATGCAATGACATTGGTTGATCCATATGTGGTTTGTGATAATAACACACATGCAATGCCATTGGTCAATCCATGCGTGGTTTGTGGAAAGAACACACATGCAATGCCTCAAGTGGGTCCATATGTGGTTTGTGAAATGAACACACATGCAATGACTCAGGGGGATCCACGAGTGGTTTGTGGAAAGAACACACATGCAATGAACACTGGTGGATCCATATGTGGTTTGTGGAAAGAACACACATGCAATGACACTGGTGGATCCATATGTGGTTTGTGAAAAGAACACACATGCAATTACTCTAGTGCTGGCTTTAATATAAGAGCACACATGCAATGACTCTAGTGGGTCCATATGTAGTTTGTGAAAAGAACACACATGCAATGACTCTAGTGGATCCATATGTGGTTTGTGGAGAAGAACACACATGCAACATACACTGGTGGATCCCTAAGTGGTTTGTGGAAAGAACACACATGCATTGAACACTGGTGGATCCATGTGTGGTTTGTGGAAAGAACACACATGCAATGAGCACTGGTGGATCCATATGTGGTTTGTGGAAAGAACACACATGCAATAACTCTAGTGCTGGTTTTAGTATAAGAACACACATGTAATGACTCTAGTGGGTCCATATGTGGTTTGTGAAAAGAACACACGTGCAATGACTCTACTGGATCCATATGTGGTTTGTGGAAAAGAACACACATGCAATGAACACGGTGGATCCATAAGTGGTTTGTGGAAAGAACACACATGCACTGAAGACTGGTGGATCCATATGTGATTTGTGAAAAGAACACACATGCAATGCCATTGGTTGATCCATATGTGGTTTGTGAAAAGAACACACATGCAATGACTCTAGTGGATCCATATGTGGTATGTGGAAAGAACACACATGCAATGACTCTAGTTGGACCATATGAGGTTTATGACAGGAACACACATGCAATGACATTGGTTGATCCATATGTGGTTTGTGACAATAACACACATGCAATGCCATTGGTTAATCCATGTGAGGTTTGTGGAAAGAACACAAATGCAATGACTCTAGTGGGTCCATATGTGGTTTGTGAAAAGAACACACATGCAATGACTCTAGTGGATCCATATGTGGTTTGTGAAAAGAACACTCATGCAATGACTCTAGTGGATCCATATGTTGTTTGTGGAAAGAACACACATGCAATAACCACTAGTCTATGCATATGTGGTTTGTGGAAAGAAAACACATGCAATGACACTGGTGGATCCATAGGTGGTTTGTGAAAAGAACACACATGCAATGACTCTAGTGCTGGTTTTAGTATAAGAACACACATGCAATGACTCTACTGGTTCATATGTGGTTTGTGAAAATAACACACGTGCAATGACTCTAGTGGATCCATATGTGGTCTATGGAAGAACACACATGCAATAACCACTGGTTGTTCTTTATGTGGTTTGTGGAAATAACACACATGCAATGACACTGGTTGATCCATGTGTGGTCTGTGGAAAGAACACACATGCAATAACCACTGGTTGATCCATGTGTGCTTTGTGACAGGAACACACATGTAGTGAACACTGGTTGATCCATATGTGATTCATGACAGGAACACACATGCAATGCCACTGGTTGATCCAATGTGGTTTGTGAAAAGAACACACATGCAATGACTCTAATGGATCCATATGTGGTTTGTGCAAAGAACACACATGCAATGAACACTGATGGATCCATATGTGGTTTGTGGAAAGAACACACATGCAATGACTCTGGTGGATCCATGTGTGGTTTGTGGAAAGAGCACACATGCAATGACTCTAGTGGATCCATATGTGGTTTGGGGAAAGAACACACATGCAATAACCACTTGTTGATCCATATGTGGTTTTTGGAAAGAACACACATGCAATGACACAGGTGGATCCATATGTGGTTTGTGAAAAGAACACACATGCAATGACTCTAGTGGGTTTTTAGTATAAGAACACACATGCAATGACTCTAGTGGGTCCATATGTGGTTTGTGAAAAGAACACACATGCAATGACTCTAGTGGATGCATATGTGGTTTGTGGAAAAGAACACACATGCAATGAACACTAGTGGATCCATAAGTGGTTTGTGGAAAGAACACACATGCAGTGAACACTGGTTGATCCATATGTGATTTGTGAAATGAACACACATGCAATGCCATTGGTTGATCCATATGTGGTTTGAGAAAATAAAACACATGCAATGACTCTAGTGGATCCATATGTGGTTTGTGAAAAGAACACACATGCAATGACTCTAGTGGATCCATATGTGGTTTGTGGAAAGAACACACATGCAATGACCACTGGTTGATCCATGTGTGGTTCGTGACAGGAACACACATGCAATGACATTGGTTGATCCATATGTGGTTTGTGATAATAACAAACATGCAATGCCATTGGTTAATCCATGCGTGGTTTGTGGAAAGAACACACATGCAATGCCTCAAGTGGGTCCATATGTGGTTTGTGAAATGAACACACATGCAATGACTCAGGGGGATCCATGAGTGGTTTGTGGAAAGAACACACATGCAATGAACACTGGTGGATCCATATGTGGTTTGTGGAAAGAACACACATGCAATGACACTGGTGGATCCATATGTGGTTTGTGAAAAGAACACACATGCAATGACTCTAGTGCTGGCTTTAGTATAAGAACACACATGCAATGACTCTAGTGGGTCCATATGTAGTTTGTGAAAACAACACACATGCAATGACTCTAGTGGATCCATATGTGGTTTGTGGAAAAGAACACACATGCAACGTACACTGGTGGATCCTAAGTGGTTTGTGGAAAGAACACACATGCATTGAACACTGGTGGATCCGTGTGGTTTGTGGAAAGAAAATACATGCAATGAACACTGGTGGATCCATCTGTGGTTTGTGGAAAGAACACACATGCAATGACTCTAGTGCTGGTTTTAGTATAAGAACACACATGTAATAGCTCTAGTGGGTCCATATGTGGTTTGTGAAAAGAACACACATGCAATGACTCTACTGGATCCATATGTGGTCTGGAAAGAACACACATGCAATGAACACTGGTGGATCCATAAGTGGTTTGTGGAAAGAACACACATGCAATGAACACTGGTGGATCCATATGTGATTTGTGAAAAGAACACACATGCAATGCCATTGGTTGAACCATATGTGGTTTGTGAAAAGAACACACATGCAATGACTCTACTGGATCCATATGTGTTTTGTGCAAAGAACACACATGCAATGACTCTAGTTGGACCATATGAGGTTTGTGACAATAACACACATGCAATGCCATTGGTTAATCCATGTGTGGTTTGTGGAAAGAACACAAATGCAATGACTCTAGTGGGTCCATATGTGGTTTGTGAAAAGAACACTCATGCAATGACTCTAGTGGATCCATATGTTGTTTGTGGAAAGAACACACATGCAATAACAACTAGTCTATCCATATGTGGTTTGTGGAAAGAAAACACATGCAATGACACTGGTGGATCCATAGGTGGTTTGTGAAAAGAACACACATGCAATGACTCTAGTGCTGGTTTTAGTATAAGAACACACATGCAATGACTCTACTGGTTCATATGTGGTTTGTGAAAATAACACACGTGCAATGACTCTAGTGGATCCACATGTGGTCTATGGAAGAACACACATGCAATAACCACTGGTTGTTCTTTATGTGGTTTGTGGAAATAACACACATGCAATGACACTGGTTGATCCATGTGTGGTCTGTGGAAAGAACACACATGCAATAACCACTGGTTGATCCATGTGTGCTTTGTGACAGGAACACACATGTAGTGAACACTGGTTGATCCATATGTGATTCATGACAGGAACACACATGCAATGCCACTGGTTGATCCAATGTGGTTTGTGAAAAGAACACACATGCAATGACTCTAATGGATCCATATGTGGTTTGTGCAAAGAACACACATGCAATGAACACTGATGGATCCATATGTGGTTTGTGGAAAGAACACACATGCAATGACTCTGGTGGATCCATGTGTGGTTTGTGGAAAGAACACACATGCAATGACTCTAGTGGATCCATATGTGGTTTGGGGAAAGAACACACATGCAATAACCACTTGTTGATCCATATGTGGTTTTTGGAAAGAACACACATGCAATGACACAGGTGGATCCATATGTGGTTTGTGAAAAGAACACACATGCAATGACTCTAGTGGGTTTTTAGTATAAGAACACACATGCAATGACTCTAGTGGGTCCATATGTGGTTTGTGAAAAGAACACACATGCAATGACTCTAGTGGATGCATATGTGGTTTGTGGAAAAGAACACACATGCAATGAACACTAGTGGATCCATAAGTGGTTTGTGGAAAGAACACACATGCAGTGAACACTGGTTGATCCATATGTGATTTGTGAAATGAACACACATGCAATGCCATTGGTTGATCCATATGTGGTTTGTGAAAAGAAAACACATGCAATGACTCTAGTGGATCCATATGTGGTTTGTGAAAAGAACACACATGCAATGACTCTAGTGGATCCATATGTGGTTTGTGGAAAGAACACACATGCAATGACCACTGGTTGATCCAGGTGTGGTTGGTGACATGAACACACATGCAATGACATTGGTTGATCCATATGTGGTTTGTGATAATAACAAACATGCAATGCCATTGGTTAATCCATGCGTGGTTTGTGGAAAGAACACACATGCAATGCCTCAAGTGGGTCCATATGTGGTTTGTGAAATGAACACACATGCAATGACTCAGGGGGATCCATGAGTGGTTTGTGGAAAGAACACACATGCAATGAACACTGGTGGATCCATATGTGGTTTGTGGAAAGAACACACATGCAATGACACTGGTGGATCCATATGTGGTTTGTGAAAAGAACACACATGCAATGACTCTAGTGCTGGCTTTAGTATAAGAACACACATGCAATGACTCTAGTGGGTCCATATGTAGTTTGTGAAAACAACACACATGCAATGACTCTAGTGGATCCATATGTGGTTTGTGGAAAAGAACACACATGCAACGTACACTGGTGGATCCCTAAGTGGTTTGTGGAAAGAACACACATGCATTGAACACTGGTGGATCCGTGTGTGGTTTGTGGAAAGAAAATACATGCAATGAACACTGGTGTATCCATCTGTGGTTTGTGGAAAGAACACACATGCAATGACTCTAGTGCTGGTTTTAGTATAAGAACACACATGTAATAGCTCTAGTGGGTCCATATGTGGTTTGTGAAAAGAACACACATGCAATGACTCTACTGGATCCATATGTGGTCTGTGGAAAAGAACACACATGCAATGAACACTGGTGGATCCATAAGTGGTTTGTGGAAAGAACACACATGCAATGAACACTGGTGGATCCATATGTGATTTGTGAAAAGAACACACATGCAATGCCATTGGTTGAACCATATGTGGTTTGTGAAAATAACACACATGCAATGACTCTACTGGATCCATATGTGTTTTGTGCAAAGAACACACATGCAATGACTCTAGTTGGACCATATGAGGTTTGTGACAATAACACACATGCAATGCCATTGGTTAATCCATGTGTGGTTTGTGGAAAGAACACAAATGCAATGACTCTAGTGGGTCCATATGTGGTTTGTGAAAAGAACACTCATGCAATGACTCTAGTGGATCCATATGTTGTTTGTGGAAAGAACACACATGCAATAACCACTAGTCTATCCATATGTGGTTTGTGGAAAGAAAACACATGCAATGACACTGGTGGATCCATAGGTGGTTTGTGAAAAGAACACACATGCAATGACTCTAGTGCTGGTTTTAGTATAAGAACACACATGCAATGACTCTACTGGTTCATATGTGGTTTGTGAAAATAACACACGTGCAATGACTCTAGTGGATCCATATGTGGTCTGTGGAAGAACACACATGCAATAACCACTGGTTGTTCTTTGTGTGGTTTGTGGAAAGAACACACATGCAATAACACTGGTTGATCCATGTGTGGTCTGTGGAAAGAACACACATGCAATAACCACTGGTTGATCCATGTGTGCTTTCTGACAGGAACACACATGTAGTGAACACTGGTTGATCCATATGTGATTCATGACAGGAACACACATGCAATGCCACTGGTTGATCCAATGTGGTTTGTGAAAAGAACACACATGCAATGACTCTAATGGATCCATATGTGGTTTGTGGAAAGAACACACATGCAATGAACACTGATGGATCCATATGTGGTTTGTGGAAAGAACACACATGCAATGACTCTGGTGGATCCATGTGTGGTTTGTGGAAAGAACACACATGCAATGACTCTAGTGGATCCATATGTGGTTTGGGGAAAGAACACACATGCAATAACCACTTGTTGATCCATATGTGGTTTTTGGAAAGAACACACATGCAATGACACAGGTGGATCCATATGTGGTTTGTGAAAAGAACACACATGCAATGACTCTAGTGGGTTTTTAGTATAAGAACACACATGCAATGACTCTAGTGGGTCCATATGTGGTTTGTGAAAAGAACACACATGCAATGACTCTAGTGGATGCATATGTGGTTTGTGGAAAAGAACACACATGCAATGAACACTAGTGGATCCATAAGTGGTTTGTGGAAAGAACACACATGCAGTGAACACTGGTTGATCCATATGTGATTTGTGAAATGAACACACATGCAATGCCATTGGTTGATCCATATGTGGTTTGTGAAAAGAAAACACATGCAATGACTCTAGTGGATCCATATGTGGTTTGTGAAAAGAACACACATGCAATGACTCTAGTGGATCCATATGTGGTTTGTGGAAAGAACACACATGCAATGACCACTGGTTGATCCATGTGTGGTTCGTGACAGGAACACACATGCAATGACATTGGTTGATCCATATGTGGTTTGTGATAATAACAAACATGCAATGCCATTGGTTAATCCATGCGTGGTTTGTGGAAAGAACACACATGCAATGCCTCAAGTGGGTCCATATGTGGTTTGTGAAATGAACACACATGCAATGACTCAGGGGGATCCATGAGTGGTTTGTGGAAAGAACACACATGCAATGAACACTGGTGGATCCATATGTGGTTTGTGGAAAGAACACACATGCAATGACACTGGTGGATCCATATGTGGTTTGTGAAAAGAACACACATGCAATGACTCTAGTGCTGGCTTTAGTATAAGAACACACATGCAATGACTCTAGTGGGTCCATATGTAGTTTGTGAAAACAACACACATGCAATGACTCTAGTGGATCCATATGTGGTTTGTGGAAAAGAACACACATGCAACGTACACTGGTGGATCCCTAAGTGGTTTGTGGAAAGAACACACATGCATTGAACACTGGTGGATCCGTGTGTGGTTTGTGGAAAGAAAATACATGCAATGAACACTGGTGGATCCATCTGTGGTTTGTGGAAAGAACACACATGCAATGACTCTAGTGCTGGTTTTAGTATAAGAACACACATGTAATAGCTCTAGTGGGTCCATATGTGGTTTGTGAAAAGAACACACATGCAATGACTCTACTGGATCCATATGTGGTCTGTGGAAAAGAACACACATGCAATGAACACTGGTGGATCCATAAGTGGTTTGTGGAAAGAACACACATGCAATGAACACTGGTGGATCCATATGTGATTTGTGAAAATAACACACATGCAATGCCATTGGTTGAACCATATGTGGTTTGTGAAAAGAACACACATGCAATGACTCTACTGGATCCATATGTGTTTTGTGCAAAGAACACACATGCAATGACTCTAGTTGGACCATATGAGGTTTGTGACAATAACACACATGCAATGCCATTGGTTAATCCATGTGTGGTTTGTGGAAAGAACACAAATGCAATGACTCTAGTGGGTCCATATGTGGTTTGTGAAAAGAACACTCATGCAATGACTCTAGTGGATCCATATGTTGTTTGTGGAAAGAACACACATGCAATAACCACTAGTCTATCCATATGTGGTTTGTGGAAAGAAAACACATGCAATGACACTGGTGGATCCATAGGTGGTTTGTGAAAAGAACACACATGCAATGACTCTAGTGCTGGTTTTAGTATAAGAACACACATGCAATGACTCTACTGGTTCATATGTGGTTTGTGAAAATAACACACGTGCAATGACTCTAGTGGATCCATATGTGGTCTGTGGAAGAACACACATGCAATAACCACTGGTTGTTCTTTGTGTGGTTTGTGGAAAGAACACACATGCAATGACACTGGTTGATCCATGTGGGGTCTGTGGAAAGAACACACATGCAATAACCACTGGTTGATCCATGTGTGCTTTGTGACAGGAACACACATGTAGTGAACACTGGTTGATCCATATGTGATTCATGACAGGAACACACATGCAATGCCACTGGTTGATCCAATGTGGTTTGTGAAAAGAACACACATGCAATGACTCTAATGGATCCATATGTGGTTTGTGGAAAGAACACACATGCAATGAACACTGGTGGATCCATATGTGGTTTGTGGAAAGAACACACATGCAATGACTCTGGTGGATCCATGTGTGGTTTGTGGAAAGAACACACATGCAATGACTCTAGTGGATCCAGATGTGGTTTGTGGAAAGAACACACATGCAATAACCACTTGTTGATCCATATGTGGTTTTTGGAAAGAACACACATGCAATGACACAGGTGGATCCATATGTGGTTTGTGAAAAGAACACACATGCAATGACTCTAGTGGGTTTTTAGTATAAGAACACACATGCAATGACCCTAGTGGGTCCATATGTGGTTTGTGAAAAGAACACACATGCAATGACTCTAGTGGATGCATATGTGGTTTGTGGAAAAGAACACACATGCAATGAACACTAGTGGATCCATAAGTGGTTTGTGGAAAGAACACACATGAAGTGAACACTGGTTGATCCATATGTGATTTGTGAAACGAACACACATGCAATGCCATTGGTCGATCCATATGTGGTTTGTGAAAAGAACACACATGCAATGACTCTAGTGGATCCATATGTGGTTCGTGAAAAGAACACACATGCAATGACTCTAGTGGATCCATATGTGGTTTGTGGAAAGAACACACATGCAATGACCACTGGTTGATCCATGTGTGGTTCGTGACAGGAACACACATGCAATGACATTGGTTGATCCATATGTGGTTTGTGATAATAACACACATGCAATGCCATTTGTTAATCCATGCGTGGTTTGTGGAAAGAACACACATGCAATGCCTCAAGTGGGTCCATATGTGGTTTGTGAAATGAACACACATGCAATGACTCAGGGGGATCCATGAGTGGTTTGTGGAAAGAACACACATGCAATGAACACTGGTGGATCCATATGTGGTTTGTGGAAAGAACACACATGCAATGACACTGGTGGATCCATATGTGGTTTGTGAAAAGAACACACATGCAATGACTCTAGTGCTGGCTTTAGTATAAGAACACACATGCAATGACTCTAGTGGGTGCATAAGTAGTTTGTGAAAACAACACACATGCAATGACTCTAGTGGATCCATAGGTGGTTTGTGGAAAAGAACACACATGCAATGAACACTGGTGGATGCATAAGTGGTTTGTGGAAAGAACACACATGCAATGAACACTGGGGGATCCGTATGTGATTTGTGAAAAGAACACACATTCAATGCCATTGGTTGATCCATATGTGGTTTGTGAAAAGAACACACATGCAATGACTCTAGTGGAACCATATGTGTTTTGTGGAAAGAACACACATGCAATGACTCTAGTTGGACCATATGAGGTTTACGATAGGAACACACATGCAATGACATTGGTTGATCCATATGTGGTTTGTGACAATAACACACATGCAATGCCATTGGTTAATCCATGTGAGGTTTGTGGAAAGAACACAAATGCAATGACTCTAGTGGGTCCATATGTGGTTTGTGAAAAGAACACACATGTAATGACTCTAGTGGATCCATATGTTGTTTGTGGAAAGAACACACATGCAATAACCACTAGTCTATCCATATGTGGTTTGTGGAAAGAAAGCACATGAAATGACACTGGTAGATCCATATGTGGTTTGTGAAAAGAACACACATGCAATGACTCTAGTGCTGGTTTTAGTATAAGAACACACATGCAATGACTCTACTGGTCCATGTGTGGTTTGTGAAAATAACACACGTGCAATGACTCTAGTGGATCCATATGTGGTCTGTGGAAGAACACACATGCAATAACCACTGGTTAATCTATGTGTGGTTTGTGGAAAGAACACACATGCAATGACACTAGTTGATCCATGTGTGGTCTGTGGAAAGAACACACATGCAATAACCACTGGTTGATCCATGTGTGCTTTGTGACAGGAACACACATGTAGTGAACACTGGTTGATCCATATGTGATTCATGACAGGAACACACATGCAATGCCACTAGTTGATCCAATGTGGTTTGTGAAAAGAACACACATGCAATGACTCTAATGGATCCATATGTGGTTTGTGGAAAGAACACACATGCAATGAACACTGGTGGATCCATATGTGGTTTGTGGAAAGAACACACATGCCATGACTCTGGTGGATCCATGTGTGGTTTGTGGAAAGAACACACATGCAATGACTCTAGTGGATCCATATGTGGTTTGTGGAAAGAACACACATGCAATAACCACTTGTTGATCCATATGTGGTTTTTGGAAAGAACACACATGCAATGACACAGGTGGATCCATATGTGGTTTGTGAAAAGAACACACATGCAATGACTCTAGTGGGTTTTAGTATAAGAACACATGCAATGTCCCTAGTGGGTCCATATGTGGTTTGTGAAAAGAACACACATGCAATGACTCTAGTGGATGCATATGTGGTTTGTGGAAAAGAACACACATGCAATGAATACTAGTGGATCCATAAGTGGTTTGTGGAAAGAACACACATGAAGTTAACACTGGTTGATCCATATGTGATTTGTGAAACGAACACACATGCAATGCCATTGGTCGATCCATATGTGGTTTGTGAAAAGAACACACATGCAATGACTCTAGTGGATCCATATGTGGTTTGTGAAAAGAACACACATGCAATGACTCTAGTGGATCCATATGTGGTTTGTGGAAAGAACACACATGCAATGACCACTGGTTGATCCATGTGTGGTTCGTGACAGGAACACACATG